>CAMTDV010000023.1:19420896-20052146 GCA_947069175.1 Scalesia atractyloides
AGGTTGCTTTTCGGCATTGAGCCCATTATATCAAAAGAATAAAAAAAAGTCCCTAAAAAGGATTAAATGAAGTCATGAACTAAAAAGCCTAAAGGATTATATTAATGTATTTAGGATAGGACTCAAGATGGAACAAGCAGAATGGCAGCAGCTTATGGTTTTGGGGTTACTATTGGTTAAAACAAGGTATGTAAATCGAAATGAACAAACACAAGAAATAGCGACAAAACAGGCAACAAAATCTTATTAAATCAACCTAAAATAATTACCCTCCAAGAACCCAAAGATCTTACAAATTGTAAGATCTGTAACTATACGAAATACAGAAAGGTTTAGATGATCATCCACGATGATCATCAATACAACTACAAGATCAATCTCTCTAAAATACAGACGATAGATGATAACAATCTACAACTGAAACAACAAACCCTAACAATGAGGCCCCTCATAAATTACATCCAGGTCCAAAACTATCAAGAAGACGATTGCAACCTTTGGGAAGTTTCACATAGAACCCTTGATCAATTTAATTGATCATAATAAACCCAACAATGATACATAATACAACACAATAAAAAACTGAGCCCACAATATATGAGCCTGAAAGCTCATAACAATATCACTTACAAGAAGCCCATATAAAAATATAAAGAGGCCAAAACCATAAGAATGATATATCACATGTATATTTTAACATTCCTATTCATTCATATGGTTTAAGCAAACAACAAACCCTAAATTTTCACATAAATGTTCATGCTGATTAACACTAAGACCTTTGGTAAATACATCAGCAGTTGACTTTCATAGTCAACCTTTTATGTACGTATAAAACCAATAAACACTTTTTCCTCAAAGTGTTTAGTTATTTTGTGAAAAACAAGATTGGCTGCTATGGAAATTGCAGCATTACTATCATAGAAAAGTTTCATTGGCAACTTACAATCTATCTTTAACTCTTTTAAAACATTCACAACCCAAACAAGTTTACAAGCAGATGAACACATAGCACGGTATTCTGCCTCTCTAGTTAACCTAGAAACTGTACTCTGTTTCTTACTTTTCTATGACACTAAATTTTCACCCAAAGAAACACAGAACCCAGTAACTGATTTTCTGATTAACAAACACTTTGCCCAATCTGAATCGGCGTAACAAGACAATTCAGAATTAACACTCTTCTTGAACATAAGACCTCTACCTGGGCTTGACTTTAAATATCTTAACAACCTTAAAGCAACTTTAAAATGAGCCTTTAAGAGACTATGCATGAATTGACTCAAATACTGAACAACATACTAATGTCAGGACGTGTTAAGGACAAATATATCAATTTCCCTATCAGTCTCTGATAACTAGTAATATCATTCAACTTTTCTCTACAAAATTCAGTTTTTGAGTTAATAACATGACTCATCTCTATGGGAGTATTGACATGTTTACATCCCAAGTATCCAAATTCATTCAATAATTCCAAACAATATTTTCTCTGACTCAAACACACCCAGTTTTATTATACAACACTTCCAAACCCATAAAAATTTGAAATGTATCACTTAACATAGCTTTTATTTTAGCAATTTCTGTATTATTATTACCAGTAATCACAATATCATCTAAATAAACTAACAGTATAATAAACATAGATTCCTTAGAAAATGTAAACAGTGAGTGATCACAAACACTTTGCACAAAACCAACACCTAGTAATACATTTATAAGTTTTTCATTCCACTTCCATAGAGCTTGTTTTAATCCATTTAAAGATTTAACAAGTTTACACACTTTATTTTCACTTTTAGAATAATATCCCTCAGGAAGTGCCATGTAAACACCTTCAGAAATAGACCCATACAAAAAACGCATTATTGACATCAAGTTGAAACAAAGACCAACGATTTTGAACTGCAATACTTAAAACATACCTAACAGTAACCATTTTCACAACTAGAGAAAAAGTTTCTCCAAAATCTATCGTTTCTCGTTGATTATACCCCTTTGCTACTAAACAAGCTTTATATCTTTCAATCTCACCATTTGCTTTATACTTTATTTTATATACCCATTAACACCCTATAGGTTTTCTATCTTTAGGTAAATCAACAACTTTCTAAGTTCTATTCCTATGTAAAGCGGCCATTTCAAGATACATAGCTTCAATCCACTTTCAATCTTTAGAAGCTTCACTGTAAGAACTTGGTTCAACAAACGTGTCTAAACTACTAGCAAAAAAAATTCAACAAATAAACATGTATAACTAACCACTTTTTCTATATCATATTTAGCATTACTGTTTAACATAAAGTTATAATATGTTTGGCAATAAAGTATTCCTAGAAGATCTCCTAAGACCAGCAAGAGTCCCCTCAGACGGGTTGATCTCATCAGTTGACACTTTAGTGTCCTCTGACCAAACAAACTCCACTCTATCACTACTTTCTACACTAGAACCTAGCTTATGACTAGTCTAAGTCACTCGTTGCTGATCATCACTAAGAGTGTCATGAGATCCAACAATATCCTCTTTATCGTTGGGAATTTGAGAAACTTTAAGTGTAAGTATTTCATAAAGATCAAAAAAGTATATGTGATTTAGAGTTTTATCAACAATTACTTGATCGTCATTGAGTTTAGACTTGAAAGAATACACATGTTTATAAAATTTCACATCTTTAGAAAAAAAATTATTTTTCTCATCTAAACTCCACAATTTATAACCATTTTTAATATTTGAATAACCAATTAAGATACACTTATCAGCATGATAAACAAATTTATCAGGTTCATTTAACACAATACTAAAACACAAACACCCAAAGTTTCTTAAATGAGACAAGAAGGGTTTAAAACCAAACATGATTTCATAAGGACTCTTTCTTACTAACACAGAAGACGGAAGCCCGTTAATTAAATAAACTGTAGTTATCACATAATCACTCCAAAATCTCAGAGGTAGACCACCTTGAAACATCAAAGCTCTGGCTATGTTTAAAAGATGCCTATGCTTCCTTTCAACTACACCATTTTGTTGTGGTGTATATGAATAGGATATCTGATTAATTATCCTTTTATTATTACAAAAAAACACTTATTTGATTATTTAAAAGCTTAGTTCCATTATCACTTCGAAACACTTTAATCTTCTTTTTAAACTAAGTTAATATAAGTTCATAAAAAAAGCTTTTACATTCTCAAAAACCTTATTTGTTCTTAAGAAGGTAACACTAAACAGACCTAGAATAATCAACCACAATTCAAAATTATTTATACCCTTCAGAACTAGTTACTTTATAAGGATCCCACAAGTCTAAGTGAATTAGATCACCAACACTCTTAGACTTGTGTTCACTAAGTGGAAAAGGAACTCTAACCTGTTTAGACTTGTGACAAATTTCAAAAGGACCATGTTCAATGGAACTAATACCTAAACTTCCTTTTAAAACAACCAGAACTTGATTAGAAGGATGGCCTAACCTACTGTGTCACATATTAGATTTCATAACATTATTAAAATAAATATTCACATAATTACATTCCTTCCAACAAATTATAGTCCATTATTTAACTACCAATCACCAGATTTTTTTTATTTAAAATCATGTAACATGCAATTATCCTCATTAAACAAGACTATAATATTATTATCCTTAGCTAGTTTCTAAACAGATAACAGATTAACACTATACCCATGAAAATAAAAAACATCTTTCAAAACCACATTATTTATCAATTTTAACTCTCCAATTTTTAAAACACTAACACTAGTACACTTTAGGTTTGGATTAGGACCTACTGACCTTTTTCATTCCCAGGAGGATAACCAATTATTTCAAAACGACGATCAACAGTATGTCCTATCATATTGCAATTAGTACACTTTAGGTTTGGATTAGGACCCCTAAATTTTCTCCTTCTAGGATCAAAAGATTGATTAGATTTAGACAAAAAAGCAACATTATGACCTTTAGACCAACTATTAGAAAGTCTGTGCGACTCTTCCCTAGAAACCACAGAAAAGGCAACTTTAACAGAAGGAAATGATTCTCTTGTTAACAAATTAGTTCTCATAGGTTGGTAAACATCATCCAATCCCATGAGAAACTGTATTAGTTTTTATTAAGGCCAAAAAACCACTATAATCTTTTGCAACTTTATATGAACAAGTGGGCAGTTTGAGCATAGCATTAGACTATTTCCACATATTAGTTAATCTGTTATAATAGTCTTCTTTAGAACTTCCATTTTGAGAAATACAATTTATTTTCTTATAAAGATCATACACAACGGAAACATCAACTTTGTCTTCAATATGAACGGCACACCTTCAAACACACAGATCTAAGTAGATCTGAACCATAAGCCTCCAATAATGGTTTCCAAGACCAGATCCCTAACCACAACACACAAACAAACAAATCAGATAAATCTCACAGCAGAATCAAGGATCTATCAAAAAACAAGAGCCTAATAAATCTAATACCATGTTAAAACAATGGTGTGTAAATCGAATGAACAAACACACGAAATAGCGACAAAACAGGAAACAAAATCTTATTAAATCAACCTAAAATAATTACCCCCCAAGAACCCAAAGATCTTACAAATTGTAAGATCTGTAACAATACAAAATACAGAAATCTCTAGATGATCATCCACCGATGATCATCAATATAAACCACAAGATCAATCTTTCTAAAATACAAACGAGAGATCATAACAATCTCTAATTGAAATAACAAACCGTAACAACTATTAAAGAGGAGTGAGTGAAAGTGATAATGAAGGGAATAATGACTGAATACCCAATCCCAAACTTTTTTTTATGAGGCACCCCAGAAATTACATCGAGGTCCAAAACTATCAAGCAAGATGATCACAGCCTTTGGAAAGTTTTACATAGAACCCTTGATCAATTCAACCTGTTCATAATAACCCAACAACGATACATAATACAGCACATAATAAAAACACTGAGCCTACAATATATGAACCTAAAAGCCCATAACAATATCACTTATTAGAAGCCCATATAACAAACATAACGTGTCCAAAACCATAAGAATGATATATCATATATATATTTACATGTCATTTTTGTTAAATCTAAGTTTTCTTATTTACATGTTTTTCATTTTTGTTAAATCAAAGTTTTCTTTAAACATGGCAAAGCTACAAATTGTAAGAATCGAAATAACTTCTTAAGTTTGTCAGTGGGACCTCGAAGGAAGCAATTATCATGTCAATTATCGATCAATAATAAAGTAACAATTGCATCGATGCAAATGTTTATATTACGATCCCCTATTAAAATGTTCAGGTTTCACCACTAATATTAGTGATGTACATCCATGTTCTAAGAACCATTGTAATGTTGTTTATAGAATTTATGATCTAATATACAGAAAACCGACACATAGTAAAAGCTTTGAATGAATAAGAGGAATTGCATAAATTTATATCAATAGAATTCTACTTGATTCCTAATCCATTTCGTGGCCACCCATTTTTGGCCTTTGATTACAACGCAACCCCCATGAAGCGATGTCTGCATTTAAGAAACATTAAACATAATTGTTATATATAGCTCCTACAAAGAAAGAAAAAAAGTGAAACAATTACAATTACACCGAAAGGAAAAATAAACTTACCAGGTCAATAGTACCATTCGGGTATAATGAATAAAACAATAGCTCGTCCCTTTTTGTGGCTTTACTTTCAAAGCATTACACTTTTCGTAATCATGATCTTCACACTTATTTTCACCATTCTGAAACTCATATAGTAATATGCTCAAATAAGAATTAGCCGATTACGTTATAGTCCGAATCAATACATTTTTTTCCTATTATTTTTAAGTGGTTTGGAAAGTTTTATATAGAATTTAAAGTCAATTTTTTCCTATTTTTAGTTTAACTAGCGGGTGCAGATAGTTTTTGTGTTAAAAAGCCAATACATGTTTGCCAACTCATTACAAACTCTAAGAAATATAATGGATCCTCAAAAACACTATTCACATCTGCTAGTTAAAACAAGTTTAAAAATTGACTATAAACCATGTAAAACTCTAAGAATACCTAAAGATAAAAAAATTCCGATACAAACTTACCTCGAATGGAAAAATGGTTTCCCCACATTCTTCAACATCAGATAAATACCACAAGAAAGAAGTCATCTGCAAGCAAGCCAACATGCATCAGTGACCATTGTGACATTCTAAAACCTTAAAGCAACGAGGTTTAGTAAGTCGTGTACCCGCTAGCTCTTTTGTGAACCGTACTCAATAGGATTAAAAGCATCAAAATGTTGAAGATACCTCTGCCCAATCTCATACCTTAAAACATTAAATCACTGAAAAAATAATAACATTCTTGCATCAAAACTAGTACTAAATGAGTTCACTAATCTAGACACTTTTACACAAATAGGGTTGTCGCCCTTGGCAAGGGCGACACCTCCCACCCCCTTTTATTTTCTTTTACATTTTTTGGGGTTTTCATTTCATAGTTAATTTAGTTGGTCATTAATAACACCAGCAATATCCAACTTTTTTTCAAAAATCTAGAAACGCATATTTTACCCAACTCGTAATATTTTTTAGATTATATTGAAAGAACTCATGAATACCTCTCCATGAATTCTGGGGATCATTGAAGCCCTTTCAATCTTCTTCTCAATGAGATCTAAGGTACCCGTTTTGTCTTCAGATGCACTTATGAACATGCCAGAACTGGTTCATTAATTTGACAAACAAAAAAATATGAATTAAACCTGATTAAATATTTATATATGGAATCTAACATGTTATATGAATACCTTGTTCTAACTCCCTTGGTACTTTCAGTTGTATCTCCCTCCCGTAAAGCCAAGCCTGAAGGCGAGAGTCTAACCTCAGCCATCTTGATTATGCTTTCACATTGTTGTGCTGTTGCAAAACCTGGAAAGTATTGTGCTCCAGGCCTCCAACTTAATACCTAACAAGAACATCAATCACACCCATTACATCAAAACTTTGCTGATTGAAATAAAACTTTACATCAGTATCCATTCTCTCCAGCCTAAGATCGAACTGACAAGTTTCCTCTTTTGGTTTTTACCGTTATATCATGATTATTGTTACTACGTGAATTAATAGATACAAATGATATATGAGTGTCTAATAAAACCATCCACAATGGAGCTGCATTTTGAGGACCGTAGCTAAGTGGAACAATCGGCCTTCCCAGGGGCTCCATTGGAGCACAACACATTTAGAGGGATTGGTGGAAATGCGTAGCAACATTAAAAAATTTCAAGAAGAAAGTGTTGTCGGAAATTCCTCACAACACTATAAAAATATAAAGTAAGTGTCGTAGGAAATGAGTTCGCAAAGTTCCAATGAAATGCTTTATATGTCACAAGTTTTGTTACAAATTTGTCGAAAATAGTTTCCTATGAGGGTTACGTTGCTATTGTAATTTTTGTCGCTAGTGCCCGGAAACACCATTTCCATCGCATTGCAAGAAAATGTTGCGTTGCAAGTTTCAACGAATTGTTATTGTAGTGTGTCGCAATTTGTTGAAAATAGTTTTCTCGACGGATTTTTCCTTTACTGTTTTTTCGCAAATGCATCAAAAACACCCTTTCAGCCACATTTCAACAAATATTGTGTCGCAAAATGTTGAATATATTAAGTGTGAAGGGCTATTGACACTACTAGGATTAGGTGAGTTTTAAATTTTATATTTTCTTTCTTTCGGGTTTAATTTTATTTGGGATGCATTAAAAACTCGTGCCTAATACGCTTTAATGATTTGCACGACATAATTTGGTGGGATTAGCTGGCGTTGTCTCACGATATTGTTGAATACCAGCAGCTTAACGCGTTGCTGGACGGTTTCAGCATCTTGTTTGCTTCGGATCGATGGTCTTGGATGGAGGTTCAGCAGGGAATATTCGATCAACGCGGTTAAAAAATTGCTCTCATTTGGGCCAGATGTGAGCAACAGGTTGTTTTTTCGATGGTGCAAGTGGATCCCTTTGAAGTGTAATATTTTTGTGGGCGTGTAGAGTTGGAAAGAATTCCTACGGGGTGGAGTTAAAGGGGAAGAAATATCAACATCGAAGGCTACGTGTCCGATTTGTAACTTTGGGGAAGTGACGGGGAACACCTTTTCACATCGTGTATTGTCATAGTTGTGGCAAAATGTGAGCTCATGAGCAACATCCATAGCATATTTTCGTGTTCTCATTTAGCAATCTCTTAGAGATGCACACTGGTCTGAGGATTTCAAAGCGGATGAAGGAAGTCATACAGGCTTAATCATCATCAAATATGGAGGCGGGGAATTATCTCAAGTTTTCGAACAAAACGCTTAGAATGGCAAACATCATCAGTGAAGTGAAGTCTATGGGTATTCTATGGTACAACACTGATTGAAGGTTAAGGATGTCACATGGAAAATTGGTGTAAATTTGTAATTATATAGTTTGGTTGTTGTGTGTGTCCGCCTGTTTCGGGTCGATGCTTTTTTTTTTAATGAAATGCACCGTTCAAAAAAATCATATCAAATGTAGTTACTGGGAAAGTAACAACAATATGTATTGTTTTATTTTAAAAATATTAACTTATTTGGTTCTTTACACTATTTTTGTTCTTTAGTATAATACTTTATATCATATTTTACTAACAAAGTATAATGATAAGTTAATTTACACTCTGGATGTTTTACTAACTTCTGGTGAGCTAGACTAAGTTTCCTCTTCAAAGTGGACTTTGAGAAGGCCTTTGACTCTATCCATTTGGGATCTATCGATCCCCTCGCTTTGGAGAATGCGGATTAGGAGAATGCGGATTAAAGGTATACTCGCCTCATCCCAGTGATCGGTGTTCGTTAACGGCTCACCCACTTTCGAGTTTCAATATTTCCAGGGGTAAGACAAGGTGACCCCTTATCACCCCTTATATTTATTCTTGTCATGGAAGCTTTTGCAAGCTTTCTTTCTAGATGAGCATTTTGGGGACAATAAAAGGTCTAGAATTACCTAATCAAGGACCGACATTATCCCACTTAATCTTGCAGATGATGTGATGATAATGGGGAGTTGGTCAGTAAAAAATATTAGAAATATCAAGAGGCTCATGAGATGTTTCTAACTAGTATCCGGCCTAATAATAAATCTGGAGAAATCTTGCATATACGGGGTTGGGGTTCCTTTAAATGAAGTGAAACAAGTGGTGGGAAGCATAAAATGTAAATAAGGAACATTGTCTTTCATATACCTTGGTATTACAGTTGGAGCAAAAATGAATATATGCAACAGCTGGAGACCCGTTATAGGCACTTTTGCGGGTAGGCTATCTAAATGGAAGGCCTCTTCTCTATCTGTTATAAAAGTTGTGTTTGACACCTTCCCACTTTCTACTTTTCATTATGTTCAGCCCCAAAATAGGTAATTAAAACTTTGGACCCCGAGGCTAGGAAAATTTCTACCAGCCAAAAATGGTGTATCAGGTACATGGAGCATGATTCGAAGACAAGAAGATGAATTGATAGAGAAAGGCTTTTTTTTAACAAGTTAATAAAAGGGACGGTTGGCGATGGGGCTGCAGTTTGCTTCTGGACGGATACCTGGGTCACCGATTCCCCTTTGAGAACCATGTTTCCAGCCTTATTTTCGATAGATAAGCAAAAAGGCTTCCTAGTAAATGATCGTATAAGGCGGGCAGAAGATCTCTACCTCTCCCAGACATGGTGCTTGTTCAGATCTCCCAGCACCGAAGAAGAACTCCAACAGCTTTCAGCCTTTAAAGAGCCGTTGAAAAACGCAAATGGAGATTTTCGGTGAAGGGTATGAAGAATTTATTAAAGGCCCAACCGATCAGTGAAGTGAAAGGTTCCATGAATGGTGTAAATGGCTGCCTAAGAAAATTAATATTTTTGGGTGAAGGGTCTTACAAAATAGATTTCCAACGAAATTGGAATTGCAAAGAAGGCATATAACAGTGGGTTCCACCATGTGTCCATTGTGCAGTGACGCGGACGAATCGCTTGAACATATTATGACTCTTGCTATTTCTCATCCTCATTATGGTGGATGATATGAGAGTGGTGTAACATCCCTCCACTATTCTTCTTTGGGTGGAGGATATTTTTTTCTACCATAAATCTGTTACTAGCAGCATGTTGGATACTATGGAAGACTCAACAAAGCAGACTTCTCCAGCAAACAGGCAAACCCAGCGAAGTCAATGCAGGAGCTCAAGTCACTTGGAATTCTATGGGTCAAAAACCGTTTGAAAACTCTAGAATTGGACCGGAAGAAATGGTGTTTGTTTTTTTTGTGTAATGTTGTAAGTGTATTGATGTGTTTGCATGTTCAGCAGCTTTATTCACTAGCTCCTGGCTAGTTTTGGTTTAATGAAATATCGCCGTTAAAAAAAAAAGCTATGTTTTGAGCAATAAAACAAAGTAGGTTGAAAAGGTACCTGAAAAGGAATGGTGGTTAAGGAGTCATCACCAGAATCTCCTCTAGGCAAGCGGTTCATATTCATTCTGGTTGAATACCCTAGGTCTTGGATGTAAATAAATTCATTTTCAACCTGCTAATCATCTACTCACAATTGTTAGGTAAATTACAGTCCTAGAAGACTAAATATTATGTTATATATAGAGTGATCATATCAATATCAAGTAGGGGTGTAAGTATCTTGAGCCCCAACTCAACTAGGCTCAGCTCGGCTAGTTTTGAGCTTTATTTCAAAGCTCAAGCTTGGCACGTCACTTGTGAGTAATTTTTCAAGCTCGACCTTGGCTCGGGCTAGGGTCATTTGTTCGGTTATTACTTGATTTATACACGTTTATTACAATATTTATAAATTTATAATCTTTTACTTATATATACTTAATATATTAAATAAAAAATATATAAAAGGCTTATTTGGGTTTGCAACGCCAACTCGAGCTCGAGAGTGACGCTCGGGTTTGGGCTCAGTCGTTTAAGCTCAGCTTGATTTAAGCTTTTAGTGTGCCAATCTTGACCAGCTAACGAGCTTACACCCCTAAATTCTCAATAAAATTCCAGAGTTTCTAGGGACGAAAGAAAGATAGACCTGTTGAGATATTAAAGATGAACCGAAGAATCCCACAAAGAAGACGAAGAAGCATAAGATGAAAACAGCAGGAAAACCAATAGTAGACCAACCTCCTGTTTTACCTCTGGACTTCATCTTTACCGACGATCAAACTCAAAAGTGTGTAATGAGTTGTGATGATTGGTGATCAATAATCACGGGAAGAGTGATCAAATGTATAGTAAAGAATGTTGAAATCAGGAGTTCACTTATGAACTACAGCCGTGATGAAGGAAGCATAGACGGAGGAAAGACATGCCAAAATTGTGAACACGAAACTCTCCTAAAATTTGAGTCATACTTTCGTGGAGAATAGCGTTATACTTCCGTATTGAAAACTGAAAAATAGGCAAACCTAACATAACATAACACTAACCAAATTTACATTTTATTGTTACAAAACATACATTTGATAAGTTTAATGTCATACTTATAGCGTTATGGATTAATTAGGTTTTACACTTGTATATACACCTCATTGTCAATATCCCTAGGTTTATACAATACTGTTATATTATTGTTATTATTGTACGTAATATCATTTATAAGATAGTATAAATGATAAATGCATATAGTAGCTAATGTGTTGCCTCGTGGGAAAATCATGCATCTGCGATGGAGATGGGAGTTTGTTACAAACAGAAAGGAAAGTCTGGGAAAGTGATCGACAACTGATCCTATTTAATTTTTTATTAAATCCTATTTGCTAACCATTTACCGGTGGTCCTTTTCTTAGTTTGAATTTACGCAATGTATCATTAGGATATCATTAATTAATATAAACAGTATTGATTAGAGCAACTAAAAGACTAAAGTTACCCTATATGTTATACTAATGGTAGGTGGCGTGGTGGGGGACACCACATCGCATCCCCTTTCTGCAAAAATCTGGCAAGAGCAATATGGGACACTGCTAGACATTTGAGATAAAAGAAGAATTTGGAGATGATCTGGTGAAGGTGTGGGGTGGTGGGAACCCCACGAGTTTAACGCTTACCCTTATTATTTTCATAAAAGATCATAGTAAAAGCTCACTAATATGTTCAAAATAAGTTAAGGCTAATATATGACACCCGAAGTGTCCTATATAAATTTCATTATTAGTTTACATAAGAGGGGAGAGGAGAGAGGAGAGTGTACCATGTCACCTCACACACATGCAAACACCACAATTGGGGAGGTATGGTCTCAGATAACCATACCTTTGACTACATTTTACAAGGATAACCTGGCATTCAACATGCAATGGTGCGTCTTCCTTACAAACATTAGGTCATACAATGAGTCTTGCGTACTTAGAGCAACGGTGAATTAGACCAACAACATCAGGTCATACAATGAGCCTTGCGCACTCAGAGCAACAGTGAATTAGACCAACAACTTTAGGTCATACGATGAGCCTTGCGCTCAGCGCAACAGTAAATTAGACCGATAGCTTCTAGTCACACAACGAACCTTGTGTACTTGGCACAACGGCAAGTTAGACTCATGCGCGCAGACTACTAGACCCTGAGTGGGTCAACCCTCTTTAACATGAATCCTAAAATCTTTCAAGGACAAGACACATATGAGAACACCACATAGTTTTGGAACAAAAGGATAAAGCCTTGACACCCTACGCTGGCGGGAAAAATTCTGACAGCCTCGCAGAAAGGGTAAGCACTAAGACGTGTTGGCCATACTCCAGGGTACAAAGTGGCAGAACGGTGACGTAGGGTCGCTCGGCAGGTTGCTTGTGGCAGTGTCTCAGTCGTCAGACCTCACACCTACCATATCTTCGCCAGTGACTGCTCCACCTTCTCCATTTCCTGCTGGCAGCAGGCCTGACACCAGAGAAGGTCACCTTTACACGTGGCACCACTCAACATCCGACATGACATGCCTCCTAACAGTAGACATTAATCCTCCTACATGGAGCATTTAATGTCTAACACATAGGACAAAACAGATGTCTTTGGCTGTATGGGCCGGGCCCAAGGCCCACCAACATATCTCCGGAACATACCTTTTCGGCTATAAGTAAGTATCAAACCTCGAGGTAAAAAAAAGGACACCTTTTTCATAGACGCTCACACTTTCAATTTACTTACTTACCATCCTCAGATACTTATTCTCACGCCGGAGTGTGGTCACGGAGAAAACCACCCTTTTCCCCGTGGCGAGGCTTACGGCATTGCTAGTTTTGCAAGCCAGCTATAGTGAATAACCCTGTGAAGTGGAGTGAGCGGGAAACCCTTATGCAGAATCACCCTGGTTGCAACTTATATATCCCCGGATATCCCTAGGTTCGACCCGTGTTTCTTCATTGGCGTCATCCGCTACGTTTCTCTTTTCATAAACACTCCCTTACATTCCACTTTCATAAAATTTACTCTCATATGGTTGACTTCACATCAAACACCCCACGAGGTCCTCGAGGCGAAGGTAAGAACCCAGTTCAACCTCTCAAATCGACGGACAAGTGAGGGAAACCTCTTCCGAGGGCAGTGAAACCCAACACGGTCTTCACCGTGTAAACATACCCATCACTTCCGGGGCGCACCTAGAAACCCCGATGTCCTGATACCTTAAGTCCTAGACAGCTCTTAATGGCGTCTACGCGAAGCTATGTGCTCAAACCAACACTCCTGCTGCCCCAGCGCAGTCCGCTGTCCAGGCACAAGCCTCGCCTAGATAATGAGTTATAACTCGCCAACTGAGCAAGCGTCCCGCACAATCTCCACCCGCAAGAGATAGAGTTCACACAACCTCCACCCAAGCCGGATACTCGCTCTCTAAGACGAGCATCCGTTCACTCAAAGTTGGGCCCGCGCCTCCAATGGGAGCGGTACACCCAGCGTAAAGATGGCAAATCTTACGGCGAAGGCGATAGCGCCAGCGTTTTCCAACGGCTATCGAAAGGTCCGGCCGCTAGTAGCTCCGCACCTCGTGGTGGTTACAACCCACAGGTGGAGCAGGACTACAACTTGGCTTACCGCAAGAAGATGCAGCCAAGCACTCCAAGTTTATTAAGGAGATAGCGCTCGTGCCACTGGAACGAGTGAAACTTCCCTCTAACGTCGGGAAATACAATGGGTCGACAGACCCGGATGACCATTTGCGTCTTTTCACCGACGCAGGTCTCATTGGAGGATGGACACTACCCATGTGTGTAACCTATTTGTTCAAACTCTCACAGGTCTTGCGCGACTGTGGTTTGACAACCTGCCCGCAGCCAAGCTGGCATCATGGAACAACTTGAAAAACAAGTTCCTGACACACTTTAGCCTGCAAAGACAATTAGTCAGAGATTCCGCTGACGTAATGAACATTTGACGACGAGATGAAAAAAGCCTTGAAGACTTCATCACCAGCTACAATAAAGAGGTGTTAGAGATAGGGTACGTGCACGAAGACCTGATTCGCGCACAGTTCAAATACGTCGTACGCTGTGACGTCTTGTCAGGAACAACGGGTCTCCCCTAAAGCTGGGAGAAACTTATGGTCACGGCAAAGGTCTACGCGCAGACAGAGCGCAACCTCAACAATAGCAGGCATCCCCTACCACAACGCCGTCCCCAAGACTTAAGCAGGAGTCTCGAGAAAAAGAATAAAGGGGGGAGTGACCACAACCAGCATCCTCCCCACACAACTGTCGATGCCCGCGCAACCATTGATAAGCTTGCCGCCCGGCGAGCTACAAAAAAGATAATCGCGATCGCCAGTGGACCCCACTGACGAAGACACCGGCGGAGGTCCTTAGCACAGAAGACCATCAATTCAAACAACCACCACCGTTGCGCAACAAGAAGAGTCAAGACCCCAACCTCTTCTGCGGTTATCATAAAGACATAGGGCACACAACTGACAACTGCATCTCCCTACACATTATTGAGAAGGCACTCAAGAGTGGGAGGCTCACCAACTTATTACAAAAAGTGTGCAAGGAGGTGCACCAGATTACTCGAGGCGGCGAAGCCCCGAGTAACCAGAAAATGAAAAATGTTCTTATGACCCAGGGTGGCCCTTCGCGCAAAAGAAACCACCAGAGGAGCTGCACGTCTCATTGACGTGACCAACCAAGACATTGATACTTGTAACTTACAAATTCATCATCTTTTGTCTGTTTCTTACTATGGCTCTTGCGCCAAACTTTGTAATAAAGACAACAGCACCTGATCCACTTTTATCTCAATGTTCTGTTACAACTGCGCGGAACCACTTTGGATATACGCGAAAACACCTTAGTGCACAATGACTCGCGAATCTTAAATCACTACCTAGGCGAGCATGCTTAAGAGCTGATGGACCCGCACACGAGTTCATTACCAGTCTCATTCTCTATACCTATACAAAGATGGTCTACACCACGCAAATATTGTAACCAGAAAGGAACATTTCATTAAAAGATAAGTATTTACAAAGTTGCGCAATGCACAAACACAGTCAATAGTTTACAAAAAGCTATTACAAAGAGGACCCTACAATCTACTCATCTTCATCAGCAACAGTTTCAACTTCCACGGGAAAGATACCCTTCAAGCGGTCGACGAAGTCGTCATAAGTGAGTGCCTCACTCACCAACTCTAACACTGGGACATCAAGACGATTGTAACCCTGCTGCGCCTTCTCAAAAGCAGCCCCGGTATTAACCCCGAAAGTAGAAGCATGGCTGGAATCCCATGGACTCCCCAGAACATGGGTCACCTGCTATGCAAACTCCGCATAACCTTGCGCGTGTCCATCATAGCGCGCAGCAACCACTAGTTTGGATACTGCGGCATCCAGCTCCGTAAAGTTCACAATCGAACGAACTATCTTCAAAGTTAAAGAGACATTCAGGTCAATTTCACGAAGGAGAGAACACAATACAAAACAGGCGAAGCACTTACATGAGCAATCCCATGTTGTTGAAGCCACAGCAAGTTGTTGGCCAAAGAGTCAACCAACGATTCGAAGATGGTGCGAGAGGCTTCAGAATCCTCCAATTTCTTCTCACCCACCTCCACCTTCGACTCCGCCAGCCGCAATTGGCGCAGAAGCTCAGCTTTCTCCACTAAGGCTGCCTGAACGTCTTTTTGCGCGCTCCCTAAAGCAGCGTAGGCTTCGACCTGATTGGTCATAACGAGGTTAGCATCAAAACTTTGTCGCATGACCAAATAAATAAACACAAGGACAAAGGGATTATGTCACATTCCTAACTCATGTTGTCAAGAAGGGAAACAAGGAGAAGAAACTCGAAGATATACCTATAGTGAAAGAATTCCCACAAGTCTTTCCCGACGACATCTCAGGACTTCCTCCCATGAGAGAAGTCGAATTCCGCATTGATCTTATACCTGGCGCTACACACCCGTCGCGAAATCTCCTTATAGGTTAGCCCCATCCGAAATGCAAGAGCTGGCCAGTCAACTGCAAGAACTGACTGACAAAGGATTCATACGTCCTAGCTCATCGCCTTGGGGTGCACCTGTACTGTTTGTAAAGAAGAAGGATGGAACGTTTCGCATGTGTATCGACTACAGAGAACTCAATAAATTAACGGTCAAGAACTGCTATCCATTACCTCGCATCGATGATCTTCTAGACCAACTTCAGGGAGCCACCTGTTTTTCAAAGATCGACCTTCGTTCTGGCTATCATCAACTCAGAGTACATGAAGAAGACGTCCCAAAGACCGCCTTCCGAACTCGTTATGGTCATTATGAATTCAGGGTCATGCCATATGGATTAACCAACGCCCCAGCTGTATTCATGGATCTAATGAATAGGGTATGCAAACCTTATCTCGACCGCTTTGTCATAGTCTTCATCGACGACATCCTCATCTATTCAAAGTCCAAAACTGATCATGAACGACACCTTCGACTCATCCTCACACTCTTAAGAACCGAAAAGCTCTTCGCTAAATTCTCCAAATGCGAATTCTGGTTAAGAGAAGTACAATTCCTTGGACATGTCGTCAATGACAAGGGAATACATGTCGACCCCTCAAAGATCAAAGCAGTATAGGAATGGCAAGCGCCCCGTACCCCTACCGAAGTAAGATCATTTCTTGGTTTGGCGGGTTACTATCGCCGTTTCATTGCAAATTTCTCCCGTATTGCTGTACCACTCACGGCTTTGACACATAAAGGAAAACCCTTCATATGGGGACCTAAACAAGAAGAAGCCTTCCAAACCCTCAAGCAAAAGCTTTGTGACGCACCTATCCTCACACTCCCCGAAGGTTGCGATGACTTTGTAGTATATTGCGACGCATCAGGGCAAGGGCTAGGTTGTGTATTAATGCAAAGAGGAAAAGTGATAGCCTACGCTTCTAGACAACTCAAAATTCATGAGAAGAACTACACTACCCACGACCTGGAACTTGGAGCCGTTGTGTTCGCTCTTAAGATATGGAGACATTACCTCTATGGTACCAAGTGTGAAATATACACTGACCACAAGAGCCTCCAACATATCTTTAACCAAAAGGAGTTGAATATGAGGCAACGAAGATGGGTCGAACTTCTTAATGACTACGACTGTGAAATTCGTATCATCCTGGCAAGGCAAATGTGGTGGCCGATGCACTCAGTCGAAAGGGTTATGCGAACTCCATTCGTCTTCTATGTTCGCAAATCATAACCGACATCAAAGATCAAATCCGAGAAGCTCAACATGTTTCTATAACAGAAAACGACATACGCAATGAGCTATCTTGTGGAGCAGAACTTAAACTCGAAACAAAATCCGACAGTATTCTGTATTATCAAGATCGCATATGGATTCCCGATCACAATAACCTTCGCGATTTCCTTATGAAAGAGGCGCACAAAACACGATACTCTGTACACCCAGGAGCCGACAAGATGTATCAAGACCTTCGATACACCTACTGGTGGCCTGGCATGAAAAGGATATTGCTGTTTTTGTTTCCAATTGCCTTACCTGTTCTAAAGTAAAAGCTGAATATCAAAGACCCTCAGGACTTCTAGTCCAACCAGAAATACCTGTATGGAAGTGGGAAAACATAACCATGGACTTCATTACCGGGTTACCTCGCACTTCTGGTGGGTATGACACTATATGGGTAATCATTGATCGTCTTACAAAATCAGCTCACTTCATTCCGATTCGCGAGGACTTCAAGAATGAGAAGTTAGCTCGTATCTACATCAGCGAAATCGTAAGCCGTCATGGTGTACCGTTAAGCATTATTTCAGATCGTGATGGTCGTTTCACTTCACGAACATGGCAAGCCGTACAAGCCGCTTTGGGTACACGATTAGACCTCAGTACCGCTTATCATCCTCAAACTGATGGACAATCTGAACGCACCATTCAAACTCTTGAAGACATGCTTCGAGCATGTGTCATAGACTTCAAAGGGAATTGGGACGCTCATCTACCATTAGTTGAATTTTCGTACAACAACAGCTATCATTCAAGTATCGGCATGGCACCTTTCGAAGCTTTATATGGTCGTAAGTGCCGATCTCCAGTATGTTGGCACGAAATTGGAGAAGCTCAAATCACCGGTCCAGAATTAATCCAAGAAACAACAGACAAGATCCATCAAATTCGAAACAATCTTCTAGCAGCACAAAGTCGTCAAAAGAGTTATGCAGACAAACGACGAAAGCCCTTGGAGTTTAACGTTGGTGATAAAGTACTTTTAAAAGTATCACCGTGGAAGGGTGTGGTTCGTTTTGGCCAAAAAGGCAAGCTAGCACCACGCTACGTAGGACCTTTCAAGATACTCGAAAGAGTAGGACCTGTAAGCATACAAGCTTGACCTACCAGAAGAACTCAGCAGAATTCATCCCACATTCCACGTATCGAACTTGAAGAAGTGCCTCGCCGATGAAAATCTCCATATTCCTCTAGAAGACATTCAAGTCGATGAATCTATGCATTTCATTGAAAGACCAGTAGAAATTATGGACTTCGGAGAGAAACGTTTAAGACGAAGCCGCATTCCAATTGTCAGGGTACGCTGGGAGTCGAAATGAGGACCTGAGTTTACTTGGGAACGTGAAGACTCAATGCGCGAGAAATACCCACATCTTTTTCCTGTTACCACTACTACTTAAATTTCGGGACGAAATTTCTAAAAGTAGGGGATATTGTAACATCCCTCGAAAAACGGGTTTCCAAACCCGCTTCGTTTGTAATCGAATATCAAGTTATAAAAATTTCGTTGCGTATTTATGACTTATTTTAATTTTAAACGATACATAATTAATAAACAATTTAGAATTTTAAACTATAATTGATAAAAAGTGAAAATAAAATAAATAAAAAAAAGAAACCGGCTGCCGGGTTTCGAACCCGGGTCAGCCGGATGAAATCTCAAGACCTAACTCACACCCACTTAACCACTCCGCCACTTGACCCATTTGTGTTATATAATGAAACAAATAACATTTATAATAAAACTCGAATTCAAACCCAGTGAATCAGCGCGCCTATTTCGCAGTCGCCGGAAATCCCGACGACTTCGCCAATCATTGACGGTTTCTATTGACTTAACGGATGTATTAATCTCAACGTCGGTTATAACCGATGTCTAATCCCGCGACATCAGTCATAACCGCCGGAGAAAAGCTGACCAACGAATCAAGACAGAAATCGGACCGAATTCATCGAAATTCTTTCCTATAAATACACACCCAAGTCTCTGGAAATCATTTCGCTCAAAATCGCACCATTTCTCTAATCAATTTCACTCGCCGGAAATATTCTGCCATCACCGGACTTTCGCCGGAAAACCGAGACTCACATCAACACGGTAAATACCTCGACTCTTTCTGTTTCAATCCATTGTTAGACTATTACTAACATCAATCCATCACCTAGAATCAATCCCAGACGACGTTGCCGAATATTCTGCTTTCGCCGGAAAACTTCTGGAATTTCCAGAATCACGCTTTAAATCGGTATAATCACCTAAACCTTCTGTTAATCATTGTTTAGTAACTCAATTTCACATCTAATCAATCAAAACTGTTAATCGATCCGAACAGACGGAGTTCACAAAACAAAGCCGACGATCCTTGCCGGAGTTCTGAGAAAGACATCTGTTCGGTACATTCATTTTCAAAACTCTCTCTATTTCATCGCATTACAATCGCTTATAAAGTTCGTTAATTGAATTTAACAAGAAACAGTTGAATAATCGTTGTCTGTGTTTTGAACGAAGAAGATGAATTCGAAATAATGTATAAGTGAAATTAAAACAAGATAATAAACCGGGTTAGACACACAGTCCAGCGGTGGACTGTGTGCAAACACATAGCAAACGTCTCGAGTTCGATCCCTATCACGACCCTATCCTCGGAAATAAAAATATTTTTTTTTTAAACCGAACCGGGTTAACTCACTGTAAGATGTTAAGTATAATAAAAATCAGTATATTAACCAGGTTAGACACACAGTCCAGCGGTGGACTGTGTGCAACACTAAACCACAGGTCCCGGGTTCGAGACCTGTTGACGACACCGGTTCGATATAATTAAAATCTTTTTAAAATAAATGAATTCTGATTAAATTAAATAGTGTATAAATATAATTAAAAAAAGAAATATTTCGGGTTAGACACATAGCTCAGTTGGTAGAGCTGCGTGCACGCGTACGAGAGGTCACGGGTTCGAGTCTCACCCAGCGCATACCTACACAAGACCGAACCGGTCAACAGTCAAAGTCAACGGTCAACCAAAAAGTCAACATTTTTTTTATATTTTTATTTATTTATTTAAATTAAAAATCAATTAAAAATACTTAAAAATAACATTTTTAAAGTTAGAAAGAGACCTTAAACTCACAAAAATAAACCTAAAAATTCAATTAAAAGTTGTTAATAAAATCCACTTATTTACCGTACCTTTTCGTTATTATCTAGGTTAGTTATTCCTCGTCGATCAACTCTCTAAACTCGTGCGCATCCATCATCATCAAGAGAACGCACCCAATGTGAGTGAATCTCTACCAATTCCCCGTTTTAATCATATTTTGGGGTGTATCATGTGTCACTATTTATTTATTTCAATTAAACACTTGTGCATTCATCATATTCATGATCAAATGAGTTGCCAATATATATCAATTGTTTGTGTGGTTAATGTTTAGATTTAAAGTTATCATTTTCAGTACATACATTATCATAGGCCGCCGCTCCCCATTACCTATGAGCGTGAGCCGTTCCCCATTACCTATGAGCGTGAACGAGGCGTTGCCAACATATGATCGGCTCCGTTTGATTGAGCCTTGATCCCACATACATCATCATAGGCCGTCCGTTCCCCATTACCTATGAGTGTGAACGAGACGTTGCCAACATATACATTATCATTCATGTCATATACTCATGCAAGGTGGTTTGTGATTGCTTGTTTACATACGTTTGTTCATATATGATTATTGCACAATTTTTCTATATTAAATACAACAAGGTATCAATAACAAATGTTTTTAACAAGGTTCACTCGCCAACTTTTGTTGACCCAAAATATCCCCATTTTTACACATGATACAGGTGATCCAGTTGAAGCAAGAAACATATAGGACGGCCTAGAAGAATAAAACAGTTTAGATGTTGGATTGTTTATTTAATTTTTCTTTTCCTTGTATTGTATGAGTTGACTTGAACATTTAAGATGTAATTTGAATTTAATAAATATGAAACATATTAGTAAACATCATGAGCTTTGGTGATAACCCAATTATGCCCCGACTCTTATTCCGCTGCGGGTCGGGGTGTGACACTTTCTTCCTCCGCCACCATGGGTTCTTGAACAACGAACCCCGATTCTTCCACTTTCAGAGCAGGTTCCCCGGAAACCAAACGTGATCCCTTACAAACAACCATATGTACTTCAGGATCCTGTTGTGGTTGAGTCAATGGAACACCCGAAGTTTTCAAAACCAGGGAACCCGCATTAGTACCCATACAAGAACTTTCCACCACCACGTGAGGACCCTCCTTCACATGGGCTGGTCCTTCCGCTCCAGCAGTAGAACGCACCCCATGACCACCAGCCTGAGTCATGGGGGAATCAGTGCCTCCAGCGCATGCGTTTGGATTCCACAAAAACAGGTTCATCCCCCACTGTACAAGAACCAAAAGTTAGTTATGCGCAATGCAAAAAAAGGGATGCAAATACCAAAGCGTACAAGAGCTTACCAAGGAATATATTTTGGAAGTTAATGACCCAAGATCCGCCCGTTTCCCCAGATGTTTCCGTGTAACCTTTTTGGGTGGTTGCGTAGAGAGATCCTCCTTCGGACGCCTCTTCCGCTTCAAAGGCACCTCTAGGATCTCCTCAGTTTCCTCCAGGCTACCAGGTATGGCGGTCGGGAAAACCGCCTGCTAAGGTGCAACCTGAGGGAGGGCCAGCTCTTGGTTGACTTGCCTCTCCCTCTACCGCTGTGCCCGACCCTGCGTGTCGCTTCTTTTTGGGATCTGGACCAACGCCCAAATCTCTCGACGCGCCTGCATTACAACAAATACATAAGGCATCCGCATGATGCGCTACCAAATAGTCAAGACTTACCAGTCAATGACTCGGGAACCTCCAGGTCCGAATCCTTAACCAGGGCAAAATTACCCAGGACCTGCGCATACCAAGTGGGCTCATCATCTCCCAAGCGGAGTTTCTCAATCCGCCCTTTTTCCTCTGAAAGGTGGCCAAGAACAGCGGAGCTCTTGCAGAGAACATAAGAAAGTTAGCATGCATGAAACCCAAAATTCAAGAAAATACGACGAGAAGAGAGTACATACTCCGATCGCCCTCAATTTACACTCGTCGGGAACGGCGGTCAGGTTTGAACCGCAGGCTCATCCCCGTCGCCACCAGTACTCTCTCCGGCAACTGGACCACCGGGATCTCCTTCAGATCACCATACCAGGCGTCCAGCACTGGTATTGGTAGGGTTTCCACCGGGATCTCATCCGGCCCACAGAACATCAAAGGCGCAGGGATAACCCCAGCCTTCACAAAAAATAAATTTTGCCTTCCAATCATGGAAGGACTTGGGGGGAGAAAGCAAAATCTTTTGTGCCTGCGCACGTGCTGAAAAGAGTAAAACCCCAGCAAACACTGGAGCTGATAAAATATACAGAACCGGTCAACGGTGGGAACAGACCCTGTTGACCGACACAAGAACTCAAAGTGTTGATACGCACCATTCCCATTGGGCTCAGTTGGGAAAGGTGGAAACTGTAAAACTGCAACACTTAGATCAAGAACTTGGTGGCGGGCAATCGGAAGTTACCCTCACCGAAGAATTCATAAAATAGGGTGACATACCCCGCCGGAGCATCAGCGTCGGTATCACCCTGAGCCACCAACAGGGCATCCCAAGCAGGAGGGAACCGGAAACCAGCGACTATCTCCTCAAGAGCTTGACGGGTAAGCTTGCACACCGGCAAAGGAGGAGCCGCCATCACAAACAACAAAGAAACAATCTTTCTGAAGAAAATGTTGGGGAAACTCAACAGATCACAAAGTGAAGAAAAGATGAAGGACAACTTGAAAGGATGACTACAACCCTAACCCGGGGGCCTCTATTTATAATGACAGCATTAAATGCACTCGGAGAACATGTCGAACACACGTGGTGATAACAACGAATTACAGGCGGACGGTGGTAAAAGAGATGGCAGTGATGGTTAACATGCGCGCGTGACCACCACGCTCCCTGCCACTCCATTTAATGAATGGCAGGGAGCGGCTGAGTGCACGCTACAGCTGTCACACGTCTTTTCACCACCCCATTTTTTCTCACCAACTCACCTGCAAATTTCAGAGGACAGATTCCCGATTTCCAAGATATAGATGACAAAATGTTTCCTTCACACAAATGTTTCCTCCCAACACTTAGAAAATTTCTCGCCACAACACAAACGGCGCATGCAACCACTCTTCTAGTCCAGCACTCCTCCCACTTCATAACGTGCGCGTAGGAATAGCGCTGGACTAGGGGACTTGATGTAACACCCTATAAAATCATGTCCAATAGTAGTGACACGTATGATATTTTAAATATAGTCTACTAAAGACTAATGATGACTAAAGGCGTCAACATGCTCAATCTGAGCCTCTGAGTGACTGTTCGATGTCAACATTCATAAATAACAGCCTATAAGTGACTGATATGTCAACATGTTTAAATCATTAGCCTCTGAGTGACTGATATGTCAACATGCCTAGCCTCTGAGTGACATTGGAGTCAACATGCTTATAATAAAACCTCTGAGTGATCATTTACGAAGTCCTAACTCTCATACGTGCCATTTGTTGGATGAGAGGTTCAATTTTGTAAAAATGAGAAAGTTGGATGATGGAAGGACTAAAAGTGTCAACATGTTAATTTATACCTCTGGGTGACCTTTTAAACGAACTGAGAGCTCGACAATGTCCGGGCATAATCCCGGGTATGCCAAGTATTGGCTACGGAGGGCTAAAAGTGCCAAAAAGGTGTTTTAGAAGGTTTTTAGAAGCTTTAATAAGTTAAGGGGTTAAAACTGTCAAAGTTTGAAAGTGGCCGTGGGGCGGTTGCAGGCCGCGAGAGACATGACATGTGTCTCTCGCGGGGCGCGAGAGAGCCTCTGCTACAGAAAGTTTGTTTGGCAGCCAAGCAAAACTCCACAAAACCATGTATTTGAAACTATGGACTTATAATCTGCTATGCCACGTTTTGGGACACTTGTAAGCTCCCTCTTACACCCCTAAACACCTAGCTTCACTTCCTTTGAGTTCTCCAACTATAAATAGATGCTTAAGTTCACATTCCAACTTGCACCTTTCTCATTTATTAACTCTTCTCCCTCCTCTGGAAGTTCCTAGCTAAAAGGAGCATCCAACATAGCTCTTTTGCACTTTAGGAATCACTGGTAAGTGTTTCCCTTCCTTGTGCATTTTCGTTTATAGGCTTTTATAACCAAAAGTCAAGCGTTTTAAGGAAAACGCTTTGACTTTCGATTAAGACTATTATGGTTCTAGCCATTGTTCGAAATGAACATGGCTAAGTGATCGTAATAAGGTAGGTGTTAGTCCCTATAAAGGGCACCTCCTAAAGATCATGTTTGCTAGACCAATTAACGGGTCAAAGTTAAGTTATTAAAAAGTAAACAGGCTATTTTTCGGAAAAATCATAAATTGATCTTATATATGTTATGAAACTTGTTTTGACACTTAAACAAGTTGGTAATAATTATTAGGACATGTAAGAACATGTTCGGCTCGTCAATTTCAGATCTAGGGTCGGTTCGCAACCGAAAGTCATGAAGTTTGACTTCTTCTTTGACTTTCGATTCTGACCCGATTTAGATTAGTTACCTACTGATCTAAAGTTGCATTATGATCGTAATATAATGTAGCATAACCTCTGAGATTTATTACATGATCATAATCAGAATCCAAGTTTATGCGCAAGTTCCACAATTATGCCATCTTTGACCAAAATGTCCTTTTTGCATAAAACAAGGTTTTAAATGATAATGAACTTGAAAATGAGTTTTCCTACTGATTAATATTATAAGTAGGATTAATTGGGATGTTAAACCAAGTTATAAACTGAGTTTTCAAGCAGGTCCTTAAACTATGTCGATAAATGACGATTTTAGCCCTTGTGGCTCATAAAATGATTTTCATCAAATCTTTTCAAGGTAAATCATTTGCCTACTGATATGTTATATTAAATAACATATCTAAGACATTTTAATTCGACCCTAATGTCAGTTTTCGTTAAACACACATAAAACGTCATTTTACGACATAAGCGTCGTTTCGGCGCATAGCATGGTTTTAAACCATATTATTGACCAAGACTTGATACCTACTGATTTTAAAACTTATTTTAAACATATTTAAAGTAGGCACATGTTATAAACTCATAATCTCAAATAATTTATAAACTATGTGTAAAATGACCAAAATGCCCATTCGGCGCATAGTTTGGTCATAAAAGATAAATTACACATATAATTGGTATCCTACTGATATTATATCATAAATTAATTATTTTTCCAGAATATTTATGATTATAATCTTAAATTTTATTCAAGTCCTTTTTATACAATGTGAAATTACCAAAATGCCCTTATGAGGCATAATTTCATTTTAAAACCACAACAGGCATATAAGTTGATATCCTACTGATATTTTAACTTATTTAAAATATAATGGCATATAGAACTTGTCCATGGCTTATCCGGTTACCCACTATCGCTTATAAGCATACGGTTAATTATATGTAACTAGTTTACGGAATTTAACCAAAACGGGTTTAACCTTATCATTTTAATCTCAAAATCCAGAATGTTAATAGTTTAACCATATTATACAAGTCAACGTACTTGTTGGGATTAAACTACATTCTATCCAATCATCGTTTAATCTAGCATCATATGTTTTGATCAAGCACGCTAGTCGGTCTAAGTCTATGACTTAAATAAGACCGTTAGTATTTAATTGGTTAGTTTATGCCATAATCCAGACTAGAGACTTGCCGGTAAATGCTATCTGCACTTAGTACTTTTGTGTACGGCTGAGTTATTAAAATAAAAGAAAACTAGCTCAGGTAAATACTCTCGACTTATTTCCCTTACAGGCTTGGGTTACGGTAAATTATTACCGCTTGGTCGGAAATGGGATCAATCGAACGCCGGTTCGTGACTAGTAAATCCCATATTCTGTTTTAATCGGTTTGTTTGATAATTTCTACATCAGGGATTAACTTCCGTGTCCTGGATATCCTCGGCTCATACAATAGAAATGGCCACGACCTTAGCGCGGGTGTAGGCATACACCCGATAGACGCTCAATTATGCATTCCCACAAGGTTGGGAGGAATTGACTCCTTCGTAGTCCAAAGTGGTGTGTACGTTAATTGTGTCTCGGTCTCCGTACCAGGCCACGTATGTATGACAAACATGTAAATCTGTTGACAAGGTTGGACGGTCAATTAACCCAAGTTATAAAAAGATTTTTGTGCTGATACGCACTTAAAACATTTTTGAAATGTTTTCAACATGAGTCAGTTGGGTGTATTTACCAGCGAAAGCTGGCGTATTTTCAAAGACTAAACTACAGGTACAATACCAAAATAGGCTGGAAGTGCTCGGTAGTGATAGAGGATCTTGCAAATCCTAAATCTGCCCAAAGTCTGTTTTATATTCTTTCCATGTACAATTTATAATCCGCCTGTGGATCTTCTATTACAAGCTTTTATATTATTTTGTATTTTCGAACATTTGATTTGTAATAGTAATTTTACTCCAAGACTTCCGCTGTGTCCTTGTTTAATTTACTATGATGATTATAACTGACGTCACGATACTCCCCACCGGGCCCACAGGTGTATGGATTTGGGTTGGAAATCCGGGGTGTGACACTTGAGGAGGTATGGTCCCAGATAACCATACCCTTACTACACTTTACAAGGATAACCTGGCATTCAACATGCAATGGTGCACCTTCCTTACAAACATCAGGTCTTACAATGAGCCTTGCGTACTCAGAGCAACGGTGAATTAGACCAACAACATCAGGTCATACAATGAGCCTTGCGCACTCAGAGCAACGGTGAATTAGACCAACAACTTTAGGTCATATCGATGAGCGTTGGTGCTCAACGCAACGGTAAATTAGACCAATAGCTTCTAGTCACACAACGAACCTTGTGTACTTGGCACAACGGCAAGTTAGATCATGCCGCAGACTACTAGACCCTGGTGGGTCAACCCTCTTAAACATGAATCCTAAAACCTTGCAAGGACAAGACACATATGAGAACACCCATAGTTTTGGAACAAAAGGATAAAAGCCTTGACACCCTGCGCTGGCGGGAAAAACTCTGACAGCCTCACAGAAAGGGTAAGCACTAAGAGGTGTTGGCCATACTCCAGGGTACAAAGTGGCAGAACGGTGACGTAGGGTCGCTCGGCAGGTTGCGTGTGGTAGTGCCTCAGTTGTCAGACCTCAAACCAACTATATCTTTGCCAGTGACTACTCCACCTTCTCCATTTCAAGCTAGCAGCAGGCCTGACACCAGAGAATGTCACCTTTACACGTGGCACCACTAAACATCCGACATGACACGCCTCCTAACAGTAGACATTAATCCTCCTACAGGGAGCATTTAATGTCTAACACATAGGACAAAATGGATGTCTTTGGTGTATGGGCCGGGCCCAAGGCCCACTAGCATATCTCCTAAACATACTTTTCGGCTATAAGTAAGTATCAAACCTCGAGGTAAAAAAAGGACACCTTTTTATAGACGCTCACACTTTCAATTTACTTACTTACCATCCTCGGATACTTATTCTCACTCTGGAGTGTGGTCACTGAGAAAACTACCATTTTCCTCGTGACGAGGCTAACGGCGTAGTTCTAGTTTTGCAGGCCAGCTAGAGTGAATAACCCTGTGAAGTGGACTGACAGGAAACCCTTATCAAAATCACCCTGGTTGCAACTTATATATCCCTAGATATCCCTAGGTTCGACCAGTGTTTCTTCAACAACCGCCCATGCATGAGTGATGCGTTAGCGGTGAGAGTGTGAGCCTACTCACAAAAATGAGATAATGTATGTAAAATGGCGACAAATGAAATGCATACCTCACTTGCATTGTTTTTTTAATATTTAATTTTATTTTTCTCAAATAACATATACTTATTAATTTTTATAAATACAAATACGCAGTTTTTGTTACCCTGTCATTTTAAAATATAGATGAATCATTGAATCAATGTCACGGGAGGAGCTTAATGGAAACCCCCCCCCCCCCCCCCCCTCAATATATAAATTGGTTCTTATAACTTTCTGCTCTCCCAAACATTTTGATGAAACTTCGGCACTGATCACGGTTATTAAGATCAAGATCTTACTTTGGATCTTTTTGTCTTTGTAAAATTGAGATTGCAAGAACAAATTGGGATCGAAAGATCCTAATCGAATGTTCTAGGTTTTTCATGTGTTAAAACTCAAATCGAAGACTATGCTAAACTAATGAAAGGTTCACAATGTAGTCATGTAGATATATAATAATAATAAAAATAATAATAATAATAATAATAATAATAATAATATTAAAATAGTGTAACAAGTATGCAACTCATACAGATTACTGAACTCTGTTGTTAGTGACTTATAACTTTTTGCCTCCTGAAACTTTTGATCAAACTCCGCCACTGATAGATTATTAAGATCAAGATCTTACTTTGGATTTTTTGTCTTTGTAAAATTGAGATTGCAAGACCACATTGGGATCCAAAGATCCTAATCGAATGTTCTAGGTTTTTCATGTGTTAAAACTCAAATCGAAGACTACACAAAACTAATGAAAGGTTCACAATGTAGTCATAATATAATAATAATAATAATAATATAATAATAATAATAATAATAATAATAATAATAATAATAATAATAATAATAATAATAGTGTAATACAAGTATGCAACTCATACAGATTACTAAACTCTGTTGTTAGTGACTTAAAATATAGTGGGTTAAATTGTTAAAAAAATAAAATTTGTGTTTTTTTTCCTTACTCTTGACCATTTTTAAACATTTTTACTTTACTAATTGAGGTGTAATAGTGTCGGATCTATGATTCATACGTTCAGGGTGCACGGGGTAGAGCGGTAAACTAATGTGGTGAGTTAGTTTACCGCGCGGTGTACACCACCGTCGACTGGTTTACCGTGAGAGGGGAGAAGGTGATGTTCGAGGTTTTTGACCGTTGGGTGAATTTCAAACGGCTTTATAGCCGTTACACAATAAAATAAAAAATTAATTTGTTTTCTATTTAAAATTCATTTATCCATCTCATTTTTCACACAATTCAAATACTCACACTAAATCTCAATTTTCTCATACACTATGGATAGACAAAACAAGTGTGATAGCTCGAAAAAAGTTTCTGGTTCCGGTTCAAAGGCGAGAGGGCGCGGCTAGCAAAATAGACGAGGTGCATCGAGTGGTTCAAGTGTGCCATTTCAATCACAATTCGGTTCTACCCCACACTCTTAACCTCCATATTTTTAGTCCCAAACTATACAACCGGGTTTTTACAACACCCAACTCCAACCCAATTTTCCACCACAATTATTTCACTCCCACAAGGTTCCACGATGGTTGTATCAGTCGTATGAATATCCCTATGGATGCCCAAAACTCTTTGACCCTTTGCTTATCGGGTTCCACCGATTCAATCACCAAGAGATAATGTTGAACACATTCTTCCGATATTCGATGATAAAGAACAAGAAGAATTTGCTCGAGATTGAAAATTTAGATGAAAACGAAAATGAAGATTATGTCAGAAGAAAGAAGAAGAAGAACTTGAAGACAAAGAAGAAGCCGAAGATGACCTGAAAGGAAATGGGGTAAGGCGGGTCATCAAAATTGGACGACGAAACAAAAAGATGCGTCAGCCAAGGCATATTTTCAAGTAGTTTAAATAAGAAAAAAAGGCAATCAACAAAAATCGATGGTTTTTTGGAAAAAAAGTTCTCGAACATTACGATGCAACGGTTGGAGGAAGTACCCGAACCATTCATCAAGTCTGTTCAAAATGGAAACTTATGCAAGCAAAGTTGAACTTATTCAACGATTTTGGCATCAAGCGGTATAATTTTTTACGTTTACATACTTTTTATCTTTATATATTTTTATATTTATTTTATCTTTATTATAGGATACATTTACGTCCTAGCGGGAGTGATGATGTTTCGATCATGAAACAAGCGCTAAAAGATTACCAAAAAATACATTGGGGGGGGGGGGGGGGGGGGTCTTCCTCATGTTGAGGTGTGGGAGGTAGTTAGAAAACATGACAAATGGGCCCAGGTACCATTGTTGGGTGTACCATCGTTGGGTGAAAATAGTAGTAGTTCAGGGAAAAAAAGAAAGTAATTGGATTCGGGTAATTAGCAAGCGGGTACACTGAATACCGAATTCACTAGTGGTATACCTAATATAAACGTGGACCCCTTTTCAAGAAGGCAAAAAAAAAAGATAAAGGGCCCGCAACAACGACCAAAAGGTCAATGGGTTTGTTCAACAAACTCGATGAATAAAAATTTACGAAACAAGAGTTGATGGACATTAAAAAGAAAAGAGAGGAAAACATATCGCATTGGTGGATGAACAACGCAAGACGGTGAAATCAGTTTTGTTTGATAAGAATTTGGAGATGTTTAACAGGCCAAACGACAATGTTCCACCACAGATGTTGGAAATCACACTAGCTCGAAAATGCGAGATCGCAAAAAAAAATATTGGCCATGCTATTTCAAATTTTTTATGGTTTTAATTTATTTTACTAGTTTCAATTTTATGTATTATCTTTTTTAAATTTAGTTTAATGTAAGCTCTCTTTGTTTAATTAATCTCATTTCCGAACTATATATTAGAAACACTTTTGTGTTTTATATAGTTGTAACATATGCTTTGGGAGCTTTTAAAAAAAAGTTTATTTTTCACTTTTAAACCAAAGGTTTTTATCTTTCACATTTTAACTCCTTTGATTTTTTTAGTTTTAGCCCAAAGCTTTTTAATTTTTCTGTTTAACCCCAATACTTTTTTTATTTTTAACTTTGATCCCCCATATTTTTCGTCTTTTGCAAAGTTTTTTTGTTTTATGTTTCGGTATAAATTTGATTTTGTTTATGTTTGATCAAATTACAATGCTTATATATGTTACATTGAGTTCAATCAGATACGTCGAAGCGCGTGTTTTCATATGGTTAACGCATCATATAACGTTTGGATTAATTCATTCGAAGTTGCAATGTACCGCGGCGCAACGCGCGCGAGTGTTATTTCTAGTTTATGTTTAAAGTACGTTTTATTTATTTTGTTTAAATACATAAATTAAATTAAAAAATATAGTTTACCTCTAGTCAAGAGAGACGACCACTCTTTATGTTTTTTTGTGCAAAATAAGACTTAGAGAGAAAAGTTAATGTGACAAGAAATGATTAGATTGGTAAAAAGTTTACCTTTCCACAATAGATTACCACCTTTACACCTAACATTGAGATCTTACAATTCTTTTACAAAAATCAATATCCTAGAACCGCGTAATTTATGTGCATAGATTGAGATCTTACAATCTTTTACTAAAATTAATATCTTATAACCGCATAAATGTTGTGCATGATTAACATGTATTTTCTTTAAATAAATTTAAACTCAACAATTTATAAATAATAATAAGGAATAACATTGAGATGATATGTCTATGTATTATGTACAAGTAGCCCGGCCCAAAACGATGCGTTATGGCTTATAGTTAGGAATTAGGATGAGATAAATGGTTGCTTCATGTACCTGTCACAATCCCAGCCACATTTTCATTGCATAATGAAATAATTTATTATATAATTTTAGTTATAATGAGTTTACACATTTTTCAAACCATTGGTTACCGATCACTACAAGAAATCATAGCCTTAGTGGTGATATGTTGTCCCCAACAAGTCATCCTAATGGTTCATCACTATTAACTTTTTGGGACATTAAATATATGGAACCTTTAGGGACGACATATGTTTAAATTATCATCAATAATGGTTAGTTACTATGGACTTTGACTCAACATTTCAAATAAACTTCCCTAGTTTTTTAAACACTTTGGTTTAAATTATCTATTATCAATAATAGTTGCATCATGATTCATGAGTATATAGTGATCTCTTCTTTAAAAATTGCTGAAAACTTAGTTAATATATATTTGAAATGATATATAGCTGGAAATGCATTAACCTTAGATTGGTCATAGATCACAAATTCACAAATGAAACTAGGAGACAATCCTCAACTCTCACGAAAAGCCGGTATAATACAAATAAATAAATTGGTTACGTAAGAGCAGTAAATCGTAACATGAAGCTTCTTATAATATTAACGAGTCAAACAAAGAAAACATGTATAATTTCAAATACTAATATCTTATATATATTGAAGTTGTAGACAGGGAAAAAACCAAAATTTGGCCAACTAATTATTTTAATTATATATTTTATTATAATAAACTTTGCTTCATAATTGGCCTACTAAAGTCCAAAGCGATGGTTTGACATCTAAAACACTTCATTTTTTAAAACGTTGCAAACTAACTATTATAATATGTTCTTTTTAAATTTGCTTTCATTTCATTTGATTTACTTGTCTTCTTATAAGCATAATTAAAGTTATAAACCATGGCTATTTCGTAATAAAAAAAAATCAGCATCCTTTCTGTTTTTATTTTTGATAATCTTTTGTATTTAAAAAAGAAACATACTTTTTTTCCTTATAGAAGTCCATTAATAACGTTCACACATTAAAGTCTACACATGTTAAATTTAACAAAATTGTGATTTCGTTACTTATTAATATTACGTGAAGAAAGAACTGATTTTCTAGATTGGAAGTTTAAGACAATATCAAATCTTTTATTACTATTTTTTAACGACATATTTCTTTGATTTCTATCGTCTGTGAAACTTGAACCCAATACCTCCCTTTCTAAGATGTTCAAAGGTTTTGTCTTTGACAGTTGACCACACACCGTTGATTTTTATAACTAAGGGGCCGTTTGGCGACTTCTGAATGGTTAAGTGCTAAACCAGTAAGATGTTTGAACCATTAAGTGTTGAACCAGTAAGAGGTCCATTAAGAGCCAGTTAATTCTTAACCGTTCAGAGGCAATGACCAATTCAGATTAGAGGTCTTAACCATTCAAACTCAGTATAATGCTTAACTATTAAGATGCAGATGTCTGAATCATTCAGACATCTGCTCCCGAAACAAACAGTCTGAACCATTAAGTGCTGAAGTAATAAGAGGTCTGAACCAGTAAGAGCCCCATTAAAAGGTAAACAAATAGCCTCTGATTCTTTTTTATAATGTTGTAACTTTGTGAAACAGAAGATCTTATCACCCACATAATTTCTTGAAATGGAAGTGTATGAAAATATTAAAGCTTTGTAACATTATAATTTGGTAAAACATAATATAGTAATTAAGAAAACATTAAATATTTACAACAAATTCTTTGAATACATAGATGTGTCTTGCTACCTAGTTAATTTTTTTTTTACATAAAGGGGAATATATTCATTTCAATTTCCAGCCAGTGGCTACAACAAGCTTACAATACATCAGATCATTCACATACTATTACAAACTATTGCATTTACTCCCATATTACACCACTCTTCAAACCTTAAGTCCTCTAGTTTCACCATGTTAATTAAGTGGACTTTTATAAACACAGACAAGAACGTTTAGTAAACATGCGCAAGACATTGTTGGTCACATGAAATCCACATTTGTAGTGTGTGGTATAAAACGAAGACAGTTAATACCTGGTTAAAGAAACAGGTTGGTTCCGACATATATAATAGTTTAATGAAATAAAATAACATAAAAGAAAAACACAAGGGTCTTTTTCTGCTTCACAAGCTTCCCATGATAGGGCATTAAAAACATCAACCTCTCCCTGGTACCTTCAAATTTCACATGAAACCCCAGCACAGTTATGCGTGATTTTTTTTTATTTATACATTAATATAAATGTTAGTATAAAGTTAGGCCTCCTTAATATCAAACGTTTTTATTTGCAATTTAAAGCTTGAAGTTTACACACATAATTCTATATGTCTGTATTGTCACTTTTTATTGGTTTTGTTAGAAATATATTTGAAATAAACTTACATGGTTTGCTTTTGATTTTTAGGACAAACGAACCTAAATCGAATAAAGGAAGCAAAACCGGACAAAAATCAGAAGAAATGCTAAATACTACTATAAGACACACCTCTTGCCCCTTAGGCACATCCTGTGTCTCAAGATCTAAGACTACAACACCTTCTCAAGATGCCTTTGAAATCCCAGTAGAAAGAAGTCGACGCATTCCCCATGCACCTTCCACTAAAGACAAAACTAAAATTCTAGAAGGTTTCGAAGGTCCAGTGGGACCACAAAGTTGACCACGGACCATGCACTGCATGCACGCCATGTGCATGCCAACCAACTACTTGTCGTTTAAAGTTGGCCAGACACAGCCGTGCCATCTAGGCACGCCCCATTCCCAGCCATCCAAGAGCCTATAAACAGAGGCCCAAACCAGCATTTTCACTCGCTCAATTATTTCCTTTTCTCCATAACACACTTCTCTTCTACCCCACTATCTCTAATCATAGTAATCATTAAGTAAAATGCAAGAACCATTAGTGTAATCGGCCTTTAAATGATTAATTAAATGATTAATATAATCTCTTAAGTTGGGTGAAAACTATTTTCATGACCATTCTTGGCTAAGGTTCTTGAGGGTGTTTAGGAGAAACTTACCCCTTGACGGGAGTTAAATAAAGCAAGCTATGGATTAACAAAGAGATGTGTGTGTTAATGACTTTAAGTAAAAAAGTACTTATTGCAAGTGAGTGAATCGTTGGTGTCGCCACTAGTGCGGGGCATGTAATTTTTCTATTTAACACTTAAAAACTAACCAACTATCCTGCGTTGTTGCTAGCGTCGGACATTCATGTTTTCTATATCTATACAGACTCAAAATATGTTTATACCTAGAAAGGGGATTAAAGGTTTTGGAATGGGACTTTGGATTGGTAAGCTCTTGCCAAAGCGTGTCAATAGGATCAAAACGTAGAGGACATGGTTTATATAAAATAACTACCTTTGGGGAATTGACGCCTCACTAAAGGAACCATAGTAAAAAATAATATACACCCCTTAAACTTTTTTCTTACCAAATACTAAACAACTACGATTTATAGTTTTCCTGCTGATTCGGCAATATCGTTGTGGTTTGGTCCGACCTTGCGTGGTGTTGCCCTACTGATTCAAAACAATATGGTAGAGTGTCTGGGGCCCCTAAAAAAGAACTCCACAACTTTATGCATTAACAGAATAAAACTTCTCGTCTAACAAGCAGACTCCTTTTATTTGTGGTAAGTTTTAGTTAACGAAGTATCAACGGGTAAGCATATCCCAAACACCCTTTTTCTTATCATTGATTACAAAACCTGTTATTTATCTCTTTATTTTATTTTGTAAGCCATTTTAACTCTTTCACTTTTGGTTTGACTAGATATTGACAAAAACTCGATACTAAAAGTTGATGTATCCTTGGAAGACCTCGGTATTTTACCATCACTATATTACGCCAACGACGAATGCACTTGCCCAACGTGAAATGTAGTGTGATAATATATAAATATTAAAATGTGAACCAGTGTATAAAATGGCTAAAAATATACCACTTTTTATATACACAAGCGCTCACGTCAAGTTTTTCCGGGGATACAAAATTCTAGGAAAAGTGCAAGGTAACGACCTAGTCGTTATTCTTTATATTCTTTTCAAGAAAATATATAAAATCAGAAAAAAAGAAGTTTTTATTAAAACTTTTCATATAACACTAGTTGTATGATGTATGGGGAACTGCACACAATTGTTACGTTTTTGCCAATCTCCCAGTTTTCCAAAAAGATGCAACTCCTCCATCACTAGAGCCAACTTCCTTAGTTACAAAAGGTCTCCTCCAAAATCTAAGGGTTCTTGTGTTTCAAATTCATATGCTAATAGTCGAATAAAATAAAGCTTAGAAAATGTTAATACGGAGGTTACTTCTGAACAGAAGATAAAACCTATCGAAAGGGTAGAAAATCTCAAAACAGAAAGTCCTCCTAAGGAACAAGAGACTGAAGACACAACAATTTGTGTCTATTCACGCGAAAAACAAAAGGAAACTGACATTTACTTTGCAAAACTGTTCAGATTTTGTCACATTTGTTTCTCGCCATACACGCCCCTTGTCTCGACACCAGTATCTATAGAGCAAACTCATTTCAAGTTGAAGAACGAAAGCAAGTCATCATCCACAAAGGTAAAAAAGAAGAAAAAGTAAGTATTTCACGCTAATCAAAGAGGTATTTATCAGTTCCACTTCTCCTAAAATCCTTGAAATATTCCATTTCATTTAAGTTTTTAAAAGATTTTTTTACCAATCAAAAAGTCAAGGAAATTTCATATTTGATTTTATACAAAATAAATATCTTCCATGTGAAATAACTGTCTTGATAATAATAACATAATCGATTTCATTCTATGTTATATTGAAAATATTATATATATATATATATATATATATATATATATATAGTAGAGTTTCATGTGAGAAAATTTAAAAGTATGAGAAAGATAAGAAAGATTATGGAGGTGACATGTGTCCCTTTTTATTTTGGTAGTTTAAGGCTATAAATGTAATTTAACTAATAAAATCTAATTATGGAATGAATATATGCAACCAATTTTTGACAGTTATTGTAGGGATTTTCGAATTTGAAATAACATCATAACTCATAAAAACACCATACATGTATATTGAAGGCATACATCTTATAAAGAACAGAAATATAACTCATAAAAACACCCTAACTCATAAAAACACCACAACATGTATATTTAAGGCAACATAAATATAACAAAAATAACACCCTAATATAACACCAGTCAACACTTTAATCAGAATTAAAACAGAAATAACACCCTAAATATATAAAAACAGAAATAACACCCTAACTCTTTGAAGCCAATAGAAACCTACTGAAGACACCAGAAACCACAGCAATGCAATGACCTTTATCATCACATTAAATATAACAGAAATAACACCATAACTTATAAAAACACCACAGCATATATATTGAAGTCATACATCTTACGAAAACAAAAATATAACAAAATAACACCCTACAATTAAAACACCATTGTATGAACATAAGAAAAAACACTATGGACTAAAACATCCAAGCGAGACGTAATTTTTTTCTCTACATAAGTATATCAATATGGTACTCATATTAAAGATAAAAAAACACTCATTATTATGGTGTAACTTTTTTTTAAAAAAAGAGCTACGTATAAAAATTTATTAATGTTTAAAAAAGAAGGGGGGAACTTTGCATGTGTATTAATGTTAGTTTCTTAATTTAAAAATATTAAATTTACCTTTATTCCCTTAATTTAGACAATTAGTTAGTTTAATAGTCAACATTATTTACAGAATTGTCATTATGATCTCAACCATTAGATTAAATATCTAATGGTTTATATTCTTTCGTATCCTTCTCACACTTTTAAATTTTCTCACAATAACCATACCCATATATATATATATATATCAATAACGTATTATATAGATTAACATTTAAATAGATAATAGTTTATGTATAAGTTTAATACCATATGAAATATTTAAATCAACCACATAATCCCACTAGCAATTATTACTCAATTATTTTTTAGTATCTAAATTTCATAAACATAAAAAATAACATTTCATTAAATCAAATATATTAAATACTACTCGTCTTCATCGTCGTCGTCGCCTCCATCTTCATAATCTCTATCATCCAGACATCCGTCTTCATAGCCTCCATCTTTGAAATCTTCTTCTTCGTCTTCTTCGTTTTGGTCTTCGTTGTCGCCATCATTTCGAATTAGGCAAATACCAAATCCGCCTTTATCGCATTATGTGGTTCCTAGGAAAACAAAAGTTGATTGTTTAAAATTCTCCCTTCCATAGTTGCTTGTATTTCTTCTTCAACATCATCTGGAATATAGTTTTAATAATTGTTTTTCCTTCGTCTTCTAAAATCATATTATGCAATATCATACAAACATACATAACCATTCTATTTTTTTTCTCTAAATAATATACGACACGAATTTCTCACAAAATGCCATCGTTCTTTAAGAACCTCAAAACACTCCTCGATGCCCTTTCGCGAAGATTCTTACAGCTTCTTAAAATATTGTGTTTTATATCAAGCGGGTTTCTAAACGTTTTCACAATATTTGAATACTCCAGGTATACACGATCAGCCAAATAGTATCCATGCGGATACTCATTTCCATTAGCATAAGACCTGGCTTCGGTAGCGTACCCGATATGTAACCCTCTAGCAATGTCAATTGCTCGAAAATATTTATGTCGTTCAGCAACCCGACGACACAAAAGAAAGCCAACCAAACCCAAAGGTTGTATAAGGAAACCACTTGTAAAACCAACGTTAGTGTGTATGTTGACCTCGCAATGCGATTGGACAATTATACCACTGCTATTAATGATAATCTGAACTACTAATCATGTAGGGTAATCCATGTTTTTTTCTAAATACACTTCATAAATCTGTTATAGATCGTTTCAAGTCGGGTTTCTCCAGTAACGTTTTCCGTATAATTGGCATATGCATAAAAAAATTAAAAAATAATATATATATATATATAAGGGTGAGGTTATTGTGAGAAAATTTAAAAGTGTGAGAAGGATAAGAAAGAATATCAACCATTAGATATTTAATCTAATGGTTGAGATCATAGTGGCAATTTTGTAAATGGTGTTGACTATTAAACTAACTAATTTTCTAGATTAAGGGTATAAAGGTAAATTTAACATTTTTAAATTAAGAAAATAACATTAATCCGCATGCAAAGTTCCCCCCTTCTTTTTTAAACGTCAATAACTTTTTATACGTAACTCTTTTTTTTAAAAAAATTACACCATAATAACGAGTATTTTTTATCTTTAATATGAGTACCATATTGATATACTTATGTAGAGAAAAAAAATTACGTCTCGCTTGGATGTTTTAGTCGATGGTGTTTTTTCTATGTTCATACAATGGTGTTTTAATTGTAGGGTGTTATTTCTGTTCTTCGTAAGATGTATGCATTCAATATACATGTTGTGGTGTTTTTTATGAGTTAGGGTGTTATTCCTGTTATATTTAATGTGAGGACAAAGGTCGTTGCATTTCTGTGGTTTCTAGTGTCTTCAGTAGGTTTCTGTTGCCTTCAAAGAGTTAGGGTGTTATTTCTGTTTTATATATTTAGGGTGTTATTTCTGTTTTGATTCTGATTAAAGTGTTGACTGGTGTTATATTAGGGTGTTATTTCTGTTATATTCAATGTTAGGGTGTTCTTTATAAGATGCATGCCTTCAATATGACTGTTGTGGTGTTTTTATGAGTTATGGTGTTATTTCTGTTATATTTCTGTTATTTATAAGATGTATGCCTTCAATATACATGATGTGGTGTTTTTATGAGTTAGGGTGTTGTTTCTGTTGTGCCTTCAATATAACTACTGTGGTGTTTTTATGAGTTATGGTGTTATTCTGTTATATTTTAATATTCATGTTGTGGTGTTTTTATAAGTTTGGGTGTTATTTCAAATTCGAAAAATCCCTACAATAAATGCCAAAAATCAGTTGCATATGTTTATTCCATAATTAGATTTTATTAATTAAATTATACTTATACCCTTAAACTACCAAAATAAAAAGGGACACATGTCACCTCCAAAATCTTTCTTATCCTTCTCACATCTTTAAATTTTCTTACATGAATTTAAAAGTGTTTGTAAATATTTAAAACTAGGGTACTAAAATTAAATAAATTTAAAACATATATATATATAATATATATATATATATATATATATATATATTATACCGTACCTAAAATGTAACAAGGTATCACATGTTGTTTTCTCCGTCATCTTCAAATACTCGTTGTTGATGTCATATATATTTCCGTAGGCGAACACACGTAACGAGGAAGTACACTTCTGAACGGAGGTGAATCCTAGATATCCTCTTGCGTCCATATTTTTGCTTAAAGTAGTTATACTTATGCCCCAAATTTCCATTAATGCATAAAAATAACCTTTTTTCTCGTTCGAAATCGGCGCCTAAAAATGTGGGGGTTGTGAGTCGGTTTAGGATCGAAATAATATTTCATTAGATGAGCATTTGCGGCTTCACGGTCTCGCATAACATATTCCCTACTCAAGATAGGGCGTGGGGAGAGAACGATTAACATGTTGCATGGCATTAATCGTGAGTGAACACGCCCTCATAACAGCTTCTTCTTCTCTTGAGGCTTTGTCATGAGCAAAAAATTCTGGTATTGATCGATGAACGAATCATCCGACGAAGGTAAATCCATTTTGGTAAAGAGTTTTTTAAGGTTTTGGTAGAGAGTTTTTTTGGTTGAGTTGGTTGGGTGTAGAACGTGTGTAAAATGTTATGTGTATGTGTGTATATATATAATTAATAAATAAGAATTTTTTTTATTGGTTTTGAACAGTATAATCTATCAAATCACACACCAATTAGCCATTATGTCCCATCTCAGAAACCAAATTCGTCGAGCCATAGCGTCGAGGGGAGGTGTTCCCCGGCGTGATATGGCGCTATGGCCCGGATGGCGCCCGGGTCGCAGTCCACTATGCAAGGTCTTAGTTTGATCTCCTATAGTAGCTTTTCAATGTCACTAATGAAACCGAGCTCTCTCTCCCTCTAAAAGGTTATGCTATGGATTTTGGAGTCATCTATGATAAGGTTAGTCAGTTTTTTTATAAATGCAATTCGTTAGGATTATTGATTTTAGGGCTTTTATTTTCATTTAAAAAGTGGATTCTTGATGTTAGGAATTGTAGATTTGATGTCGCGATCTTGGAAGAACCAAAGAACAAGACATAAACAAACATATCAAAATTACATTACCCATTCCAATCTAACAATTGAAATTTCCCTCTACCCTTGATCCAAAGAAACTTGTATGCTCTAATGTGTTTAAATACTTTTTTCCAGATCTCAAAAGTAAATATTGAAAATTTTCTTATTCATTGCTCTCCATGTAAATTACAACATAGACAAAACAATCGCTTTCATCATCTCTTATACTTTTTATCTTTAATTAAAGATGATGAGATTAATACTGAATCACCTGATCTAGAATCATTAAACATCGGCTGTCGTGAAAAATAGGAGTCGATAAAGGGTGGAATATTTTTTTTGAACGGCCAAACTTTACTATAAACATAGCAAGAAGCTATACACATAATTACAAACAGTTCACCAAAGAAAAAACAACAAAACAGACAACATGTTAACCAAAAAAGCTAAATCGACTCCATTATCCCACGTAATGGATACCTCCTTGGAACGATTCTTCACCCACAAGTACGCCATCGATTTTCGGGTCCGGACTTGCACTTCTAAACAGACTCATTACGCGTTCTCCAAATGCACCAAACAACAACAAGTGTAATAGCATGAATAGCTTTTTTTTCTTTTCCTTGATCCCAGGCTAAATCCATGCAGCCCCAAAATGTCCTTTATATCAAACGTGTATATCAACGGAATCCTACACGACAAGGCGACACTTTGCCATACAAGCTGAGCAAAGTGTCACGAAACGAAGGTATGCTCACATGAGTCCTCGAGCTCCCCGCACATAATGCACAAACGATCCGGGACATTAAGGTTTCTTCTAGCTAGAGCACATCTAGTCGGAAACAGATCCATCTCCGCTATCCAAGCCACAATAGCCACTTTCTTCGGGACCTATTGTTCCAAACAAATACACTTTGAGGCTGCACCCTATTAAACGAACTCAAGATTTTTTTAAGGCTAGAGACAACGAAAATGCCTGATTCATCATGGTTCCACCGCCGAGTATCTTTGCCCGAGCCTAAACTCACTCCCGATAAGGCTAGATAAATGTTGGATAGCCAACTGTTCACTGGTGCTAAGCATGGGCCTGGCCCACATCCAGTTAAACACCGGCACAACACTGCCCATAACAACATGGACTTGCACACTGCAGTCCTTTTTCACTTCCCAGTCGAAACAAGTCCAAAAACATTTTGTACAGGGGGTCCGAACCAGTCCAAAGATCCAGCCAAAATGACGTCGATGACCCGTCTGCTAGTACTGTTCGAACTGCCTTGTCCAAGTTTACACCCACTTTAGAAAAGGATCCCGAATACTAACAATATTTTCCACGGACTGGAAACCGAAATCTTGTGGGTATAGCTGACCACGCTCTCGAGTTGTGATGGACCGCCCATATTACTCGCCGCCACAATCCTTTTTTATCCGTCACAACCCGCCACCCCCATTTCGCTAACATTGAGAGATTTGCATCTCTAAGGGACCCAAACCTAAGACCCCCATATTTGACAGGAGCAATGGTTTTATCCCAAGCAACCCAATTCATTTTCGCCTTTTCTTCCGACCCGCCCCAAAAAATACCTTTCTAATTTATTAAGAGCAACCAAGACTTGTATTGGCGCTTTGAAAAGAGAGAATTAGTATGTTGGAAGGGAATTCAAAACCGACTTTAATGAAGTAATTCTTCCCCGTAAGATAACGTTTTTGTCTTCCGAATCGATAGGCAATTTCTAAAAATATCCACCACCGGTTTTCAATTGCGGACAAGATTCATGTTTGCTCCAGCTTACAAACCAAGTTGTTTAAATGGAAACGCACCTCGTTTGCAATTAAGGAGACCCGCCATGCTTCGAACCTCTATGTCACTTACACCATACCTTACACACAACACTTAGCGAGATTTATCTTTAATCCGAAAGTTAGATAGAAGCATCTAAGGATCCAGCGAAGATTATTCGCATTAGCATTAGACCACTCATCAATAAACATGAAGTCATCGGCATAAATGAAATGTGATAGTAATGGGTCGTCGGTAGTGCACCGGATGCCTTTGAATAACCCAATTGAGACGGCTTCCTTCATAAAACCAGTAAGAGTTTCCATAACAATCACGAAGAGAAAAGGCGAAAGAGGATCACCTTGTCTTAGGCTTCAAGAGCAGTCGAACTCCATTGTTGGCGAGCCATTAACTAGTACGGAAGCCCTCACCGAATAAAGAGTAGCCATAACCATCTTCTGCCACCATGCCGGAAAATTCATTTGCATCATAATAGAGTCAAGGAACACCCAATTCACCGAGTCATATGCCTTATTGATGTCCTTGAAAAAGATACCTTTCTTTATTGATGTTTTGAGCCAACCCAACACTTCATTAAGCACAAGCGGGCCATCCATGATACTTCTACCCGCCAAGAAGGTCGATTGCTCCTCTGAGATAAGTTTCCCTATCACGCCTTTGAGTCTATTCACCAAAACTTTTGAGATCACTTTATTAATAACTCCAATTAAGCTAATGGGTCGGAAATCCGAAGGGCCCACCGGATCCTTAACTTTTGGAATCAAAACGATGAACGATGAAGTGCAACACTTGTTGAGGTAGCCTTCCATATGAAACCTGTTAAAAAGTTTAGAAAAGTCATCTTGAAGGCCTGACCAACACTTTTTGATAAATTTAAAGTTGAAACCCATTCGGCCCTGGCGCACTTTCTCCATCAAAGTCCTAAATAGCTTCTTTTATTTCAGCGATAGAGAACGGTGCTTCGAGAAGTACAGCCTCCGAATCCAAAACAGTCGCTAGATTGGGGCACGCTATATCTGGTCTGTCCACCATTGTTTCTATGAATTAGTTCTGAAAAAAGGAGTAAAAAGTCTCTTTTATCACAACTAGATTCAAGACCCACTAGTCGTCAGATCATTAGACCATTCACTCGGTTAGTACTTATGTTCGAATTAATAAATTGGTGAAATAAAGCAGAATTCTCATCCCCATCTTGCTCTAGATTTCTGTCGAGTATCTAGTAATTTGACTCTATCAAACTCCGCCACATGATTTCTTCTCGATCTGTTCCATAAGCTCCTCCTCCGATAAAATAGGAACCTCCGCTAAGTTCTCTAAGGTGGCAAGCCGCCTCTTTTGTTCCCCATAAACCACTTCCCTACTATCTCTTTCATTTTTATCCATACTTTAATATTGTTCTTTACCACCTTAATTTAATTGCGTAGGCCAAGTCCCTCATTATTGTTAGTAGGAACTTGTGCCGCCTCTTCCACTATCCCATGCACCTCATGCATGCTAACGTAGGGCTCAATGTTCGGGGACTCTTGGAAATCCGGTGACTGTTCGTTATCCGGCGTAAGACCGCCACCTGAACCCCAGCGACTGGCCGGAACTCCCCTTCCTCCGATTCACAGTCCCTTTCATCATCACCAATATTGGATTCCCAGCAAGTCAAATCCACTGATTTTACACTTTCAAACTTCGGGACCCAACCATCTGAAATTTCCAACACCCAGACCACGAATTTATGTTCCTTCCAGTTAAGAACAACATACTCATCAAGACGGGACCCTTGGCGAAACAGGGCCATGACCAAACCATCGGAGTTGTCATGACAGTGCCATGAAAATTCTGACGGTTGGACCACTCTGCCAAACAAACTACCCATACGATCATACACTAAACTGTCCCTGATAAGTAATGGCACTCCAGACATTCTAAGTTTCACAATCCGTTCACATGGAATCTCCTGGCCATTCCACACACTGAAACTCGAAAAAGCATGTTTCAACACTTCTGAGTAGTTCACCAAAGTATCTTTGACTACATCCTTGTTGCTCAGCGTAATTAGAACATTAACACCTCCAACATACGACAAACCATACATTGTAAGACCCCCACTATCCAGGATCTTCACGATGTTTTTAAGTATGCGTATAGCTTTAGCAGTGCCTAAGATGGATATTCCAATGTGGTGTAGAGCATAAACAGACCCATCTCCATCCAGGTGCAACGTTTTAGCGCCCTGTTTATTCCATACCGGCTTATCCTGGAAGAGATCACAATAGGACACTTTGTCCCGTACATTTCCCCGGTTCGAAGGCCTTGCTCCGTTGGTTTGGCTATTAGCCGGAGCGCCATTGTTGTTCCCCTGTGGTACTTGCATCGGCTTCCATGTTTCACCCCCCTTCAGTTCCAAGGTATAAATGAACTTACGATGGTTCTTGTCGTACTTAGCCATAGAAATCAACAGTTTAGCATCGAATATTTTCACCGTGTTCATCTCTTTAAGTACCTTTTCCAGGTTTCCCACGCGTACATACCGGACAAACCCAAAGCAGTTACCTCTAGCATCCTGTTTACGAGCAACATAGGCGTTTGTTACAAACCCATATGGCTGGAAAGCCATCCAAAGCAAAGATCTTGATGTACTGTCCGGTAGGTTCTACACCAGAAAGGTCATCTCCACCCCATCAGTTCGTTTTCTCTTGATTTCCCGATACTACACCTCCGACCATGGTATACCGCCGCCGTCATCCGTCTCCCAAACCCTATCCACCATACCTTTATAGTGAATTTAAAATTCTAAATTATCATACTAAATTATCATTTATATTCAACTTGCAATCCCATGATATAAAGGGTGTGAATATAATTTCACAATATAAAAAGGTAATCTTACTTCAGTTAGTGTCTGAAACTAAAATGTAAACGTTGGGTCTGAAACTAAAATGTGAACGTTGGGACCAAAGTTGTAATGTAGAGATACTAGAGGGACTATCAGTGTAATTATTTATAAATAGAATGAAATGAATCAAGTTGCCAAATTTAGATCAACCAGAATTTGTCCCGTAAACATGTTATAATTATTTTGATGGGTTATTATTGGAACACTTGAGTTTTGACCACAAAAAGGGTAACTATTAAACTTCTTAAAAGTTCAAAACATCACGCTCATTGACAACAATTTAATTTAAAGTCAAACCTTCAAAGTATCAAGTCGTTAAGAACATTTGAATTTTGAAATTTTGAAATATTTCATATTCACAAATCTCAACCATTAACTATTAATTAATTGAGGTAGTTGATAATTTAAGTTCAATGATTATGGCTTTAATTATATAAGATAAAATCATTACTCTCTTGTCTCAAAATAGTAAACCATTTATTTCCTCGCATAAGGAAACCTTAATCAAAAGACTCGATTTTACCCATGAAATTATAGTCTACTGACATTTTGGGATGGATAATGCTTAGGAACCATTAGGTCATGAGTTCAATTCTTACTAAAGGTTTTTTTATATTCAGATTTATTAGGTTTCCTCCTGAACTGGTGTATATGCATTATTGTTTACTGAAGATGGATATGATCAGATGATTCTGCTCCGCTGGTGGCACAATCATACTATAATAATCAGTCAATGAACTAAATTAGCCGTTAAAAAAACCCAAATCTTTAACATGCTCTAAACTTTTTTAAAATATAAAACTAACCTTTGCTACACTTTTAAAATGTCTCAAATCTATAACTTTGAAATGTTTGGGATTAACTTTGGAAATTAGTTATTAATTTATTATTATTTTAAAAAGTCAATAAGTTAAAAAAATATTTGGTTTTGATAAAACTACTTTTATTTTAGCTTTAAAAAAAGTAAAAAGTTGTTTAACAAAAGGTAAAAAAATTTGGTTATTGAAACTTACTATATTTTTTTTTATCATCTACTTTTATCACCATAAAAGCTAGTATAAACACCTTTTTAAAACTATTTTCAAAAAAGTTATAAGTTAATAAACACTTTTAACATTAAATAAACAATCCCAAACACCATCTGAATAAAACTATATACTTAAAAGAACAATTAAGCACCAAGGATCATGGTAAGGGGACTAGGGCGTTCTCGGGTGGAGTTATCAGGTATTCCTTACCTGATTAGTAACACCGTTGTCGGTGGTTCGGTAAAGGGTATTTGGGTAGTGGAATCGGCTAAAGCTTACTGATTTGGGTATAATGGAATTCAAACGATGGTTTTGTTTCAATGGTCAAATGACCGCTATTTAAATTTGAAAAATACAAAAAATATCCGCCATCTCTATTTAAATAACTTTTTTATTACACTTTCACCATCTTTATTTAAACAGTTGTTTTACAACCATTCCTTTTTTCAACCATTTTTACATCACATTTGATTTTCATGGGGATGGTTATCTGATTCCGAATGAACTTGAAGTACCTTCAAACCCTCGACAGTCATCTCGTCGCAATACAAACCCTCAATGATCAACTCGTCGACGCTTAAACCCTCAACCTTCAAACACTCCATCCTATAGAAGTCTACTGTCCTCGTAACCTGCCGATTTGACTATAGAAAAGTTGAACTGAATATACGATAATAACTTTAATCAACTACAATTTGTTGGAATAAGACTTATGGATGTGCATCGCCTTCTAGTGGCAAACACTCCTATATTGACAAACCTCATTCCGACACAGGAAGTCCCAAGTTATACCGAAAGGTGCGAAACCGACGATGAGACGGAATACGTACCAAGGTCAGATGAAGAAAATGTTTAACCATCATTCAAAAGCTTCGATTATCGATATGAGAGGTTGGACGAGTGTGATGGTGAACATGATTATTCATCGCATGATTCCCTCTTTTGTTATTAATTTGTGTAATTGTGTGTTTAAATGTATAATTTATTATTTATGTATTAATTTTATTTTTAATCATATATTAATTTACTTGTGTGTAACAATTTAAATTTTTTATTGTGTGTTTAAAAGCTTAATTTATTTTAAATAAAAAAAAGAAAAACAATTTTAGGATAGTGATGTTATCAAATAAGATGTTTTATGGTAGTGGATGGAGGAGGGTTACAATGTACTTACCCCTTCCCCCTAAGAGTCTAAGACTGATCGACGTGAACCGCACCCTCAGGGGCGGACCACATAGAGCGGGTCGGGGTCTTCGGACCCCAATGATTTTAAAAAAAATTGATAGTTTCGGTATATTAAATTTTATAAGGATCCCATAAAAACAGTTAGGTGGATACCATAGAAAGGAAAGGAAAGTTGGTGTAGTGGTAAATCTCCCTCTTTACCAACAAGAGGTTATTGGTTCAATCCTTGCATAGCCCATATTTTCTGGGTTTTTTTTAAATCTAATTCAAACCTTGCTCTGACCCGACTCGAACGAGCACCGACCCAAAACTTTAACAGTTTATTATGAAAATTTTACACACTAAAAAAATAAATCACATTGGAAAAAAATCTTAGGTCCATCACTTCACACCCTCAACCACATATGACCCATAGAGGCCACTACACCGCTACAGGAGCACCATGGAATGCTTCACGAGGGAGATAACGAGTGCCAACGTTTGAAATTGGTGGGTCCATTAATATTTGATCATTGTCAAACGATTCAAAACAAAAAAAAATCCGAATATCTCCTATATATAACTCATATTCTTTTCTTTTTATTATTTTATACCACAAATTCTCTCAATTTATACTATAAAAGCAATCAATTCTATATTTTTTTTCTTCACCATGCCCATTTTTTTTAACTCGTCAACTGATTGACCCCGACAACCCGTACTAAATAACCCATAAACAAGCGAAATATTATCCAATCATACCATCTCCCAACCCCACATCTTTTATCATAGCTACTCGTACCCGTTTAATCTATTATTCTCAAATGCCACAATTGGTGCAAAATTCTTCATAATCCCCGTATTCATTACAATCGGACACTCTATACCTGAAACCCAACTTGTAACCGAAATCCAAACGACTTCATCCAAGAGTCGTAGACTCCATAAGAAGGGTTTGGATCAAGAACTTGCTTCAAAGACAGTTAACGGGTAGACATCTACCGAAGAAGTAGCTTTGTCACGGGTTGGCTTGACGTTTTGAAAGACCCGATTGTTGGTAATGTATTTTTTTGTTAAGTAGCGTATAATATTTTATGTCAAGTAATGAATATATTTTTTGTCAACCAACTTTATATTTTGCTGTCAACTAACTTTATAATATTTTAAACTAGGGAATGACCAAAGACTAAGTCATGTTTGGAGGCATGTTCGTGAGAAATTTTTTACCGCTATGGACTGCAGTGAATGTCGTACACCGGATTCGTTCTCGAGTATATGGACCGTAACGAGAACCAAAATCTCTAACCTCAATAACATTTCCAACCGCATTTTGAATGATTGCATACGAGCAAGTGGTTCAAATGATGTGGACGGACGTCATGACTACGACCCATAATGAATTTAGACTCCATAACGGATGTGGATTTACAATGATACCTTGTTGGGAACTTCTTCGAAAATATCAAAAATGGCATCTTGTACCACCATTTAAGCGAAAAACTTCCGGCCGATTATCTAAATGGTTGAAGACAAGCTCTAGCACACCTGAACCGACTAGCTCTCAAGGTGCCTGTTCCTATTTAAACCTAAACGACGACACTGATGGCTTTGTTTTTGAAGAGCCACAAGAGTTGCCACGTCCATAAGGAGAGATGGAAGCGAGGCCGCAACAAGGGCCCGGTCAACCTCATCAAATAATCCCTCAAGTCCATCGAGGTTGGACGAAAAAATCTTTTGTTTGGTCACGCTCAAGGAACTAGAGCACTAATTGCAAATGGACAAAAACAAATGGAGAAAGATTTCAAGTTTCTCGAGAAAGACTTTTCGCATTGCTCACCTGAGAACCAGACACTTTTCGAAGCTCAGAAACAACAAATACGAGCTAAATATCAAAACATGAACTTGTTCTTTTTGTTGGTTTTTTAGTAGGTTTTTTTTTATAATTTTTTACATGCTAGTTTAATGGTAATTTTTATGTTATATCTTAATTATTTTTTATAAGTTATGTAATTTTAATTTAGTTTTATAAATTTAAAATAAATAAAAATATAAATATAAATAATGATTGGGTAATGATGACAGAAGCTTTATTAGATTTATCCCAGTGCATGTCAGATAACAATAAAGGGCTCGTGTTGATGTGGCAAGATAAAGCCCAGGAGCTTTATTTCATATCATATAGTATATATGTATCATCTTGTTGATTATATTGTGTTTCTTGGTCGACTAGGCGTTCATACGTGGGAACATGTTTAAAGTTTGAATGACATTTTCTAGTAACATTACACCCATTTCTATATGCAAAGTCATTTCAATTCATTGTGCTCAATCAATAGAATCTCGTGGTATCAGTTAAAGGAACCCAAGAATCACATAGGCCAAAGTGTCCTAAGAATTCTACCTTTTGAGACATTTTTTAGGAAATAGATAGCGGTCAGTAGGACATTCTTTGTTGAGGTATGTGAAACAAATACACGTCCTCTAGATGTTGTCTCTCATCTTGGCTAAAACAGGGTTAAGTAACCATGTTTGAAGAAGACGTCTTGGATTGTACTGGCTTTTAACAACTTTATTGGCTCGATATTGACTGCTTTACTACATTACATTATCTACTAGCTTCTTTGCAAAACTTTTCTTGTGATAATGTGTAAGTTTAGCGTGTTAACCTTGTGCAAACAATGTCACTTTCTAGTCATCTACAAAACTTAAATATAAGGTATATTCACAAACCCTACAACAATACTAACTTACCTCCAGTCTACACATTACACACGAGAGTTAGAAGCTCCACAACCTAGCTAAAGCTCACATTGTGTTGTGACACTTATGATGTTACATGTCTCTCAATCAATTATGTCTTTCATGTGCATGCCAAACATATAGAGATCAACTTCTGCTTTGTTAGAGGAAAAGTGGCATGTAAGAAGCTACAAGTTTGTCTTCACCACCACAAATAACCTGATATGCCTTTACCAAACCTCTTTCTATACCTAAATTAATGTATTTGGTCCAAGATTACGTCATTACATGCACTCAACTTGTGTGGCATATTTAGGTGTAATACCATTAGGCTAGGCGGTGTGATTTCATGCCCCTACGGGTTTTATCACACCACGTATGCGACACATAAGCAGAAGGCTTTATCGTTAACTTGCACGGTGTGGAATAACCCCTTATAAAGCCTCTTTTAACTATATTAAAAAGAAAAGATAAACAAAAACGAAATCTGATTGGTTGATGGAGATGGACCCTATTGCTAGAATGGGTGAGATGACGGAGACGCGAAACCACAACGGGTAGAGTTACCCACTTCACCAAATTTGTAAGTAGAGTTTTGTTAAGCTACTCAATATATGCATAGAAATAGCTTGTAATATTAGTTATTGTTTATCAATACAAATACAAATACAATAATATACTACAATACTTACAACATTAATACAAGAAAATATGATATAAAGATGTAACAATATATTTCATACTACAAGCATGACCTACTAACATGAAATCTAACTGTTCTCCGAATAATTTGACCACAAAGTTTACTATTTTTTTTTTACTTTAAAAAAATTATAAGCGTTGTACTTGAGCTAATCATACAAAATTTGTTTTTTAACATAGGAATTGTGTTTTGGTAAAGTTTAAGTAGGACCGCTTACATATTTTTTTTTGACAATTTAGTACAACATATAAAACTACTTTTAACATGGAAAATATATACCATTTATCACAGAACGTTATAGCTATAATATTTATGATAATTTAGAGCAGCAACGAGATTTACGGATTCAACCCAATAACTTTTACAACATATTAAGTAATAATATACTTGATTTTTCATAATTAAGTGATTAATTTGTCTTTTCTTTTTAAACTTCCATTTGTGCCTTGATAAGTAATTTCAAATAATAATGAAATGAGTAGATATTATTGTGGGGTGGCCGATGCTCATAATCGAAACATTCTGATTCACTAGAAGTTAAATTTAAAAGAAAAAATAACTTTTAATTATCGGGGTGGGGGTCGACGATGGTATGAAAAAGAAACATATGGGCATTTGGGGTTCATGTGCATCTGGTTTCGGCAGGCCGCCCTCTTTACCCAACTTGTAAAAAATAAAATTTCATTTTGAGCCTCAAAAAGTCAAATCACGTATAAAAGAATCAATAATTTTATCCGACACGTTTGTTTAATTTATATTTGTGATTATAAATTAAATATTTTATGTATCTTTTAATAGTGATTAGTTAAAAAGTCCTTAGGATCTGAATGAATATTTAAAGTTAATGTGGTGATACTAAGGAGTAATTACGAAATCGAAGTTATAATTGTGTAGTTTGGAAGATAGTGGTGAAGTGGAGAATTCAAGTGAGAAATTTTATTTTTTAAGAATAAAAAGAATAACTTTTAAATAAATAGAAATTTTCATTTACTTTATTTAATTTGTGTATTTAATATTACGAAAAAAGGCATATAGGTAAATCTATGATTGTCATTAATTAGCTAATTAATTAAACTTGTAACTCCTTTTTTTCATATACTCTTTCAGGATAAATAATTTATGGTGTACGACAATTTTCGACATGTGTAGGATAAATTTTAGTATGTGTAGGATAAATTTTGAAATGTGTAAGGTAAATTTACACGTGTGTATGGTAAATTTCGGTAAATGTAAGACATATGTAGGATAAATTTTGAAATGTGTAGGATAAAATGTTTTTGCTATATTAATAAGAGATAATATAATTAATGAGAGTACTTATAAACTATTTAATGTTTTATCATTATGCTCTTTCTTTATTTTCTTACATTAAATTTTCTTCTTAAATGAACCTTCCCTAATGATAGAAATGACATATATCAGTAAGTGTAACTGGTAATTTATGAGAAATTATGTTGAGTACATATTTTTTAATGATATGCCCTGTTGTCCATTATATATTTATGTCTACGTGTCTTTAATCGGGATGTTTTGCGACCAATTAAGTAATAATAATATGATTTGTAAAAATAATATAATAGTATTAAACACTGCACGGTAGGTTTATTTGTTTTCTGTATGAATATATCAGTTAAAAAGACTATATTCGTTGGAATCTCTTCGCTTAATCAGTGGCTATATCCATATTGAACCTTAAATGATAAAGATAAAGACTTAACATCCATAAGATTATGGGTAATGGTTAATGCTCTTTACAAGGCATTTTTTACCATATCATCATCATTATGCTCTATGTAATGGTTAAAGCTTTTTAATTTCTTTTTATTTATCAGTTTTCTTGTTTTTTCCTCCTCATTAGACATTATTCTAGAAATGTCCATGCTTCTTCATGCCCCTATAATACCCATAAAAATGATGTAAAGGCGTTATCAAAATCTTTCACGCCCTAATAAATAGTTTTTGAGACTATATTTCCATAACTAGATATTTCCCTAAGAATTCTTGGTGTCTTTATATCTTGTAACAATTTTCTTTGACTATAAAACCTATTTAGCAGCGGAATCAACTATGCTCGATAAACCCCATCGTTAAATAGATTGAATTTACCAACAATATTCACTAATTATATATGCTACAAAATTGTTTCCATGAATAATATCCACACGATTCAAGCCATGTATTTTCTTTTTTCTGGTTTCAATTTCACCTCTAATACTAAAAGGAGTTAAATACTATTTTAGTTTCTTTGAGTTTCCTCAAAATATCTATTTCAATTCAAAATATTTTTTTGAAACTTTTTAATTCAATAGTTTGGTTTTCTTATCAATTTACATCCAGTCCATTAACTCAATTCAAAATTTTGTTAATTTCTTGTGAAATAATCAAAATACCATTAGCTCTTTTTTAAATTAATGTTATATTTTTTCTTTTATACTAATTACTGAAATCCTTTTGCACGCTAATAACATGTATAAGGGAAATATATTTTTAATATGTTCGTTTCTATAGTGTACTTTAAAAAATATTAATGTATAAAATAATATATATATATATATATATATATATACACAAACACGCATTATTGACCGCTTATCTTGACAATTTCTTCTTTTTTATTCAAAAGGGTATGACAGAAAGATAAAAATATATTTTTTAGTTATAGGTTACTTTTGAATAAATCTCCACGTTTTTAAATGACCATAAAATTTTCATACGTTAATGTTCTTTTTTAAAATACACCATAAAAACGAGCATATTAAAAATAATATTTTCTATATACAATAATATTTATAAACAAAACTATTAATACCACATTCTTCGAGACTGTGGTATTGTTGGGTTAGATTAGGATTATGTGTTCGCGTTGGATTGCATGCACATGTCCCTTCCGGATTTTGATCTTGGTGGTTTCTCTAATAAGGACACCGTCCCCCCCGTAAAGCCCATAATGCTTTGGCGAGTGCCCTATTTAGTAGAACTGTCTAGTGTTTGGGAGAGAAGTTTAGTCTATCCCCTCGTCAGAAAGCTGTGTTTGATTGTCTCCGGGCATCTCATTCTCAGGATTTTCTGACAGTTATCCCCATTGAAGGACTAGGCCAACACATGTCAGCAGTGGAATACCGGGCAATTCTTAAGTACCGGCTAATGATCCCTCTGTTTCCGGTTGATGAGCCCTGCCCAGTTTGTCGCAAGGCTTGTTTAGATACTTTTGGCGAACATGCGGTCCATTGTAAGGAGTTACCTGGTTGTAAATACCGACATGATTTGGTAAGGGATATTCTCTATGATGTTCTAAAGCGGGCAGGGATTTCAGCGAAAAAGGAGGCTCCAGTGAACTTTCTAACGGATCTGCTCGATGGGAGGTCTACTCTTCGGCCAGCTGACATTCTTGTGTTTGGGTGGGCTAGGGGAAAACACGCTTGTATGGACCTTACAGGAGTGTCTCCTCTTGTTGGACTTAGGGATAATGTGTTTGTTGTTGGCCAGGCTGCGTTAAAGGCGGAATCAGGCAAGGTCGCTAAACACGAGAATGCTTGTTTAGAGAATCAACACGTGTTTATCCCATTCGCTTTTGATACATTTGGGTCCCTAGCCCCAGAGGCTGTGGAATTTCTAAACAGGGTCCAACAGGTTGTAAATAGTAATCTTTCAACCTTTAAGGGCCGTTTCGTCTTTAGTAGGATTGGTTTTGCAATTCAAAAGAGGGTTGCGGCGCAGCTTGTTGCCCGTTTACCTGCCACTTATTTGTAGTTTGTTACTTTGGTATTTTAATGAACAAATATGTTCATTTAAAAAAAACTATTATTATTTAACAAGAGAATATTATATATATATATATATAATTTTTATAATAGTTTTATTAAATTATTATTTAAAAGTGTGAAGACACCAGAAAATAAAACATGTTTAAAAAAATTTCATTTACTAGTATAGAAAAATATAATATAATAGTTTAAAAGGGTTAAGGGCATTTTGGTCTTTTCATTATAAATAAACAGAATATTTGGATGAAGTTAGTAAAGTGGATTTAAATTGATATGAAAATTAAACTATTGGATTAAAAAAGTCCAAAAAAATCTTTTGAAGTGAAATAGATATTTTGAGTAAACCACGAGTACTAAAATAGTATTTAACTCTATTAAAAATAATACATAACTTTTACCTATTTAAATTTTTAATAATTTTATATTTCTTTCACATTTAGTGTTCATTAATTGTTTTGAAAAATCTAAATACCGATTGTGTTTTTATTTTTTTTCCAAAATTCTAATATATATGTTTTCAAAACATACTTGTATTTAAAATAAAGTATTTTTCGAGCATCGGTAACAATAGAAAAACATCGGTACCAACAGAATAATATCGATACCAAAATCGTGTTATAGAAATTGTTATAGGTGTTCGTTTTTAATGTTTTCGATTGATAAAAAACACATGTTATTATCCTTTTTGACCCATCACAACCTTTTTGTATCTCTTGGTTACATATATATGCACTTTCCCACGACACCGTGCTAGTGAAACTTACTAGTTTTTATTATTTTTACAACTTTAAAAGGTAGTGGACTATACTTGTTACCAACTAAACTGAAAGTACCAACAATGCAAAATTCAACTTCTATAATCATTTGTGCTTTCTGCCTGCATCTCCACTTTTCTCTTTCCCCACCCACCCCCTATAAAAAACCAACCCTTCCATCTTTTCTTCAAAATCCACCCAAAAAATGGCAACAATTCGCTGCAACGGTAATTGGGTTCAATTCGATTCTCATGACAACCAATGTTTCGAAGACAACGAAGAAGAAACATTATCCCTTTGCGATCTTCCCACCAATGACACTCAAATCCAAACAACCTCAAACATAGAAGACGCCGAACCAGAAGACTTCCAGTTCGGTTCCTGTCACGGCAACACCACTTGTCTCTCACCGGAAAACATGTGCAACGCCGATGACGTGTTTTTCCAAGGTCAGATTCTACCGTTACGCCACTCGGTCTGCTCCGAACCAGCCGGGTTGACCCGGTCAGCTTCTATGAGTGTTGTTGGTAATAGAAGTGTAACCTCCGGAAAAGACCCGAGAACAATTCGGTCAAACGAGTACGGGTACAAACCCAAGATCCGAAACCAGTTCCATTCACACCCGAGCCCATCACCACAGATCCGAACCCAAAGCTTCCGTACACTTTCACATTCAAACCCGAAAACATCATCTTCGTTATGGAGTTTTTTACAAGTGGGTTTAGTAAAGCCACAAGAAATCGGGTTATCGGATTTAAAAAACCGGAGCAAGAGATTCGGGAGCCACAACAGCAATAGCAGCAGCACCAGCAGTAGTATGAATAGTATGAATGGTACAAATGATCAAACACAAAGTCAAAACAAACACCAAAATAAAATAAAGCTTCCGTCGAAAAACAAGAAAAAACAGAGATTGTTTTTCGGCAGATGCAAATGTACTGCAGTTACAACTGTTGGTACGATGAAAGATACTGTTGGAAAGAAGAAGACAACAACTGAAGACAGTACGATGATCGGTGATGGGAGACAGACGGCGTCACGTCACCGAACGTTTGAGTGGTTAAAGCAGCTTTCCATAGCTGCACCAAGTGAAGCTTAATTGATTGAGATTATTGTTGAGCATGCTTGTAATCATTTATCAATCTCTCTTTTCGACAACTTTTTTTTTTGGAGAAGATTAATTCTACTTTTTCAGGGGTTGTTTTCTTTTTTTTGGTTTATGTGTGTAGTTTAAGTTTACGAGTGTGAGTCACTCATGTCGTTTAGGAATCATTGTAACTAAAGGTTTGTTAATTTATTGTTCAAAATATGATTTAGATTATGAGCATCATTTTGGTCTTTTTTAATTATTGTATATTTTAATCAAATATTTTAATAGTTTCATGTTTATATAATTTTTATAATTTTATCGATATTCTTGTTTAATCTTAATTTAATCTGCTAGATAAGTTTTTATTTTGAAATTAAAGAACAAGTACCAAAATGGTTTGAACACACATACATATATATATATATATATAAGTATAAAATAACATCTATTGGCTTTAGCTTTTATGATTAAGCATTCATATAATTAAAATTATATTACAGTCTGTGTAGCCTCGTTTTGGTTAGATTTAGCGTGCAAGTTTCAGTTTTCAACCAATAAAGATATTTCTATTTAAGGTGCACCTAACTTATCCTACATGTATATAAATAATGTTGTAAAGATGTTACATGATTAATCTATGGTATATTTCATCAAATTGGAACGACTTTGATGTTTATAATGTTCATTGGGGATAACTTCCATGATGAAGTTGATGTGTTCATAATATTCCATGGATGTATGACATATTGCCATTAATGATGTTTTGGGTTCATAATTTGTAACACCCCGATCGCATAAAACAACGAATCGCGACGGAAACGTCGGAGAGTCATGTCACAGAACTATTGTTTCATAACTCATGAAATTTAAAATTTTGTTTGATTAAGTTAAATGTTTACATTGTCTTGGGATAAAAGGAAACAACACATAAATAAATTGTCTTTCGTGTTTTAAGTCACTAAGGCCCACGTCCATTCCTACGTGAGGCATGCATCATATTATCAAGTATTGATTCCTGAAACATATGTGAAAAGAGAGTCAGCATAAAAAAAATGCCGGCGAGTACATAGGTTTTGAGAGTGTGTCAAATTCGTGGCCTTGTATACATATTGCAACACCTCGTCCGACTACAAGAGTCGTTAAGTGAAAACCTCGTATCAAAAGTGTTTGATATTGCAATACAATTAACCAACTAAAATAAGTTGGTTAGAGTTGTGAAAACCTTGTAGCCATGAATCTTGACAAAAACATTTCTTTTGTAAAAACCTTGTAATAGATTGATTCAAAAGAAAACTTTAATATCTTTAAGTAAAAATCATTACGTGACATTGTTCAAAACAATTTGTCCGTGTTATAGATCAATCGTCCGTGTCATAAACCAATTGTCCATGTCATAAACAAATTGTCCGTGTTTTTAATTGTGAAAACTTTTGATCGTTCTTTAATAAACACATTCAAACATTTATTGACTATACCACCAAAGGGTATCTTTAATAGACCACCAAAAGGTCTCTTTAACTAGACTAACAAATCAACAATTGATTTGTTAATCAGAAACAGTTTCTGTCATTACCCAAACTTCCACCAAATCCAGTGAACAGTCTGATAATGGGATTGTCAGTCCTATGGTACCATAACATTTTATTGGTCGGCTTGGCCAAATCTAATGAGTGTCATTCGTGTTATGGATAACGTATCAACAAGTTGTTCACATTATTGAAATCGTTTTGTTTTATATATAAACCATAGACATTGTTTTTGAAAACTTGAAAATGATTTAGCACATATGAGTCACCCCAAAACATTTGAAAATGTAAAAAAGGGGGGCTATGCACTCACTTTGAAAATTATTTTGTATTTATAAACCATGTATATTGTTTTGAAATATTGAAAATAATTATAGGCACATATGAATCACCCCAAAACATTTGAAAATGTAAAAGAGAATGTAAAAGAGAGAGGGCTATGTACTCACTTAGGATTGCGAAAGTGTTCTTGATCAACAAAATAACAAAGCTCAAACGTGTCCTAATGTGTCAGATAAATATGTTAGCGTGTCGGGACTACAAACGGGAGATCGGATAGAATGAAGTTTTATAAACCAAACGAGTGTTGGAACTCATGTGATATGGATTAACAAACTTAACATTCTGATTTGAAAAGGATCCTAAGTGCTTTTGACCCATTATGACTCGTTAAGGTAGTTTACGCTACTTTAATGGGTCATTAGCGTAAACGTGTGATCGGATGATTAAACATGTCCTATGATAAGTCTTAAATGCCCAGGCATGTTTGAAAATGTTAAAACATCAGTTTATATGTTAAAAATTTGGTTACATGTGTTTAAAATGGATTTATGCGCAAAAGGGCATTTTGGTCATCATTTTTTTAGAACATAGAAGTAACTTATCATAACACTAACCAAACGATGTGACCATAAGGTATAACCTCAGTAGGTTATTCCCTATGTAATTATTGTCACAAATATGTGTTTGGTAGGATCCGAAGATCTACCAAACGGGTCGGATTCGAAAGTCAAAGCGATGGTCAAAACAGCTCGACTTACGACCCTAAATAAGCACTAAACTAGAAGTGACGAGTAAGACATGTCAAAATATGTCTAACTAAGTTTATAAAACTGGTTTGGTATCAAAACTTGGTGTTTTGATACCTGAAATAGTTTCGTCGTAAAATGCACATCATGCGCATTTTTGACCGAAACTTTGACTCGTCACTTTGACTAGTAAACGTGGTAATCAGAAGGTGAAATCGTTAAGGATCATAACTTTCATGATTACAATCACGTTTCAAAGTTCAATTGAACTTTGACTTGACCAAATATGGTAAGAACCAAAAGTCAATTAGGTTGCCAAACTGTTCGACTTTTAGCTCAAAATAGCTAAAAAAAAGAAAATTAAAAAACTAGGAAGAGTACTTACTTGTGTTGAAGAACACTTTCGGAACTCAAGATAGGAGGCTTCCAAAGGCTGGAAACAAGCTCCAAGAAGGATAGAAAGAAGAACTTCACACTTTGCTTTGAAGTGTTTTGAAGTGGTGTGAAAAAAATGGAAGAATCATGGGTATTTACAGTATTTTAGGATTAAGGAGGTGATGACAAGTGTCCTCAAGTGTGGATTAGTGTCCTAACATGTGTCAACACCATATTAAGTGTGGCAAAGTGAGTGATAGGTGTAAAAAATTAGAGACATGTGGCAAACTTGGTGAAGAAGCAAAAATATTTATTACTTTTTTGACATTTTTGGCCATTGGACTTGTATTTTCACTTGTTTGCCATTTTAACCCATTTAATCTAATATGTAGGTTATATAAAGGTGTTAAGACATGTGTAACTTGGATTATTCCCGAAAATGTCGTGGATGTCAGTTCGTTCGGTTGTACGGTTATGCGTTTCGCAAAAATGTGTAAAACGCTTTAACGAACATGAAAATGATCGAAATTGTGCAACGATTGACATTTTTGCATTCTCATCAATAAAATACAAGATTTTATTGAATACAAAAATATTTGAAAATAAAACATAAGATTTCATTGAATACGAAATTGTTTGTAATTGTGCAATGATTGAAAAAGCACAAATGTCACATAATTATTTTCAATTACCATATGATAAGTGTTTGGATTCACAACTGTTAAGTTGATGAAGGGTATGCTTATTTAATATAATATTTTGTTTTGGTAAAAAAAAAGTTGCATGATGTTTATTCCCCCATAAACATTGACAAAACTTTGAAAATAGATTATGACAAAATATTAAACTGACAGCTTTTCCTAGAGTTACGTCTTTACAAGAATATGATTTATGATAAGAGGGCATGCAGACAGATGATTAAGGTTAATAGTTTTTAGTGGTAAATAGAGTTGTGCCTTATTTAGAGACTTAGATATTCTTACATTTTAGGGAGACTTTATATGTGATTGTAAATGTGCATGTCTATACGTTTTGTATAATGTCATACTTGTTCATGTTTATACTATGTTATTTTTGTTTCTTACGTCAATTTACTTATTTTTATTTTGTTCTTTGCGATTTATTTAGAGATGGGGGTTTCTCTAGAATCAATTTCTCTATCCCTAGGGATGGATGTAAGTTTTACCTACATCCCGTCCTTTCCAGACTTTATAAATAGTTTTGTTATGCGTGGGATTTACTGGATTGGATTGTTGCTGTATGGGCAAAAAGCAAATCAGATTGTTCGTTTGTTGATTGGATCAACTGGTGAAGTTTTATCTTTTTGATTCTCATCCTTCCATAACGAGGACTTGTATGTTTTGATTTTCAAGTATCTTGCTAGTGTTGTAATATAACCCACTATTATGTTAAAAATGTATCCAATAAAATGGAATGTGAAGAGTAATAATATAAGATCTGTATCATTTATTATTTCGTTGTAACTTGTAAATAGTAGGTTTCATAGCAACTTAAGTTTTTTGTAAATTAAAGCCAACATAAATATAGTAATTTCAAACAATAAAGAGCGGATAATGACATCTCCTTATAATCAAAAGTTCAAAATAGCATATGCCGAAAATCTTTAATTCCGTCAATTAAAAGAATCAATCCAATGCAGTGGTGAGTATACGAGGGTGGATATTTGGGCATGATTAAAGCATGCCTTTAGTTCTTTAGCTTTTAAAGGATTGTGAGAGGTGACGGATGAGGGGTGGTGGAATGGATTTTTAAAGGGCGGAGACGGTGGAAAATGGATCCAATGCGGTGGCGGAGGTGGTGGTTGTAAGGTGGTCCTAATAATTAAAGTTAAAGAGGTGGTGGGGTTCAGAGGTTGTGAGAAGGGGGGAGGGGGCACGCTCAATAGGCCACCTATACAGAGAGAGACAGGCTATAACTTTATGGTTCTCACTGAGTATGGTTTAGAATCATGTCCACCCTACCTATTGACCTGTTTTACTCAACTCAAAGGCACCTGGGACTGATTTGACTAATAATGTGTTTTTTATATTACTTAATATATTTTTCAAAGTGAATTTTAACCTCTTGCGTTTTCAATAGACATGGTGTGTGGGGAAGCTAACATACGTAACCCTGTTGAGATAAAACAATTCTTTCGGAAATAAGTCATCTTTTATACAAATTTTATAGCATGTAATATATATACTTAGTGAGAGAGACACAGTGATAGAAAATATAATAAGAATACCCTTATTAGTTTAAACAACTCAAAAAATTTAATTTCCATCATTTATCTAAAAATCCTATGATTTATATTGCATGTTACATAAGATAACTTTTCGAAAACATGTTAGATACTGATAAAAATACGTGTAATAGCTTTTTTCTATCCGATACATTGACATGTAACAAACTTGTCTGTTACACTAATATTTTTCTATAAAAACATGTAACATGTTTTTTACATGCACTACACATTGAAACTCGTAAATTTTAAGTTCGAAAATGTTACACTTCATAAAACCTGCAAAATTTGTTGTTGAAAAAAAAGGTAACATGTGATGTTACATCTACGTAAACAAGAAAGAGATTTAACGTATTAACTTTCTCTCTCCTAACAAAAGTTGTTACATGTCAAAATTTTATAACACGTGGCAATATATAGTCCCTTCATCGAGTTCTTGAGTTTCTTGAACTCAAAGGGGTATTTTCTCTATAATTGCCAAATATATATATATATATATATATATATATATATATATATATATAGGTAGAGGTTCATGTGAGAAAATTTAAAAGTGTGAGAAGGATAAGAAAGATTATGGAGGTGACATGTGTCCCTTTTTATTTTGATAGTTTAAGGGTATAAGTGTAATTTAGCTAATAAAATCTAATCAATATGCAACCGATTTTTGGCAGTTATTGTAGAAATTTTTGAATTTGAAATAACACCCTAACTCATGAAAAACACCACAGCATGTATATTGAAGGCATACATATTATAAAGAACAGAAATATAACTCATAAAAACACCATAACTCATAAAAATATCCCAACTCATAAAAACACCACAGCATGTATATTGATGACCTACATCTTATAAAAAACAGAAATACAACAAAAATAACACCATAACTCATAAAAACACCATAGCAGTTATATTAAAGGCACACATCTTATAAAGAACACCCTAACATTGAATATATCAGAAATAACACCCTAATATAACACGGTCAACACTTTAATCAGAATCAAAACAGAAATAACACCCTAAATATATAAAAACATAAATAACTCTACATAAGTATATCAATATGGTACTCATATTAAGATAAAAAAACACTCGTTATTATGGTGTAATTTTTTTTAAAAAGAGTTACGTATAAAAAGTTATTGATGTTTAAAAAAGAACAGAGGAACTTTGCATGTGTATTAATGTTAATTTCTTAATTTAAAAATATTACATTTACTTTTATATACTTAATCTAGAAAATTAGTTAGTTAATAGTCAACATTATTTACAGAATTGCCACTATGATCTCAACTATTAGATTAAATATCTAATAGATAATCTAATAGTTTAGATTTTTTCTTATCCTTCTAACACTTTTAAATTTTCTCACAATAAACTCACTATATATATATATATATAAATATATAAAGCACCCAATGGTTTTTTTAAATATATGTTTTTGTTACATATGTAACAAAACGCTTTTGTTTAGTGTTACGTACCCGTAATATAAGAAACACATTTAAAAAAGGCCTCACATTTCTTTTGCATAAAACGCTTGAAAATATACACATTAATTGCCCTATAATTTGTGTAAGAAAGACTGTTACTTATCGTTTTATAATCTCAATAGGGTTTCCTATTGGTGTAATGAAGGTATCTTCTCTCTGACTTAGAAAATTGGTTAAAATCATCAAGGTCTATATATAGGAGTATTAATAGTAATCTAGTTTACCATTATAAAAATACCTTTTGCATTTATATTTTTATATATTAAACTTATAGGTATGCCCACGCTCTACGACAGGACATATAGTTTTTAAGAAATTTAAACGAAAACATTGATTAACATTAATAAAAAAAAGAGATATAAAACTAAAATATTAAAATTACAAAAAAATAATCCATAAATAAAAAAGGAATTTTATGGGTTGCTTTATTAGTAATAGGAGGATTAATGGGCAATGGATTTGGGTGTGGAGAAGAGAACTAAGGGTTGGGATTGAGTTGTCTTTACAAAATATCTAAGGTAGTGTTTGTTTTACGGGAATGAGAGACAGAATGGAATGGGCTATACGAGAGAATGAAGAAAAGGATGTTTAGTTGGTCAATAGAATAAAATCATCCATTACATAAGACATTCTATTCTCTCAAAATCATTACATCTAAGAGAGAGTTCAGATAAATGAATCTGGGAAATGATAATTTATCGGTTAAAGAAATTAGGAGTTACATTGATAAGATAATGCCAACGAGATGGAATAGATTCGTGCCAATAAAAGAAAATATCTATCATGGAGAGTGCTCCTTGACCGTGAACCTAAAATAAATAAAGGAGGATGGGTGAAATCAGGTAACATAAGCGGAGACAAATCAAAACCGATAAATATACTTAAAAATGTGAATGAAACTTGGATTTTTTAAAATTTTGTGTTTTCACTCTAAATAAACCGTATTATCCGTATATAACATGACAGTGATACATGACCTAAATTACTTCACCTAAATTTGATTTGAACCAAAATATATTACTTAGAATGTGGATTATCATATATAATAAGATTTAACATAATCAAATAAAACCTAAACCATTTAAATTGTACTTGTGACTTTTTTTATATTCAAGAAGATATAATTAAGCCGATTAAAATAAGAGCATTAGAAGTGAGTGCAATTGATAGTATTGTATGATTGGTCAAACAATGTTCTTACCACACGTAGTGACCGGAGAAAGTGGTGTTCCACCCTCAACTCAACCGATTCCATGTACAAAGATTATGCATTTAAAATTTAAAAAAATGGGCTCCCTTTATGTTGAAAGAATTTTCATTTTAAAAGATACAACTTATAAAAATAACTGGATTGCTTTTTTTTCTCTCTCACGATTGTTGGAGAAAACTTATTTAAAAAAAAAACGTTGAAAATATTATCAAAACAATGATTTTGGCAAACTTGTGTCCCTCACTCCTAATCTCAGTAAACCTAATTATATATTCTTATATTCTCATTAAAGTCAATAGGAACAAAAAGAAATTTAGACCATTGGATCAATCTGAGATGAAATCTCAGCCATTTAAAATATAAAATTCCTTCTAGAAGCAGCAGTTATTTGATAGTTATCCTCCTAGATTTCCTTTGACCTGCTAACCCGATTTTAATGGGAAGATTACTGGGTACGATTCTATTGTAAAAACAACAATTACAAAAGAAACTTCCATCCATGTTCTAACTTATAAAAACAACAGTTAAAACAAAAATACAACTTCATTAAATGCAACCTGCAAAAAAATCACACTAGAAAAATTAACCATTGTTACTAAGCTAAAAAAGACTTTTGTAAAACATATATTTAATAAAAAAATTAAATATAATAGTATGTTCAGTTGTATGTAAAAATAAGTAAAAAACAAACCTATATACTAAACAGAAAACAAAAATATTTGTTAATATCAAATTATATACTTGGTTGTATCAATTCAAAACTGTAAATAGAACAGTGTGCATTATTTAATTAACTGCAAAGAATCACTATAAAATATAAACGTATAATTAGATAGTTTACCTATGATATATAATTTCATTTGGTTAACTTGCATTTAGATATTAACAATTGAATCTTCACTTTTGTACCTGCATTGTTTATCATGTGATCAAATTATAAAATTTTAAAAAATAATAATATGCGGTTAGCGAAATATTAGGTATTTTACCACGTCTTCAGCTATTGATTTAAATTCTCACCAAACTGGTTTTTGGAATGATCCTATCCATTAAAAGTCTTCAAATTTTAATCTCAACCACGTTCTCCTCCTACCCACATTATTCGCTGGTAACCTCCCACAGTAAACAAATACTCTGTTTATATTAACTTAGATACTTGGTTTTATCAATTCAAAACTGTAAATAGAACAATGTGTATCATTTAATTAACTGTAAAGAGTCATTATAAAATACAATAATTAGATAGTTTACCTATGATATATAAGTTCATTTGGTTAAGTTGCATTTAGATATTAACAATTGAATCTCCACTTTTGTACCTGCATTGTTTACCATGTGATCAAATTATAAAATTTTAAAAAAATAATATGCAGTTAACGAAATATTAGGTATTTTACCGCGTCTGCAGTTGTTGATTTAAATTCTCACCAATCTCAACTGATTTTTGGGATGATCCTATCCATTAAAAGTCTTCAATTTTTAATGTCAACCACATTCTCCTCCTACCCACATTTTTTGCTGGTAACCTCCCACAGTAAACAAATACTCTGTTTATATTAAATTACATATTTGGTTGTATCAATTCAAACCTGTAAATAGAACAGTGTGCATTATTAATTAACTGTAAAGAGTCATCATAAAATATAAATGTATAACTAGATAGTTTGTTTACCTTTGATATATAATTTCATTTGGTTAACTTGCATTTAGATATTAACAATTGAATCTCCACTTTTGTACCTGCATTGTTTATCATATGATCAAATTATAAAATTTAAAAAAATAATGATACGTAAATTGCGAAATATTATGTATTTTACCACGTCTGCAGCTGTTGATTTAAATTCTCACCAGTTTTCAGTTGATAGACGAAGAAACTATCATGTAGTGGGCAAGTGGGGTATGTTGAAACTGCCAATTGCAGCCTATATATAAGAAGCACCACAATTAATTTTTCTAGAATAAAATAGGTTATCAAAGTTTAAGCAAATGGAGCAGAGAAAGATGAAAGCAACAGATGTAAATTCCGAGGTATTTTAATTTTCATTGAATAAAAAATTTTTGTTTTTCAGTTCTGCACATTTAGCTACTACTATTGATACCTTACAATATTTTTATCTTTTATATTTTAAGATGGAGCCGACTTACCGAGTTGACAAATATGATCCCAAAACCGAAGAAGAGAATAAGCAGCAACACCTTGAGTTACTTGTAAGTAAATATATTTAAACGTAATTTCTTTCTGTTCTACACATTTAACTACCATTATACTTCATAATGTTTTTATCTTTTCTATTTTAAGTCGGAGCCAACTTACCGAGTTGAAAAGTATAATCGCAAAACCGAAGAAGATAAAGAGCAGCAACACCTTAAATCACCTGTAAGTAAACATACTTAAAATTTATGTTTATTTTGTAGAAACCTGTAAAAGTGTACCTAATGATGCACATTGATTTTGTAGAAACCTGTAAAAAGTGTTGAGATAATACAATGTGATGGAGAGTCAAGTCCAACCGCTTCCGAAATTCTCAGTGAAATCAGTGAGCAGGTAAATTTGAATTACATTGGTGTTATATATTTTATTTCTTCTATCCATATTAACTTTTTAAATTGTTGTTATCTTAGAACGAAAGTGTGACAAGCTGAACAAAAGGTTGGAGTCTATTGCCACCTTGAAATGGGAAGAGGTTATTAACGTCAACAGCAGTGATCATGGAGCTTCCGAAGATGATCCACAGCCCAACGATGAGATGGTTGATACTGCATATTGAATGGAGAGTTTTTGGAAGAAATCTAAAATTCCACGAATTGAAATACGTTCTCATAAACGAGTTGTTCGAGTGGAGTCCGTTTAAAGCTTTAGTTTTGATTTGTATTTGCTATTGCTTTTTTTTGTTTTTAGTTTACTTTGAACCATGTTTAGTGAGTTTTAAATTTATCCAGCTGACTTAAATTTTATTTTACATATTTGCTTCATATAAGTTGCCTTAGTATAATAGTAATACTAATATATTATTAATGATATTTGTACGATATTGATATTAATAAATAATTACTTATCATGTATCATGTTATTATTAATACTGTCTAAACTATATAAGATAGAATCCTACAAATGAATATGTTAATAGTTATTGATATTAGTTATTACCTAATTATCATATTATTAATGTATATGTTATATAACCGTTTCTGTTATGAAAATATATTTATTATAGATATGTCTAAGTCGAATTCAGAAAGAAGGAAAAAACCGAAATCAAATTAAATTATCCAAAGTTTTTTAAACCTAAACTTTTAGGAAGTGGGAGACTGGAAAAGTGGGGTATGCTAATTATTATATTCAGAAATGTCATGGTTTGTTTAAATAACATAACTTTTTAAGTTAATCAACGTATCTGCCCTTTGTTTATGTTACATACTAATATATATTAATTGTTATCCTATAGTATGCTAATATTTTTTAATTGTTGTATCATTTATTCTTTTAAATAACTAAACACCAAATCTATCCATACTTCAAATCATAAAATTGAGAACACATTCACTTACATGTTTGCAAACATTCGGTTCGGCTCCAACATTGAGCTTATTCAGCTTCATAGATCGAGCAAAGCAACAACTTCTTTAAATCTCCATATTCGGATTCAAGCTTTACGTCTCCACTCCATTCCCGATTCCGTGCATAAACTCCGATATACCTAACTTCACTATAAACAACATCAATAACAAATTGCTAATCAGAGTCAACGAATTAAAAACCCTAGAAACAGAAATTTGTGCAAACAATAATTGTTCTTGCGTTTGATGCTTAAAAGTTCACTATATTCTGAAATGTCATGGTTTGTTTAAATAACGTAACTTTTTAACTTAATCAACGTATCAGCCCTTTGTTTATGATACATACTAATATATATTAATTGTTATCCTATAGTAGCGACAACAAAACTTGGAGAGATCATGTTTGGTGTATCACCTATCCACGATTGAATCAACAAATTAAAAATTAGACTTAGTCGCCTCTTACCGTTACTCTCTCTTTGATAGCCACAGCCTGCCCAATACAACCTAAATACATGAGTTAGTAAGAGCAAAACAACATCGTCGATTCTTAATTACAGAAAAAATAACACCTCGGGATGCAAATAACAATAACAATCTTTGAAATATTGTGTAAGAAATAAAACTGAAAAACAAGACTGGTACCGATTCAAAGGATTTGATCTCAAGATATATAAACATTTATAAAGGTTTAGTGCAATTCATGTTGTCTGATTATCAGAACACATGTCAAAAAAGTTAATTTAATATTTGATGTGTTGAAAGTAACTAAATACAGATGGCACGCAAGTGAGAAATACTTTCATAATAAAAGAAAATGCACTCGGTTTATGTAAATAAATCAAAGGGTTAAAAACATTTCTTTAATAATATGTTTTATAAAATAGCATATTTATAAAAAAATAATCATAATGCTTTGGTTTACAACTAAAACAAGACTTTTGTAATACATACATAACTATTTTTAAAATGTAATAATACTGTTGTATGAAATATATTAATAAAAAATAATCATGGTTTTGATCTAATTTATAGTTTTCGAGATACGTTGTGTAATTAACGACTACCATTTTATATAAAAAAGGATATGTAAGTGAATTTAGCTATTAGAAATAATAAATACTAATTTCCGTAAAGACGCCATTTTAAAATATTTAATTTCCCTCCCGACCAGTTAAAAAATCTCCAAAAAAATGGAAGCTGTCACAGGCAGTTATTCAACGTGGGGCACGTGGCAGCATTTTGATGTATGTAAAATGTATATAAAGCTTAATAGAGGTTAAAAAAATTTACCTTCTCTCTCGAAAACACCCAAATAAGGCCACTCCTTTCTGCAATCAAAACCTGCAAATGTTGTCATGAAGCTTATCATCAAAAAGAAGTAGCAACCCATCGTAAGTTTTGTAATATTGCAACTGATTTGTTTCACTTTTCAAACTATGCACCAGTAGTTAACATTGAAAAATATGAACCCGACGCTTGGTTTAAAAAAGTGTAAAGTGCACAAAAGCGACAAGGTCTAAAATTAAAGCGCGAAGTGCAAATCGCAAAAGCGGCAGGCTTTTCGTACGTGAAGCGCAAAGTGTTTATATATTTTTTAATATATATCCTATAGACTTTTAGCATCTCTTATCCAAAATATAGTGATAAATAAGGTTTATATATGATTTAATGTATAAATCACTTAATGTACAACCATTTTAGCTACATGTATAACACTTTAAAGCACAAAAACACCTTTTGTACAAAAAGCGCGCCTCAGTGGGATTTTTTTCTAAAAAAGCTCGCTTTTTGTGCGCTTTTTGTACAGAGCTCGCCTTATGTCACACAAGGCGCAACTCTTTGCGCCTAGGGTTGCTTTGCGCTTAACCTTTTCATGTTTAGAGATACATAATGAGATATACGTTGTGTAATTAACGGCTACCATTTTATATAACACTTCTTTTGTTTATTGTGTGTAATGTTTTTTTATATATGTTGGAAGAATTACACAGATTTGAAGCTCTGTAGGATTCTCAGCCTATTCTCTTTCAAGTTTTAGATACTATTCCTTTTTTATTCATTTTTGTTTTAACCTTCATTGAAATTAACATTAATTATTTTAGCAACCTGCTATTAGGTATTTTAATACTTATTTGTATATGATTATAAAAAAATCATACTTCTTGAAAGCTCAATAGTTATCTTAAATGATCCCTAATCATTAAACATTTTATGAAAAATTCTACTTTGTTAAATAATACTACACCATAAGACTCTAATGAGAAAACAAATTTTTGGTTCAATTTTAAAGTTATTTTAGGCTCAATCCAACCTTTTAGACCTGTAAACAAAATATAAATCAAATTATAAATAAATAACAAATGAAAGGTTCATACGTGGCTTGATAGACCAATCCTTTTACAGAGTCAAATACAGCCCATTCGCTTATTAGTAGCCAAAGTGCATTATCCAACCCATTCGCTTATCACCTAAATATAAAAAAAAAATTACTTCCATTAAATAAAGATCTCAAAGTAAAAGTAACAATGTTTGTTTTTAAATATTGGTATCTTTACTTTTTTTTTAAAACGATAAATGCACACTTAAAACACATATTCTGTCATAAGATTCTAGTGAACTTGCATTATCTCAGTTCCTTTACAAGCCCAATCAATTATCAATAGCGAAAGTCCACTAAAAGATAAGTTTATACACCAAGAAAATAAACATAAATTAAATTCTAAAAAGAATACACTAGAGCAAGTACTTTAAAGTTCATAGCTAAACTCAACAATGCTCATCATATATTTTAACGAAATGGCCCATCCATCGACCAAATGTTTTGTCATGTTTGAAAAATATTTCACCGTACGGCCTGAGTAGATCAAAGCAACATTTGCCTCGAGACCAAATAGAGGATATAATTTCTTGGCTTCCTCTACAGTAGTTATCTACGTCTTACGAGGGTAAAAATGTCATAAAGCAAATGCATAAGCCTCAACGAAAGGGTAAACATGTATTTTTTATGATTTGAACGCCAAAATTGTTGTTTCATGTATGATCTTGACTTACGAACAAAGTAATGTAAATCAAATATTGATACTATTAAATCTTGTATGTTTAACTAATATAACTGAATGATTCATATATGGGACTATGAACAGAATAAGTACGATAGCACATAGAAAAAATAGACAAACTTCAAACAACCGATTAATTTTGAACGGGCTGGAGCTACAGCTTTGGGCCACTTTTGGGCCGAAAACAATAACTTCTATTTTGAGTAATATAATGTTTTCTTTCTCCTAAAAGGCACAAAATTTCAGATTGTCATTACTTAATGTAAGAAATTTCAGCATGTTTTCTATTATTATTTACCAAATACAGAAAAAATAGATTTGTATCTTTCAAGAAGATAAGCTATTTATCAACCAGAATACAAATTTGAGTAAAAAAAAGTTATCTCTTTATGCATTTAGCCCTAAACAACTCATTGTCTGCCTATTATATCCATGTAGAAGTACAATATATATAAACGTTATTACTCATTTTTCTTTTAGTTTGCTTAAGATATTATCCAAGCTTCAATGGTAATTTCAAACATAAAATATTTGCAACAAAGTAAATCGTGATCTCCAATCAAGATATGACCCAATAACAACAATCAAGAAACTATCAATCTATCACAACTTAATACTCATAAACATAGTCAACAAAACAATATAAAGTTACTCAAACAAAAATAGATTCAATACATGATTTGCAAAGCCCCAAAACAGAACTGAAACCACCACACTGCCCCAAAGCTCAGCCATGACATAAAACAAACAAAAACTCCATATCCTCAAAATCGCAAGCGGTCCGAGAAACCGAGGGCCCAAAAACTCAAGAAGCCTATCAGCAAGAGCTATTGGGTGAAAGTAACCACCAAGGGGATAAAACTCAAACCCAAAAGCCCCAAAGAAAGCAATAAATGGAAGCATTACAGTGTAAAAAAGAGCCTTCATTGAAAACACATTAGACAACTTTGTATACAAAAGCATAAACCCAATTGCCATAGGCAAATTCACCCAAGTTTTCAAAAAGGGTATAATTTCAGCACTTGACCGCTTAGCTGTTACAACCAACACATCTTTAGTATCCCTAAGAATTGTTTGATTAAAAAGAATACAAAAAAACTTCAACCCTAAAGGTACAATCGTTTTCAAGGTCAAAACTTCAACACCAAAAACTTCGGCGGTTCAGCTCCATCGTCGTCCGGCACGGCGGAGGAGGCGGCGGCGGAAGCCTTACAGACATGACTGAAAATGGGATCATATGGACCATTTTCAAGGAACGAACCGGATCCGATTAGATGAACAATCTTACTTTCATCGAGAAAGGGGAAAGGGAAAAGGGGGCGTGCAAGTGTGTGTTAGGGTTATGTTTTGGAAGTGGTTATATGTGATTCATTTGTTAAATTGGGTGGTCCATGTACCATCTGAACATTTCTTGACCCATTTATATATGATGTTTTTTTAATAAACTAAAAGCAAATATATTGTAAACATATTGTATTTATGATGTTTTATTGTTTTTTAAATGAGTAATAACGTTTATATATAACATGAAAGACTAATATTTCATATGATGTTTTATTGTTTCTAAAACATAACATTTATATCTAAACATGAAAGACTAATATTTCTTATGGTTCTGCTTGCATCTATATTTTACATTTATTATTTATAACATTGATTAAAATTATGATTCGTTTTTATAAAACATTTCACACATTTGATAATCCTTATGTTTTGAATAAAAAAATAATAATCTCATTATGATAAAATAAAATATCCCGTCCGCCGGACGGGTATTGAATGTTGGGCCTATATTGCTAAAGGTTTACACATTAGAACTATTTTGGGCTTTAGAGAGGTTTGTGGGCTTCCTAGTGCCTTGTGGGCCTAGGGTTGTAAATGGTGGGCTTAGTGATCATTATAAATAGATGTGTTAGGTCAAGATGAAAGGGTTAGAGAGTTGTATTCATAAAACTTGTATCAGACACTTTGCTAGTGTATGCAAGTTGGTTTTAATTCAAAGTTGTTCTTCTTCCTAATCATTATTTCCGCAACTGATTAGGTTAGTGATACATGTTTGATCCATTTTCGGGACTTTCAATTGGTATCAGAGCCTGCTGTTCAAATACAGGCTCCGGGTATTGCTGATTGAAGAAGCTGTTTCGAAGTGTGTTGCTGCTGCTCGGAATCGTCACTGTTCCGGATTATTGTTCAAGATCAGAAGAATCACTGTTTTCGTCTTTGGAAGTACTACTGTTCCGAAGAACTCGAAGAAGATTTGAAGGTTTCGGATCTGTTACTATTACTGATTCCGAAGAACTCGAAGAAGGTTCTCGTATTTCGGATCTGCTACTGTTCCGGATTCCGAAGAACACGAAGGAGATCATCCATCTCGGATTGATCCTGGACTGTTGTTCAATCCGGATAACTACTTTTCGGATCCGAGATACTATGGTGGTTATCAATTCCTTGGAAGTCGGATTTCTGTTGCAGAAAAGTCGGATTACTATTGCCATCAGATAAGGATCAGGATTCCAGATTCTCTTCATTCCGGATTCTCTTTCCCGGATTCGCATTCAGACTTATCTATTCCGGATTCTCTCAACTCGGATCTTTATTCCGGATTTGTCAATTCGGATTCACCAGTTTCTGGATTCATCATTTCGGACTCATCATCTCGGATTTTCAATTCGGACTCATCATTTCGGATTTTCAATTCGGACTTATCAATTCAAATTCAATTCGGATTCAATTTCAGTTTCGGATTCAGCATCCGGATTTGACCATATCTGTCTTCAGAGTTGACCATTCCGGATTAAGTACTGTTCATCATAGAAAACTTAAAATAAATTGATTTTAAATCTGTTTGGTAATTTTAATCAATTTAATAATGATGAACGGATACATGACTGCACAAGACTTGACCAATGCCACTCTGGCTGCCTGCAATCACAAACTCTGGCCCTCCATCAAGAGCTGGACCAAGTCATTGGCACTTCCACTAAAGTGCCACGTTTGTTGTATGGAGACGAGTATTATGAATGGAAGTTCCGTTTCGAACAATATTGCAAGGCAAAAGAGCCTGGTGTGTGGAGGTGCATCATGAATGGTCCGCGAACGATAGTCTACAGTACAGAGCAAGGTCCGGACACAAAAATTCCTAAGCCTATGCACTTGTGGTCTCCAGAAGATATTAAGATAATAGAGGAAGATGAAAAGGCCGCGGCTACACTGACCATGGCGTTGGACCTGATATTTCTATTGTGGTTAGAAACTATAAGACCGCAAAGGAAGTTTGGAGTGAACCGCAAAATCTCTATGAGGGAAATGCAGATATGAAGGCACGCAGGGTAAATCAGCTGAATCAACAATTCAGCTCATTCAATCACATCTATTGGGGAAACTATTGAAAACCAGATTCGTTGCTATGTCAAGCTTGTTTCCCAGATGATTTCAGCTGAGATTACTCTTACTAACAGTGCCATGAACAGACATTTATTAAACTCACTACCCAAGAGTTTGGATGCGGATGGGGGAATGATCAAAAAGACAAAGAACTTGAATGATGTCACTCTCACAAAAATGATAGCTACTATCAAATCATGTGAGATTGACAACAAGCAGAGAGAAATAAATCATCAGAGCAGTTTGATGCCGCCGGGATGACAGGGCAAAATGCGGCACTAATGTCACAAAATTTGATTTATAGCCCTCTGCGAGGAAATGGACAAACACCGGGTGGCTCAAACGTGGTTTATAGTCCTATCGCCACGCCATAGAACACCCAGTACGTGTATGGTCTTCAATCTCAGAATCCCACTATGGTTTCGGCTGCTCAAGTTTAGACTTAGTACCATGCTCAGTATCCCAACATGGTGTTCAGTCTTGCAATTCCTCAAGCAGTGCAACAAGGCAACATTCCTCAAACTGCTGCACCAGCGCCTGTACCTACTCAACCTTCGTCCAACTCTGCGTTTCTCCTAAAGAAAATGAAGAGAAATTGGCTATTTCAACATCGATGATCAAGAGCTTGAACGCTTTCCTGGCAGGTGATCTGACTCCTCCATCCATTCTTCCAACCGAAGTTGATCAAATAATGGAGGAGGACCTGGACGAGATTGATGTTTCCTGGAATCTAGCAATGGCTGCCTTTCGGGTTAACAAGTTTTCAGAAGAAGTATGGACGACAACCTTTGTCAAATCTGAAGACTGGTCTCACAAAAGAACAAGTCAGCAGCTACAGATGTCACGAACTAGGACATTTTGCCAGGGAATGCAAGAAGCCGCCATCCGGAATGTGTCATCCAGGGTGGCAGACATACAGAGCAGCAACAACAGTTGGTACATGTCTCTCCCTCAAAGTCCACTTCGAGTCCCTCGAGCAGCTAGGGCGGGAAGTCAACAACATTGGTGGCCCAACAGCACGAAGGCTTTTAACTGGGCAGATGCTGCAGCTCAAATGGAAACGTTAAATCTCTCCAAGAACAACAACCACTGCATTATGGCGCAGACAACTGAGACGCCCAATCTTTCGGAAAAGGTAAATTCAAATTCTCTGTTTGATAGTTGTCATTTTAAATTATCTCAAATGCGCGCCTATAATTCAACTCTTGTAGCTGAATACCAACAAGCTGCGTCAAAAACATCGCCCTTAAACATTAAGAACAAGCTTCTTATGGAAAAGGTTCGATGCTCAGAAACAAGATATAGCTCAGCTAAAGCTAGACTTGAACCAACAACAGTGTTGGGTCTACGACTATAAGCTAAAACTAGCTGAAAAGGACGTAGAACTTCAAGCAGCCTTAGCCAAGCTAAATTCCTTGACAGGGAAGCTCATGAAAATGAAATAAACATAAAAATTTGAAACTTCCAGTAAACTAGTCAAGGACTTATGTGACCTCCAGCTAAATTACCAGAAAAATTTTACCAAAGGTCTTGGGTATAATAGGGCACCTCCACCATATAATCATAACTATACTAGAATGCCTGAATCTGAGGCTGATTTAGAAAATGCAGAAAAATGATTTATGGTAAACCTTCAGATTATCTATCTAAACCATGGACGTCCTATTACCCAAAGTTCTCTAAACCAACTGAACTCAAGAGGGATGATGTTTTTGTTACTTCTACACCACTTTCACATGAAACAGGTGATCTTCCTTCTGGTAATACAGATGGTTTGGAGAAAGTAGTGCCTGAGGCAGAGAAATCCACATCCTCCACAGAATCTAAAGGAGAAGAATCTTCTGATACTCAAACTGAATTCGTGAATGATACTAACGTGTCTAACTCATGTGCAGAAGAAATTTTAGTTGAGGATAACACAGAGGGTGATCAAGAGGAATGTCTGAATGCAAATTCAGATAATTCGGCTGCTGATTATGCATTTTATAAGCCCGCTTTTGACATTTTAAATCAATTTCTTGCTGAACAATTTACATGCTCAAACAGTGTTGGTTGTGTTGAGAACTTAGACAGTTTTAATTCTGGTTTTCATCGCATGCTGATGTTTTGAATGATACTAATAATTGTAATAACTCTTGTAATGAAAACATGAATTTAGCTGCAGGTCCAGCATCGACAGATGATTCGGTTTCATCAGTTCCAACTGAAGAGACCGACAGTTCTTCTCCAGAGGTTTCGTCTGTTGATGCGAATCCCAGGGTGACAGTGCAAAAGTCGACCAACCAACCGACCCTGTGAACGTTGATGTTGACATAATTTTAGAAGATTCAAGCGACTCAGCTTATTCTAACCAAGCACAAGGGACTGATTCTGAAACGACAGATGATGAGCACTCTTTTTCTAATCATTCAAATGAAAATCTTAAAACTGATTTTGAATCGGATTCTCAAATTCTTCAAAATCTCGAGATTCCACCTTCATGTAACATTTCAAGCTCATCTTCTGAAAATTCAGAAAAGGATGTCCCTGTAAAGTCACCAGTGTCCTCTTCGGAATCTATCACGAAATGTGATTTGAAAAGTAATCTTAAGAAACGGAGAACACGCCGATCCAAAAGGAAGAAAACTAAACAGGCGTCTCTGACAAATGAAAAGGCAATTGCTGAGTCCCCTCATCACTTTGAGAAATTGACTCAGCAGTCGCAACCTGAATCTGTTAAGCAACCAGATGAACAGATATCAGTTAACATTACGCCTAAAATTACACATTCTAAATTTTCCACTTCAAATCATAAAACTAACAAGTATGCTGATGGTTGTGCACAAGACGCAGTCAAGAACAACACCGTGCATCAGCCGTCAGTACCCGCAAGCAAGAAACTGACAGACAAATTGCCCAGAATTTCCCAAGTTGAACGGACTGTTTTCTTCCAGAAGAGGCAGACCTGTTTCAATTGTGGATTTCCCGGGCACATTGCTCGAAATTGTCAAAAGACCTTTACCTCGTTTAAAACTTTGTATTCACAACATCATAAGACTATGCCTAATCGCCTACCTCAGGCTCGATTTGTGGCTAAGTCTCTTGATCAAGATTGGAACTTGGCCAAGAAACAATCTCTCAAACCCTTAAGACCTTCAGGTTCCCAGAATCCTTCTAGCACTCCAAGGACTGTGCAGAAGTCTGATTCGGTAACCTGGAGGCCTAAGACTTTTGCCAAGACTCAGTCTTCTGCCCATTACAAACCCTCAACTAATTTAATTTTTCGTGAGGTTACTTACGTTGATGCAAATGGCATGCCCAGATCTTCAATGGCCTGGGTTGCAACCTCTAACTAAAACCTGTTGAAATGTGCAGGAACAGCTCTGGCGAACTCTTGTCAGACTATGGTATATTGACAGTGGTTGTTCAAGGCACATGACCGGAGACATCTCGCAGTTGAATGACATTTAGTTTTTCGATGGCGGGTTTGTTTCTTTCGTAGGTGGTGAGACCGGAAAGATTACCATGAGAGGAACTGTTTGCAAGGGAGCCCTCAGCATTAAGAATGTTAATTACGTACCAGAATTGAAGCACAATCTCTTGAGTGTGTCTCAACTCTGCGACAATCATTTGGATGTTCTTTTCACCAAGAAAGGGTGTTACGTGCTGAAACCAGGTCTAATTATTCCGGATGATTGGATTCTTCTTAAAGTTGCACGAAAAGGAAATGCATATGTCATTGATATAAACAAGGCTCCTTCTGACAAGCTCACTTGCCTCTTCTCATCTACAGCCGAACATGGTGCAATGCTATGGCATTGCAGACTGGAACACATCAACATGAATAACTTAAAACGTCTTGCAAAAATTGGTTTAGTCAGAGATCTACCAGTTCGCGACTTCATGCAGATTGAAAAGTGTGAATCATGTGCACGTGGGAAACAACATCGACAGCCACACAAATCTAAAGCCGCTCCTTCCACGTCTCAAGTCTTAGAACTGCTTCATATGGATCTTTTTGGTCCGATAGACATACTGAGCATTGGCGGGAAGGCTTACTGTCTGGTTATTATTGATGACTACTCGCGATTCACCTGGGTTTTCTTTCGTACACATAAAAGTGAAACCGCTGAGTTAGTCAAACAGTTCGTAACGCGTATGGAAAACCAGACAGACACCACTATGAAGGCTATTCGGTGTGATAACGGGACGAAATTTAAGAATGTTACCTTAAACTCTTTCTGTTCCTCCAAGGGAATTGATCGTCAGTTTAGTGCAGCCAGAACCCCACAACAAAATGGGGTTGCAGAATGCAGAAATCGAACACTAATTGAAGCTTCACGTACTATGCTGGTTGAATCCGAGCTACCTCTTATTTTCTAGGCAGAAGCAATTAATACTGCATGTTATATTCAGAATCATGCCCTGATCAATAACGACGCATGAAAACTCCATATGAATGGTTGAAGGTCGCAAACCTTCGGTCAAGCATTTTCGCAAATTCGGATGCCCTTGTGTTCTCCTGCTCATGGACGCTAAAGGAAAGTTTGAATCACGCGGGGACCCTTGCATCTTCGTTGGATATTCTAAAAATACATCATACCGTGTTTATAACAAGATCAAGAAAATGGTAGTTGAAACCTTCAATGTGGGTTGGCTGGAGGAAAATCCCAAGGACACACGCATTGGTCCTGACTGGCTGTATGATTATTCCATTTTATTTAACCATGTTGATGTTCCTTCCAATGTGTCTGCAGGTAAAAGTTCAATTTCTGACATTCCAACAGTGCCCATTTCACCCGAAGACGATGCTGACGCTGCACAGCTACGTGAGACTTTAAAGCAGCTGAGTGTGGATCCTCCTAGATTTAATGACGCTGTCTTGTCTCCTTCCTATGTTTCGCAATCTCAAGAGCCAGCAATTAATCCGTTTTCTCAAAATGATACTTCTGAAGTTGAGGCTTCTAACACCGAGCCTCCTACGACAAATGAAGGGTCTCCTCCCGATGTCTTGGGTTCATCTCTATTCCCTGAGCCTACTCCGCTTGATTGTTCGGTTGATTCCTCAGCAACTACAACTACTGGTGCATCTGTTGAGGGGGAGTCATCTGGAGTAGCTTCAGCAAGTGTTACCAACTTGCAAACGGATGTTCTTGTTCCCGCTACACCAATACCGCAGCGTCTACAACGTGATCACCCTATTGAAAATATTATTGGTCCTGTTGATGCTGTTGTTCGAACCCGCAGCCAATCCGGGGATATACCTGTCTCTACTCTTGTTTCATTTCATAAATTGAACCTAAAAGTATTGATGTTGCCTTGCAGGAACCAGGCTGGTAGGATGCCATGCATGAAGAACTCAATCAATTTGAGAAGCTTGGTGTCTGGCAATTGGTGAAGCTGCCTCAAGGAAAACGTGCTCTCGGAACTCGCTGGGTTTTCCGTAACAAGCAAGATGACACTGGAGTTAGTGTTCGAAATAAAGCTCGACTGGTGATTCAGGGTTTTTGACAGATTGACGGATTAGATTATGATGAGGTCTATGCACCTGTCGCGCATTTGGAGGCTATACGCATTTTCTTGGCATATGCATCCTACATGGATTTCACTGTCTATCAAATGGATGTCAAGACTGCGTTTCTCTACGGCACGGGAAAGAGGAAATCTACGTGGCACAACCACCCGGTTTTACTGATCCTGACAAGCCAAACTATGCATACAAATGAGACAAAGCTTTGTATGGGCTGCATCAAGCACCTCGCGCATGGTACGCCACTCTTACAGAGCATTTGCTTGCTCATGGATACGCTCGAGGAACCATTGATCAAACCCTGTTCACCGAACGTGTTGACAAGGACATTATTCTTGTTCAAATCTACGTTGATGATATCATTTTTGGTTCGACAAATGATGGTTTGTGCCGCGAATTTGAAGAAATTATGAAGAAGAAATTTGAGATGAGCTCATTGGGGGAGATGACCATGTTTTTGGGGCTTCAAGTTCGTCAGAGCCCACATGGTATCTTGATTCATCAAGGAAAATATGTCCATGACGTTCTTGCAAAATTCAAGCTTACATATTCCAAGCCTAAGGCCTCACCTATAACAGAACGACCTTTGCTAAATGAAGACGCTGAAGGAACGCCTGTTAATCCGACTATGTATCGCTCAATGATTGGATCACTCATGTATCTCACTACGAGTCGGCCAGATATCATGTTTGCCATCTGCCAGTGTGCTCGTTATCAGGCTACTCCTAAACTCTCTCATTTACATGCTGTTAAACGAATTTTTAGGTACCTCAAAGGGGCACCATCACTAGGCCTCTGGTATCCTAAAACTTCTGAATAAATGTTTGCTTTCTCTGACAGTAATCTTGGAGGTACAGATAGGGATATGCGCTCAACTTCCGCTGGTGGTCAATTTTTGGGAGATCTCTTATTCTCGTGGCAATGCAAGAAGCAACAGACGGTCTCGCTGTCTACTGTAGGAGCAGAATATGTCGCAGCCTCTGCTTGCTGCTTCCAGGTTTTATGGATGCAACACCAGCTTGCAGATATGGTTTAACTTATCTAAACACAACAATTTACTGTGAAAATGATGCCGCCATCCAAATCGTAAAAAACCTATTTTCCACTCCAAAACCAAGCAATAAATATTAAAGTTCATTTTATCCGTGATTGCTATGAAAAAGGTCTCGTAAAGCTTGAGCAAATCCACACAGATGCAAATGTGGCGGATTTGTTCACAAAACCCGTTAGCAACGCGCGTTTTCAAGAGCTTGTGGATCTTCTAAAAAATGATTCAGTTTTCTGTTAAATGTTTGCTTTCTCTAACAGTAATCTTGGAGGTACAGATAGGGATATGCGCTCAACTTCCGCTGGTTGTCAATTTCTGGGAGATCGCTTAATCTCGTGGCAATGCAAGAAGCAACAGACGGTCTCGCTGTCTACTGTAGGAGCAGAATATGTCGCAGCCTCTGCTTGCTGCTTCCAGGTTTTATGGATGCAACACCAGCTTGCGGATTATGGGTTGACTTATCTAAACACAACAATTTACTGTGAAAATGATGCCGCCATCCAAATCGTAAAAAACCCTATTTTCCACTCCAAAACCAAACACATAAACATTAAAGTTCATTTTATCCGTGATTGCTATGAAAAGGGTCTCGTAAAGCTTGAGCAAATCCACACAGATGCAAATGTGGCGGATTTGTTCACAAAACCCGTTAGCAACGCGCGTTTTCAAGTGCTTGTGGATCTTCTAAAAAATGATTCAGTTTTCTGTTAAATGTTTGCTTTCTCTGACAGTAATCTTGGAGTTACAGATAGGGATATGCGCTCAACTTCCGTAGGTTGTCAATTTCTGGGAGATCGCTTAATCTTGTGGCAATGCAAGAAGCAACAGACGGTCTCGCTGTCTACTGTAGGAGAAGAATATGTCGCAGCCTCTGCTTGCTGCTTCCAGGTTTTATGGATGCAACACCAGCTTGCGGATTATGGTTTGACTTATCTAAACACAACAATTTACTGTGAAAATGATGCCGCCATCCAAATCGTAAAAAACCCTATTTTCCACTCCAAAACCAAGCACATAAATATTAAAGTTCATTTTATCCGTGATTGCTATGAAAAGGGTCTCGTAAAGCTTGAGCAAATCTACACAGATGCAAATGTGGCGGATTTGTTCATAAAACCCGTTAGCAACGCACGTTTTCAAGTGCTTGTGGATCTTCTAAAAAATGATTCAGTTTTCTACCTAGGCATCCTCTGTCTTTGTGTTTCGTTTACTGTTTTTCTTTTATTTTCTTTGTTTCGTAAATTTGTTCATGTGTATGCACAAATTTAGGGGGAGAAATCTTAAAAAAAACCAGTTTTTGCAAGGATAGGGAAATGAAATACTTTTTCGTGATAAAATGTTTGACTAACACATGTAAGGTGTTGAAGCGAGAAAAGGTTTGGATCGAAGGTGATGTGTCGGTAGGTCTAAAACTCAACCGGATAGGGTAAGCCAAATGATATAAACATAACAAACTATGTACTCTATGGGTCACTTACTATAGGCGTATGATTTCATGGTCTTAAATCTTGTGTTGATAGATAGCTAACGTCTGACGTTTCGGGTCTTTATGCTGTTGAGTCATCCGGGGATATCTAGGCTACCCTTCTGTTGCATCCAGATTATATGCAGACCTAGGCACAGTCAGGATATCTTTTTAAAAGAGCCAAAATGGAAAGGCCAAAACCTAAGAGAACGGAAGTTTCTTCATGAGAATATTCCATAAGTTCTTACGTACCCATAAGGTATTTGCCTAACCCTCGTCAGTTACTAGATCTCTCTGCTGTACGGAAGTACTGACCTGTTCACCAATAGCCTGATGTTGTAAAATAAAAAGGATGACCACAGTATACTCACCTGCTACGATGAATTGTTGTGCTTACCTTGATCGCGGGGGTATGTCATGGTATGGGACACACGAGTATCATAGTATAATACTACCTTAAGCGTATCATAATGCTTGAACTGGAAGGATTGAGTTTTAGATTTAAATGGACAAGTATATTGACAATCGCTTAGACCAATCGACCCTGCTCATACTGAAAAATATTCCTTAGTTGACTTTTGAAATGATTTGATCCCTTAGCAAGGCTGTGTTAATATTTATGTGTGTGCTAAACAGTTGGATGCTTGGTTAGTCAACTTGATGATTTTTGTTTAGATGGTTTCTGTCAAGGGATATTGGACTGGCCCAGTGAGCTTCGAAATTTGGGCCAATCTATTAGAATTTTTTTTAAAAGTCTTAGAAAATTGGAAAACCAGAATACTATTCCGGATTGGGCTCTTCGATAGGCCCAATTGTTACTGTTTTGGTATGAGCTTTTCCGGAAAGGCCTAATTGGATTACTATTCCAGATTGGGCTTTTCCGGACAGGCCCACCTGGACATTACTGTTCCGGATTGGGCCTGACACAAGCTCAATCCGGACTCTTTGAAATTTGAGGCCCAAGCCCATTTTGGAAAGTATATTTTTGTCTTTGAAACCTCATTTCGGATTATTCACAAATTTCCGAAATCTACACTCTTCTCTGATTTTCTCTCTCTATTGCACTATTTATCTCGGAAAATCATCCGGAATAGGTATAAATGCTTAAAATCATGTAATCTGGATGATAATTTTGATGTTTAAAGCATTCCGGATTGCATCTCGGATAAATCTTCAAAGTACATGCATTTCGGATTTCACTCCGGATGGTTATTCATCCGAATTGATGAACTCGGATTTCATCCTGGATAATCTTCATCTGGATTGATGATTTATCCGAGATACTGTTGCATAATCCGGATTGCAAACTTATCCGAAATACAAGTGACCTCCTGCTAATCCGGATGGATGAAAAGGTTTATCCGGATTAGTGTTGACCTGTCAGTAACCCGGATTTAAGGTTTTTGAACCTCTAACCTGTTTTGAGCCTTTTCAACTGTTGAATCCATAAAACTAACTTGAACTCTTAAATATTTGAACCTTTAAAATCTGCTTGAACTACCCAGTTAGTTTTAACTTTCATCCTGGTAAACTCCGTTAACTTTTGTTAGTTTAGAATTTAACTTGGTTATTATCTTGACAGATATGGTTGAAGAAGCTTTTGATACTGTTATACTGGTTGAGGAGTAGTTCCACAACCAAGCAGGATATCTTTTGAACCCTCCAGCCGAGTTCTATCAGGAGTTCCAGTCTATGATTGTGGGGTTAAACGCTTGCAAGTTTGCCTATGCACTCCGAGCCAATCCAGTCATATACAGAGATTTAATGCATTCTTTTTGGAAGAGAACTCGTTTTCATCAAAGAGGCGTGGATGGGAGATCATACATTTGTTCACAGATACAGGGAAAGGATATACTAGCAAATGAAGCTTGCATCAGAGAGGTGCTCCAGATTGTTGATACTGTTAGCGATCCAACCGTATATGCGAAAGAGAAGGTGGTACCGGTGTTAATGGAGATGGGTTATGAAGGATCGTATCCACTGCTGCTTAAGAAGATGTTTCCATCGTACTGCCGGTTACTGGTTCATATGTATATGCAGTGCGTCGAGTCTCGAAAACAAAAGAGGTCTCGATCAGCCAAACCAAGCTCAGACATCTGCTATCGAGTCTCTGGTTATGGACTGGAAGTATAACTACTCTTATATCTTCGACAATATGAAGAAAATTTTGGAACAGTCCAAGAAGAGAATGTTTCTTTTGTATCCGCGCTTTGTTCAGTTGATTCTTGATGCTCGCTACCCAGACCTGGAGAAGGACGCCTCAGATGCGAACTTGTTGAACTTGAAGCCAGTGGGACCAACTATTTTCAGTACCATGAAGAAGAACCGTTCGACATCCAAAACTATGTTTGTTGGTCAATTTGCGCTAAGAAATTTGGAAAGTTTGCAGCAGTTGTCAGCTTGGACGTCCCAGCTCCTCCAACAGTAAATGCAATCGTGGCCGAATGTAACATCCGTAAAAAACGGATTTACCAAACCCGCTCCGTTTATCAACCGAACAGTCAGTCAAATTTTTCGTTGCGAATTAAATGCCCAAAATAATTTTAAACGATCCGTAATCAATTATTATGCGGGGATATATATTTAGTTTTTGAAAAACTAATAAAAATAACAAAATAAAAATGTTTTACCCATGCCGGGTTTCGAACTCGGGTCTGTATCCGGTTCAACTAAACAAACTATCACTCAACCAAACAACCGCTCCGCCACTTTGTTTTTCTGTTAACACAAGGAAACACTTAATTCAAATATCAAGTTTCAAAGTTAAAATCAGTAAATTGCGCCCAAATTAGCAGTCGTCGGAAATCCCAACGACTTCGCCGTTTAATTAAGTTTCCGCTCAAGATAAACCGTAGAATTTACTCCTACAACGGTTATAACCGCCGTCTGAACCGCGACATCAGCCATAACCGCCGGAGAACGGTTGACTTCGAATATAGACCGAATTCAGACCCCATTCATCTCGTTACTACCCTATAAATACACCCACAACTCGCCAGAAACCTTACACACTCAAATCGCACCTTTTCTCGGCGAAAACTCACTCGCCGGAACTATCTTATACTTCGCCGGAAAACCGTATCCGTAATCTCTGAGCTTTACTGAACCCCCTAAACCTTTACCGAAGTCACCCACACCCTTTGTAAGCCTTCGGAGGACTCTCTGTTGCAAGATACTGTCGCCGGAAAAAGAGTTGCTGTCGCCGGAGTTCTGCCGGAAAACAGAGTAAAACCAGTTGGTACTTTTCACGTCTAATTCCTTTCCTTTTTACTTTTATCTCGTCTGTAATTGATCGTTAAACGCTAAAAGAACATGAATCAACCTTTCGAACCAGTCAGTCGTCACTTCCGGTTAAAAACAGCGAAGAAGACGACATTTCGGTAACGGTTAAGTATAATTAAAATCAAGTTATTTACCGGGTTAGACACACAGTCCAGCGGTGGACTGTGTGCACATTTAACGCTAAGGTCACGAGTTCGATTCCGGTTCCACACGCCGCCTTGAGAAAAATTCTTTTTTCAGCAAACTGAACCGGAGTCGCCTTGAGTATATGTTAAGTATATTGATAACCGAGTTTATAACCAAGTGGGACACACAGTCCAGTGGTGGAGTGTGTGTCCGCTAACCCACAGGTCCCGGGTTCGAGACCTGTGGAGCGCACCGGTTTGTGAATTAATTCGTTTTTAAAAATAAAAGGATTTCTGTTTAACTCTAATTAATATATATATATATAATTAAAATCGAATATATAACGGGTTAGACACGTAGCTCAGTTGGTAGAGCTGCGTGCACGCGTACGGGAGGTCTCGGGTTCGAGCCTCACCCGGCGCACAACAATATGCCTACGAACCGGTCAACGATAGTCAAAGTCAACGGTCAAAGTTACTGTAGCAAAAAATAAAATATTTTTTTTATTATTTTTTATTTAATTATTTTTATTTAAAATCAATTAAAAATACTTAAAAATAACATTTTTTAAGGTTAGAAAATAGCCTCAAACTCACAAAAATACACCCAACAATCCTACTAAATAGATTAATAAAATCCGTTTACTTACCAAACCATAATGCGATTTATCTAGGTTAATTTCACTCGTGGTTAAAACCATTTCGCGTGCATTCAACCTCATCAACCGAACGCACCCAATGTGAGTGAATTCTAACCAACTCCCCTTTTTTATTCATGTTTTGGGGTGTATCATGTGTCGTTTAAACTAATTCTCTTATGCAAATTTGTGCTATACCATTATATGAACTAAACTAGAATGTAACTATTATTGGTTGTGATGTATTCATATTGTCAATGTTGTATACAAATTATTTAGGCCCATCAGTTCCTCGTGGGAGACGAGAACAACGCGTGCCTTAAAACTCATACATTAGGCCCATCAGTTCGTAAGAACAACGCGTGCCTCAAAACTCATTCATTAGGCCCATCAGTTCCTCGTGGGAGACGAGAACAACGCGTGCCTCAAAACTCATACATTAGGCCCATCAGTTCGTAAGAACAACGCGTGCCTCAAAACTCATTCATTAGGTCCATCAGTTCCTCGTGGGAGACGAGTCGAACAACGCGTGCCTCAAAACAATTATTTGGTGTTGTGTGTTCAATATTCGATATTATGTGTTGTGTACATAAATTTACATCTACATTTACTCATATATGGTATGCACCTTATTTATAATAAATTGGATAAACTTGTTCAAATGTTTTCCATAGGATTCACTCGCCAACATTATGTTGATCCAAAAACCTTTTTACACATGATACAGGTGAACAGGTTGAAGCAAGGAAAACATAGGATATGCCTTAGAAGAGAACCAAGAAGATTAGAATTGATAGTTAGAACACGTTGTATCATTTATTGTAAATTTCCATTAAATTGTATTAATGAATATGAAACATATAATAAATGTCATGAGCTTTGATGATAACCCAATTATGCCCCGATCACCTTTTCCGCTGCGGGTCGGGGTGTGACAGATTGGTATCAGAGCCATGACTATAGGGATATAGGATAGGTTATTAGACCCTTAGTGCCTATACTATAGTCTGCCTAAATTATAATTGATTAGGTGGTTACATACAAACTTGTGATATTTATTTGTTTCATATTTCAGTCAAACATACATGCTTATATACATATTCGTTATACATATATCAATGTTCATATATTCAATTCATTTTTCATACTCTCATTATTCAAGGATTTTGTTGCAATTTCAAATCCCATCAAAGTAAGTTCTGCGACGGGCATGTAGTAACCGGAAGGGTACAAGTACCGGTAGTCGGGACGTCCTGTCTAGGTTGGCATTCGTATAAATCCAAAATAACGGACCAGTTTGCCTACCTGGGGACTAACGATGAGAGTACGACGGACCTATTAGGCCAAAGCATGCCACACCAAACGTCGTTCGAACTAACCTCACTTTGAGATGTCACCGTGTCCATGCCTGGACACATTCCGAACATCACACGTTGTATACATATTTCTCGATTTTCTCCGGGTTTTGTGTACGCAACCAGGCAGAAACCGTGCGAACCATATGAAAAACCGGTATTCATGGGGGCCCACATGATTAACACAGGTAAAGTATGGCGGCATGAAGGGCCTAACAGCAAGCAAAACCCAAGACATCCTATGGATGTAGTAGATTTATTTTTCTATATTTATTTTATGAACGTTCATTCCCAGACTCGAGCCACGATCCCAAAGGCATCCAACTCATACTCTTGACATGTATTCCTTGTAGATGTCTTCTAGCCTCGCGCGTAGGAAAATGAGAGCAGGAAAAGCCCGTGAGCGCATGGCTACCCAAATCGCTCAGCAAATGGCGACCGTAATACCAAACATCGTAGTACAAGTTCAACAAGCCCTTACCGCAAATTCCGTTAACCCAACCCAACAAGAAGATCAAAACACTATCAATCCTTCAGTCACTAAATGCACCTACAAACATTTTAAATCCTGCGATCCTCCAAAATACGAAGGTACTGAAGGTGTCACCGCTCTCCTCCATTGGTTCGAAGAAATGGAGAACACTTTTCTAAATTGCGATTGCCCCGATGATCGCAAGGTGCGTTATGCTACCGGTCGTTTACTTGGAACGGCACTCACATGGTGGAATACAGAGAAGACAAACGTGGTGTTGAAGAAACTATGACCTTGACTTGGGAAGAGTTGAAGGGAATCATGACAAGACGGTTTTGCCCAAGAAGTGAAATCAAGAAATTGGAGGATGAGTTTCACGCTTTAAAACAAAAGGAAGGCGACCACACCACATACAACAAGAGATTCCTTGAGTTAAATCAAATGGTTCCCAATTTGTTTACTCCCCTCTACCGTTTGATCGAGCACTACATTCGTGGTCTTCCATCAAAGATTCAAGACTCTGTAATAAGTACCTCGCCTGCAACTTTGGAAGCAGCAATGGAGCTAGCAACCGCGCTCACTGAAAACCGAATCAGAAACAAAGATCTCAGAGAAGAGAAGAAGAAGGATAAAGCATCAACCGAAAACTCAAACCCCACCCGAACCGAATCCTTTACACCATCTACTTCTAAGAGAAAACGTGATGGGCAAATCTTCGCCGTCACTCAACGCAACCAACCAGCTTCACAAGTTGTACCTCCTCAAACTATCCCAAACGCCCAAATAGCACCCAACTCAACTTACCCAAATAAGAAGCCTTACATTGGACCTCACCCTCAATGCAACACCTGTTTCTATCACCATCCATCTACATTACCCTGTCGACTATGTGCGAATTGTGGACGCTACGGTCATTTGAGCAAAGTTTGCCGCACCCCTCAAAACCAAACCTCAACCCCTACTCAACCCATGATCCAAACATATCAACAACCTCAATACCCCATGTACCCATACGTTCGAGCTTGTTTCAATTGTGGCGACCCTACCCATTTTAGAAACACATGCCCTCGTTTGGTTAACATCATAAACGCCCAAGCTCAAGCAAACCCAGTTAACCAAGCAAACCAAGCAAACCCAGCTCCACCGCCAGCAAGAGGAAGAGTTTATAACATCAACGCCAATCCTGTTGAAGATGTTAACGGACCAAACCAACCACTTAACTAGTCTTCTCTCACCAAGAATCAAGATTCAACTCCAACCACATTAGTTTTTATGTTTTTCTCCATGTTATCTCAATTTTCACGTATCTCAATTGGAATTTTATCCAAGAAATTTTAATGCAAGTTACTAGTTCAGTTTGTTTTATACTCATTGATTTAATATTCATATCATCATACTTCATGACATATCTCAGTTTCATCATTTAAAGAAGTTGAGTTGTGTCTCACTTCTACATAGACTAACCTCTCCATCATATTAAACGAGAGAGGTTTTGTCAAACACGGATACTATCAGAATTAAGACTCAAGCGCTGGTTGTTGTGTTGTAGAGTCGCATAGAACTAATCATAACTTGCGGATAAAGTCAATGAGAATTTGACAAGAATATGGTGGATACGCCGCTGGTACTTCCTATATATAAGTATTCTTGTCAAATGATCGGAAGCATTATCAGGCGGTTATGAGAGGTTCCATGCATAGGTTGTTTGTGTGATTAAGCTATTCATTTTCAATACATGCAATAAGCTCGGCTCCGTTTGATTGAGCCTTGAGCACACCGACAATTTCATTTTCAATACATACAACACGATCGGCTCCGTTTGATTGAGCCTTGATCGCACAGATATATTTCATCTCAGTATTTTTATGTTTGATGTATTGGTTGTAGAGTTATAGGACTAATCATAATTCACTGATAAAACCAATGAAAATTTGACAAGAATATGGTGGATACGCCGCTGGTACTTCCTATATATAAGTATTCTTGCCAAAGGATCAGAGGCGTTATCAGGTGGTTATGAGGAGTTCCATGTAGGATTTAGTATTGCCTTGGTTGAAATTTGTGTTACAATTACATCATCTCACTATTTAAAGAAATTGGATTGTGTTCCATTTCTACATAAACTAACCTCTCCATCATAACAAACGAGAGAGAAACCATCACCATTCAAACATATATGCTATCAGAATATGGATACAATTGTTAGTTGTTATGTTTATTTGTGTAGATTGTAGAATTTCTGCCTTAGGATATAACCCTAAGCATATTCAAACTTTTATGCATGATATCATTTTAGCGAATCATTCCTGCTTAACAATACTTATACAGTAGGCAACAAAAAGCGATTCCTGTATTAGGATACTTAACCTTTACAAGGAACGTTACCGCCTCAAACCAAAAAAAAAAAAAAAAAAAAAACTTAAACCCTTATTTCTTCTAAAGCATGTAACTGTCAAAACTAAACACCATCATTCTTTTAGTCAATTATATCCCTATTTAAATTTCGGGACGAAATTTCTAAAAAGCAGGGGATACTGTAACATCCGTCAAAAACGGATTTACCAAACCCGCTCCGTTTATCAACCGAACAGTCAGTCAAATTTTTCGTTGCGAATTAAATGCCCAAAATAATTTTAAACGATCCGTAATCAATTATTATGCGGGGATATATATTAGTTTTTGAAAAACTGATAAAAATAACAAAATAAAAATGTTTTACCCATGCGGGTTTCGAACTCGGGTCTGTATCCGGTTCAACTAAACAAACTATCACTCAACCAAACAACCGCTCCGCCACTTTGTTTTTCTGTTAACACAAGGAAACACTTAATTCAAATATCAAGTTTCAAAGTTAAAATCAGTAAATTGCGCCCAAATTAGCAGTCGTCGGAAATCCCGACGACTTCGCCGTTTAATTAAGTTTCCGCTCAAGATAAACCGTAGAATTTACTCCTACAACGGTTATAACCGACGTCTGAACCGCGACATCAGCCATAACCGCCGGAGAACGGTTGACTTCGAATATAGACCGAATTCAGACCCCATTCATCTCGTTACTACCCTATAAATACACCCACAACTCGCCAGAAACCTTACACACTCAAATCGCACCTTTTCTCGGCGAAAACTCACTCGCCGGAACTATCTTATACTTCGCCGGAAAACCGTATCCGTAATCTCTGAGCTTTACTGAACCCCCTAAACCTTTACCGAAGTCACCCACACCCTTTGTAAGCCTTCGGAGGACTCTCTGCTGCAAGATACTGTCGCCGGAAAAAGATTGCTGTCGCCGGAGTTCTGCCGGAAAACAGAGTAAAACCAGTTGGTACTTTTCACGTCTAATTCCTTTCCTTTTTACTTTTATCTCGTCTGTAATTGATCGTTAAACGCTAAAAGAACATGAATCAACCTTTCGAACCAGTCAGTCGTCACTTCCGGTTAAAAACAGCGAAGAAGACGACATTTCGGTAACGGTTAAGTATAATTAAAATCAAGTTATTTACCGGGTTAGACACACAGTCCAGCGGTGGACTGTGTGCACATTTAACGCTAAGGTCACGAGTTCGATTCCGGTTCACACACGCCGCCTTGAGAAAAATTCTTTTTTCAGCAAACTGAACCGGAGTCGCCTTGAGTATATGTTAAGTATATTGATAACCGAGTTTATAACCAAGTGGGACACACAGTCCAGTGGTGGAGTGTGTGTCCGCTAACCCACAGGTCCCGGGTTCGAGACCTGTGGAGCGCACCGGTTTGTGAATTAATTCGTTTTTAAAAATAAAAGGATTTCTGTTTAACTCTAATTAATATATATATATAATTAAAATCGAATATATAACGGGTTAGACACGTAGCTCAGTTGGTAGAGCTGCGTGCACGCGTACGGGAGGTCTCGGGTTCGAGCCTCACCCGGCGCACAACAATATGCCTTCGAACCGGTCAACGATAGTCAAAGTCAACGGTCAAAGTTACTGTAGCAAAAAATAAAATATTTTTTTTATTATTTTTTATTTAATTATTTTTATTTAAAATCAATTAAAAATACTTAAAAATAACATTTTTAAGGTTAGAAAATAGCCTCAAACTCACAAAAATACACCCAACAATCCTACTAAATAGATTAATAAAATCCGTTTACTTACCAAACCATAATGCGATTTATCTAGGTTAATTTCACTCGTGGTTAAAACCATTTCGCGTGCATTCAACCTCATCAACCGAACGCACCCAATGTGAGTGAATTCTAACCAACTCCCCTTTTTTATTCATGTTTTGGGGTGTATCATGTGTCGTTTAAACTAATTCTCTTATGCAAATTTGTGCTATACCATTATATGAACTAAACTAGAATGTAACTATTATTGGTTGTGATGTATTCATATTGTCAATGTTGTATACAAATTATTTAGGCCCATCAGTTCCTCGTGGGAGACGAGAACAACGCGTGCCTTAAAACTCATACATTAGGCCCATCAGTTCGTAAGAACAACGCGTGCCTCAAAACTCATTCATTAGGCCCATCAGTTCCTCGTGGGAGACGAGAACAACGCGTGCCTCAAAACTCATACATTAGGCCCATCAGTTCGTAAGAACAACGCGTGCCTCAAAACTCATTCATTAGGCCCATCAGTTCCTCGTGGGAGACGAGTCGAACAACGCGTGCCTCAAAACAATTATTTGGTTTGTGTGTTCAATATTCGATATTATGTGTTGTGTGAATAAATTTACATCTACATTTACTCATATATGGTATGCACCTTATTTATAATCAATTGGATAAACTTGTTCAAATGTTTTCCATAGGATTCACTCGCCAACATTATGTTGATCCAAAAACCTTTTTACACATGATACAGGTGAACAGGTTGAAGCAAGGAAAACATAGGATATGCCTTAGAAGAGAACCAAGAAGATTAGATTGATAGTTAGAACACGTTGTATCATTTATTGTAAATTTCCATTAAATTGTATTAATGAATATGAAACATATAATAAATGTCATGAGCTTTGATGATAACCCAATTATGCCCCGATCACCTTTTCCGCTGCGGGTCGGGGTGTGACAGATTGGTATCAGAGCCATGACTATAGGGATATAGGATAGGTTATTAGACCCTTAGAGCCTATACTATAGTCTGCCTAAATTATAATTGATTAGGTGGTTACATACAAACTTGTGATATTTATTTGTTTCATATTTCAGTCAAACATACATGCTTATATACATATTCGTTATACATATATCAATGTTCATATATTCAATTCATTTTTCATACTCTCATTATTCAAGGATTTTGTTGCAATTTTCAAATCCCATCAAAGTAAGTTCTGCGACGGGCATGTAGTAACCGGAAGGGTACAAGTACCGGTAGTCGGGACGTCCTGTCTAGGTTGGCATTCGTATAAATCCAAAATAACGGACCAGTTTGCCTACCTGGGGACTAACGATGAGAGTACGACGGACCTATTAGGCCAAAGCATGCCACACCAAACGTCGTTCGAACTAACCTCACTTTGAGATGTCACCGTGTCCATGCCTGGACACATTCCGAACATCACACGTTGTATACATATTTCTCGATTTTCTCCGGGTTTTGTGTACGCAACCAGGCAGAAACCGTGCGAACCATATGAAAAACCGGTATTCATGGGGGCCCACATGATTACACAGGTAAAGTATGGCGGCATGAAGGGCCTAACAGCAAGCAAAACCCAAGACATCCTATGGATGTAGTAGATTTATTTTTCTATATTTATTTTATGAACGTTCATTCCCAAACTCGAGCCACGATCCCAAAGGCATCCAACTCATACTCTTGACATGTATTCCTTGTAGATGTCTTCTAGCCTCGCTCGTAGGAAAATGAGAGCAGGAAAAGCCCGTGAGCGCATGGCTACCCAAATCGCTCAGCAAATGGCGACCGTAATACCAAACATCGTAGTACAAGTTCAACAAGCCCTTACCGCTAATTCCGTTAACCCAACCCAACAAGAAGATCAAAACACTATCAATCCTTCAGTCACTAAATGCACCTACAAACATTTTAAATCCTGCGATCCTCCAAAATACGAAGGTACTGAAGGTGTCACCGCTCTCCTCCATTGGTTCGAAGAAATGGAGAACACTTTTCTAAATTGCGATTGCCCCGATGATCGCAAGGTGCGTTATGCTACCGGTCGTTTACTTGGAACGGCACTCACATGGTGGAATACAGAGAAGACCAAAACGTGGTATTGAAGAAACTATGACCTTGACTTGGGAAGAGTTGAAGGGAATCATGACAAGACGGTTTTGCCCAAGAAGTGAAATCAAGAAATTGGAGGATGAGTTTCACGCTTTAAAACAAAAGGAAGGCGACCACACCACATACAACAAGAGATTCCTTGAGTTAAATCAAATGGTTCCCAATTTGTTTACTCCCCTCTACCGTTTGATCGAGCACTACATTCGTGGTCTTCCATCAAAGATTCAAGACTCTGTAATAAGTACCTCGCCTGCAACTTTGGAAGCAGCAATGGAGCTAGCAACCGCGCTCACTGAAAACCGAATCAGAAACAAAGATCTCAGAGAAGAGAAGAAGAAGGATAAAGCATCAACCGAAAACTCAAACCCCACCCGAACCGAATCCTTTACACCATCTACTTCTAAGAGAAAACGTGATGGGCAAATCTTCGCCGTCACTCAACGCAACCAACCAGCTTCACAAGTTGTACCTCCTCAAACTATCCCAAACGCCCAAATAGCACCCAACTCAACTTACCCAAACAAGAAGCCTTACATTGGACCTCACCCTCAATGCAACACCTGTTTCTATCACCATCCATCTACATTACCCTGTCGACTATGTGCGAATTGTGGACGCTACGGTCATTTGAGCAAAGTTTGCCGCACCCCTCAAAACCAAACCTCAACCCCTACTCAACCCATGATCCAAACATATCAACAACCTCAATACCCCATGTACCCATACGTTCGAGCTTGTTTCAATTGTGGCGACCCTACCCATTTTAGAAACACATGCCCTCGTTTGGTTAACATCATAAACGCCCAAGCTCAAGCAAACCCAGTTAACCAAGCAAACCAAGCAAACCCAGCTCCACCGCCAGCAAGAGGAAGAGTTTATAACATCAACGCCAATCCTGTTGAAGATGTTAACGGACCAAACCAACCACTTAACTAGTCTTCTCTCACCAAGAATCAAGATTCAACTCCAACCACTTAGTTTTTATGTTTTTCTCCATGTTATCTCAATTTTCACGTATCTCAATTGGAATTTTATCCAAGAAATTTTAATGCAAGTTACTAGTTCAGTTTGTTTTATACTCATTGATTTAATATTCATATCATCATACTTCATGACATATCTCAGTTTCATCATTTAAAGAAGTTGAGTTGTGTCTCACTTCTACATAGACTAACCTCTCCATCATATTAAACGAGAGAGGTTTTGTCAAACACGGATACTATCAGAATTAAGACTCAAGCGCTGGTTGTTGTGTTGTAGAGTCGCATAGAACTAATCATAACTTGCGGATAAAGTCAATGAGAATTTGACAAGAATATGGTGGATACGCCGCTGGTACTTCCTATATATAAGTATTCTTGTCAAATGATCGAAGCATTATCAGGCGGTTATGAGAGGTTCCATGCATAGGTTGTTTGTGTGATTAAGCTATTCATTTTCAATACATGCAATAAGCTCGGCTCCGTTTGATTGAGCCTTGAGCACACCGACAATTTCATTTTCAATACATACAACACGATCGGCTCCGTTGATTGAGCCTTGATCGCACAGATATATTTCATCTCAGTATTTTTATGTTTGATGTATTGGTTGTAGAGTTATAGGACTAATCATAATTCACTGATAAAACCAATGAAAATTTGACAAGAATATGGTGGATACGCCGCTGGTACTTCCTATATATAAGTATTCTTGCCAAAGGATCAGAGGCGTTATCAGGTGGTTATGAGGAGTTCCATGTAGGATTTAGTATTGCCTTGGTTGAAATTTGTGTTACAATTACATCATCTCACTATTTAAAGAAATTGGATTGTGTTCCATTTCTACATAAACTAACCTCTCCATCATAACAAACGAGAGAGAAACCATCACCATTCAAACATATATGCTATCAGAATATGGATACAATTGTTAGTTGTTATGTTTATTTGTGTAGATTGTAGAATTTCTGCCTTAGGATATAACCCTAAGCATATTCAAACTTTTATGCATGATATCATTTTAGCGAATCATTCCTGCTTAACAATACTTATACAGTAGGCAACAAAAAGCGATTCCTGTATTAGGATACTTAACCTTTACAAGGAACGTTACCGCCTCAAACCAAAAAAAAAAAAAAAAAAAACTTAAACCCTTATTTCTTCTAAAGCATGTAACTGTCAAAACTAAACACCATCATTCTTTTAGTCAATTATATCCCTATTTAAATTTCGGGACGAAATTTCTAAAAAGCAGGGGATACTGTAACATCCGTCAAAAACGGATTTACCAAACCCGCTCCGTTTATCAACCGAACAGTCAGTCAAATTTTTCGTTGCGAATTAAATGCCCAAAATAATTTTAAACGATCCGTAATCAATTATTATGCGGGGATATATATTTAGTTTTTGAAAAACTGATAAAAATAACAAAATAAAAATGTTTTACCCATGCCGGGTTTCGAACTCGGGTCTGTATCCGGTTCAACTAAACAAACTATCACTCAACCAAACAACCGCTCCGCCACTTTGTTTTTCTGTTAACACAAGGAAACACTTAATTCAAATATCAAGTTTCAAAGTTAAAATCAGTAAATTGCGCCCAAATTAGCAGTCGTCGGAAATCCCGACGACTTCGCCGTTTAATTAAGTTTCCGCTCAAGATAAACCGTAGAATTTACTCCTACAACGGTTATAACCGACGTCTGAACCGCGACATCAGCCATAACCGCCGGAGAACGGTTGACTTCGAATATAGACCGAATTCAGACCCCATTCATCTCGTTACTACCCTATAAATACACCCACAACTCGCCAGAAACCTTACACACTCAAATCGCACCTTTTCTCGGCGAAAACTCACTCGCCGGAACTATCTTATACTTCGCCGGAAAACCGTATCCGTAATCTCTGAGCTTTACTGAACCCCCTAAACCTTTACCGAAGTCACCCACACCCTTTGTAAGCCTTCGGAGGACTCTCTGCTGCAAGATACTGTCGCCGGAAAAAGATTGCTGTCGCCGGAGTTCTGCCGGAAAACAGAGTAAAACCAGTTGGTACTTTTCACGTCTAATTCCTTTCCTTTTTACTTTTATCTCGTCTGTAATTGATCGTTAAACGCTAAAAGAACATGAATCAACCTTTCGAACCAGTCAGTCGTCACTTCCGGTTAAAAACAGCGAAGAAGACGACATTTCGGTAACGGTTAAGTATAATTAAAATCAAGTTATTTACCGGGTTAGACACACAGTCCAGCGGTGGACTGTGTGCACATTTAACGCTAAGGTCACGAGTTCGATTCCGGTTCACACACGCCGCCTTGAGAAAAATTCTTTTTTCAGCAAACTGAACCGGAGTCGCCTTGAGTATATGTTAAGTATATTGATAACCGAGTTTATAACCAAGTGGGACACACAGTCCAGTGGTGGAGTGTGTGTCCGCTAACCCACAGGTCCCGGGTTCGAGACCTGTGGAGCGCACCGGTTTGTGAATTAATTCGTTTTTAAAAATAAAAGGATTTCTGTTTAACTCTAATTAATATATATATATAATTAAAATCGAATATATAACGGGTTAGACACGTAGCTCAGTTGGTAGAGCTGCGTGCACGCGTACGGGAGGTCTCGGGTTCGAGCCTCACCCGGCGCACAACAATATGCCTTCGAACCGGTCAACGATAGTCAAAGTCAACGGTCAAGTTACTGTAGCAAAAATAAAATATTTTTTTTATTATTTTTTATTTAATTATTTTTATTTAAAAATCAATTAAAAATACTTAAAAATAACATTTTTAAGGTTAGAAAATAGCCTCAAACTCACAAAAATACACCCAACAATCCTACTAAATAGATTAATAAAATCCGTTTACTTACCAAACCATAATGCGATTTATCTAGGTTAATTTCACTCGTGGTTAAAACCATTTCGCGTGCATTCAACCTCATCAACCGAACGCACCCAATGTGAGTGAATTCTAACCAACTCCCCTTTTTTATTCATGTTTTGGGGTGTATCATGTGTCGTTTAAACTAATTCTCTTATGCAAATTTGTGCTATACCATTATATGAACTAAACTAGAATGTAACTATTATTGGTTGTGATGTATTCATATTGTCAATGTTGTATACAAATTATTTAGGCCCATCAGTTCCTCGTGGGAGACGAGAACAACGCGTGCCTTAAAACTCATACATTAGGCCCATCAGTTCGTAAGAACAACGCGTGCCTCAAAACTCATTCATTAGGCCCATCAGTTCCTCGTGGGAGACGAGAACAACGCGTGCCTCAAAACTCATACATTAGGCCCATCAGTTCGTAAGAACAACGCGTGCCTCAAAACTCATTCATTAGGCCCATCAGTTCCTCGTGGGAGACGAGTCGAACAACGCGTGCCTCAAAACAATTATTTGGTGTTGTGTGTTCAATATTCGATATTATGTGTTGTGTACATAAATTTACATCTACATTTACTCATATATGGTATGCACCTTATTTATAATAAATTGGATAAACTTGTTCAAATGTTTTCCATAGGATTCACTCGCCAACATTATGTTGATCCAAAAACCTTTTTACACATGATACAGGTGAACAGGTTGAAGCAAGGAAAACATAGGATATGCCTTAGAAGAGAACCAAGAAGATTAGATTGATAGTTAGAACACGTTGTATCATTTATTGTAAATTTCCATTAAATTGTATTAATGAATATGAAACATATAATAAATGTCATGAGCTTTGATGATAACCCAATTATGCCCCGATCACCTTTTCCGCTGCGGGTCGGGGTGTGACACCGAAGAACATGATGTACCAGTGAAAGAGAAAGAGATAGAGCTAGAAGATCTGTTACAGATGACGAAACCGATGCCGAACAAGCTTTTCTCGATGAACTTACAGAATTCAACGCTAATTTGACTCCAGTTTTACTAGAGTTGTCTTCAGAGAATTTAGAAGCTTTGATTGCTCATCTAAAGGAAATTCAGGAAAAGCAGGGTGATCCTCCACTAGATATTCCACCAGTTGTTGCTTCGACTGATATGATTGAGGACGATGACGAAGATGAAGAGGACGAGGTTCCACTGATTAAGAGGAGGAGAACAAAGTCGAGTGTTCCATCAAGCCAATCTGAAGTTCGTGTTACTGGTATTGCTGAAGAATCTGTGCTGATGACGTCTACTGCTGTTGTGTCTACAGTTGCTGCATCTGTTATCGATACTCCGATAGTTGATACACCTGCTTTATCTGAACCAACAACCACTACTATTGCTACGCATTCTACTGCTGTCTCAATTCCAGCTGACACAGTACTATAGATGATGGAGTTTGGGGGAAGTTCAACTGGTGCAGGAGGTTCTGAGGCGGGTGGAAGTGGTGTAGGTCGTGGTGACGATGTTTCTGAGGAATATGTGCGAAGATCAGAAAAGCGGGCGTTTGAATTCGGTGGGTTAGATAGTGATGACGAGGATATGGAAGTTGATGTTGTGGATCTGAAGAAAAGAGTGGTCGTCTTAGAACAAGAAGTTATATTGAAAGATGCTCAAATTGCCTCACTACAAACTCGATTGGATGTCCGAGACCAAACTATAGATCAGTTGCAGGGAGATGTTACTACGCTCATGACCTTGGTGTTCGATTTGAAAGCCAAGTTAGAGAATAAGTTTCGAAGGGGATCTTCTGATCCGACGGATGACTCGATGAATATCGAGCATAGGCATCGTGCAGCACAACAACGAGCGGCTGAGGAGACTGAGGCTGAAAGGCTGGCGGCTGAACAGTTGGCTGCTGAACGCCAAGTTGGTTTAGACGATTATCTGGGCGATCCACGTAAGAAATTACAGCGAGCCAAAAGCGTGTAGCGAGTCAGAAGAAGAAACAGATGGAACTAATGAAGAATGTTAACGTTAATCCTCTTGACGAGAATTTCCAGCTCAAAGATCCAACGAATCAATCTGAACGCTATGTGATGGAGCTCGGTTCCAGCTACTACAGCAAAGTAGGGAATAAATCCAAGGTGCTAAGTTAGATGTATGATCACGTAAAGAACATGTGGATTATTGTGCGCCAAGATGGAACTCGAGAGTATTATTCGAAAGAATTACAGTTCGTGACGTGGATGAAGATTGCTCTCACTGATTTACTGCACGCTCCGTATACAGATGATGATACTACTGAGCGTGGCCCTGGATGGAGGTTTTTCAAAAAGCTGGAGCGTGAGGTCAAAAGTGGTTTTAAGACAATGAAGACTGCTGAACCCTATTTGAGAGCTGCAAAAGATGTTCGTGATGCACATACAGGGAAAAGATTTAAATCGGTGATGTAGCCGCCAACTGATAAGGAATTGGTTATACCGGTTGCTCCTACATTTCCACGAGGGATTCTCAAGAACTTTAACTTTTGATTATAGATCCCAAGGTCGGCAGTGTTGCAATAGTGACAAAAGAAAAGGCGTTCAGAGTGAATGATGTGGTCGACTTAGTGAGCTCTCACGACGAAGACCTGCAGGTTCTTGCTTCTCATTAGATACGAACTGCAGAGCTATATGAAGTTCGTGCGAAGGATTGGACTGCAGCTGTTACAGGTATTATAGCTGGAAGGCTTGGAGTGGATGCGCAACCGAAGGACTAATGTTGTAAACCTAGGGGGAGATTGTTGGGCCTATATTGCTAAAAGTTTACACATTAGGGCTATTTTGGGCTTTAGAGAGGTTTGTGGGCTTCCTAGTGCCTTGTGGGCCTAGGGTTGTAAATGGTGGGCTTAGTGGTCATTATAAATAGATGTGTTAGGTCAAGATGAAAGGGTTAGAGAGTTGTATTCACAAAACTTGTATCAGACACTTTGTTAGTGTATGCAAGTTGGTTTTAATTCAGAGTTGTTCTTCTTCCTAATCATTATTTCCGCAACTGATTAGGTTAGTGATACCTGTTTGATCCGTTTTCGGGACTTACATAGAACATAGTTGTTAATTAATCCTAGCTATTCTTCACATTATACCTAATTCTTGTGATTATTACGACGATACCATCGGTATATTTTGTGAAGTTTTGCCAACGACTGTATTATTGATTTTTTTCATTCTAATGTTTTTGGATAAATGCAGGCTATTGTGTCTACTGACGATGAACTAAATTCTGCTACCTCTACACGCGAGGTGAATACTGATGATGCCAGCATTCCCACCTCATCGACTAATGAACGTGTCGCAACTGACGCCCATGAGAGACTAAAGCCTAGGAAATCACTTCGGAAGCCAAAAAAAAATTACTTCGTAGAGTACGTGTGTGTTTCATGATACTTTAACAAATGGTTGTTATTTAGCTTACATGATTGTTACTAACATTGTCTGTTCACCTTCCTGTCTATGTTTTTATGTTTTAGTAGTCAATGGTTAATTTAAAAACTTGATGCATATTTAAATTGTTAATAACCTTGCTTTTCTATGTTTTTAAGGCATAGCATACAAAACACTTTCGATTAAAAGTTATACACATTTTCTTTTTGTTTTAAACAAAAAATGTTTTTTATAATACAAAAAATAAAATACTAATTTTATTATACTATTAATATGCCCGTCCACCGGACAGGTATAGAACTAGTTTAATAATGACCAAGTAAAAGAGGCTATTGTTATTTAGGCTCATATAACTTACACATTAAGCCTAATGAGTATAGTCTTTAGCGTCATATTACCATCCCCTTCTACTATTTCTCACCATCCCCATAAGGGGGTATGGTCACCTTCCCCTCCATCAATATTCCAACGTTCATATCAGATCGGGCGAGACGCGGAATATCCCACGAAAGCACCGAAGGGGAATCGGGTTGGGGGGGGGGGTTCCCCTGCCTCACCGACACCATCTCAGCATCACTGGCCCCTTCTCCTTTCACATACCATTCAGCCTAACAAATTAACAGAAAATCAATTGTTTCAGAAGATGGGTTTTAAAACGAATATTTGAACACTCATTAATTTGTTGGCTTTGGTTAAGAAATAACTATATGAACACGTAAGGAACTTCACCCTATTATCAAAAAGAGGAAGGTAAAAAGTTTCAGTTATACTGATTAGGTCTTGGGGTATACTTAAACCCTTTTTAACTCCATCTAAGTGCCAAATCAACCTTTCTTCCCCATTTCACTTTGCCTCGCTCAAATGAAATGGTTTAATTCCGTTAACTTCATCTAACCCGACATTTAGTGGTTTTTAGCTTAAAAAAGAAAAGAATAATTAATTCAATCTCTTAACATTAGGTTAAGATGTTAACATATAACCCCTTTAATGCCTTTAACACAAGGAAAGAGTAGTGCAACACCAGTTAATATGTCATATCACCGTTAACACCTTAAATGTTAGTGTATATCCCATGACGTTAATACAAAAATTATAAAAATATGAAAGTTGTTAGTGTAAAACGGTATTGATTCAAAAGTTAATAAAATTGATTTACAAGCGAAAATAAATACATAATTGAAGCTAACTAATAACCTATGATTGAGAGACTCAATCAATCTAAATAATATAAAAGGAAATACAAACATGTGAACAATTTTCTTGGTAGCCTCGTGAATATATCCGTGTACTAAAAATCGGCTAGAATGTGTAGAACCCGAATGTCGTTAATATGAACTTTTTTCTTGTCATACCTCAACCCGCAACAGAAAAGGTGACTAGGGCATGATCATTGTTCACAGCTCATGACAACTAATTAGAAGTTAAATATTATTCATATCCGAATTAAGCAAATATCACGAAACCAAACAATTATTCAAATAATTCAAATAAAAACACATAAACAGAAATCCGGTTCATTTTCTAAGGCATATCCATACGTGTCCTCGTCTTCCAACATCAAATTTGTTCACCTGTGTCATGTGTAAAAATATTTTGTGTAATATAAGTTGGTGAGTAAATCTAATATTTACATAAAACAATTTTTGTTTATATATTATAAAAGGTTTAACATGCAATTTAATGGTAAATAAGTAATCAACAACACCAATGGTAAATAAACCACAACAAACCAATGCGAGAAAATGATGATGTCAAACTATGATAAATGCGAAACTTAAGCCCACCTACGAGTGAATCTTATGTTGTTGCGATACCAAGCTATGACCCATGGTAATGGGGAACCGGTCAACCTATGGATCCATGTGCGTGAATGATTAGCGACACAAAACAATAAATGGTAAGTCAAACAAGTACAACTACCACATAATTACAAATTTAGCTTTTACATGTATTTGATAAATGAAATATGTAACACAAAAAGATAAGTGACACATGGCACACCCTAAAACATTTAAGTTGTAAAAAGGGAATTAGGAATATCTACTCACGTATTGCGTATTTTTGATTTCCGTGCAATAGTGTACGAAGAATGAGAAAACTCCAAAAGACAAAACTTCCCTAAAAATATGAATATACAAAAATACTAAAAAAAACACAATAACACATTGCAAAACTACAAGCTATGATTTGGGGACTTTGGTGAAACCTAAAATATATTTATTAAATTTCATCGTAAATAATTATTTAATTGAACCAATAATTTTATTGTTGAAGTTCGTGTCTTGTTTCACCATGCTTTTCCTAGATCTTAAAAGATCCAAATCAGATCAATGATCTTCATGTCTTGGAGAGTTTAGAAGCTTTCCCGACTATGAACTTTCCCAGATAATTAAATTGATTTTATTATAAAATAATTATTAAAGAGTATTAAAATTTTATTATAAAACTAGAACCACAACTTAGTATTTTATGAGAAAAAAATTAATTTATATTATAAAATTTTATGTTGATAATTTTTATATTTTTATGAATTTCGTAAAGATATATTATGATTTAAATTGTGAAACAAATACAAAAGTTGTCCAAAATATTCACAAAAATTACACAAGTTACTTTAGCATGATTATGAAAAAAAAAACCATTAACAACTTTATCAAAAACACAAATCAAACATCAAAAGCCCTAAATCTATTTTAACCTAAGAACACCAAATCACACAAAAATTACACAAGTTACATTACTTATTGGCTTATATAATCGACTATATATGAAATAATTTTCATATCAATCTCGTTGATGACGAGTAGTGATGTTCATAGGTGTAGGCAAAATTTATTTTATTCTTTTATTATGTAATTTTAGATCAAAATTCATGTTTATTTTTTTTTAAAGTTCTGATTATTTATGAAATGTTTAATTTTCTTAAATAATATTTATTATTTATTATTTTTAACAAATTAAACAAATGAAAAATGTTATTTATAAATAAAATATATAAAAATGAAAGGGGAAACCACACCCTATGTTAGAAGAATGCTGCTAACGTGGAAAGAAAGGGTGATATGACGCTAAGGTGTAGTTGAGGGAAGAAGGGAAAATTCAAAACCACACCCTATAGTCTTAAAGATATAATCAAGTTCTCCAATAATACTATTTTAGTTAATATATTTTTTCACCGATGCTGGTTTGAAAATTCGTGTGCTAGCTTCCATGGAGTAGGAGCATAAGTGCATTATATTATCTATATATTAATTTAAAAAAAAAACAATACTCTCACAAAAACACTATTCAATTTTATCTTATTTTTTGACTTCTTTTTACCACTCTTCAATTTTTATTTACTTTAACGTAATTATTTTTTATATTTTTTATACTTTTAACCCTTATAGTTTTCATCTTTTATATAACCTTTGTAATTTTCATCATTTACATATTTCTCATAAATTTTTTCTGTCACTCTCAAATTTGGTCCCTGTACTTTACATCTATTACTTATGATTTTACAATTTGTTTTAAATTGTGCGAGTTAACATGCTGTAATGAGCATGTGGTTCGACGTTTTTACGTTATTTTTTATAGTTTAACGGCTCCATCGAAACCCACGGGATCCTAAGCTGACTTAGTTACTCTTTTCCATCTTTTACTTTTTCGATCTAATTTTTACGAGTTAACACACTGTAATGTCTGTGCATGATTCATTGGTTTTACATTTACTTTTTGTTCGGCTTAACGTCCTGTTGCAAAGCACAAGTGCTAGATACTAGCTATTATATATATTACAATTACCAACTTATGTGAATAGTATTTGACTTTTTTTGTCTTTTTGTTTTCTTTTTATACTTTTACCTTCAACTTTTAAGATTGACATTTATAACCCATTAATTTTCTAAAAACTCGGTAAACGAGTTTTACATGTTTTTTATGTATGTGTCGTCATAAATTCAAGTTCATTTGCGTTTCGACATAAATTTTTCCAGAAAATGAGTTTGGTCAAATATAATTTGCTCTTATGCTTATTACAATGTATGTTTTCAATTGGTCTACGTTTTGAAGTAATTTTTTTTTCATAAACCAATCGGGTTAAGTATAATATGTTTTCACTAGACAATATAAATTCGAGTTGCTTAACAAATCAACGCAGGAGTCAACTTACTAGTTGAATACATTTAAAAATAAATGAGGCCGACAGTCGTGGCTTATTGCATGGAGTTGGAGCATAAGAGCATTGAATACAAATTAAAAAAATCAATGAGGCCGACAGTCGTGGGCTTTAAGCTATCATTAGAAAATGCCAATGTCTAACTTGGGCCTCAAGCCCAGGTTATAGAAAAATATAACAACTAGGATTGGGTTGTCCGCTAAATACCATGTCACATTTTTTTGGAAAGATAACCCATGTCACCATGACCCGGTAAAGCCTACATAAGATATGGTTTTTTCCTTTCATACTCGTATCCGAATCCTAACTAGTTCCATTCAATACCTGATAATACCAAGACTCTGTTTCATACCTGGAACCACATCTTAAAAAACCCGATTTGTGCAGCTCTGTTATCACATACGCTATTCAAAATACATAGTACTCTATTAGCTGTCAGAAGTTATAATTATAATCTTAATTAAAATTCTGTATATTCAAATATAATTACATTCAGAGCTCACGTATTTGTTGTGTTGTTTTGACAAAAGCTACATAATAAAAAAAGGTATCTTACACAATGTATTCCAATATATACACATAATGGAAAGATATTTAAACGAAAATTATTGGATTTAAATCTTCGCTTATCGTGGGATGTCACACACGCATGTATATGTATATAGGGGAAGGTTCATTTGAGAAGAAATTTAATGTAAGAAGAAAAAGAAGAAAGAGCATAATGGTAAAACATTAAATAATTTATAACTCTTCTCATTAATTATGTTATCTCTCATTAATAAAACAAAAACATTATATCTTACACATTTCAAAATTTATCATACATATGTTTTATACTTATCGGAATTTACCCTACACACATGTAAAAATACCCTACACATTTCAAAAATTTATCCTACACGTACTAAAATTTATCCTACACATGTCGAAAATTGTCCTTCACCATAAATTATTTTATCTTGAAAAAGTATATTAAAAAAATGAGTTACAAGTTTAATTAATTAACTAATTATAATTAATGACAATCATATATTTACCTATATGTCTATTTTCATAATATTAAATACACACATTAAATGAAGTAAATGGAGAATTTCTATTGGTTTAAAAGTTAATCTTTTTATTCTTACAAAATTTTTCTTCTCATTTGAACTCTCCACTATATATATATATGAGAGAGAGAGATGTGTTAAAATGAGAATTACCTTGGGTTGTGAGAACATGAGAACTAGGCCATGCAAAGGGTTTTCCGGAAATTTTTTTTTCTCAAAGGTCATAAAAAATCACTTGTTTCAGCAAAAAAATTTTTAAAAAATGTCGATTACCCACATTTACATGAGATGTAAAAAAATATTTATCTTCATGCAAAATTTACGCCAGCACGTAAAAAAAACTTGCATCATTCAAAACTTTCGACTCGACAATTTTTTTTTACTTTTTTACAAATGTGTTTATAATATTTTCATCTATGTTTGTGTAAAAAAAGTTTGGTCCAACTGGCGTGTGAACAACAAGTTCTAACTGTTCTCCCAATATATGTCGAATCCAAGATCAAAACGGTTGGAGTTACTTACCTTAGATTCGGCGAGATCCGGTTCATATTCCTGTTCTGTCGTTATGGTGATGGTTCCTCTCGTGAGGTATCGAGTCTTTGGCTAGTTAGAGGGCCCGGGGGTTTGCCCCAAGGGCACTCTGACGCTCAAGTCGGTATCATGTATGGCAAAGATAATTACAGGCTTTAATATTGAGAGATGGAGCACAAATTTAAGTTGCAAGAAAGGAGAGATGAAGAGGGAAGAAGGAGCCCCCAAATGAAAGGGAGAATTAACCCACTTGTTTCAGGAAGAGAAACTTTCCTTTTATAGTAGGGACTCTTGGGCCTCAACCCTAATGAGTTGACCTAAGAGTGGGTTTATTATAATCAGGCCCACATGGACCTATCCAGCATGTGGGGAAAATCTAAATGGGCTCAAGCTGAGTCACCATTTCAGGAGAGTGAGCCCAGACGAGGAGCCCAAGCGGGGACTCTCGTCGACAAGACCAAATTTACATATGAAGCATACGTGTTAAGGAGAGGAGGACAAATGTCATTGGGAGGAAGGGTAATTTAGTCCTTTTCTCACTCGAACTCCTTTCTCCCTTGGATTTTCAAACAGCTATAACTTTTTCATACAGTAATATTTAAAAAAAATCACCGTTTTAATGAGAATTTCATTCTCTTTAGTTCGAGCAACCTATTGCTATAGTTTTCTTAAAAAAAATAAGATTTTGAATACCGAGTACATGACTACATGATTTTGAATATCCATTACTTGATTACACATTCAATACAAATCCATTACGTGATTACACATTTAATATGATTTGTTATAACTGATGTTATTACAATTACGTTTATTACGTGATTACAAACATCAATAATAAAAACTCGATTGTTTATGTTTTACTACAAAATTAAATCTCTAATATACGGCATTATGTGGTTATTATAAGTTGATTTGCCTAATGTTTTGTATATATTTTATCCTCAATACATGATTAGACCTGAAATGTTAGGTGTGACTCGGTGTGGTTTCACATAAAATACTATAATGACATCACGTAATATGTATTCAAAATCACGTAGTCACATAATAATATATAATCAACTATTGTTACGTATACGTAATCATTAATGGGTATTTAAACTCATGTGGTCATGTGCTGAGTATTCAAAATTACGTAATGGGTCTTCAAAATCATGTAATTTTTTTAAGAAAACTACAGTAATAGACTGTTCGAATCAAAGAAAATGAAATGCTCGTTAATATGATGTAATTTAAAAAAACACTAAAAATGAAAAAGTTATAGCCGTTTGAAAATTAACGAAGAAAGGAGTGAAATGAGAAAGTACTAAAATGCCTTTTCTATTTTTATTTTTTCAATGAACGTGAGATTTATGAAGTTGTCACCATCTACTTTGTTGTCTCATAGGACAAGATTGGTGTCTTGTACAAGATCAATTTATCTATATATTCAATCAGAATTCAAATAATAAAATGCAAGTGCTTTGCTAGAAAGAGCACTAAGCACTTGCTGTTAACCATACCCAGCAAGGTTCGAACCCTTGTATGGCGAGTTTTTTGTTTTCGGTTAAAACGAAAATGTTGGTTTATATGGGATTCAAACTTGATTCTGTACAGGAAAGTGTTACATATTCAAAACCGAATCCAACATCTTTTTTACATTTCTTTTTTAAAAAAAATATTTTTTCATGGTTTACCATTCTTATTTACTTTAATTTACATTTGCTTATTGTTATTGGTAATATACCGAGCGTTGTCGCTATGACGATACCGTCAAAACCAGAATGATACCAATCGAATTTTATACACGTAAGGAACCGAAAGAATACCAATTGAATTACCATCCACCACACAGGGATACGGAAAAATCGTTACTCGTCACAAAATGCGAACTTACTAGGCCCTAGTATAATTATTTGCAAGTATAATAATAATAATAACAGTAGTAATATTATTGTTAACATGGATACATCACTACACAACCTTAGCCTATCAACTTGCTTATATACTATTATTTTATAGGTTATTTATTCATCTTCATCACTTAAAACAAACAATACCTGTCCGCTATATTAAAATCACATATTTTATTTTTTCTACGATAAGTTATCTAATTTTAAACATAAAATACTCCTGTGACTAATAAGAAAATACCAACGAGCATCATTCCATTATGCAATAAAAACAATAACAAAAGCATTTGTTATAAAGCCATAAAGGCAAAAACAATAACAAAAGCATTTTGATATAAAGCCATAAAGGCAAGTGATATTCTCTTGAATTGTGGCATCTGATTTGTAAAATATTAGGTTAAATACAACTTTTGTAAAACCACCTTTCTTTTATCAAATTGATATAATAATTATGATTACCAATTTCCAAAATAACTGAAAGTTGGTAATAGTTAAAAAAAAGAGGAAATTCGTCGTTTGTGCTGCTTTTTTTATAATCTATTCAATTATATTTTAAACTCAATTAACTTCTATATAGCTTACTATTTTTAAAAAAATATTACAAAATTGAAAATTTTATTCACTGTTAGTATTATTATGTTTTTTTCTTTAAAGAAAATAACAAATTTTATAAGTTATGCTCCGTGCTATATTATTATGTTTTTTTTTATTTAAAGAAAATAACAAATTTAATAAGGTATGCTCCGTGCTATATAATTGTATGGTTATATCACGTACATGGTCTAGTTATCTCATTTATAGGTCTAATGAATTAACATAGAGCGGATGTGTGACCATGTCCAAAATAGTAGTTTGCTTACACTAATAATAGTGGGTCATGCGTGCCAACAACTTCCATAAATGGACGCAAATACTCATCTATAAAACTCATACGTGCATATTTGTCACCATCTCATTACTACATATGTTTTTAGGATAAAAACACTTTGTACAGGAACTGGCATTCTAAAATGAGAGACAGAGAGAGAGTTGTAAACACACCAACGATCGACTACAACCAACCCTATTATTCTAGCGAAGCAAACTTAGTGGAACCATCGTTGCTCTAAAAGGCTCGGGGTAGAATGGAGCAGAAGCGAGAACAAATAAATGGTCAGCTCGATCATCATTGTTATCGCCTCCCCCTCAAATCTCGATGGTCGACCTTTTCGAGAAGAAGGTTCCTCATTTATTTATTCACTATTTTTTGTGTTGCGGATCTCCATAACCGCTTTACTAAAGATGATGAAGATTTGGCTCCAGTGACCAGGCTTGCTTAATTATAAATTATGAAGGGTTCGCCGAAATTCTTGACTCCATTTTTTCATTTGAGTTTTATTCATTGAAATCTAACAAGACGTGGGATGAAAATGAACGTATGTAGAGAAACTACTCGAGTTACGCTATACTATAATTAAAACTACAATAGGGGGTAAATATTCGGTTCTTTCCTTATCTTCGTCAATTTCAGGTATAATGTCATGGTGGTTATCATTTTACCGTGATCAATGTTTGTTATGTATTAAAAAGTCATCATCAACATGAATTTAGATATTTGGTATGTTTTGGTTGTCAATGGGCCATGCATCTTTTGATTGCTGGTAGAACTCACATTAGGGTTCTTCTTACTTGGTTAGTTAGTTATACGCATCTTGCGGCGTGCATTGTATGTGGTTTTAGGTGTAGTCATGTTATCTATGTTGTGCTCCTTTAGGCCACTCGGTGTGGGGGCCGTCCCAGGCCCAGCTTCGGCAGACGACGCCCCCAACACCGCGCCGGGTGGCTCGTCGGCGTCGCAGGAGTCCCCCTGCGGACGTTGGGATGGGGCAATATTTATGGTTTTGACATAGTGTTGTTACAGAATTTAGAGAGGGGAGAGAGTCTCTGTTTCGTTGGGTGTTAAAACGTAAAGAAAACATGCCGGAAGTTTTTCGGAAGATGGCTATGATGATTTGTCGATTTGGTGAGGAGAAGAAGAACATTAGACTATTATTTCTAAACTTATTTTATATTATATAGTCTTAGTCAATCCCTATAACTGGTCCACTTATTACCTATAATATAATTTAAAATGTTTTAAAAAAGTAGATAGTACTACAAGAGTAGAGTAGGAGTACAAGAATGGTGGTGGGTATGGTTAGTGGTCAGATGTGTAAGGTTTTTAAACTAGTTTAATTAAAAAAAATATATTAAATTAACTAGGTGGGGTCAGGTCGTCATCCATTTTCAAGCTTCTATTCCTGAAGGAGCGTCCTCCAAAGTCTCTGACGCGTTTGCTGACGTGACGGGTCATCCTGAAGAGAGACCCGTCACCCACACCAAGTAGCCTTAGTGTTGAGATATCATCAATCAAGTGAAAGACATAGTCAACTCTTCCACTAAATGAGCCTTATTGTCCTTTGTATACATACGCCCCTTAACAAGAAAATTGCTAGAAGGGAAAACAACTTTTAAAAATACTTGTAAACACTTATGACTTTTCTAAACCACCTATAAATTAACTTAAATAAATAAAATGTTGATAATTTACACTCTCTAATTCTACTCCTATAAGAGAGTGTAATATATATAGGGTTAGGTTTATTAGTGAACAATTCTCTTGATTGTGAACACTAATAAACTAATCTTAGCCCTTGATTATCAATACATAAGTGTATATACAAGTGTAAATCAATAGTCAGGATTTGTTCACTCAGTTCACAGATACAATAGTGTTCACTATAAAATATTTATTTTTAAATAAGCTCTTATGTTCTTTTTAAAATTAAATATTAAACCTAATTAAATTATGTTTTTTACATATGTGTATACAGGTCAGTGTATACAAGACTTATACATTTGTGTATAATAACATCTTGTTCTCATGGGTCGGTATAAACCAAATTTATATACATGTGTATCATTCAAGTACATATGTGTATAAACTAACAGTTGTGTATCTTGTATAAATTGATAGTTAGCGAGATTCACATGTGTATTAACTAACATCTGTGTATCTTGTATAAACTAATATATCGAGACTGACACATGTGTATACACTAAAAACTGTGTATCTTGTATGTACGGAAACTAGCAAGATTTTAGAAATTTTGATTATACTGTTTAATAAATGCAATTTACTGAATGACGCAAATACCCTTCTGTCAATTAATTTAAAAGAAAATTACAACATCATAATTACAATCTTGCTATTGTTTAAAAATCTCTAGATGATATAATCTAATGGCTCAAATTAGTTCACACAGTTCACTCTCAACCTAGTGTTCACTCTAGAACCCTACCCTATATGTATAGATAGAGGATCGTGTAAAAAGCAGCAAGTGTGTGAGAAGTGTAAGAAATATTCTTGTGTTGACATGTGTTCATCAATTATATTAATCAATAAGGGTAATAATGTAATTTTATCCAAAATCCAATTTTAATGATAAAATATGTGTAACTGATTGAGAGTTATTTTAGGATGGAGGTATTTTTTCCACTGATATAAGATCCTCTAAATGGAACGAATTTACAAGTGAAACAATTTTACGATAGAGATATTTTATCAGTTTTAAATTCCAAAAAAATCACATTTGATTCGTAAATCCGTAAATGGTGTTTTAAATCAGCATTTACATAATGCATCCTTAGTATGGTTATTGTACATGGTGTTTGAAACCTAGATTTTACACAATTTGGTCTTAGTATAATGTTTTAAACTTGCATTTTCACATGGTGTTTTAGACCTTCATTTCCAGAATGTGTTCTTAGTATAATGTTCTTAGTATGGTTATTGTATATGGTGTTTTAAACCTGTATGCATGGTGTTTTACATCTGCATTCCAGTAGATGTTCCAGATTACATATGTTAAAACACCATGGTGTTTCAAACCTATATTCTAGTAGATGTTCTTCACATGTTCATCGTACGGTGTTTACACTACATTCCAGTAGATGTTTAAAACACCACACCTTGAATAACAATACAATTAATGCACCACTGTATGAACATAGACAAAACACCATGAACTAAAACATCTGACCGAAACACATTTTTTTCTTTATATAAGTATAGTAATATGGTACTCATATTAAAGATAAAAACACTCGTTATTATGGTGTAATTTTTTAAAAAAAGTTACGTACAAAAAGTTATTGACGTTTAAAAAAATGGAAGGAAGTTGCATGTGCATTAATGCTAGTTTCTTAATTTAAAAAGGTTAATTTACCTTTATACCTTTAAACAAGAAAATTAATTAGTTTAATGGTAAATATATTTTATAATTTTGCCATTATGATCTTAACTATTAGATTGTAGATCCAAATGTGTAGATTCTTTCCTACACTTTTCACAAAACACACACTTTTTATGATAACTCCATCATATATTTGTCGTCCATAGAACTTAAACCCCTGACTTAAGAAAAAAAAAGAACATTTTCCCTTCACCACTTTATAAAATAAAAGGTTGATAATTTACACTTTCTAATCCTACTCTTAGATATGTATATTTGTACATCATAAAACTTAAACCCTTTAACTTTAAGTCCACCACTTAATATAACTAGATTACAAGCTATTTTGTTTATCTCATCATAAAATATACTATTTTTGTTTTCTGCAAGAGAGATTAAACTTTTAATAAGAAAATATATAAACAAACCCCAAAAGATTTGAGAGAGATAATTTATATATCTTTTAGGGATGAACTGAGACTTTATATAGACTAAATTACTGATATGTTTTTTTACCAATTAAATTAAAGTTTTATTAATATGTTTTTATGTTATTTTATTTGTCTTATCTATACTTTTATATAAATATACTATGTAATTAAAGAAAATAATTGGACACGTATCATTCATTTGATGCATCTACCTTTTGGTTTTCATGTTTTTCTCTCCTACTTAATTTTAGATAATATTTTTTTAATTAAATATAGTTTTTATATCATCAACCAAATGGATTCAACACGAAACTAACTATTAAGCTTTTTTAAAAAACTTAAATTTTTTTACTTAAAAATTTTATTATGTTCAAAATTATGTTTGTTAAAATATTAAAAAAAAAAACCAAAAATAATAATGATAATTGTTTTTATGAGTGATTTATAAAACTTTTCATATATTTAATATGATTGGATGGTAGAATGGTAAAATACAATACATTAAATAATAACAATAAAAATAGATGATATTAAAAAAAATCAAAGTTAATACCTAGCTTAAAAAATAATTCTTAAGAATTAACTTAATTAAATTTTTATATATGTCACATTAATGTTTATTTTATAAATACATATCTTGACCACTTTATATGTTAACAAATTATATTATATTATATTTCATTCTACTAGAATAATATACAGTTTTATTCAACCGTACATTATTACATATATTTTTTTCTAAAATATAACTTTTTGTTACTATTTATATAACATTACGTTTATCAACGCATGCAATTTATGGAATGAAAATGTAACCTAGTTTACATATATAAATATTTGGTCAAACATCTTAATATAAAAAAATTACCTTTAAATTCCAGTAAACCTAAACCGGATCTTCTAGTATGTGAAACATACTCAAGGGTAGCACTTTTTAAACATATGAATTTGAATTGAAAATGCTTTATTATATATTTGAATATTTTGAAAAATTAGCCTACATCTTTATAAGAGTATGTATTATCATATTGTCATTTGGTCCACATAAGCAAACACTGCCCATAACTCACCATCACACACCAGCGCAATTTTGGGTGTTGGGCTCTACCCGGAGGGCCATCAATGATGTAGGGCAAGGATAACCAAAAGAGGCATGTGGGAATCTTTATGAAGAAGATGTTTAATTGGAGGATATTTCGGGTCCAACCATTTCACACTTATGCTACGCTGATGCGTGGTATTTTTGGGTGAATGGTTAGAGACTAATTTAAAAAATCTGAATTGTATCCTTAGAGTTCTGTTTTTGGTTACGGGTTTGATGGTGAATATGAAAAAGAGTCGATTATATGGAGTTTGTGTTAGCGAAGAAAGGCTTGAGAAAATGGTTGATTTGATTACGTGTAATGCGGGTTCCTTCTTGTTAACTTTCCTCAGACTCCCTATTGTTACCAAAATGAAACCTATTGCTCATTGGCAAGTTATTTTGGTCAGGTTCAATGCTAAGCTATAATCTTGAAAGGCCCAAAATCTTTCTATGGCAGGGTACATTACCTGCGCCAAGGAAGTCTTAGGTAGCCTTCCTTTTTATTATATGTATTTGTTTAAATTCCTAAAAAAATATTGGATACTTGGATGGTGTTAGAAAGAGATTTATATGGGGTTGAAGGGTAGGGTGGGGACAAGATTAAATGGGTTTCCTAGAATCATATCACCAAACCAAAAGATGTAACGGGTCTTGGTTTAGGAGATTTACAAAGTCTTAATTGGGCTATGGTTGCAAAATGGTTTTAAAGATTCAGAAGCAATCAGGAAGCTTTATGGGTAAAGATTATCTCGGCTATTCATGGTTCATCTACAAATTCAGGCTTGGTTCCGGTTAACTTACAATTTAAGGGCATTTGGAAAGATATTGTTTTGGCCATAAAAAACTTTAGAGAGGTGGGGATGGATATCGAGAAGATGTTTATCTTTAAAGATGGCAAGTGGATTTGGTATGGTTTTAAAGAAGATATGTTTTCGGTCTTGCAGTTTAGATCACAAGTTATGAAGAAGTGCAATGACGATCCAATTAATGTGGTTTTTAGATGGAATAATTGGATTCCCCCAAAAGTAAATTTGTTTTGCTGGAGAGCTTTTATGGGGAGAATTCCATCGAAGGTGAGTTTGAGTTATAGAGGACTTCAGGTTGGAGACATTCTTTGTAGCCGTTGCACACTAGAATCTGAGAATCCAGATAATATATTTTCTATTGTTTTTGGGCCAAAGCTATTTGGTAGAATGCGTGGACTTGGTTTAAATTAAATCTTCCGGGTCCATCAAGTATAGGTGTCGAGGCTATTCATTCGATCAGAAAGTTGAAAGGCTCAAGCGATTGGAAGAGTTAAGTTAAAGCTATTTGTTCTCTACGATTCGGAAGATTTGGATATTCAGAAATAATAAAATTTTTAAAGATAAATGGGAGGCAATACCGAAGATGTTTGAAGGAAACAAAGAGGACTCTTATGTGTGGATTAAAAATAGGTCTAAGTTTGGAGACCTTAATTGGGATCGTAGGTGAGATTTTAATATTAGAGACTTAGTAATGTAATATTGTTTCCTTTGTATTTTGGGACATTCAGTTAGCGCTGCAAACGAATCAAACGTTCGGTGAACAGTTCGTGAAATTTTTGGCGGTTGGTGTTCGTTTGATTATTAAACAAACAATTAACAAACGAACACGAACAAGAAAGTCTGTTCATTTAGTTAGTTAAAGGACCGAACATGATTAGAGGCGGCGTTCGTTCATTTATATTCGTGAATGTTCGGTAACATGTTCGATTGTGTGCAATAGTTTAATAGTGTTTTTAGTTTTTATATTTATTTAAATATTTCAAAATTCCAAGAAATAAAATATTTAATAAGTGTCTGTGTATTATACATTTTGTTCATAAACGCTTGTTTGTGTTTATTTGTTTCCATTTGTATTCATGAATATTAGTTTATACTCATTTGTGTTCATCAACGTTCGTTGACTAAAATTAACAAACAAACACAAATAAACACAAACAAATTCATTTTCTTAACAAACAAACACGAATATAAAACCTCGTTCGTTAAGTCTTCATAAAACATATATATTTCTTAACAAACGAACACGAACAACCGGTTCATTTGTAGGCCTGCTTTCAGTGTCTCGCTGACCTCATTATTTGGCAAATGAAAGTTGTCGTTATAAAAAAATTGGATAATTCCTGGTTTTTTACATCAAATTAATTGGGTAAATTGTTTTGGAAATGCAATTAATTGGGGGTTGGGTCAGAAATTAATTTTAATAGAAATTAAATCTAATTTATTTATTATATATAATAAATGAAAGTTTTTTTTGTTTTGCTTTTGGCGGGACAATGCTCGGGGTCCGCGTTTTCATTAATGGATATCCATATTACTATAATCTGGCCCTATTAACAAACGAGTACACCAGACGTTCTCCATCGTGGTTCTTCAAGCAAATGAAATGGTAGCTTTTCTGATCTTCATATTCTAACAAATGGATCGTATATACCTTATATCTCACACAGCGACAAATCACAACCTAACTTCTCTCAAACCCTAAGTCCCACCATCGCAATTTTGCTTCATCTGTTCTTCATCGATTCATCTTTGATAATCGAAGGTATGTTGTTAATTTCATTCCACCTATGATTTTTATTCCTATTCGACTCTTAAGAATCCCATCACAAACCCTAAATTCTCTTCAAAACTTTATATTTTCTACATCTATACATTCAATTTGCTTACCTTTTTTTAACTCAATGTATCTAGGATTTTTTTCATGGCTTCATCCATTTGCTTTCTCTGTCGTTTGCAATCAATGATCATATCTCAACACAGTTAGTTTGCTATATATTTTTGTTAATTACGGATCCTCGGTTTCTGTTGAGGATTGATTATATGGTGTATAATTTTATAGTACCCAAATAGTCCACAAAATAAGCACTGATTTCAGTTTTGATGATTACTATTGGTATTCTGTTTTATAAACCAATAATTTTGAATATTCATGCACTTTTTTTGTTTAATATGTTTTGGTGAATAGAAACCTAAAGCTCACCCTTTGATTATGTTTAATATGTTAATTTTTAAGTTTAAACTGATTTATATTTTGTAGTTTACTTGGGACTTTTTATGCATTATTTTGTTAGATTTAGTTAGTTTATTAGAACTGTTGGTACCAGTTATCTTGCACCTTTATGAATTAATGCTTCATTATTCAAACATTTTTAACTAATTGTTCAATTGGAATGGATGCGTATTAAATGGTTGACATTTTAATAGTCCCTTTACTATGTATGCCATCATTCTTTCCTTTTGTTCTAAACTTATAATGACTAATATGTCTTGGTATTAGAATTATTATTATATTTTGTATAAAAAAAAACTAATCTAAGGCAATGGGATGATTAAGATGAGGCGAGTCAGGTGCTTGACACCATTTCATGTAGTTTTGTTTTGTTTTTTTTTATTTGGTTTAACCACTAATTTGATTGCCAATCAAACTGGTTGGCATCATAGTTAGGCTTTTGGTTGGCTATTGGTTGTTTGAATGAACCTGCTTGACATATGAAAGACAAATGAATATCGAAGTGATAGATAGTAGTTATAATTGGCGAAGTCAATTCGTTTTCAAATGCATCAGCTTATGTGCAGGCTGCTCCATCCTTCTGACAGAGTACTCTAGCATCTGTTGGTCAATCAAATGCATCTGGTGGAAACATGTTTTCAAGCGCTCCTTCATGCTTTTATTTTCGCTTAGAGAGGATTTTGAAACTAATGGACGTGGAGGCTATTTTGATCAATATGGGAAATGATGTAGTCATAACCATAATATGCTTCCATCATGTTATTTACTAGGCGTAAGGAAATGAATTCTGAGCAATTCCATAACTTATTTTATATCATGTGTTTGTTATAATATGCAATGGTGTCAAGGTGTAACACCTTATAAATTTGTGTCCAGTATAACACGTGTCCATACTCTCAATTGTGACTAATGTTGGTCGAGAGGGATTCTTTTTGTCAATAAATGAAAATATGAATGTGGAGGGACTAAAGGTGCCAACATGCAGAAATTGTGCCTCTGAGTGACCCTTTATGGTGTCCGTATTTTCAGATGAGCCACTTGTTGGACGAGAGGGACCATTTGTGAATTTATATAAAGTTAAACATTACAAGGACTGATAGAAAACACTGATGATAACCACTTCTAAGTTAACCACTGCTATACGCTAAACAGCACAAGGACTAATAGAAAACACTGATGATACATCCTCTGTTGATCTTCAGCAGAGCTTTGACTTCAACAGAGCCTAACTATAGCAGACTTTAGACATTTAGACTTCAGCAGAGCTTTGTTTTCAACAAATTTTAGCTATAGCAGACCTTGGACATTTAGACTTCAGCAAAGCTTTACTTGGGCAGATGTTACAGTGAATTTTGGCTTGTTGCCCACACAAAGCTGCCAAAAACCATTAACTTGAAACCAGAGGCTTCGAGACTGCTATGCCATATTCTAGGACACTTGTCCTCATCCTCTAACTTTTGCTAACATCTAGAACCACCTCCTTTAAAGCTCCAACACTATAATTAGAAGTGTTTGCAACACTTTAAACTTGCACCTTCTTAAAAAAAAAATACCCCTCTCATCACTTATGGAGATTCCTGGTCCTTAAGAGCTTCCCATTCAAGATTATTTTCATCTGAGGATCACTTACGAGGGCCTTTCGGTAAATTGCAACCAACCTTCATTAATTGATTACGGCTGAGCTATTCATAATCCTTGCATATTAAGACGAGTTTTAGCCAAGGTAAATACTCTTAACCTATTTTTCCTATACAGGCTTGAGATACGGTAAATTATTACCGCTTGGTTGGGTATGGGATCATATGTCGGATTATGACTAGAAAATCTGCATAACCCGTTTTAATCTGTTTTGTCTGATAACTTAAATATTGGGGGTTAACGCGACCATGTCCTGGATATCCTCGGCTCATTTAAGTTGCTATTGGCCACGACTAAGCACGGGGTGTAGGCATACACCTGACAGATGCTAATGTTATTTTAAAATGTTTCTTCCCCATATTGGGGATACCCCTTTGTGGGTTTAAAGTGGTGTGTCGGTTAATCATGTTATTCGGTTTCTGTAGCGGACTCCATATGTATTAACAGACATGTAAAACTATATACAAGATTATTATAATCGTCCCAAGTTATTTATGAAAATATAAGTACCATTGTGTACATAAAATGATTTTGAAATATTTTCAAAATGTGTCGGCTATTTGTATTTACAGTGAAAACTGACGTATCTTCAAAAGACTAAGCGCACTGGTTGCAAAGAACGTAAATAGGCTGGAAGCTGCCCGGTAAATGCTTAAGTTGAATTTGCAACTCTCTTGCATAGAAGCTATACTGTTATTTCATTTTTGTAACTTTTCGATCCGCCTGTGGATCTTTCATATACTATCCATTTGTATAATATTTTAAACATTCGGACATTTGTATTGTAATAATCTAAATCTAAGACTTCCGCTATGCTATATTGAGTATTGATATCAATTTTGTCACATATTCCCTAACCGGGCTTACCGGACGATATGAGAAATATCAGGGTGTGACACAAAGACAAAAAGCTTTATGTTAAGTGTGTGCTGTACATTGATGGTGCTCCATTTTGGCTTCCCAGGAAAACCAGGTTGCTATAGCGTTCCTTGTATAGTACTTTTTTATTGTTTTATTACAAAACTTTTATTAATTAATAATGATGTAACTATGTTCAGGCTACAATCTTCCGGTCCACCCTTTTGCTGGGTGAACTTTTACATTGAGTGCCAGATATGGAGACTTGACTACCAACTCTGAACTTACAACCTTCCCGAATACTCGCTACAAGATAGGTTGTCGAGACCCGAGTATTGTTCGCCTACGCCAATTACTCCCTGGTTAATCTCCGTCTAAGCCGAGTACTTAAATCCGACTAGAGAACACCTGTTTAAATCTCTTGGTATGAAAAGTTTTCCCTTTAATCTATTTTCTATGACTTTTATGTCATTTGGCTGGTTATCATGTTATTACTTTAATATTCTATTGTAGCTTAGTCAAGTCAGATTTTTCTGAATCGTTCAATTTCATTTAACGTGTAGGCTTGAGGTGCATCTTCTACTTATAATCCGTTATTTAGAAAGAAAAAAACCTTAAAATAAATTGGCAAATTCACTTGTGTAATCTAACCCAGTTACCTTGCCATAATGATTACGTGAAAGCTGGTGTGTTTGTAACTTTGATCATATTAACTTTTATGTGGATGCCTGGGTAAATAGGTGTGTGGAGATGCTTAAAGAGTTGGTTCAGAATATGGCATTTGTACATCCTGTTTTGTTATACCGACTTATTAGTGTTGCTTGTGTTGAATAGGATCATGGGTGGGAATGACAAACTAGTGAAGTTGGTGTAAATAAATGCAAGTTTTGATTTCCACAAGGTTTGCTTGCTTCATAATTTTAATATTATACTTATAGTCTCATAACGGACATTGTTTTGGGCCCATTTAGTATGTTAATTTTATACACACAATCTGCGATAACTTATTTATCATCATGCTTTAAGCAAATTGCATCATGTTTTAAGTTAATAACATATTGCTTTCAATTGCTATTGTTCTAATTATGCGACTTATATGGTATTTTAGAGCTACAATGTACTGTGCATTTGAAATTAAAATTGATACTGTAAGTAAATGAAATTCATATGAAATTAAAATATATTGCTGGATTTTGAGTGCATTTCTTTTATGTAAATTTCTGGCTTGATTGCTTTTAGGTGGCTACCATTGAAGCATACCTGCAATCAAACAATATTTGTTAATTAAGAATACAAGAGCGTGTCACTTTTCTTAGATCATTGTATCAGTTCCTTTTGTTAGCGTTCTTCATGTATGTGTACATGTGATTAATTTTTATAACTTATGAAAAATTAATAGAGCATGTTGCGTCTTTATAAGTATTGGGGTTAAACTAAGAAGATCTTCTATCTGATGCGTGTCAAGATATTACACCACAACTTTAGGTCTTGGTGATATTGCAGGTGACCTTATATCATCTTAATGACTAAGAATATCTTCATCTGATGCTTTTCAAGATATGGGAAATGATGATGAACTTTCACTGTAGAGTTCAGGTCTCAACAATGCACAGTCGAGTCATCCCAGGTCAGTTCCTTTCTACATGTTGAGTTCAAGTTAATATGCTTTTTGGTCATAAATACCATAATTTATTAAATATTTTCTAGGAAGATCTATTAATCAAGTGTTTACAATTATCTTCTCTCTTTCTTTTCTGACTGATTCAAAAAATTTTGTATATACTTTGAGGGACTCTTTGATTAATTTGAAAAGACCTCTCCTATAGTTTAGAATATTGATCCTAATGCAACAGGGGTTGCTAAACAAAGTAACGATGAACTTGTAAGTTGTCTCTTACTCTGGCTTGACCACTTTACTTGCCTGACTAGGTGCTTCCTGATTTGCTCACCTTTTGTTTCATTTGTGCCGTTCTTGGTGCTTAATTGAATACAAATATAGCCATTGTTTTGGTAGACACTTACTTTATCTTCAACACAAGAATTGTTCATACTATTAATTTGGATGGTCTATGAACAGTCAAGTCATTATAATATTATTAGTTTATGAGAAGCCTCTAATTTCTATACAGAGAAAGAAATTCAATCAGTATTGGTCGTATGCATAGAAAAGAAACATAAGTCATCTATTCAGAAGATTCTTGATTTGCTCACCTTTTGTTCTTGATATGTTCCATGCTATTCAAGGTCTTGCTGCTGGATTAATCTTATTTTCTATAAATAAAATGTACTTGATGAGGCATTGGAATACATAATTTTTCTTCATGACCAAGTCTAGTTATGCCACGACTTATATCACCCTACCACTGGTAGCCACATTTTTGTCTCTACAAATGCAATTGTTTATCCATCACATTTATATTTGAAAAATATGGAAAACGGCTTGACTTGACAATCAATGTTACTATTTTTTTAAATACCAATGTGCAAAGAAAGGCCCATCGATCTCAACGTAATTGTTAAATAGTGTAAATACCAACAGACCACTAACTTTTACAACTTCATTTTAGGTGTTGAGTGCTCCTTACCTTCAGAGCAAAACCAACAGCTCCGTCTCATGTGAGAACCGATAACGCCTTCATTTTAATTGTCTTTCTTTTTGTATGTGTCAATCAGGGATGTAGCTATAACTGACAGGAGACAAATGGGTTTACCTGTTTCAGATTTACATTGTTTATTTAAAGTGTTATTATTTCTTTAATTATATACTTTTGTGATCATATTTATATATAATAGATGTGTTGTTGTAAATTTGGTGAACGGATATTTAATATATTTATAATTTAATGAAATTATAAATATTAATTAGAATCTTCATGTGGTGAATAAAAGAGAAACTCTTGAATAGAGCTTCTTATGACATTTAATTAGTTTTATTAGAGTTTTTAAGTCTCTAATTAAGTGACTAATTAATTGAAACATTTCACTAATCCTTAACTTATGTACAGTTAGTAGGCTATGTGTTTCTTTTTGTGTATATAAGAATATGGTATTGCTTGATACAAAAAGAATACAAGAAGGAGGATGAACACTTGAAAACCAACTAGAGAGAGTAGTACTCTCTACTTGTTTTCCACCACCATCACATCCTTATTTGTTCCATAAGTTCAAACACTACAATTACCCGGTGTAACCTCGGGCGCGTGTGCCATCTTCGGCAGTACATACTGCTTCAGCTGTTGTACCATGGGAAACAGTCGCGTCGTCTTTAGTAGAGGCACGGAATCTGTTTTAAGGGAAGCGTGTTGAACACGTGCCTCAACCAAAATCATCAACGTTTTAGTGTGCTCTTTGTTGCAGTCTAGGATGCTATCAAGTGCGGGTGAAGGACCCACCAGAGATGCGGCTTAAATCAAGATTGGTATATATAATTATATTTTATATTCTTTTTATTTAGTTATCACAACCGTTATTATACTATGATATTTCCTATGAATAACGAGAGTCTCATTATTATATATTTTGTAATTATAATTTATAAAAAGTGAATCTAGTTCCTACAAACTTAAAACAGATTTCGAGAGATTGTTGCTACAATCTTAAAACGTTATTTATAATGATTTTGGGTTCATGAAACGATTTATAATAAATAAATAAATTATTTTTAGATATCATGAACTTATAAATATTTTTTTGGAAAATATGTATGCAGTACAATTTGTGTGTTTGGATTTCTTAAGATTGAGATACAATCTTAAATCCTATGCTGTGGTACAAAACGAATAGTTTTGGTTCAATCGTTTGGTTTTGAAACGATTTTGAAATCGTTAATTTTTTCTAACTTTTGTGTTAGATCGGGTTTATTAGTGTAAATCATACGTTTTTGTAAACGTTTCATGTTCTAACATGCTAATAATATGGTTAAAAAAATTGAATGTTAAAAATAAGTCTATTTTATATAAACTAACAAGCCTTAAATGATTTTTGTAGTCATATATTTATGACATGTGTGTTAGAAACGTTTTTGAAAAGCGTTAGTTTGGAAGCAATTTTTGTTAATTGTTAATTTCTAACGTGTGTATTGGAAATGACTTATTTATTTGAACCATATATGTGTTTATAGCAAGTCGAATTAACATTTTGTGGAAATATTAATATTTCTAACGTGTGCATTAGAATGTTTTTTGTCATTTTAACATGATTGTTAAAAATGGTTAAAATACAAATGCTTTGAAATGTTTTATGTAAACATTTTATATAATGCTTTGTATGGTTTAGAAATAAAAGTTCATACATTGAAGTTGATTTTTGATTTACTTCAAGAATTAAATCACGGTTTTGTTATTTATATAAATTTAATGAGATTATAATTATTTTCTAGACTCTTCATATGGAAGACAAACTCTTAAGTAGAGTTTTATGTCAATTTATTAGTTTTTATTAGAGTTCATGTCTCTAATAAAATCTCTAATTAAGTGAGACTCTTTTCACCTCATGTCTCTTGTATTAAAGTAGGCTATGTGCCTAACTTGATGAGACTGGAAAACTAAAAGAGTAAAAATACAAGAATTAAATCACCATAATGTGATGGTGTAGTTGTGTGGGATTTATCACCAACTTTAAATTGTGATTTCTAAATCCAAATGATCATGTTTTATGTATATAAATATGACTTAAATTTTCTAACACGTGTGTTAAAAAATATGTATCACAAATACAATGGTAGAGATTGTACATTGTATATGGCAATGAATGAAAATGTTTTATGTAAACATTTAATTGCCTATGTGTGAATTAGAAATGATGAAAATGGTTTATTTTATAAACTTTATCCTCGGAAAACATTTTATGTAAACGTTTGTTTTAGTGATGTGCCTGTTATAACATTTTTTAACATGCGTGTTAGAAAACGTTTAGTACATGCGTAGTAAGACTAAACAATATAAAACTGTTTGATCTTTTGGGTTTTGATTTATGTTATCATAAACTCTAATTGATATTATGAATATTGTACATTGCAAAACTAATGAAATATTTTAAAATGATTTTTAAAACAAAGTTTGGCATAGTTTTGAGAATTCAAATGGTTTGCTACTCTTGCTAGAAGTAGCATATGTTAAACAAAGTAACAATCTCATGAATATTATATATTTGAAAACAACTTGGTGTTGTTGTGAACAAATTTAATTGTTCAAGTTTACTACTTAAATGTAGCATTTGTAACAACTTGGTGTTGTTTTGAGCAAAATTGTCCAAATTTAAAGTTTCATGATGAAATGGGGAACTTGTACTTACAAGTGCATGGAGTCTTATTGAGGGAGTACCTCAAGACAAGCCATGGGACGATATCTTTGAGAACATTTCGGTTAGATTATAAAGTGTTGAAGATATAAGCACTTTGATATTTGATGTCTACATATCGTCTATGCTTTCATTTAAATTTCCAAAGTGTTTGGCACTTATGATTTAGTTTCCAATGTATTTTATTGTTTGTGTTCAATATCTTCGGATAACACATGCAATTTTTTAAAAGAAATAAATCATAATGTTTGTGACGTATAAATTATTTTTGTGGAAAGTAATTATAACGTCAACTATACATTGTTAAAAGAATATGGTTTTAAACGGATAGTACATGAATGTATTTGGACATAAACAACTTGAGAGTTGTTGCATTGACTGAAAGTCAAAGACGAAACATCAAATGTATAACCATATCATGAGAGAATAATGAAAGAACGTACTCAATGTATTGAGATGAAATACACAAACGAGATCCATGCCGACATACTTCGTTAGAAGTGATTGGAAAATTCACAAGTGTGAATTCTAACATATGAAAGAAAAAGTACTATATGTTATTGTATACCTTTGATAAGTCTTGCGAGATTTGTTTCGAGTGATCTATACGTTGATACGTCTACCACTTGATTATTGTTAGACCTATATGGAGATTTTATATTCGTTTGGGAGAGCCTCCTAAATATATATATCTCCTAATGAATAACAATAGATGTGTACAAATCACTTATGGCAAAATTATGAATGCCATGTTGTTGAGTGTCGATCTAGTTGACTATATCTCACACATAATAGTGATTGTAGACGAGGAACATTCATCTTGTCGGTGATGAATGTGCTAGCCAAGTGACTTGGATTAAGACTTATGTTTAAGTCCTTATGAGTCAATGGTAAAGCGTTGAAGATCAAGGTAAACAAATTATGTTCCTTAATTGAATGATAAAAATTAGCTATGTGCTATATACAATAATTTGTGAGACCTTCCTAAATATTGATATTTTAGGATTATGAATAAGTCTTATTATTTTCTCTTAACAAGGGATGAATGTTATAAAGTGATATTATGATATCCTTAGGGCTGTGAAGAATCAGAATGATGCATCTTCTATTCACATGCTAAAGTATTGTAGTCTAAAGCATGCTAGACTAGTACTTGGTTAATTATGGGTCTTGACGGAGACTAATTAACTCTAAACATTCAAATGTTTATGAACACAAAAAGAATTTGTGTACATACAAAGTTGAGGGAGAATTTTCATTCATTATAAGGAAAAGACATGAAACTTTTGAAGAGTTTATTCGAAAAGCTAATGACGAGAACTCATTGTCTAGGCTTATTCTAGATGTTAAATTAGAATTATTCTAAGTTGGTGACAAACTTATGACAATGGCATGTGTTGCTTTGGTCAGCTCGGAAGCTTATGTAAGTTAATGCAATATGAGTTGAATTCACTGGTACAGTGAGGTTGATCTTGTTCAATCATTGTGTATAAATATCGTCATAAGTGAAGTTATGAAAATGTTGATCAAATGGCAAGAAATATGGGGGAGGATCCACTTAAAAAAACCCTATAAGGGTATGTAGAAATGGTTTTCATTACCCCATCTGGATGATATCATATAACACTTAAATGTGGGGGTGTCTTGCATTTGTATCATAAAAGTTTGGCAAAAGGATTTTGTAATCCAATCTAACATTGCAAACAGACGAAGTGGAGGACACAAAGGTCGCGGTGCATAATGGAGATGTGTTTGCCTTAAATGATATGTTTATCTTAGAAAAACATATATTATAACCAGATTCAGATGGCCACTGAGGTTATAGTATTAGAAGTTGACAATGGGCAAATTAACTTGCGAGTTAAGAACACATCATGACAACTGATCTCATAGTTATTTGTAGTGACTAGACAAAATCAAAGATAATATTATGGATCCAACAACCTGAGGGTTTATTAGAGATCAAGTTGTGGAATGAGACTAAAGCCCATGAAAAAGGGTATGTGAAGGAAACCTAACTTAGTTGACTGGAGATCCCAAGATCTAAGTTTAATAGGACAACTAACTCATATGCCTAAGGGTGGTCACTGTGGAGGCATAAATGATATGCATAAGCTAGTATATATGGTTATACATACCCCCAAAGTATAAAAAAGTGTTTAAATATGTCATGGTCTATTCCTATGATATTCAGTGACAAAGAGTGAGGCTAAGCATAATATGTGGTAAATGATTTGGATAAATCACGATAACCATAATGCTTTTAATGATCTAAGGAGAATCACCTATGTTAGAGAGAAGTGGGGTCGCTTCGAATGGAATTGAGGGCACAATTCCTAGAGCTCTCGCAGAACCAGGAAAGTGTTCCACGACCATTATTGGACACGACTATGAGGAGATGTCCCGGCTAAGGAGAGTCTTGTGTGAAGTATATTGTCGTCTACACAAACGGCAGACGAGTTCAAAGATATCGATGTCTACTCAGAGCTAGTGGGCTAAGTGCATTTCATGAGCGAAGGTTCAAAGGGTAACACCTACCTATCGTATGCAAAACTCAACTGCCGAGGTTCCATTAGAAATTTTATGTGTTTTGAATAATCTCCATTCATGTGGGGGATTGTTGGAAATTTGGTGAATGGATATTTAATATATTTATAATTTAATGAAATTATAAATATTAGTTAGAATCTTCATGTGGTGAATAAAAGAGAAACTCTTGAATAGAGCTTCTTATGATATTTAATTAGTTTTATTAGAGTTTTTAAGTCTCTAATTAAGTGACTAATTAAGTGAAACCTTTCACTAATCCTTAACTTATGTACAATTAGTAGGCTATGTGCTTCTTTTTGTGTATATAAGAATATGGTATTGCTTGATACAAAAAGAATACAAGAAGGAGGATGAACACTTGAAGACCAACTAGAGAGAGTAGTACTCTCTATTTGTTTTCCACCACCATCACATCCTTATTTGTTCCATAAGTTCAAACACTACAATTACCCGGTGTAACCTCGGGCGCGTGAGCCATCTTCGGCAGTACATACTGCTTCGGCTGTTGTACCCTGGGAAACAGTCGCGTCCTCTTTAGTAGAGGCGCTGAATCTGTTTTAAGGGAAACGTATTTTACACGTGCCTCAACCAAAATCACCAACGTTTTTGTCAACTTCAAATACTCAACACAAAATTCATACAAACACAAACATAATCAAAAGATTGTTCATAACGTAATAACTTTGTTCAATCTTCTAAGGCCATTCCTATGTATTTCTTTCTTCAGATGGTTCTCCTGTATCACACGGAAAACAGAAGATTTGGGCCAACAAACGTTGGCGAGTGAACCTCGGTAAAACATTTGAATAATTGAATTATATTGTTGTTAAGTAAAAAATGTGCATGAATCATATGTGAGCAGATGCATATACATAACCAAAATCACAAACCAATTATATCCACAATGAACACATGACATGATAAATGATGAACTTGAGATCAAGGCTCAATCAAACGAAGCCGATCTAATGAGGCACCTAATGCTCAACCCGTATCCCACGAGGATCTGATGGGCCTAATGAAATGATTGCACTGAAATGATAAAATGTAATCACACATAATAACACAACCACTATGAACATTTGATCACGAGATGATATTAGCACAAGTGTTTAAAGTAAATAAATAAAAAAAATACGACACATGATACACCCCAACACATGATTAAATGAGGAATTTGTAGAGATTCACTCACAGTGGGTGCGTGTTCTTGATTGGAGATGAGAGCGCACAAGTTGAGAATTTAACCAATGAAGGAGTACTAACCTAAAATAATAACGCGATAACTCGATAAATAAATAAATTAATATTTCGGTTAAAAACCTTTGTTTAGATTTTTAGGTTATTTTTGTGATTTTTATTAATGAATTAACACCCTTGAAATTATATATTTTAAGCATTTTAAGTACTTTTCTTTTAATACAAAACCATAGAATAAAATTAAAACAAAAAAATAATAAAAATAAAATAATATAAAAAAGACTTGTCAGACTGACAAGCTGTCAGACCGGTTTGATATGGAATTAGCATGCGTGTGTTGAGACTCGAACCCGTGACCTCTCGGTTGCGTGCACGCAGCTCTCCCAACTGAGCTACGTGTCTAACCCGAAAGAAACCTGATTTTAATTATTCTTATACACATTTTAGGTTCATTCAAATTTGATTAAATTTAAAAAGGATTTTAAATGATCAGACCGGTGTGAGCCAAGGGTCTCGAACCCGCGACCTTCTATGCAATTCGCACCCGGCTGGGTGTCTAACCCAATATATCTTGATTTTTAATTATCTTTATACACAATTTAAGTTAGTACAGAAATGGTTAATTTAAAAAGGTTTTAAAATGATCAGGCCAGCGTGTGTGCTTGGATTCGAAACGGCGACGTGTGAGTGTGTTTGCACACAGTCCACCACAGGATTGTGTGTCTAACCCGTTTGAAACTTAGAATTTAATTACATAAAACACTTAACCCACTTCGTCTTCTTCATTTTGAAATTAAACCAAACTGGTACCCGCCTGAATCAAACGGATTCATTCTGATTTTGTTATCCATTGCCTGATCATAATGCTAATTGGATTAAACTCAAAAGAAAGGGCAATGAGTTTTACCGTATGACAGGGTCGGCGGTGACACGATTTCCGGCGACCTGTTGCTTCCGGCGAGGGAGAGATTTCGGCGACGTAGGAAAATAGGAGTGTGAACAGAAAGATTTCGAGGTAATGAGCGAGTTTGCAATGTCCAGCAGTGGGGTATTTATAAGAGAGTCGTGATTTCGATTACTGACCAAGATTTTGGGAACAATTAAGGTCGGCGCGTCTTGATTTGAGTTTGCCAAAAAATAACCATTGACAGTTGTCGGGAAGATTCGAAAGAAGGAAAGGCGCGTTTGAAGTTTGCGATGATTCCGGTTATGGTTGCAGGTTTCCCGCCCGGCTGTGTATATATATATATATATATATATATTGTTATATGGGATCTAATACATCATGTGTGTGCAGCATAGTGGTGTTTGGTGTGTGTGACTACCCGAGCGACCCGGGTTCGATTCCCGGTTTTCCCCTTTTTGGTGTTTTTATTTTATTTTATTAATTTGCTAAATCTATATTTAATTAATGATATTATTAATTATAAATTGATTAATTATTTTATTATATCATTAATTATGTATATATAATTCTAATATTTTAAACAAAAAATTAAAAAAAAAAATAGAAATAACATAAATAATACACTTGATTAATGGAAATGGTGCGGGTTTTTTTAACCCGTTTTACACAGATGTTACAGTATCCCCTACTTTTAAAAATTTCGTCCCAAAATTTAAGTAGTAGTTGTAACCAGAAAAAGATGCGGGTATTTTTCACGTATTGAGTCTTCACGTTCCCAAGTAAACTCGGGTCCTCGTTTTGACTCCCAACGCACCGTGACAGTTGGAATACGACTTCGTCTCAAGCGCTTCTCACCGAAATTCATGATTCCTACTGGTCTTTCAACGAAGTGTATTGATTCATCAACTTGAATATCTTCCAGAGGGATATGGAGATTTTCGTCGGCGAGGCACTTTTTCAAGTTTGATACGTGAAACGTGGGATGAATTCTGTTGAGTTCTTCTGGTAGGTCAAGCTTGTATGCTACAGGACCTACTCTTTCGAGTATCTTGAATGGTCGCACATAGCATGGTGCTAGCTTGCCCTTTTGACCGAAACGAACCACCCCTTTCACGGTGACACTTTCAAAAGTACTTGATCACCAACGCAAAATTCCAAGGGCTTTCGTCATTTGTCAGCGTAACTCTTTTGACGACTTTGAGCCGCTAGAAGATTATTTCAAATTTGCAAAATTTTGTCTGTCGTTTCTTTTAACCAATTCAGGTCCGGTGATTTGCGCTTCACCAATTTCGTGCCAACATACTGGAGATCGGCATTTACGACCATATAAAGCTTCAAAAGGAGCCATACCGATACTCGAATGATAGCTATTGTTGTATGAAAATTCAACTAATGGTAGGTGAGTGTCCCAATTACCTTTGAAGTCTATGATACATGCTCGCAACATGTCTTCAAGGGTTTGGATGGTGCGCTCAGATTGACCATCAGTTTGAGGGTGAAAGGCAGTGCTGAGGTCTAAACGCGTACCCAAAGCAGATTGTACGGCTCACCATGTTCGTGAAGTGAAGCGACCGTCTCGATCTGAAATGATACTTAACGGTACACCATGATGGCTTACGATCTCATTGATATAGATATGAGCTAACTTCTCGTTCTTGAAGTCCTCGCGAATTGGAATGAAGTGAGCTGATTTTGTAAGACGATCAATGATTACCGATATGGTGTCATACCCACTGGAGGTGCGAGGTAACCCGGTAATGAAATCTATGGTTATATTTTCCCACTTCCATACAGGTATTTCGGGTTGGACTAAAAGTCCTGAAGGTCTTTGATGTTCCGCTTTCACTTTGGAGCATGTAAGGCACTTGGAAACAAAAACATCGATATCCTTCTTCATGCCAGGCCACCAACAGGTGTATCGTAAGTCTTGATACATCTAATCGGCTCCTGGATGTATAGAGTATCGTGTTTTGTGTGCCCCATTCATGAGGAGTTCACGAAGGTTGTCACGATCGGGTATCCAAATACGGTTTAAGTAGTAAAGAATACCATCGAATTTGGTTTCTATTTTGAGTTCAGCTCCACAAGATAGCTCATCGCGTACGTCATTTTCCGTTACAGAAGTATGTTGAGCTGCCCGAATTCGATCTTTGAGGTCGGTTAAAATTTGAGAACATAGAAGATGAATGGAATTTGCATATCCCTTTCTACTAAGTGCATCAGCCACAATGTTTGCCTTGCTAGGATGATATCGAATCTCACAGTCGTAATCATTGAGGAGTTCGACCCATCGTCGTTGCCTCATGTTCAACTCTTTTTTATCAAAGATATGTTGAAGACTCTTGTGGTCAGTGTATATTTCACACTTGGTGCCATAGAGATAGTGTCTCCAAATCTTTAGAGCGAACACGACTGCACTAAGTTCTAGGTCGTGAGTGGTATAGTTCTTCTCATGCACCTTGAGTTGCCTAGAGGCATAGGCTATCACCTTCTCTCTTTGCATCATAACACAACCTCACCTTGCCCTGACGCGTCGTAATAAACCACAAAATCTTCGCAACCCTCAGGGAGTGTAAGGATAGGTGCATCACAAAGCTTTTGCTTCAAAGTTTGGAAAGCCTCCTATTGTTTGGGTCCCCAAATAAAGGGTTTTCCCTTGTGAGTTAAGGCTGTGAGTGGAACGGCGATACGAGAAAAATTGGCAATGAAGCGTCGATAATAACCAGCCAAGCCAAGAAATGACCTAACTTTGGTAGGAGTACGTGGCGCTTTCCATTCTTGTACTGCCTTGATTTTCGAAGGGTCGACATGAATCCCTTTGTCATTAATGACGTGACCAAGAAATTGTACCTCTTTTAACCAGAATTCACATTGCGAGAACTTAGCATAGAGCTTTTCAGTCCTCAAGAGTGTAACCAGAATCCACCACTGGACTGTGTGTCTAACCCGTTTGAAACTTAGAATTTAATTACATAAAACACTTAACCCACTTCGTCTTCTTCATTTTGAAACTAAACCAAACTGGTACCCGCCTAAATCAAACGGATTCATTCCGATTTTGTTATCAATTGCCTGATCATAATGCTAATTGGATTAAACTCAAAAGAAAGGGCAATGAGTTTTACCGTATGGCAGGGTCGGCGGTGACACGATTTCCGGCGACCCGTTGCTTCCGGCGAGGGAGAGATTTCGGCGACGTAGGAAAATAGGAGTGTGAACAGAAAGATTTCGAGGTAATGAGCGAGTTTGCAATGCCCAGCAGTGGGGTATATATAGGAGAATCGCGATTTCAATTACCTACCAAGATTTCGGGAACAATTAAGGTCGGTGCGTCTTGATTTGAGTTTGCCAAAAATAACTGTTGACAGTTGTCGGAAAGATTCGAAAGAAGGAAAGGCGCGTTTGAAGATTGCGATGATTCCGGTTATGGTTGCAGGTTTCCCGCCCGGCTGTGTATATATATATATATATATATATTGTTATATGGGATCTAATACATCATGTGTGTGCAGCGTAGTGGTGTTTGGTGCGTGTGACTACCCGGGTGACCCGGGTTCGGTTCCCGGTTTTCCCCTTTTTTGTGTTTTTATTTTATTTTATTAATTTGCTAAATCTATATTTAATTATATGATATTATTAATTATAAATTGATTAGTTATTTTATTATATCACTAAGATTATTAATTATGTATATATAATTCTAATATTTTAAACAAAAGAATAAAAAAACTAGAAATAACATAAATAATACACTTGATTAATGGAAATGGTGCGGGTTTTTTTAACTCGTTTTACACAGATGTTACAGTTTTAGTGTGCTCTTTTGTTGCAGTCTAGAATGCTATCAAGTGCGGGTGAAGAACCCACCAGAGATGCGGCTTGAATCAAGATTGGTATATATAATTATATTTTATATTTTTTTTATTTAGTTATCACAACCGATACTGTACTATGATATTTCCTATGAATAACGAGAGTCTCGTTATTATATATTTTGTAATTATAATTTATAAAAAGTGAACCTACTTTCTACATGTGTGACATATATACCATCCACCTGTTGTGTTGTTACGAGGGTTATTTGATAGGATATATTGTTAACTTCTTTGTAGGAATTAGTGTCATACGATTTGAGAAGCGAAGGGCTGCGTTTGATGCCAGATTCTTATACAAATGGAGAGATTCTTATACAATTGGAGAGTTACTGGCAGCAATGGAGCATATATATGGGCTCCAATTAAGATCACTTCCCAAAATCATAAAGAGATGGTGGTAGAGTCTATATATATCATACATTTTAATGCAATTTATATGTAGTTTATATTAAATAGATTAGGTTAGTATTGTACTAAGTTGGGAATGTTTGAATGGGTTCTTTTTCTGTAGTTTAGTAGTTCATGAAGGAATGTTGAATTCTGGTGGTGAGAGACGATGCAAGCAAAAATATACATAAAAGTAGTTATGTTTTAAGTTTTGGTAAAAGTATCATTCAAGAAAAATAATCATACTTGTTTTTATAACAATTATACTTATGATTATAGTAAAAAGTTAATTATAAATACGAATTACAATCAATAGCTTTACAAGTCTGTCAAAAGTTCACAAACTAGGAATAAGTTTATAAGCCTACTTATTGCAAACAAGTTAATATGATTTTAATTATGTATTAATTATTCATCCTAGATAGTTTTTAATAAAAGTAAATTTCTCGAGTCCAGGAAGCAATTCTATGTGATAACCTAGTATATTATATCACTAAACTGATTCAGAGATGCAATTAATTTGGAGACAATATTTTTGGTTTCACACTTTCATTGTAAATACATAAAAAAAATTTAAAACTAAATTTTACATTTATAAAAACCTCACATGTTATAATTCAAACCTCACCACTCCAAAATCTTCTTCTCTTCTCAAACTACTTTTGTTTTTGAACTTCAATTTTTTTATAAAAATTATGGATAAAGAGGTGATAGCCTACCGTTATTTGAGTTTGACTCATAAAACAATACAGGACCCTAACGGTTGGAATTTCAAGTTATTTGTAGTCTTTTATTAGTTGTGTTTCTTTTGTTTTGGAAAATGGAGACCATTTAACTTTTTGTGTTGGTGGGGTTAAAACCGTTGCAAAATAATAATAATAATAATAATAATAATAATAATAATAATAATAATAATAATAATGTTTTTTTAAAATTATGGGTTTTTTTCTTTTTTTTCTATTTTAGTTGTATTTTCTAATTTAAAATTTAAAGAAACTTTTACTTTTTTAATTTATAATAGGGTTATTGGATTTTAATAATCCAAAGTTTCATCTGTTGGTCGATAATAATCCCAACTTTAAGAATACTCTTCAATTATCCCAACTTGTAAGAATTTGGCCCTCATTGATCCTTTTATAGCATATAAGAATTTGGCATTCTCAATAGACTTAAGTGCACCTACAACCTTCCTAATTGAATTAAGTGGACTTGCAGTTTGAAAATGATCGATGGGGCCAAATTCTTACAAGTTGGGATCGTTGTAGAGAATTTTTAGAGTTAGGATTATTATCGACCAACATGTGAAACTTAACATTATTAAATTCCAATAACCCTTTATAATATTAAATTAAATTTGTTAATATATAAATTAACATAATAAATAGTAATAATAATAATAATTAAATAATTATGATCTAATCACCAACCAAGTCCCAACATTACAGCTTTTTGAGCATATCCGAGTAAGAAAAAATACGCTTATGTGTCGTCTACATGACAACACTTTTTTCTCAACCAAACTTCATAACAGATAACCTAACCAATAAAACATTTTTATGAGAGTATAACGAGGTTGACTTTTTTTTAAATGAATGGATTCTTATAAAAATATGTATTTCACGCCTTTAATGTAACTTTCTTTCTTTGTTCTTAATAACATAACTAATTTGATTTATAATTGAATCGGGGAATTTGATGATTTGGTATCTTGCTATGCAATCCACCATTTCCATGTGGAGTACGAGCATGTTGACATCCCACTAAGTTAATGAAAGTGATGAATTTATGCGCTTCATCATGGCTAAAAGGAATATTGACTTCAAAAGGTAAAAAAGCAAAATATACGTAGTACATAATACGTATTTGAATATTACAATGTAATATGTAATACTTGATGGGTTAACTATCATCCGGACCGAAAAAGGTTGCATTGAAATATATAAAATGAATGCCTTGACGAAACATTAGGGGATAGGGTGTTCATACAAGATAATAAATAGTATTAAACCATGATATGTCCACTCAGAAACGCCTAATGGCGCAAAAGTAAATGTATCATCTTCACTATAATAGTTAATTAACTGCTGTTGACACTTTATCACATTAAAAAACTAACTACCCTATGATTTTTTAATGGAACTAATTGTTTCGCAGGTTAATATTCTTTTACTAGTTACACCACAAAAACAAACATTTTATTATCTTTAATTCGAGTATAGTATTGCTTCAGTTGTTTAATTGAAAAAAAATGTTGTGCTACCTGACTAACAGTGACTATGGATGAGTAATAACTAAATCATTCACCAAAATCGAAAACAGACGAAACCGAATCAAAATCAACCAAAAAAACTGAATTTTGAAAAACGATTAACCAAAACTAAATTAACCAACCCTTTTAACTAAAATTACCTGGCCAAACCATTCAAATTTCATATATTTTTTACCTTATATACTTTCAGTTCATGTATTTTATATTTTATGTATTTCTAAACAAAAGTTTTAGCTCAAATTTTGTTTTGGCTATTAACCGAGATTAAACAAACTAAACCAAAAACCATCAATCTAACTGAATTGATTAACCAAAAACTGATTGGTTAATAAAATATACTAATCGATTATTTCGATTTCAACTTCGATTGAGAATAATAACCAGACCATGCATATCTTAACAGTGTCAGTGTATCTCTCACATGGTACGAGAACCCTTTGTATCAGAAACTCAAGTGTAAGGGTTGGATCATAAGATTCCTTACAAAAACTAATAGGATTACAGCCACATGTTTAGAATTTATAAATCCTATTCCTCAAAATTTCATCATCTCATCTCCTACTATGAGTAGAAAACAAACTAATCTATAACAAGAATTTTACTTTATTTTAAAACTAAGTTAGCGTGATTACTGAAATTATTAATTATTATTCTTTTGATTAGGAGCTATGGAATGCAATTAAATAAACAAATGTAAGCAAAATAAAGTAGATGAGTTAAGGCATAGCATAATAGAAACACCCCTTTTGTCTAATAAGAGTGATTCTGTGAATGTAATATCTCCAGATTTTCAAAAATACAAAATTTACTCACTCTACTTTACGTCTCGCTAGAAAATAGTTAATTCACCAAGTTGGAAGCTACAAACCAGGATAAATATCCATGAGTTTCACCATCTCATATTGACTTAGGACACAACAAATCATCTTTACAAAATGAAAAGTTAAGCATTTAGTAACAAATCTCAGGTCAAGCTACTCATTGATCTCTTTCTTATACGGGGCTCAATTTTTATCCAATTCATTTTGCCTCCGGTGACAAGAATTTTTGGATCTACAATGATAGACATTTACACTATTAGTGGTATAGTGTTTGTCTCTTACAAAAGTAATGTGAATTCAAATCCTTTCAAATTAAGATTAGATAGTATTTAGAAATAAAAAAAATTGTTATATCTCATTAAATTCTCTTGCAATCACGATTGAACAAAACCACACATATTATATCTCATGTATACAGTTTAAACAAAATCTCTTTTAATTACGTTCCAAATTTAACTTATTCTTTTGGTGTTATGTAAGGACATGTGGTGTACTCTAACATTTAGAATGCTAATAATTACATGACATGTTAACTAACATTGCAAACCATGTCATTCTTGTGTTAAAGAGCATTAAATGGGTTATGTGTTAACATGTTAACCCAATATTAAGAGATTGAATTAATTATTCTTTTCTTTTTTAAACCAAAAACCACTAAAAGATAGGGTTAGATGAAGTTAATGGGATTAAACTATTTTCTTGAAGTGAGAAAAAGTGAATAGAGAAAAAATGTGAAGTTAAAATAGGTTAATATATACCCAAAAGCTTAAAATACAGTTTAAACAAAATCTCTTTTAATTACTTTCCAAATTTAACTTATTCTTTTGGTGCTATGTAAAATACACTCGTAAGTATTATAGTAAAACGATACCATCCACATATAAAAAAAAAAGTAATAAGTAGTTAAGTAACCAATACAATATTCAAAACAGACTATAATTAATCCCTTAATACTTCATAACTTGTATAATTCCTAACCGACAAACATTTAAATTTGAAAACGACCCATTTTTAAACAAACTAAAAAAACAATAAACAAAACTAAACAATAACCTCTAGTCACAAACACAAGAATACATCCAACCTGTCCCAATCATTTCATTGTACTTAACTTAACAGTCCACTTTCCATTATGACCAAATCAAAACCAACCGTCTGATCAAAACGAATACATTTGGTGATCAGTAGCTCAACACCCCCCAACTTACAAAACCAAACACCTTTGACTACACAACATAAACCAATTTCTATGGGAGTTCTTGAAAAAGCTCACAACATAAAGATCCTAGGCTCCGGCAGCCAGACCATAATCTTGGCACACGGTTTCGGTTCGGACCAGTCGGTATGGAAAGATCTGGTACCTCATCTACTAGACGATTACAAGGTTGTTTTGTTCGATACGATGGGGGCGGGTACGACGAATCCTGAATACTTTGATTTTGATAGGTATGCTACCCTTGAAGGGTTTGCGTACGATGTTATTGGCATTCTAGAGGAACTGCGGGTTTGTTCATGTATATATGTTGGTCACTCGGTGTCTACTATGATTGGGGCTTTGGCTTCTATTCTTGGTCCTGATCTGTTTTCTAAACTTGTAATGATTGCGGGTTCTCCGAGGTTAGTTAAACGATTGTACGATGATGTCTTCTTTTTGGGTGCTGATTTTGGTGAGTTGACTTTTTTGGAAACGTTAATTTACCATGGTGATTACGTGGTGATTAGCTCAGCAGAAGTTGAAACACATTTTTGACTTCTGTTTGGAGGTTAATTACATTTTTTTTTTCATAACGCCAACAAAAACTTTTTCTTTTGAAGGTTAATTACTTAATTACCGATTAACATAAACTAAATAATAAAAACTATTCCTTTTTAGTAAATTATGAGGAAATATCTAAGTTTCAACGTTCAATATATATTGTTCGAGTGAGTTGTACCTTCCAATTATAAAACATAATATTTAATATTATTTATTTTTTGTGAATTTTTTCACAGTCGTTCAAGTTGAATAGTTAAATATAACAATTATGGAACTTATTATTGTTTGATGACTTTTTCATTTTGAATTACCTCTTGCTATTTCTTTGTTAACTTTTAAAAAAATACATCAGTAAATAGTAATCGTGTTTCATACCTATTCTATTTAGATCGCTTAGTTTTATATAATAAAAAAAATCATAATAATGAAAGTATATTAAAATTTTGAGTAGTTTTTGTAGTCAGATTAATGTTTAAGTAACTTTACGGAAACCATTAAAAACTTGGTTACTTGAATAACATATTGTTCTATTAATATTTGTACTTTTATAGGTATTTGAAGGATCCGGATTACTTTGGAGGATTTGAGCAAGAAGATCTTGACCAACTATTTGAAGCAATGCAATCAAATTACAAGGCATGGTGTTCTGGTTTCGCTCCATTAGCAATTGGCGGGGATATGGAGTCTGTAGCAGTTCAAGAATTTAGTCGAACCCTTTTCAATATGAGACCAGACATAGCCTATAGTGTCTTGCAAACCATATTCCAAATTGACATGAGGAATCTGTTGCGTCATGTTACAGTCCCATGTCACATCATACAAAGCATGAAAGATCTGGCGGTTCCTGTGGTTGTGGCTGAGTACCTTCACCAGAACCTTGGTGGCGAGTCAATTGTTGAGGTCATGTCAACTGATGGTCACCTCCCGCAATTGAGCTCCCCAGATGTCGTGGTTCCGGTGATTCTCAGACACATTCGTTGTGATATAGCGTTGTGATATCGCGTTGTAGTTATTTGTTTGGGTTACAATTGGTTGTGTGCACTACAACTTGTTCATAAAACCTTCTTATCAGTTTGGAATAATATTGTAATTGTGTGTATGCATCTTTTTTGGTACGTATATATCTTTTGTATATAAAATTTTCTTCTGTGTACTTTAATTGGTTGTGTTTACTACAACTTGTTGATGAAAAAAATATATTTTATATATTATTTTATTATCATAATACGTAGATCTCTAATATAACAATTTCAGTTGATACAAAAACAAATAAATGTATTGGTTAGATTTAAAAGAAACCTCCATGCTTGATTAAACAAAATAAAAGAGAAAGGTTTCTAAGTCATAAAATCATCAATCAGACACAAGAGTTATTAAAAAGTTAATATATTCCATCTTACATACATATATAATATACTAGGTTATCACCCGGAAAATTTCCAGGCTAGGAAAATTTAATTTACACTAAACAAAAGTACATAAAAAACATTTTGAACCTCTAAAGTATCATCTTTCCCTTCTCTATCACAAATTTTTAGTTCGGTTTCATAAGTATCCCAACTTGGCATCCATATGTATTCAAAGTTTTCATGTAAAGCTAATTCATTTTTGATTCATAATGAGATCTTTGTGTAACAATATTTTCGAAACCCATGCGTCTAAGAAGACACGCCATGGTGGATGAATAGCCAAAGGGGACCATTGTCCGTAATTTTTTTACGTACATATATAAAATATATTATGTATTAAAAATGTAATTTAGAGTTATTAATAAATGACTAAAAAGGGTGAGTAAAAAAATTTAAGTGTAAGTTGATTGAGTATATATACACCCTTGTATCTATCTTGAACAGGTCAATAAAAAAACGGTGATATTGCTGTCACTAGTTTGGGTTGACCAAGTTTCAGCCTCTGACATGGTTAGGTTGTCTGGGACAAAGTGACAAATTCCAGTTCAAATATCATCTTAGGACAGTTAATTTTTTTATGTATTGTTAGGTTGTTAATTTTTTTTGCACGGTGCAGACCCAAGTGCCTCGGCACCATCTGATGTTATTGTATTATATTTATTATACGCGATTGATGGTTGCTATTGCATTATATAAGATTGCTGGAGCATTGTCACAGTTGTTGCAATGACCTTGTCTGATGAAAATTTCAATTGCTATTAGAAGTATGTTACCTAAGACTTGATATGAGATATTGTTGATATCTTTGTCACATAATAAAAGTGAGGAGATACCGGGTCGAAAAAACTAATACAACATGTTTTTAAGTAAAGGAGATGTACCGTGTCGAAAATTAGTGGCAATATAAAGAATGATAAACCCATTCAATGTCCAACCAAACAGATTTTTGCAACCCATGGAGTTAATTTCCAAGTGGAGCTGAGGGCTTCCAATTTTCACAGACCAAGATTAGGCCAGAGGCATATAAACGCTTCTGTGAGCCAAGCTAGTAGATATAAGCTCCATTCCAAGCTTCTGATATTGAAACCTGATAAAGCAAACATTGCGAGCTCGATCATTTTTCTTCTGAAGTTCTGATTCGCGTAGATTGACAACTTCTCAGCTCCAAACTATTATGAATTGTCCACAACAGCCAAATTATAGTAGACGCTAAATAATTACCTTAAATGATATATTATTAAAAAAATGGCAATTTTCAGTTTGTAATTTCCTCAAAAGAAAATATAGATATTATATTACTTCAAGAATACATACTCGCATTAATTTGAAGATAAACATACATATAGTAGTATTGTACGACCCTACTATATATACCGACACGTCTAGTTAAGCTTCACGGTTATAGAAAAAGGTAAGATGCCATGGGTGACGGGTCATGTGTTTTCTTACACATTTCTTAAATGTATTTATAATGTAGATGTGAGTATGCTTTAGGATGACATGGACAAATGAGGAGTAATAACCAGACTTGGAACGTTTGATTCAATATAGGAACTCAACAACCTGTCGTCTATTGCCAAATTTTGTGTAGTTGGACCTGATCATACTTTCTTTCAGACGACCAGACATGTTGCAGTTTATCTACCTTCACGTTTGAATCATGGTTAGTCAGACCGTGTATATACCGCATGCCTTATGTAGCTGACTAGACCTTCACGATCAATTCATGATGGGACAAGACTGTATATCTTCTATTATCTTTTGACTTGTTGGAGCTGGACCAAACTTGGTTGAGTTGACCAAATCATTCTCGATCAGTTAGTAGCTAATTTGACCGTGAATGCATGGATCATCTTCCTTCTGGCATAATTTCATCTTTAACCACTGAATGGAATTAATTTGCTTTCAAATTTATGAGTTATAATTGTTAGATTGCAACGAATTAAGAGATTCCGAATATGGTAAAACTTGAAAGTTCTTGATTGAATTGGTAATGTCGAATGAATTACAAAGAGGATAACATAGGTTTGGTGTTCCCATGTTTGGGTAACCGCCATACCTTAGGTTATACAACAATAATAATAAATATCTAATTTAGATTAAACATATATTCTAACATGGGTAGATATGCACATGGTTTTGTGAGAATGTCCGCTATTTCTTCCTTCGTTGCAACATGGTCTTCAGACGAGTGAAATCTTTAACTTGCAATGCTTTTGTGAGAATGTCCGCTATTTTTCCTTCGTTGACAAAAAATTGATGTCCACCTCCTTCTTCTTTATTAAATCACTAAAGAAATGATATTTGACCCTGATATATTGTCACACTCCAACCGAAGGCGAAAACATCGGAGTGAGACGAAATAAATTGCTCGAGACATCACAACACTATTTGTGACAATATTAAATTCAAAAAATTCATTTCATTCCATAATTCAAATTGTCAGTTACAACATAACTCAAAACACAACAACTTCAACAAAAATTACAACATCAAAAGCCTAACATTCTAGGTGCGTTTCTATGTCGTCCCTGCTATTCAACATCTTTAACCTGTAACATGTTAAAAGTATAGTTCAATACAAAAAGTATTAGCGAGTACACAAGTTTAAGTACATAGCATAAGTTTGAAAGAGTTTACTCAAGTCCACATGGCAATTGTATACAAGGTAAGCTAGCATGCAATACTAATTGTCAAATCCAAGTGTCCACAAGAATGAAGTGTCCCTCGTCACACGAAGTAACGAGACTAAAGTATAAAATTAAGAATGAATTAGCTTAAAGCTTAACAATACCCCGACGGGCGGTGTGCTACTCCTATAGCGCTATATATGTTAAGTTGGGGCTAGCCAAGTTAATGACAAGAAGCATGCCTGAATTTAGCATGAACCTAAACATAACAATAAGCATGTATAACGGATCGAGCGTATAAAGCATGTAGTGTGTGTATTTGTGTGTTTTGTAAGTTAACATGTTACAACCCAAATTGTGTAAATAGGGAAACGGGTCAAGTGTACTCACGGTTTTGCAAGCTTCCACTTGGTAATTTCTGTGAAGAGTTTGGAGAGTTGGAGGATCACCGAGTTATCTTTTGAAAGTCTTGAACTTTCAGATGGAGAGAGAGCTTTAGAGAGAAGAAGAGAAGTGTTTGAGGTATGAAATGAGAGTGGGAGGAGGTGGTATTTATAATTGAGGTGAGAGGGGTTATTAGTTGAGTGCATTTAATGCAGAAAACACAAATTGGACCAATCCATGGGCTAGAAACCACTTTCTCCGGATTATGCCATTTTTGTTCCTTGAACTTAGTTTATCTTTCATTTCAGGCTATAACTTGTCATTTTTGCATGTATAACGCATATAAGTATGATTTGAGTATCGAGTGTGAATATATGAGTCTTTGCACCTATAACAAGTATCAGTTTAAACGATTGAATGCATGTAAGACATGTATATATAACAAGTATGAATTTTTATTACGATTCAAGTTCTCGGATTACAAAATTGGGAAAATAAATACGAATACAAGTTTCCATAAATAGAAATACGATTATACTTTCTAATTAAGGAAAGTACGAAAAAACGAGACGTTACATATATTTACTTTTACCATGATAAACCGGATCTTTTGATAAGAAAATGGTGGACTTGTTATCACAGTTTATTATTATAGGATGTATTGATGTGATTTTTATATCATTCAATATTCCTTTCAGCCATCTAAACCATGGACAATGCTATGTATTTTGCGTCGGTTGATGATAATGCCACAACCTTTTGCTTCTTTGATTGCCATGCTACAACCCCTTACCCTAAGTGAAAAACATATCTTGATTTACCATCATTAATGTTTCCGAGATAATCACTATCACTATATCCCATTAGGATCCCTGTGCTCCCTTTCGAATAGGTGATTCCATGATTAAGGGTTCCCTTGATGTACCTTACCATGCGTTTTCCCGCTTCCCAATGCCCTTTCGTTGGCTGTCCCATAAATTGACTTATTTTGCATACAACAAACGTTATATCCGGCCTAGTATTTGTCAAATACATGAGACTTCCAACCAATTTTCTATACACCTGTTGATCAATATACTCATCAAGGTCCTCCTTAGACAATCGTAATCCATATTCCACTAGAATAGAAGTTGGAATACAATTAGTCATGCAAAACTTATCTAACAAATTCTTTGCAATTTTTTGTTGAGATAATTTAATATTCCCATCTTCATATGACACCTCCATGCCAATAAAGTAATGCAATACTCCTAAGTCAGTTATCTCGAATTCCTTCTTCATTGGTTCTTTTAATTAACTATCATGTCCATAGACTCACTTGCAATAATAAGATCATCAACATAAAGACAGCTTAGCAACCATGTGATTTGGTGATCTTTAATAAACAAGGTGTATTAGAAGACACATTTTCTAAAACCACGAGTGCTAAAGCAATGATCAATGTAACTATACCAAGCTCTTAGGGCTTGTTTCAAGCCATAAAGTGCCTTCTTTAAATGACATACCTTACATTCATCACCTTTCTTCATATATCCTTCTGGTTGCTCTATGTAGACTTGTTTATTTAATTTTCCGTTTAGAAACGTTGTTTTTACGTCCGTTTGATGAAGATACCAACCATGATGTGCTGCCGAAGTTAGAACCAAACTAACTATATCAAATCTTATGACTGGAGTGAATACATCTTGATAGTTACTGTCATACTTTTGTTTGTATCCTTTTACCACCAACCTCGCCTTATGTTTGTCTATATACCCATGTTCATCATATTTCGTTTTGTATATCCATTTTACACCTATGGGTTTTATAGTTTTAGGTGGCTCCACTAAATCCCAGGTTTTATTTTTCAATATGGATTCCATTTCTTTATCTATTGCTTCCTTTCATTTATTTTTCTTACTAGTTTCTTCAATCGAAGTGGAATCCTCAGAATCTGCATAGAATACAAAGTTTGCTGAATTTTCATAACTACATTTATTCCCTTGATAAAGATTATGCACTTGTTCCTTTGTGAGAGCTAGGGTATTTTCATATATACGGTTAGTGCTTTTAGTTTTCAGCACTTCATTTTTTGAGGATTATGATTCTTTATCATCAAGATTAACATCATCAATTTCTGATTCTTCTTCACTGTGATGATCATTGTTAACCGAGGGAGTGATATCTATTGGTTCCATTGGTGGTGCTTCCGTGATGATCATTGTTAACTGGGGGAGTGGTATCTATTAGTTCCATTGGTGGTGCTTTTTGGCATCACCAATCATTTTATCTTCTAAAGTATATGATACACTTTGATCACCTTGATCTACGATCCAACGTTGGCCTTCATTGAAAAAGACATCCCTATTAACAATTGTTTCTTGTCACACCCCGGATTTCCAACCCGAAATCCATACACCGGTGGGCCCGGGTGGGGAGTATCGTGACGTCAGTTGATAATCATCATAGTCAATTAAACACGGTACAGCGGAAGTTTTGGAGTAAAATTACTATTACAAACCAAATGTTCGAAAATACAAAATAATACACAAGCTTGTAATAGAAGATCCACAGGCGGATCATAAAATGTCCATGGATAGAATACAAAACAGACTTTAGGTAGATTTAGGATTTGCAAGATCCTCTATCACTACCAAGCAGCTTCCGGCCTATTTTGTATTGTACCTGCAGTTTAGCCTTTGGACGATACGTCAGCTTACGCTGGTAAATACACCCAACTGACTCATTTTGAAAACTTTAAAAATGGTTTTAAGTGCAAAACGGCACAAAATCTTTTATTAACATGGGAAAGTTGACCTTGCAACCTTGTATCAGATTCACACGTTTGTCAATACGTACAGGGCCCAGTACAGAAACCGAGACATGATTAAATACACACCACTCAGGACTCACGAAGGAGTCATCCCCAACATCTTGGGAACATTACATACGAGCATCAAAAGGTGTATGCCTACACCCCGTGCTAAGGTTGTGGCCAATAACTAATGTATTGAGCCGAGGATATCCAGGACACGGTAATTTAACCCTCGATGTTTAAGTTATCAAACAAAACTGATTAAAACGAAATATGCGGGTTTACTAGCCACAAGTGGGCATTCGATTGACCCCATTTTGGACCAAGCGGTAATAATTTACTGTATTCCAAGCCCGTATAGGGAAAATAAGTCGAGAGTATTTACCTGAGCTAGTCTTCTTCTTTTATTTTTAAATAACTCAGCCGTATACAAAAGTACCAAGTGCAGATAGCATTTACTGGGAAGGCTCTAGTCTGGATTATGGCATAAACTAGCCAATTAAATACTAACGGTCCTATAAACCGAATAGTGTACATGATCATTATGTAGCTTGATTAAACGATGATTGGATAGAATGTAGTTTAATCATGAAAAGTACTTGACTTGTATAATATGGATAAACTATAAACATTCTGGATTTTGAAATTTAAATGACAAGGTTAAACCCGTTTTTGTTAAATTCCGTAAAATAGTTACATATACGTAACTGCGCGCATAGCAGCGATATCGGGTAACCGGATAAGTCATGGACAAGTTCTGTATGCCATTATACTTTAAATAAGTTAAGATATCAGTAGGATATCAACTTTTATGTCCGTTAAGGTTTTAAAACGAAATTATGCCTCATAAGGGCATTTTGCTAATTTTATACCGTAATAAAGGAACTTGAATATAATTTAATGTTATAGTCATATGTATTCTAGAAAAATACTTTATTTATGATATAATATCAATAGGATGTCAATTATATGTGTAAATTATCTTTTATGAAAAACTATGCACCGAAGGGGCATTTTGGTCATTTTACATATAGTTTATAAATTATTTGGGATTATGAGTTTATAACATGTACCTACTGTAAATATGTTTAAAATAAATTTTAAAATCAGTAGGTGACAAGTATTTGTCCATTAATATGGTTTAAAACCATATTATGCGCCGAGACGGCGCTTATGTCGTAAAATGACGTTTTATGCGATGTTTAATGAAAACTGACATTAGGGTCAGATTAAAATGTTTAAAATATGTTATTTAATATAACATATTAGTAAGTAAATGATTTTCCTTGAAAAGATTCGATTAAAACTATTTTATGAAGCACAAGGGCTAAAACCGTCATTTATCGACATAGTTTAAGGACTTGTTTGAAAACTCAGTTTATAACTTGGTTTAACATCTCAAATAATCCTACTTATAATATTACATCAGTAGGAAACTCATTTTCAAGTTTATTATTATTAAAACCTTGATCTATGTAAAAAGGGCATTTTGGTCAAAGATGACATAATTATGGAACTTGCGCATAAACTTGAATTCTGATTATGATCATATAATATAACCTCAGAGGGTTATGCTACATTATATTACGATCATAATACAACTTTAGATCAGTAGGTAACTAATCTAAATCGGGTCAGAATCGAAAGTCAACGCAGAAGTCAAACTTCGCGACTTTCGGTTGCGAACCGACCCTAGAACTGAAATTGACGAGCCGAACATGTTCTAATAATTATTACCAACTTGTTTAAGTGTCAAAAAAGGTTTCATAATATATATAAGATCAATTTATGATTTTTCCGAAAAATGGCCTGTTTGACTTTTTATTTTCATTACTTTGACCCGTCAATTGGTCTAGCAAACGTGATCTTCAGGAGGTGCCCTTTATAGGGACTAACACCTACCTTATTACGATCACTTAGCCATGTTCATTTCGAACAATGGCTGGACAATAATGGTCTTAACTGAAAGTCAAAGCGTTTTACGAAAACGTTTGACTTTTGGCTATAAAAGCCTACAAACGAAAATGCAAGAGCAAGGAACACTTACAAGAGGTTCCTACAATGCAAGAGAACTAAGTTGGATGCTCCTTACGGCTAGGAACTTCCAGAGGAAGGAGAAGAGTTATGATTTAGAAAGGTGCAAGTTGGAATGAAGCACTTGAACACCTATTTAAAAATGGAGAGCTCAAATGAGGTGAAGCCAGGTGTTTAGGGGTGTAAGAAGAAGCTTACAAGTGTCCCAAAACGTGACATAGCAGTTTAGAGAAGCCATGGTTTCGAATTAATGGTTTTGGAGTTTTGCTTGGAGACCAAACAAAACTTTCTACAGCAGATACTCTCTGGCGGGCCGCGAGAGGCACAAGCCATGCCTCTCGCGCCCCGCGAGCACCCTAAAGGCAGTTTCAAACTTTGACACTTTAGTCCCTTAACTTATGAAAGCTTATAAAAACCTTTTTAAACATTTTTTTTGGCACTTTTAGCCCTCCGTAGCCAATACTTGGCATACCGGGATTATGCCCGGACATTGTCGAGCTCTCGGTTTGTTAAAAGGTCACTCAGAGGTATAAATTAACATGTTGACACTTTTAATCCCTCCATTATCCAACTTTCACATATTTACAAAATTCAACCCTCTCGTCCAACAAATGGCACGTATGAGAGTTAGGACTTCACAAAGGATCACTTAGAGGCTTATTACAAGCATGTTGATTCCGATGTCACTCGGAGGCTGGGCATGTTGACATATCAGTCACTCAGAGGCCGAATTTCAAGCATGTTGACGTATCAGTCACTCAGAGGCTAATGATTTAAGCATGTTGACATATAGTCACTCAGAGGCAGTTATTTATGCATGTTGACATCGGATCGTCACCAAGAGGCTCAGATTGAGCATGTTGACGCCTTTAGTCCTTATTGGTCTTTAACAGACTATATTTAAAAAATACAATACGTGTCACTATACTATTGGACACGAATTTTACAGGGTGTTACATTTCTTTGTTGTGGGATTATACAACTTGTATGATTTGCTAGTTCATTATAGCCAACAAAGATAGCTTTCTTAGCTTTGATATCTAACTTACTTCTTAGCTGTTTTGGGACATGTGCATAGGCTATACAACCGAATGTTCAAAGATATTCAACATTGAGCTTCTTTCCACTCCAAGATTCTTGAGGTGTAACATTGGGTATCTTCTTAGTTGTGGCACGATTCAACAATATGTAGCACATGAGACGACATTCATTTGACCAACCTTTCATTTTAATCATGCTTATACTTAATCCATGAGTGTTCTATTTTTCTCTCTACCACACCATTTTGTTAAAGGGTGTAACTAGTGGTGAGTTGATGAAATATTCCATGCTTGTTGAGAAATTCTTGAAATGCACTCTCACAATACTCTCCTCCTTTATCAGTTCGTAGGCTTTTGATCTTGTAATCACTTTGTTTTTCGACCAGGGCTTTAAATCTTTTAAAGTAAAGTAATGCATCTGATTTCAATTTCCAAAAATATACCCAATTCTTTCTTGAGAAATCATCTATAAAGGTTTTGAAGTACTTGCACCCTTCTATTGATGGAGTTCTCATAGGTACACAAATGTCCGAGTGAACAAGTTGAAGAGGCTTGTTTGCATGTTTTCCAAAGACACAATTTTCAAATATGGTGTCGACCTTAGAAAATTTTGGTAGTCCCTCTACAATGTTATTTATCACCATATGAGAAAGTATTTCAAGATTAATGTGACTATACCTATGATGCCATAAAATCGAAGAGCCATGAGTGGTCATATTGCATACTTTTGCTGAGATATCCCGATTAGGGTTTAGAGGGACCATCTTATTACTAGTCTAGTACTCGCTTATTTTGTCCCTTTAATCTAATGACTACTTCTCCACAACTGAATACTTCTAGTCTTTCGTTATCTCATGTCCTCACTTCCCTTTTCTTTGAATCATCAAATGTGACAAACAGATGTTTGTTTCCTGTCATGTGGTTACTGCAATCACTATCTAAGTACCGACACTCGTTTCTTGAGATTTCTTCCATGTTAAAAATCATGAACATGGTTTCATCTAGCTCTTCTCTTATCTCATTTTTATGTAAAAGAATTGTTCCTGATTTTTCTGTATCTTCTTTCTTTTGACAAAACTTTGTTATGTGACCCTAAAGTTTGACATTTATATTGATCGAATTGGACTAGTGAATCTTCCTCTTCCTCTACCACGCCTTCTTACTCTAAAATCACCTCTAATTTGTCTTGGACGATCAATATTGTTTTGAATTTGTAACGCTTGTTCTATCTGAGTGTCATCATATTGTTTTAATCTCAATTCATGAGACTGAAGAAACCTTGACAATTATTCTATCGAAATTCTATTGAGATCCTTTGATTCTTCTAGGGCTACTACCACAGATTCATACTTCAGTGTCAAACTTCTGAGAATTTTTTCTACTATTCTTTGTTCTTCTACTCATTCTTTATTAAACATTGTTCTTCTACTCGTTCTTCATTAAAGCGTAATTGATGTACTACTATGATTGTTCAATTTATGTAGTCCTCTATTGATTTAGTTTCTTTTATTTTTCATGAATCAAATTCACGGTGTAAAGTCTGCAATTTCATCGTTTTAACGGGGTTTTTACCCCTGTAGGCTTTGTGCATAATGTTACAAGCATCTTTGGATAAAGATTTTATCTCAAATGTTGTTTCATTCACTGATTTAACTATTATATGCAAAGCTCTTTTGTCACGTTTGATCGTTTCTTTGTGATTGTTTCTATCAGTTCCTAATGCATTGGCATGTAAATCTTCATACCCCTCTTCCACAATGTTCCATAGATCTTGAGATTCCAAAAGTACTCGCATTTGAATATGCCAGTGATAATAGGTTTGGCCCAACAACTTTGGAATTTGGGTTTGAATCCCTCCATCAGTCATCATAATTTTCTGTGTAGTAATGGATTAGGGTTGGTCTTCTGATCATAATGGTAATTGCAAGTGAGGATTCAAATTTGCAAGGATTTCCGGGTGATTATTCGTGACTCTCATACCAGTTAGTTAGATTATAATGAATTAAGAGATTATCGAATATGGTAAAACTTGAATGTTCTTGATTGAATTGGTAATGTCGATTGAATTACAAAGAGGGTAATCACCATAACTTAGGTTATGCAATAATAAACAAATAATAATGATAAGAGTAAATTACGATTTTGGCCCTTGTGGTTATATCACTTTTACCCTATTAGTTTAAAAAATCTTTTGACATCTGTAAACAAAACACTCCACTCTTGTTCTCCTCTCTTGCCTCTCACTCTCTCTCTCCCACCACACAACCTACCACCGTCACCACCCACCCCTACACCACCTCTGCTCTCTCTCTTTCCCCCAAAACGGATCTGATCCACCCAAAAATTCAAAAGAGATTTCGTGCACTCTTTTTTTTCACCCAAAATTACAAGCACATGTGCACCACTACATTGTTGGGGGGATTTTGTATAAGGATAAATAAAACCCACTAAATATGCAAATTTGACTTTTTTAGTCAATTGTCAACAAACAACATACGTACCAAAGGCACAATCCATAATACAAAAGCCCAAAGAACTAGATTTATAAGCACCAAAAGCAGAATCCCCAACCAATGCAATATCAATTCCGCCAGAACCCAAACGCATCACCGACAGCTAACATACGACGTCACCATCGTTATTGCCTTCCCTTTCCTATGCTTTGTTCATCGAGTAGTTAGGGTCACTCGTTGGTCAGGGTTTTGAGGCTTTGGGCCGCCGTACATGGTGTATTCCGGTACATTGCTCATGCACCTGAAAATGTGTTTTGTGATGATGGTGTATGATTTTGAAAGTTTGTTTAAGATTGTGGCCATTGTTTGTAAGGTTAAATTTGTTGATTGGGATTAAAATGGATGAATTAGAGATATATAAGAGGTGGTCATGGTGGTTGAATGGTGGTGGTAAGTGGAGGGGGTGGCATCATTTCCAAGGGATAAAATGTTGAACTAGGTTTGGGTGGGTTTAATAATTAGATAAAGGAACTTAAGTGAGGGTAAATAAATGACATAATTGCCCATCATGTAAGCTGCACATGACTTATTTTTAAGCAGAGTTATGGATAGTGTTAGTCTAAGGGGCCAAAATAGTTAGATAAACTGAGATCGGAGGCACAGATGACAAAGGCTTTCTTTTTATGTTAATAAAGTAGAAGTGATATAACCATATGGGTGAAAATCGTAATTTACTCTAATATAATAATAATAATAATAATAATAATGATAATAATATAAAATATCTAATCTAGATTAAACTTATATTCTAACAATAATATGTTAACATACTAAACTTGATCTTATAAGTTTGTCCGTCTTGAACTCAGCGGCTTAATGTTTACATATGTTTGAGTCTTGATAAGTGAAAGACTATAGGGATTACTTGTGGTGGATGTGTAGAAACGTTGACCTGGAAGTTATATTGGAAACCCAAGACTTAATGATTATGATAATTACTCTGTATAACTTAGACTTAAGTTTACATATTTACATCACTTTGTATTTAAAGACAACTATTGAAAGTATGTTCTAGAATTCTAGTATCAATCGTTCACATTAGGTCACATCTACAGTGAGGTGTGACAAGTTGATATTAGAGACCAAAATTTCATTTTGAATTGATTAAAAATGGTTAATTAAGAAAGTAGGAGATGCCTAAGTATAAGTAATTGTACTTATCATCTATACTATATGTTCATCTTTCAATTATTATCCAAAATATAAATAATAAATACATTGTCAAATGTTAAAATTACTAAGATTAGTTAATCCCTTGAGACTACCCAACAAAGTGCATATAACAAATGAATAGATAGATTTTACATTTAGTATTTGTTTTATTTGTTACAATTTTTTTTGAAGCCACGAAGTGCATATAGCAAATGAATAGATAAATTTTACATTTAGTATCTGCTTTATTTTTTACATGTTTTTTGAATGACTAGCATACCACAAGAATTGAACACGTAACCCCTTACTACTCTAAACTCTATCTAACTCATCAATACCACTTGTTATAGTTAAAAGACAAAAAACACCATTCTATAGGAATCATACTAGGAAACCAAACGCCACAATAAATACTCTAATGAATACAAAGAACGCCTCCCATCATAAAGCATAAGTGATACAGGAGTTTTTTTCCTAATAGGGTGTTGGTGGAAAAAAAATATTTACCAAAATGGGTGATTTCAAAAATATTTACCAAAATGGGTGTTTTCATATATTTTTTGTTTTTAAAATATCTATTTGTAACGCCTCAAAATCCATATTTCAACTATTGGGTGTATGTTTAAATGGTTTGGCATGTTGTTGGGTAACTAGGGATACTTAACCAGTTAAATGCAAAGTTAACTTTTAAGTGTAAAGATGTGGTAGTGGTAAACTTGTAAACTAATAAAACTAGAAGGGTTGGAAATGCACATCTAGAAAGATGTATTTATATAAATAAATGAAAGAAAGAAATAAAAGAAAAAAGAGAAGGTGCTAGTGTGTGTGTGGAACGAGTTCAGAGGGAGAGAAAGAGAGACCATACTCTCTTGAAGCTTCAATGACAAAATTCAACAAATTGGAAAGGAAATTGGTGATTTTGTGCATGCATGAGTCTTGATTTATGATCATCTAAGTCTACTAAACACTTGGTAAGTTGTAGATTCTCATTTGATGATCTTTTTAGAAATGGGTTATGATCAAATCCGTAAATTGGTATGAAATTAAGCATGCTTATGTGTTAAAATCATCATATAGAACATGTGTTATGCATGATTTTAATTAATTCAATGTTTGGAAGTAAAACTCATTTGGGATGATGAAGATGGTGACATGGGTGTGTCACCCATATCTAATCCTATTGCAAATTTGATAAATTATGCGGTGTGTGATCTTATATGTTAGTTAGTTCAAAGTATAGTATGAGATTTGTTTGATTACAGTTGTGTTGATAAAATGAATGCAAGAAGTGGGAATCAAAGCATGAATGGGTTGTACATTATGCTTAGAAAGTGGCATGCACACCAAGTGTATGATGAAATGTCTAAGTGAAGTTAGGATGTGAAATTGTATGAAATGGCTTGACATATATGAATGAAATATGTTAATGATGATATTAGTAGTAAACTAACTTGTAGAATGTGATAATGCCACGTTTGAAGATAATTAAACTTGAAAAATGCATTGTAGAAGGATTTCATGAGAAGATGTAGTTAATGGTATGAATTGGATAGAAATATGCTTTAGGAACTTGTACACAATGTTGGAGCAGTATGATGTTTACTACATGTTCGCATAATTGTTTAATCAAAATTGATAAGTAAAAGTACGCTAAATGTGAAGCATAAGAGATCATTAGAAGGGATGAAGTTGGAACGATGTTGGGTTGCTAAGCATGGGTCATGATGTTAGTCGTAGAATTATGAGAATTACTAGTATGGACGGAAATGAATATGTTTGGTGTGTGCATATAACTACGTGACCATGTGGTTGAATGTGTATTATATCATAAGTATGAAATGTATATAGTGTCATTTGTATGGTCTACTATGATGACACAAATGTATGAAGTTAAGTCGAAAGTTCGTATGATACATCGTTGACTTCCTTAAAGTCAACTATGCATAAGTAGCAAGGTTAGACTTTTTGTCACAATTGTAATGTTATAGAAAGTCATATGGTATGCATTTAATCAATATGTGTTATATGTGATGACGTGATGAATTATATGAGTTGAAAATATATGATTGTGGGAATGTGCCTTATGCTTGTTAGAATTGACTAATGAAAGTCAAATGTGAGATATGCATTTGAAATGAGCGTTAATATATACAATCATGTATACTAACAGGAATGTGAATGCCATGACATGAAAGTATAGGAATCATGTCAAGGTGGATGGAAGCATGGAAGGCTAACGGGTCAAAAGGAGGTAAGGTAACGAATGCAAATACGGACGCTAAGGTAAGTGACTTCTAATTCACTTCTTAGTAATTATAGAGAGTTTTGATATTTACGAATATGGGGAATCATGTAAGATTCGTAGTAAATGCGAGCACTAAAGTAAGTATTTTGTAGCGGGTCGAAAGTAGCTAACTATGTCGAAAACAACTTGGTGAAACCAAACGGGTCGAATTAATGAGCTTGAACCGTGTAACAGCGATGTAATCCGTAATGGTTAAGGACACGATTAAGGATTTTGGTAAATCACGTAGACAAATGTTCTACGGTCAACTAGAAACGAGACCCAAGTGAAACAAATGAATATTGAAGAAGTTACGTAGTTTTTGCTGGAAAAAGGGTAAAATGGAAAGTTCAGCAGCTCTGTGCCGTAACCTACGGCTGCCAGCCGTAGGCTACGGCAGGCACTTGCTGCCTTTTTGTGCTAGTTAGGCCGTAAGCTACGGCCACCCAGCCGTAGCTTACAGCGGGCTTTGTTATTAAAATTTTGATTTTGTTGTTTAGGCGTACATGCTTAATTTGTTACGTTATGAACTTCGTACAACTGATGTATTCAGCGATTTATGAGATTTAAGTGCATTATTGAAATTCTTGGATGCATGATCAAGCTAGATGTTTGTAGTTAAGGTTGTTTATACTTATGCACGTATCAAGTAGGATCATTATCTAAAGAGTAGTTAGGCTAGATAAGATGTATGCATGTTAATAAACCTAATGTTTCCAAATAAGTGAGATTCGAATGAAGTTAACTATGGTGTTAATATATACGAATATTGATGATACTAACCGAGTTGTCTATGAGAACGAAATGAAAGTGCATGTATGAAAGTGTTGGGCTCTCAGAGAATGGAGGTCCGGTAAAAAGAACGAATTCGGAAGAACATCTTAATGGAGTAGTAAACAGATATAGATTGCTCTATGGTTACCGGTTGTTTATATATTTAGTAATTTATGTATGATGTCACCATTTACTAATGTGTTAGTCATATATGGTGATTGCTGGTTATTCGGGTCATTATTATAATCCTAATGGACGAGTGGACGATCGAGTCTAAGATTATGGATTGTACGAAGAAGTGGTCACGTGGTTTGTATTCCTATATTAAAAGAGTCTTATTAACTAAGGATGAACGATGTAATTATTTAAGGAGTCGTTTTTAAACGGTTTTCAAGTATGATAGAAGAGTTATAAAAAAATTATAATTCATATTCCGTCGCGTCATTTTGGTTCGAAACGTGTTAGGGTCTTACACTATTACTATTGTTTTCTTTTATTTTTTTATCAAGTCTACACATGGGTCACGTCCACCCAGACACCTTAACAGCCATGTCTTCTTCATTTTTCCGATCTTCGGTGACGATGTATTCGATGGCTTTAAAACAGTGACCACGACTAATCGGCTAACATTCACTAGACAAGTAAACGGTTAAATAAAAATCTAACAGTAGTAGACCGAAAAAGACCATGACTAACCAGCTAACATTCACCAGGAAAGATATACGACGGTACACCGAAAAAGAATCAAAAGATGTCTGGAGAAATATTTTAAGGCTCAAGTTAATCTATTATTCTCTTAATTATTTATCGTGTTAAAATGAAAAATCTAAACTGAACAAAGCAACCATTTTAATTTCATTCATATATAATTTATCGTTTGATTTCATTCAAGATTTGGAAGAACAATTGTTTGATTTCATTTTGAGAGTGAACAACAGTAGTGGTGGTGGTATCCATTGAAGTAGAAGAAGAGAGTCTCCGGTGGATTTTTTTTATTTATTATTTTTTATGGCTATCTGTTTCATTTTTACTTTGATTTTTTGTCTTAAACAAAGATTATATATATATATGGTGAGGTTATTGTGAGAAAATTTAAAAGTGTGAGAATGATAAGAAAAAATATCAACCATTAGATTAAATATCTAATGGTTGAGATCACAGTGGCATTATTGTAATTAAAGTGTCCAAAAATTAAAACTGATTGGAGCATTCAGGGGTGTTTTAGACATTTTAATCAATTTCAAAACACAAACCGTATCTTCTCCCCCAACAATCAATATCAAACCATCGACAATTTCAGAGGTTATTCAGGATAGTATCTTCATTACCAATTGTAATCGCAAAATCACTCAGCACAATGAAGAAAATTAAGCAACAATATCTTGGCGACCGGAAGAAGGAAACGAAGTCGCAGTCTACGACGATGGGAAATCCTGCAAAAACACATACAGGTATGTAATGTGTTATGAAATCAGGGTGTTTTTAGTCGTATTTAAATATTTTATTGTGTTATTGATGATTCCTTTAGTTGGTATGATTAGGGTTTTCGATAGGTTGCTTAATTTCAACATAATAAAACTGTTATGGTGTTTTTCAATGACTTATGAAGGTTTTGGTTTTTTTATCTATGGGGTTCGATTTAAGTCGTGTTCATCCAAAAAAGACTGCACTATAAGATTTAGGGATTAAATGTTATGGTGTTTTTAAGTTTTTGTGGTGTTTTTATAAATTGTTAATTTGGTTTTTGGTTTCTGCCAGGGTTTACCTATTAAGGTGTTATTTAAAGGCAATGGTGTTATTTCTGAAGTCTTCACAACTCATTGAGAATATGGTGTTGTTATTCTTAACGTATTGTCTGTTATAGTGTTTTACGAATACCGTGGTGTTTTTTTTATCTATCAAGGTGTTATTTAATGGGTTGTATTCATTCAACAAAACTGTTGTGGGTTTCTTCAATGAGTTATGCTGTATTTTGTGTTCATTCAAACAAAACTGCATTCTAAGACTTAGGGTTTGTCTGTTAGAGTTTACTGTTAGGGTGTTATTTAATGAGGTGTATGCATTCATCAAATACTGATGTGGTGTTTTCGATTAGTTACTCTGTTTTTTGGTGTTATTTACCATCTATGGTGTTCGTAATAAGTTGTATTCATTCAAACAACAAACTGCATCCCAATACTTAGGGTTTATCTGTGAGTGTGGTTTTTGGTTTCTGTGGGGTGTCTTCAATGAGTTATGCTGTTTTTTGTATTCATTCAAACAAAACTGCATTCCAATACTTGGGTTTGTCTGTTTGGGTGGGTTTTTGGTTTCTACGGTGGTTCCTGTTAGAGCTTACCTGTTAGGGTGTTATTTAATGAGTTGTAGTCATTCAACAAACATTGTTGTGGGGTGTCCTCAATGAGTTCTTTTATTTTTGTTTTTAATTCTGATTTGGTCTCATACCTGGTGTTATAGCACATTTGTTTCAATAACTTGGTTCATATATACATTTGGTATAATACATTTGTTGTAATAACTGGGGTTATAATACATTTGTTGCACATGTGTACTCTATAGTTAAGAAACGCCAGCGTCTCCGTACAAAAATGTACCGCTCCAAATATAAGAACACAAAATAAACTGTTGTCTTCTGTTCAGATTCAGATGGAGAGGAATATGAGAAAAAAGGTACTTGCATTGCAACTAAATGTCACGCACCTGCTTAACGATTGCAACATAAAAATTAACTGATAAGACTTGACTTTAGTTGGTCCAGATGTGCATGCTCATAAAGCTGAGCGTATTAGTGATATTACAAATCAAAACAAGGAAGTGCCGCCACAATCAAAACCAAAAACAACAACAGTAGTTCTCCATCCAGGGAAGCAATTCAAATCAACTGCACGATGGTTGGTTGCAGGAACAAACACAAACGGTATGCATTTTTCGTTGAAAATTATATTGAACTAAATGTCTATACTGTGCGGGATTATTAATAGTTTGTTTGTTTAATGTAGAATCAAAGTTAACCACAAAGAAGCCTGATCAAGGGATTTCAAAGTCATCATCCGACTCGGACGATGACTTTGTTGACACCCCACCAGGAAAACGAAAGAAGTCGCTAGCCAAAAAATCGTCGATTCATGCAAAACGCCAAATACAAACACAACCTTACAAGCCCTATACTGGAACAAAAATTAGGCCAAAAGTTTCAATCGATAATTTGTTAAATCTAACTCATGATTTGAGTGCGAAACAACGAGAGAAGGTTTACGAGATCGGATTTGGCTCAATTTTCAGCCTTCAGGTTACTGGTGTCCCAACCACAATCGCACACTGGTTGGTCACAAATTACGACCCAGATGCGTGCGTCTTGAATGTTGGAAACGACAGGCTAATACCCATTACTGCAGACCTTGTATACCGCATATTCAAGCTGCCTCGTGGGAAAAATATGCTGGTTGTACAGATGAAGGCAAGCAAGAGGAGGGATGAAGTTATGAAGGAATTTAGGGATCAATTTAAAGATGTACAAAGAAAAAGACTGTCTCCATTGCAGCTGATCCTGTACATATTGAGTATACAGTTGTTCGTTTTGAATTTCATAGTTGTCTACTTTTCATTTCTGGGAGAAACGACGAGCAACAACTCGGTTAATGTCCGGTATCTTCCGTGCATAAGGCCAGAAGTTGAAATATCAAGTTTTGATTGGTGTGCTTACATGGTTGCGTGCCTCAACCGCATGAAGAGATCGTGGAACGGTGACGAGGATCATTTCAGGGGTCCAATGATTTTATGATGGTAAGTTAATACTCAGTAAAACATAAACAAAAAGAATTCATGCATTAAAAATTTGTAGAAAAACCTCTTTTCCATGAAACTTGACAGATGGCCTATGCAATCGAGAAAAAAAAAGATACCTTCAACACAGTTCGGCTCTGATTGCATTAGCAACTGATGACTTGTTTGACGAGCTGGCTTCAGAGATGGAACGTAAAAAGATATCAGCTGAAGATGTAGAGTCAGCAAGAATGGGAGAAAAAAGGAAACGTGGATAGGAGGATATCAGTGGAAAGGAAAAGAAAAATGTGAATAAAGGTACTACAGAAGTTGAAGATGATGACGCACACCTTGGTAGATACAAGCATTGTGCGGACTACTTTCTGACACAAACTGACACCCAAACGTGTGCCATGCTTGTAGGTCCAGATGGAGTGTTTCGTGTGCTGATGGTATCGCAGTACGGAGACACACAATCGCCACCCTCCGCATCTGGAAGGAATCTGATGTTGTAAGAAAACAATAGGTTGTAAATAGACTGATACCATATATATTGTTTTACCAAAAATGTTGTTTAACCGGATTTTGATACAGGATAAATGCAACCTTTTGGATAAGTTGTTCCGTGATTTTGAAGGATGCGTACGCATCATCAATGAGATAATTGCGGAATCGTGTGCATTGTATCCAAAAAGTGAGAAATTGAAGAAAAAAGCATTGACGTGGAATGCAATGAAGTTGAAACATCTACATTCGGATGAGGCGTGCAAGATGTCAACCCTCGTGAAGGTAGTGTAACATTAACCAGTAATAACACTACTCCAAATAGGAGAAATCATGAAAGTATGTTGCAGAAAAATCTCCCTTTTCACCCATGACGTCATCATTTGTGGCAGAGGTAGAGGCAGCGATAGACGCGGTGTATACAACAAAGACACCCCAAACCCGGTTCAATGTGTCAGGGCTTGAGGCCATGAACCTGTCAAAAAGACTTGAGAGTGTTTGGGGTCATGATGAAAGTGGTGAGGTGGCGCGGTCTGCGATGCACGAAAAAACACCACGGCCAAAAAGGACAATAATTTTGCCGCCTACGCTACGGTCGCCGTATGTCAGTCATGTAGTTTCATTGAGGGCCGGACGAGAGAAGTCAGAAGAAGTCGTTGCACGGTGTATTTTCTGCGGGGTGTGTAACGTGTGGTACGTATCCATCATACAAGTATAATTATTCATTAACATTATTTATTTAAAATAAGTCTCTCGTGTTGTAGGGATGTATTTTCAGCAATAGTGGTCAACTTTCGGTGATGAGGGCACCATTCGAGTCGATGATACCGGGTGTCACGGTACATATTGATGTCATAAGTGCATGGGCTGTAGTCTTGAACTACGAAGAGAGAATGAGGAAGATGGGAACAGCCCCAAAATTGTTCTGCAACGCTGGAATGTTGGCATGTGTTCTTTATTGATTATGGTGTTGATTGTTCTACTGTTCTCGTGCTTGTATGTCTGCGTATATACTTGTGGGGTGGGTTCTGTTAAAAGTGAAGCTGTTTATTGACAACCATAAACTGCATATATTTCATTTATTTATCAAGTAAATCTTTCATAATATTTGTATTTGTTATGTTGCTTTTACATATAAACCTTCTACTTACCCTAATTTTGAACAAGAACTACATGAGGCGAACCTCGTGCATTAGGCACACCTGACTATGTTTATGATTGGAGTCTATATGATCATTGCATAATCCAGTCCTTATGATTAAATATTTTTAAACCAAGCTTTGACTAGATATCTATGATTCGATTGATGGTTTTTGATCATTGCAGTTTAGTTTCTTCTGTTACCTAAGTTTTCTTCAATATGATTCAGTTGGTTTGCTTGTTACCCTGTGTACCTATCTTTTTGGCATAGTTCACTTTATACTGTATGATAGTATCACAATTTAAGATCAGGTTAAATGAAAGTCTGAAAGTATTCTCTTGAAGCACGGATTGGACCAGTGAAAAAATCTTTGCATTTAGTTAGTTTCAAGGTTTTCAATTTTAGAGCATAAGAGACATCAAATAGTGAAACATTGGTAAGACAGTTCTAGGCCTGCATATTGTTTAAATTATATGACTCCCTTTAGATGAAACCCATTAGTATTACCATTTGTTTTATCATAAATTTGAAGAGAATGATCAAAGATAGTTCTATGCCTCATGTAGTTCTAGGTCAAAATTGATCAAAATTAGGGTATGTAGGAAGTTTATATGTAAAAACAACCAAAGGTATGAAAATAAAGTCTTTGGTCAAAAAATAGTACTCAACTTTTGGTCGTAAAAAATAGTACACAACTCATGGTGTTATAACTTAATGTTAATTGTATGCCATCTGGTGATCTATGTGTGCTTATGTAAGTTCTTTCATGTGTTATACTATTGTTGAAGTGTTTTTATGTGTTCTTAAAAGTCTATGGTGTTATTCCTGTTATAAACTTATGTAAATTTTGTTTTTGGAGCTGTAATAACTTATGTAAATTCTATTTTGGAGCTGTAATAACACCATATCATCTAACATTGTTTTTTTTAAATAATAAACATATGCAGCTTGAAAAGGAGTTCGACTTACCTGAAAAAGACCAGATATCAAGGTTTATAGAGAACATGAAGTATGTGCTAGACGATACGGTACAAAAGACATTTAAAGGTTTCCAGACGGTGTACATCCCTATCTTGAATGGGGAACACTACTTTCTGCTTTTTTTCAACTTGTCAACGACCCAAATAATAATCATCGACAACATAGAGGGTGAAGCTGGTTTAGAAGAAAGATACGGCGGGATGGTTGAAAAGATGGTACGGACAACTCAGATATATACATAACTATCTTTATATATTTAAAAAACAATAATGTTACCGGATGTATTATTTCAGGTAAGTGCCTTTTGTGGGTTCCTTAGTCGTCTGTATACAGCCCGTAGTAGCTGATAGCTGATAAACTAAGAGTTACCAAACCCGTAAGACTAGAATTCCCATGGCAGACTCTATTTAACGATACCGACTATGGTATTTTCTTAATGCGACATATGGAGACTTACAACGGTAAGCTAAAGGTTACCTCGTAAATTGAAAAACATACCTGTAAGTGCGCATGAGTGTATCTGCTTACGAAAACACATGTCTTTTGACTTATATAGGAACAAGCGTGAAAGATTGGAAATGTGGACTATCATCAGAGAGAAACGCAAAGGGGGAAGTCTTAGATATCAAAGAAAGGAAATCACTGATCTACGCAAGAAGTATGTATCAAAAATGCTTCTTAGTGAGGTGAACACAGTACGAGTGATTGTAGAGACAGAAGTTAGAGAGTTTGCTTGTTTAGACGAGGATGAAAGGGTGATGCTCGAAGAAAATGGAATACAGAGGATTTGTCACAGGTTGGATGATATAATGTAGGTTTCAAACAAGTTAATCCAGTTGGTACATTTTCGATTTGGTTGCTCTAAACAATGGTGTGACGTATGATCATTTTATGGGGTTTTTTTGATTCAAAAATGGTGTGACATTTGATCATTTCTTTTGCGGTTTTTTTTTGTTTACTTTCTATAATATTTTGCTGCAATAAACTAGTTTTATATCGTTCAAAACAGATGGAATTACCGAATATCACAGAATATATACTTAAAACAAAACCCTGTTACATAAAAGACACGATAACAAACCGTGTAAATTGTTATAACTCATGGCATAAACCTCTTCAGTTGGCTAAACCTCTCTTTAAAATAAAAAAGAACACCATAGTAACCAATTGACAAGACACAATTCGATATATAAAAACACAATGCATTTGGATAGATTAACAAAAATACATTGTTATACCAAGATGCAATATGTACACTTTTGAAATTGACACGTAAAAAAAACTCATAAAGGAAAAAACTAAACAAGTGTATAACGTTTCAAAGAAAAAATTGAAGTATATACATTCAACCGAATCCACTTTGTACAAACACCAAAAAAATGACTTATCCAACAATCCCTAGTCCTCTCCTTCCTCCTCGTCTGCTTCATCCTCATCAGATTCGACCACTTCTCCCCCCCCCGTCTTCCTCAGAACTAGCGTCTTCTTCTTTCCTTTTAGGGTGTTTACAGGTACGTCTGTTATGACCGTACCTAAAGCAATTTTGACAAAGACGTCTCTTATTACCCGTTTGGCTTCTTACCATTTCACGTTTAGACTTCATCCTTTTTGGCTTACCCATACCTTTATATCTATTTCCAACGGGGACCCGAACAGTAACTGTAGATGGTTGTGTATTGCCATTATTCAGCAAACCTTTCCCTACGACTCTTGCGAGGTGCATTTCCGACGGCCTCATCAGCCGATCGAAAAACTTAACCACATGATCCCTAAATGAGCACAATGCATTGAAATTGGTAACAAGTTTGTTAATAACCGACTCAGTATATTGTGTTATCTCACGTACAACCCGGTTAACTTCATTATACCGATCTTCATCCTCATTCATACCTAAATTAACACCCGGAGCGCTATTGGGAACAGCCTCCCTCGTCCAACGTCTAAGTTTATATCGTTGAGGGAATTCCATGACGTCAAGCATCATAAGCACGCAGAATATGTGTGAGCACAACAACCCAAACTGTTCGAATCTTTTGCATGTACAATATATAGTCATGTCGGCCTCTCGCACCATTACCTGTGAGACACAACAAAAAACATATAAATTCATACAAAAAAGCGAATAACCAAAATTTTTTATATATAACACCAAATGACACCATACTAATTCATGTGTCGGAACCAACTATATTTAAGGTAAAATGTAAACAAAACCAACAAAAATAAAGTCTATTGTATACCTCGAAGAAAGTGGTGCATGGTTGTTCCCAATCCTTCACAAAAAAATTAACGAAGTCATCAATAGTTTCCCACTTTCCAATAGCACATCTATGTATACCATTTTGTATCTCCAATTCGACATCAGAAAAAATAGTGCGTGTGTATAACCTCGCGGCCTCCTCCTCCAAAACAAAGTCTAATGCCCATTTGTCAGCAATCATGTTTCTAGTGTCATGGTCGTTCTTCCTATGCTCATGTCTTTGAGCTTCAATTGCAGAATCAAAATGCCCCAAAAATTCAACAAGGGTACACTCCGGGTTGCAAATCTCTCCAAAAAATGGTTCTCACTCTCTGAACGAGATGAGGTGCGCATAAGCCCAGACATGTACTCGTCACGATAATACGCCGGTATCCAACTACCCCTGATTTGATAAACTGACTACAACCATTCATGCTCAGAAAGATTAAAATCATTCATTATGGTACCCCATTCGCTTTCAAACTTCTCGGGTAGTATAGAATTGGTCCACACAATGTCACACAACCTCTTCTTGAAATCTGTACTATTACAAATTTTAGGGCCAACCTAAAACACCATTGAAAAAAACATATAAACAAAATAAGGACCATACAACAAATGGAAAAATCTTAATAGACCGAATAAGCAAAAACACCTTAACAGTAAGCTTGTCCATTATATGCCACATGCATAACCTATGCCTACTCTCAGGCCATGTATCTTCAATAGCCTTCTTCATGGCTGGGTCTTGGTCGGTCACGACAACCGGAGGAGCAAGACCAAAAGATTCACGAAACACCTTAAGCAACCGGCTATACGTTTCAGCGGTTTCGTTTCCTATTATAGCGGCGCCAAGTGTAACGTTACGATTATGGTTGTCGATACCAGTAAATGGTACGAACATCATTTTGTACCTAACACAAAAAATGAAAAAAAAGACCATATAAATGTCTTTTATATATAACTAAAAAGAATTTAAAAAAAACAAACAACAAATATAATTAGTAAAAAAACTTGTTAAACCGATATGTTGCATCAAATGACACAACGTCACCGAAAACTGAATAATTCCGCTTGGCCTCCTCGTCTACCTAGAACAAAGCCCTTAATATACCATCTTCAGATGTTGTATACTCCATTGAAAAGTTTGGCATATACTCTTTCTTTCTCAACAACCGTTTAATCATCATATCAGCATCAAACTCAGATATGTACCTGTTTATATCTCGTTTAAAATTCTTGAAATCGGATTTGGTTGCCCCAACCTTGTCAAAGCCACCATACAGTGTCCTCATGATATTAAATGCTTTGACAGGTTCAATATTTATCGCACTCAAAGCATTAACCGTTTGCTCTTGAGTATAGTTCATTCCTCGGTTAACGGAGAGTAAATACCTATCCTCGTCAGCAACAAAAGAGTGGTTATGGTCCTCCTTGAAATAGTATACCTCATATAGATTTAAATCATTTAGCTTTAAGCACATACGTGCTTCGCATCCAGTCCTAATAGAAGGGACTCACCGAGTAGATTTCCTTTTTGAACCTATATTTGAGGTGTCGACCACTTTAGATGAGTCGATCACCTTAAAAGGTTTGGTCCCTTCCTTTGAGCAAACGAAATATATGGATTTAATAACATCCTTCAGCTTGTATTGTGAAGACTTCCTGGCGGTAAAGCCAGCAGCCATCGCGTACTTTTGATAAAAAAAGGAATGCATTATTCAGTGTGTCGAAAGTCATTTTCTCTCTCGGCCTAAGCGACTCTTCTACCTCAGGTAAAAAAGTCCTCTTACAAGAATTTTAAGACAGGCGTGGACGCCCAACAGGCTGGTAATTATGAGGCCCTACAAATAACACCACATAAAAAGACATAAATAACTTCCATTAGTTATAACACCAGAGAAAAATAGATTTTTTAAAAACAGCACCATACCTCATAAAAACAGTATGAAATAGTTGTAACAAAAATAACACCATGAAATAGCAACACAAATATATGTATTTAACGCCAGCACAATAGCCCGTTAATAACCCCATGAAGGAACACAAATGTATGTATTAAAAGCCAGCACAATAGAAGTCAAGAAAACCGCGCGTGTATGTGCTTCCATATAAGTGGTTTTTAAATAACACCACAAATGCACATAAATGCACACCCCGACCCGCAGCGGAAATAAAAGTCGGGGCATAATTGGGTTATCACCAAAGCTCATGACATTTACTAATAAGTTTCATATTTACTAAATTGAAATTAAAACTTCAAATATTCAAACACAATAAAACCAAAACATTGTTCAGAACATAACAGTTTTGTTTAATCTTCTAAGGCCATTTCTATGTGTTTTTTTCTTCAGCTTGTTCACATGTATCACACGTAAAACAAAAGATATGGGTCAACAAAAGTTGGCGAGTGAATCTAAGTAAAACATGTAAACATTTGTTGTATTAGTTGTTTAAATAAAAATTTGTGCATGAATCATAAGTCAGCATAAGTGTATATATAAACCACCACAAACCAAATAATATCTACAATGAACACATGACATGATGAATGATGAACTTGAGATCAAGTCTCAATCAAACAGATCCGATCTAATGAGGTACCTGATGCTTAACTCGTATCCCACGAGGAACTGATGGGCCTAATGAATGATTGCACTGAAATGATAAAATGTAACCACACATAACCACACAAACAAATATACACCTTTGATCACGAAATGATGTTAGAACAAGTGTTTAAATAAATAAAACATGTACGACAAATGATACACCCCAAAACATGATTAAAAAGGAGAATTTGTAGAGATTCACTCACAATGGCTGCGTTCCTGGATTGATAAAGAGTGTGCACGAACAGACGAGGAAATCTAACCTAAATATTAAAGAAATAATTCGATAAATAAAATAAAATAAAAATAAAAAAAATATTGATATTTTGATTTATTACTTTTTGTTAGAGTTTTGGGTAATTTTAGGGTTTTATTGTGGTTTTAACTTTGCTTTTAAGGGTTTTACTTGATTAAAATTAAGAGTATAAATATTAACAAATAATAAATAAAATAAAAATATATTTTAAAAACCTTGTCAGACCTGAGAAGGTATGTTTGACCGAATTTTTTGTGAAATTGGATGCGTGTGGTGGGATTCGAACTCGAGACCTTCCGCTTACGTGCACACAGCTCTTCCAATTGAGCTACGTGTCTAACCCGATGGAATTCCATTTTTAATTACTTTTATACACTTATTTGTTCATTCCAGAATTTAATTTATTAAAAAGGATTTACAAATCCTTGAACCGGTAGAGCACACTGAGTTTCGAACCTGCGATCCCGAAGTTATTTTGCACCCAGCCCAACCAGTTGTGCTGGGTGTCTAACCCGGTTATTATTGATTTTCTAATATACTAATCGTTAAATGAAACTTCATCTTCTTCCCTGGTTCTGATTAAACTCAGTACTGGAACATGTGTTCTGGTTAAAATGAGATGGATACATTTGACAGGTTAATAACATTTATAAGAAAGGAGATGGAGATTTACTGACGGTTGCAAGTATCCGACAAAGGTTCCGGCGATTAAGATGAATTCCGGTGATCGGAATTTGATGTTCGACCGGGCAGTGGTTGCAAACAGAGTAATATCAAAACATATGTTTGATTATGCGCGTGCTTGATATGATTGGAGCAGGGTATTTACAATCGGAGGGGCTTTAAATCTTGACTTAAATCTTGGGTTACGACAATCATGTTTGAATAAAAATTTTAATGCTTTTGAGTTATAACTGATGATTATTATCAGTTATGGTCATTATTAATTACAGGAAACGTTCTTCCCAAAAATTTCGCAATTGATCTTCACAACGGATTTACAGAAGAAATCCTTTGTTGTTGCAGGTTTGTTTATTAAATCTCTATAAAGATTATTTGATTTTGATAAAGTCACAAAACTGTGTGCAGTGTAGTGGTGTTATAGGTGTGTGCATGTGAGAAAGACCCGGGTTCGATTCCGGTTTCCCCATCTTTTTTAATTATTTATGTATTTTATTTTTTATTTAACATTTTTTTGGATTAATTTAACTTATTTATTGTTTTACTTATTAATTATAACTTTTTCTAATAACATTTGTTACTTGTGACGAATTAAAATAATAGGCACTAATGAATGCACAATGAAACATATAATCAATACTCGATTAGGAACGGTGCGGGTTCTTGAAACCCGTTTCACACAAATGTTACAGTATCCCAAACTTTTAGAAATTTCGTCCCGAAATTTAAGTAGTTGTCGTAACAAGGAAAAGATGCGAGTATTTTTCACGCATTGAGTCTTCACGTTCCCAAGTAAACTCAGGTCCTCGTTTTGATTCCCAACGCACCATGACTATTGGAATACGTCTTCATCTCAAACGCTTTTCACCGAAATCCATGATTTCTACTGGTCTTTCAACGAAGTGCATTAATTCATCAATTTGAATATCTTCCAAAGAAATATGGAGATTTTTGTTGGTAATACACTTTTTCAAGTTTGATACGTGAAATGTGGGATGAATTCTGCTAAGTTCTTCTGGTAGGTCAAGCTTGTATGCTACAGGACGTACTATTTCGAGTATCTTGAATGGTCCCACATAGCGTGGTGCTAGGTTGCCCTTTTGTCCAAAACGAACCACTCCCTTCCATGATGATACTTTCAAAAGTACTCGATCACCAACACAAAACTCCAAAGGCTTACGTCGCTTATCAGCATAACTCTTTTGATGACTTTGAGCTGCTAGAAGATTATTGCGAATCAGAAGAATTTTGTCAGTCGTTTCTTGAATCAGTTCGGGTCCAGTGATTTGCGCTTCACCAATTTCGTGCCAACATACAGGAGATCAACATTTACAACCATATAAGGCTTCAAAAGGAGCCATACCGATGCTTGAATGATAACTATTGTTGTACGAGAATTCAACCAATGGTAGGTGAGTGTCCCAATTACCTTTGAAGTCTATAACACATGCTCGTAACATGTCTTCAAGGGTTTGTATGGTGCGCTCAGATTGACCATCAGTTTGAGGGTGAAAGGCAGTGCTGAGATCTAGACGTGTACCCATAGCGGATTGTATGGCTTGCCATGTTCGTGAAGTGAACCGACCGTCTCGATCTGCAATGATACTTAGAGGTACATCATGACGACTTACAATTTCATTGATATAGATACGAGCCAACTTCTCATTCTTGAAATCTTCACGGATAGGAATGAAATGGGCTGATTTGGTGAGACGATCAATGATAACCCGTATGGTGTCATAACCACTGGAAGTGCGAGGTAACCCGGTAATGAAATCCATGGTTATATTTTCCCACTTCCATACAGGTATTTCAGGTTGAACAAGAAGTCCCGAAGGTCTCTGATGCTCAGCTTTTACTTTGGAACATGTAAGGCACTTGGAAACAAATATAACGATATCTTTCTTCATGCCAGGCCACCAGTAGGAGTATCGTAGATCTTGATACATTTTATCGGCTCCTAGATAATCGAGTTTTGTGTGCCTCATTCATGAGAAAGACACGAAGATCATCACGATCAGGTACCCAAATACGATTCAAGTAATAGAGAATACCATCCGACTTGGACTCTAGTTTAGTTTCAGCTCCACAAGACAGTTCGTCTCGTACATCATTTTTCGTGACAGAAATATGTTGAGCTGCTCTAATTCAGTTTTTAAGATCGGTCACAATTTGAGAACACAAAATATGAATGGAGTTTGCATACTCCTTTCGACTGAGGGCGTCGGCCACAACATTAGCCTTGCCAGGATGATATCGAATTTCACAATCATAGTCATTTAGGAGTTCGACCTATCGTCGTTGTTTCATGTTCAACTCTTTTTTATTGAAGATATGTTGAAGGCTCTTGTGGTCCGTGTAAATCTTACACTTGGTACCATAGAGATAGTGTCTCCATATCTTTAGAGCGAACACAACTGCTCCAAGTTCTAGGTCGTGAGTAGTGTAGTTCTTCTCATGCACTTTGAGTTGCCTTGAGGCATAGGCTATTACTTTTCCTCTCTGCATTAGAACGCAACCTAGGCCTTGCCCTGACGCGTCGCAATAAACCACAAAATCTTCGCAACCATCAGGAAGTGTAAGTATAGGTGCATCACAAAGTTTTTGCTTCAAAGTTAGGAAAGCCTCTTCTTGCGGGGGTCCCCAAATAAAGGGTTTGCCCTTGTGAGTTAAGGTTGTGAGTGGAACGGCGATACGAGAAAAATTCGCGATGAAACGATGATAATAGCCAGCTAGACCAAGAAACGATTTAACTTCGGTAGGAGTACTGGGCGCTTGCCACTCTTGTACCGCTTTGATCTTTGCAGGGTCGACATGAATCTCTCTGTCGTTAACGACATGTCCAAGAAATTGTACTTCTTTTAACCAAAACTCGCATTTCGAGAACTTAGCATAGAGCTTTTCGGTTCTCAAGAGTGTTAGGATAAGTCGAAGATGACGCTCATGATCAGATTTGGTCTTGGAGTAGATAAGAATATCATCAATGAAAACTATGACAAAACAATTGAGATAAGGTTTGCACACCCTATTCATCAAATCCATGAAAACAGCAGGGGCATTGGTCAAACCAAAAGGCATAACCATAAATTCATAGTGACCAAGTCGAGTTCGAAAAGCAGTATTGGGAATATCTTCTTCACGCACTCTAAGTTGATGATAACCAGAACGAAGGTCGATCTTTGAAAAGCAGGTGGCACCTTTGTAGGTCCCCTAGTTCTTATGGATCTTGACAGAATCGTCTATCTAATCTAGAGTGCGGAATCCCCTATATCAGGTTTCACAGAAAACAATAAGAACAAGAACACAATTCCTTTAAACAGTCTTCTATTGATTATCCAACACAATGTGTTTACAACCAATTCAAGACTCTCTAGAAATCTCTTAGCCACTCTTTGTAGATTTCTTCCAACTAACTGTCTAACCTAAAACCCTAATGCACAACATGTATATATAGTACATGTCTACATCCTAGGCTTTCTACTGGGCTAGGCCATTCTCCAAGCCCATTACAACTCTAAACAAGCTAAACATGAATACTAAACCCAATACAAAATATTCAAAGACTAACTATTAAACTATTAAGCTGTTGTAACCAATATGCACCAACAGACTCCCCCTTGACAATAACTTCATAGTGTAATTTTGTCTTCAAACATCTTGTGATCTTTTCGTCTTTGAATAGCTTCAGCTACATGTAGATTCTTACAGCAACAGACTCCCCCTAAGCTAATGCTTCCAATCTCCAGGACTTTCATTCGCTGTAGATTAGCGAACTAGCATTCTCTGTTTAAGCTCATATCTCCAACTTCCTCTAAGTCACCCTTTGCAATGTAGTAGAAGGATCCTACCATGCATCTTCACACATTATTCACTCCATTCTTAAAATGTACTTTACTTGAATTCTGCACTTCATTTTGATAACTGCATCAATCTGTTTAGAAACACAAGCAAGTAACTAGAAAAACCATTAGTCCTTTTCCACATTAAAGATAAACAATATTTTATCTTATCATGCAAAAACAAACAACTTATCAGATCAAACTGGGAGACTTTAAAAACATATCTTTTTTGTATTTTTTATATTTTCTGAAAAACAAATAACTGACAATAAAATAAACACTCTATTTTTGTGAGTATCACCGTTAAGAAGATCATATCAGCAACATCAAACTGTTTTCACACTATCGGATTATATTATATGCAATATTCATGAAAAGCAGTTGAAGACGATACAGTATTGTTTATCTACTTAAACAAAATACATGAACATTTCAAGTGCCATTACCTCGCGATCTGTTTAGATAAGTTATACTGATGTACTAGTGTGTCCCACTTGAGGACATACCCCGTGATTAAGGTATGCACAAAAATTCATCATAGTAGGTGAGTATACCGAAATTCATCCTTTAGAATTACAACGTTAGATAATTGGTGATCAGGTCAGTACTGCTATTCTCTTTTCCTAATTTCTTGCCACGTGTTTCATCCTTTTTACTACCACTCTTTTGCATTCATTCTTTCCGAGGTACACCTCATTCGTTCATTATATTTACTCTATTGCCACCTACCACTCTTTTGCATTCATTACTTGCCAGCTTGAGCTACACCTCATTCATTCATAGTATTTACTCTATTGCTATCTACTGTTTATCAATACAACTTATCATCAGAAGCACAACCACGTGTCCATACTTTGTCAAAACATTAAATATATAACATGATCTCATTCACATACGTTTCATTCCGTACAGCAAAGAGACCAAATATCCAACGAGGGTTAGGACAAATACCAAATCTTGGTACGATTAATGCAATTTGCACTTTTGAATGACTCTCTAGGAGAGCTTCTTCAATACTTGGGATTTGGCATTTTTTGCTCTTTTAAGTTATCCCGGTTGTGCCTAGGTCAGCATATATCTGGATGCAGCAGAAGGACAACCTTGATACCCTGGATGAAATAACGTTATAAAGACCTAAAACCTCAGATTTTGGCAATCTATCAACGCAAGATTTAAGGTTATAAAACCATACGCCACTGATATGTTCCCCACTCATACACAGTTTAGTTTATTTGTATCACAAAGGTAAGTTGATTATTTCATGCCTTTTGCCTACTAGTACATCATATGATGAAGCTGTTATCACACTTAAGCAATTTCTTTTAATTTTAGTGTGACAGTCTAACTTGCTGATGTACTATCATTTCTTCTTTTTCACATAGTGAAAACTCATTTTTGATTTTCTATTTTTTTTATTTTTTGTTTTTGATTTAGGACAAACACTTTAAACTTTTCATTTTAATCCCCCTAAACTCACGCACTAACTAAAACTCTTTTTGGCTTAGGGAAATTTCTCCGCCTAAATTTTGGTTTTTATGGAGTAAAGTTTTAAAAACAGAAATTTAAACACAAACAGACTCCCACTTTAACCTAACAAGTAGGTTTTTCACTTTTGGTAAACATTTTCTATCATAGAAGTAAATAATTCGTTACCCTATGTAACCTACTATTCACCTCAGATGATTGACAGGAATAACCACTGTTGAACACATCAACAGTCCTTCTTGGTCATCCTGCACACACTCAACAACTTAGTTAGACTGGGGGACCCAAGCCTTAAAGGTCTTGGGTCGTCCAGATTCATCAACTACCGGAACATCAATCCAATATCCATCACACCCTACCGGTGTCTTGGATGTCTTCCAAGTTGTTGAACCAGATTTATAATTTCCACGAGGTCTTTGATCGTTGAAGTTCCAATAAACTCTCGGAATTGCCGACCTTTGAAAATTATTATCTCGAAACCTTCTTCTCCCATTATCATAATCTGAACTTTGAAAAAATTTTGGATTATTTTGAACATTTGAGTTACTAAAACCCCTATATTCGTTTCTTCTTGGAAAGTTTCAATTACCAGAAGACTCGTATCGATTTCGAAATCCAAAATTTTTACTTTGAAAACAATTTGATTGACCATTATTATGATATGATTTAGGAGAAGAGTTTCTTGAACCAACAAATCTTCTTAATGTTGAAGGCTTAGGTTGAAATCTTGGTTGATTTGTCTGAGAACTTTGTTTAACATTCTTATTGGACCCAACCTGATTTCCATCCTTAACCTCAACCTCAACCTCTACTTTCTTACCCTTTTTAAAAGCACAACAACTAGCCACATGCCCTTTGTTGTGACATTTAAAGCAGGATCTCTTCTTAAAAGTTTTCTTTCTGTTTGATCCCTTTTTAAATGATTTGACTGTTTTGTCTTTAGTATCCTCATCCACTTTATGAGGTTTACTATTAGACAGAACTGATTCTTTCAAAGAACCTGGACTATTAGGTATATCACAGTTATCAGATCCACTACAGCTTGTGTAGTAGGCACAAAATCTGTTAGCTCTTCTTCATTTGGTAAAAAGGAGTAATCCTTATCCTCAGAAGATGGAGCTTTACTAAACCCCACTCCTGTTTTATCACTACTCCTTTTCAAACTTTTCTGAATTTAAGTCCTGACTAACGAGGATTCTCCAAATTTTTTTAACTTTCTATGAAGTTCAACAATTTTGGCCTGTGCACCAGCCAGTTCTGTGCACTTTTCAGAAAGCTCGTTAGTCTTATCCTTCACAGCTTCATGAGCCAAATCAATGATCTGTAAAAGTTCATTGACTTTGCTGGTCAAACTGATGATTTCTTGTTCATTTGAATTGAATGTATTTAAAAAATTTGACCCCCGTTTACTCAAAAGAACATTTGACTCTTTCAGTTTTTCTAATTCAACTAACAGAATTTTGTTTTGCTCCGACAATTTGTCAACTTTACCCTATAGTTCAGTGCAATTATGACAAGTATGACTTACAGAGGGTAAGTGTTCCTGTACCTCTGATGCAAGCTCATCTGTATCATCCATGCACACTGTAGCTTTTGCATCCTTGAGTTCCATTCTCTCCTTCTCAGCTTCCTTCTTCTCTTCTATCTTAGCAGCTCCTTCATCAATCTTCACAGCTGTAGTCTCAGCCACACATGTACTTTGTCTTGAAGTACTCTGATAACGTTTTTCTAAAGCTTCCCACAACTCTCTAGACGATCCATACCTATTACAAATGTCTTGAAGTACTCTGATATACGTTTCTCAGAATCTTCCATCTTCTCATATGAGAGTACCCTAATTCTCCCGTTAACTCGACGTGTGGGAGTAATGTACCCATCGATCATACAATTCCACATCTTAGTATCTTCGCTTTGAACAAATGCCTCAAACTGCTTCTTCCAGTCTACATATTGTTCAACATTCATCAACTTCGGGCAGTTATTAAGACACTCACTGCTATTCTTCATTCTGACCATCTTTACCACGCAGAGAATCAGTTCAAATGGATTTTTATCTAACATCTCTTCTGGTCCTTCTTCGTATTTTACCGTAACCGTACAGTTAAAAACGTTCAAAAATTTGTCCGAAAAGTGTGATTACCAAATTGTATCGTTAAACTCGTCTCGACGATACGAATCCAATGATATGTATTTTCTGATAGTGATTTTAGGATTTTCCGTGCCTTGAAAATAGTTTACGGATCAACTTCTAACCATGCAGTCGGTTTGTTAAGATAGTTTACGAATCAACTTCCATGTTCGAAAACGTTTAACTCCGGTTATGTCAACTGGTTAACTTTCCACCTTTTTGTATATAACTCGGAATAGTACCACATCCGGAACAGTAAATCGGATTTACAATCCAAAATGATAGTCCGGAACAGTAATCCGAGTTGCTAATCCGAAATGGTGATCCAGAATAGTGATCCGAGATGAAGTCCGGAATGCACTGTTCTGATCCGAAATGGAAATCTGGAATAGACTACTCTGATCCGAGATGGAATCTGGAATAGTCCTTATCCGAGATGGAATCCGGAATGCACTTATGATCTGAAATTCAATCTGAAATAACTTCTAATCCGAATTTCAGTCCGAAATGGAATCCGAAATGGCCTTTTCTCATCCAAATTGCATTGTTTTCCAGATCCGAAATGCAGATTCTGGTCCGAAATTCAAGTCTTCAATCCGAATTACTATGCTTTTTGATCCGGAATGCAAGTCTTCAATCCGAAATACTTCACTTCTGATCCGAAATGCCTTTCTTCAATCCGAAATCCTGCTTTTAATCTGAAATACCTGCAACAACCCTAAAACCAGCCATCAAAACCCTAATTCAGCCGTCACAGACGTCAAGAACAGCCTCCAAAACACCCAAAAATCCGATTTTTCTGCTGTCACAATTCTGAACCAAGCAATAATCAAGAGCCGAATGCTCTGATACCAATTGTAGGTCCCTTAGTTCTTATGGATCTTGACAGAATCGTCTATCTAATCTAGAGTGCGGAATCCCCTAGATCAGATTTCACAGAAAACAACAAGAAGAAGAACACAATTCCTTTAAACAGTCTTCTATTGATTATCCAACACAATGTGTTTACAACCAATTCAAGACTCTCTAGAAATCTCTCAGCCACTCTCTGTAGATTTCTTCCAACTAACTGTCTACAACTTGTCTAACCTAAAACCCTAATGCACAACATGTATATATAGTACATGTCTACATCCTAGGCTTTCTACTGGGCTAGACCATTCTCCAAGCCCATTACAACTCTAAACAAACTAAACATGAATACTAAACCCAATACAAAATATCCAAAGACTAACTATTAAACTATCAAGCTGTTGTCACCAATATGCACCAACAACCTTGTACTTGATCTAGGAGATCGTCAATACGAGGTAATGGATAGCGATTCCTGATGGTCATCTTGTTGAGCTCTCTATAATCGATGCACATACGAAATGTTCCATCTTTCTTCTTTATAAAGAGAACAGGCGCACCCCAAGGTGACGAGCTAGGACGTATAAATCCCTTGTTAGTAAACTCCTGCAGCTGACTAGCTAACTCTTGCATCTCAGATGGGGCTAACCGATAGGGAGATTTTACGATTGGTATAGCACTAGGTACAAGATCGATTCGAAACTCGACCTCTCGCACAAGAGGCAGTCCTGAAACTTCGTCGGGGAAAACTTGGGGAAATTCTTTAACGACAGGAATACCTTCGAGCTTCCTTTCCTTGCCTTTCGTCTTGACGATATGTGCTAGGAACGCGATATAGTCTTTGCGAAGATATCTACGAGCTTGAAGACATGACATCAATTTAAGCCCTTTAGAAGAAGTTTCTCCAAAGATCCGCAAAGTTTGACCATCAGAGAGAGGAATTCGAATAAACTTTTTGTAGCAAACAACTTCGGCGTGATGCTGACTAAGCCAGTCCATGCCGATGATCATGTCGAAACTACCCAACTTCATAGGACTAAGATCAATTGAGAAATCGTGGTCATTAAGAGTAAGAGTACAATCATGAATAATCGAGTCTAACGCAATAGGTTCACCATCAGCAACTTCCACTGTGAATGGTTCAGCGAGACTAACGCGAGGTAAATCAAGAATGGATTCGAATTCTAATGACACAAAACTCTTGTCAGCACCAGTATCAAACAGTATGGATGCATATCTACCATTAATAAGAAACGTACTGTTGACCACATTATTATCAGCCCTAGCTTGGTTGGCGTTGATGTTGAAAGCCCTTCCTCTAGCAGGTGGATTAGCTTGGTTGGCTTGGTTCACCGGATTGGCTTGAGCTTGGGCGTTGATGTTTACCAGGCGTGGGCATGTGTTATGAAAGCGGGTTGGATAGCCATAGTTGAAGCATGCTCTGACAGGTTGCATCATTGGGTAATTGGGTTGGTAGTAGGGTTGAGCCATGGTTGAGCAGGTGGTAAAAGTAAGGGTTGTTGGTTTTGGGCTTGACCCAGTACTTGATTATTGGAGGATACGACAAGTTTGAATCGTGTGTCATGCACGGCCACAAATTGTGCAGTATTGACAGGGGTTCTAAGGGGGATGATGGTACTGGCATCGGTTACATTTTGGGTGTGGACCAATGTATGGCTTCTTGAATGGGGCGGCTGTAGGGGCCACTTGTGTGATTGGGGTAGCAGTGATAGGGGAATTGGTCTGAGTAACGGCAAAAATTTTCCCATTGCGCTTCCTTTTGCCAGTAAATTTGGAAGACGAACCTGCTGCAGTTGGGGTTGGAGTTTCAGCAGATGCCTTATCTTTCTTGCTCTCAACTTTAAAATCATCATTTCGAATGCGACTTTCCGTAAGTTTGGTAGCCAGCTCCATAACAGCTTCAAGTGTTGCGGTGTGGTATTCAACAAAGAATCTTGAATTTTCGATGGAAGACCTCGAATGTAATGCTCGATGAGACGATAGAGCGGAGTGAACAGGTTAGGGACCATCTGATTCAGTTCGAGGAACCTCTTGTTGTAGGTGGTGTGGTCTCCCTCCTTTTGCTTTAATGAATAAAACTCGTCTTCCAGCTTTTTGATTTCGCTTCTTGGGCAGAAGCGTCTTGTCATGATTTCCCTCAACTCATCCCAAGTCCAGGCCATAGCAGCTTCAGCACCTCGCTTACCATTTTCGATGTTCCACCATGTAAGTGCTACTCCAAACAGCCGACCAGTAGCATAGCGCACCTTGCGATCATCGGGACAATCACAATTGAGAAAAGTGCTTTCCATCTCCTCAAACCAACGTCCCTTCATATTTTTGGGGATCACAGGACTTGAAATGCTTGTAAGTACATTTGGTGGTGTTGGGAGGAGGGATGGCGATATTTTGCCCGTCTTGGTTGGTGGGGTTAGTGGGGTTGGCGGCGAGTGCTTGTTGAACTTGTATGACGATATCAGGAAGAACGGCAGCCATCTGTTGAGCGATGTGAGTGGCAATACGCTCGCTGAATCTTCCCGACCTTCTACCGCCTAGAGAGAGTGTCCAGCAGACATCTACAGGAAATACGAAGCGAGATTATGAATTGAACGTTCTTAGGCGTCATGTGTCGTAAAAAGTGAAAACAACATAAAATAATGATAAAAAATGTAACTAAATCCATACGATGTCTTGGGCTTGCTTTAGATTGGGCCTCCAAATGTCTCCCATACATCAGCCTTGGTAGTCACGTGGGCCCCCATGACTACTGGGCTTGGTAGGGTTCTCATTGGTGTTGGCCTGCTAATGCTAGCATTACCCGAATGAGAAAAAAAAACATAAAACATAATGGTAAAATATAAAGTCAGAATGTGTCTAGGTATAGACACGATGACAACTCAAAGTGGGGTTAGTTCATACGACGTTTGGTGTGGCATGCTTTGGCCTAATAGGTCCTTCGTACTCTCATCGTTAGTCCCCAGGTAGGCAAACTGGTCCATTATTTGGATTTATACGAATGCCAAGCCTAGACAGGACGTTCCGACAACTGGTACTTGTACCCTTCCGGTTACTACATGCCCGTCGTAGAACTCACTTTGATGTGATTGAAAATCGTGAAAACATTGTAAAATGTTTGAGAAGAATCACAAAAATTTAAAATCGTGATGTGTGTGCTTGCGTAGACATGATATGCTATCAACATATATACCATAATTGTCACACCCCGACCCGCAGCGGAAAAGGTGATCGGGGCATGATTGGGTTTTCATCAAAGCTCATGACATTTATTATAACGTTTCATATTTATTATTACAATTTAAAGGGAATCATACAATCATAATTACAACATGTTCTACACATCTTTCTAGACTTCATTATTTTCTTCTAAGGCATTTCCTATGTTTTCCTTGCTTCATCCTGTTCACCTGTATCATGTGTAAAAATGGTTTTTGGATCAACAAAAAGTTGGCGAGTGAATCCTATGAAAAACATTTAAACAAGTTTATTGAATTGATCATAAATAGTGTGCATAACCACATATGAGTAACTATAGATGTAAACTTATTCACAAAACACTTAATATTAAATAATGCACACACATACAATAATAGATTGTTTTGAGGCACGCATTGCTCAACTCGTCTCCCACGAGGAACTGATGGGCCTAATGAATGAGTTTTGAGGCACGCGTTGTTCTACGAACTGATGGGCCTAATGAATGAGTTTTAAGGCACGCGTTGTTCACATCGTCTCCCACGAGGAACTGATGGGCCTAACAAATAATTTGCATACAACTTGACAATATGTAATACATAACTACAAACAATATTTAAATTCTAAGTTTAAATCATAATATGGTATGGCACGAGTTTAAATAAACGAATTAATTTTAGTGACACATGACACACCCCAAAACGTGTAATTAAAAAGGGGAGTTGTAAGATTCACTCAAATTGGGTGCGTTCGGTTGATGATGTTGAATGCGCACGAAGTTGGATTTAACCACGAGTGAAACTAACCTAGATAATAACATAATGGTTCGGTAAATAAGCGGATTTTATTAATTAATTTTAGTAGGATTATTGGATATATTTTTGTGAGTTTAAGGCTATTTTCTAACTTTAAAAATGTTATTTTTAAGTATTTTTAATTTAAATAAATAAATAAAAGTAATAAAAAAAATGTTGATTTTTGACTATTGACCCTTGACTTGTTGACCGTTGACCGTTGACTTGTTGACCGGTTCGGTCTGTTATATGTGTGCGCTGGGTGAGACTCGAACCCGTGACCTCCCGTACGCGTGCACGCAGCTCTTCCAACTGAGCTACGTGTCTAACCCGAAATATTTATGTTTTTAATTATATTTATATACTAATTAAATTAATCCGAAAATCATTTATTTTAAAAAGGATTTAATGTATCGACTCGGTGCTCTCCACAGGTCTCGAACCCGGGACCTGTGGTTTAGTTTGGCACACAGTCCACCACTGGACTGTGTGTCTAACTTGGTAAATATTCTGGTTTTTATTATACTTAACATCTTACTGTTGTGGATTCGGTTAAGTTAAAAAAAGGACATTTTATTACTGCGAAGGTGCGTGTGTCAAGGATCGAACTCGGGACGTATGCGTATTGTTTGCACACAGTCCACCGCTGGACTGTGTGCCTAACCCGTTTATATAACTTGTTTTAATTATACTTATACACTGATTACATGTTTCAGGATTTGGCTTTTATAAAAAGGCATTATATTTCAGTGAATCGGAACACAACAGAATTCGAACCCGGGACATATGCTTTAAAATCGCACACAGTCCACCGCTGGACTGTGTGTCTAACCCGAGATATAACTTGATTTATATTAAATATATATATAACTGAAGCTTCATCTTCTTCGTTAAACTTTACCAAGAAACCAATGTCCGACTGTTTCGACAAATTAATCAATTTCTTTAGTAAATTGTGATTAACCACCTATGAAATTAATAAAAAAAATGTGGGAGATTAGGTATAAGATATACCGACAGAGATCCCCTGTTTCGCCGGTGAGATTCCGATGACAGCAAGTTATTCCGGCGACGTGTATCTTGCGGCAGAGGGTCTCAGGAAGCTTGAGGTGAGTGTGGGTGGCTTCGGTATAAGCTCTAGATGTTCTGTTTTTAGAGTAAGGCGCAGCGATGAAATGGGTTCGGTTTTCTGGCGAGTTGCAGAAAGTTTCCGGCGAGTTGTTCTTGCCGATTAAGGACTTGTAGGGAGGTTAGCGAGTGTATTGAGAGCTAATTCGAGTGAATAAACGAATTGGGTTTTTCCTGACTGAAGGTATCTTTACGTGCATATGAATTTAAGTTTTCGGTTATGAACTTTACGACTCATGAATGAAATTGAATCGAGTTTTCGGTTATAACCGACGTTCATCATCCGTTATACTTGCTTGATTCCGGAGTCAAAGGAAAACGGTCGAAAATCGCGTATTTTCCGGCGACTGCGGATTTGGGCGCGTTGAGTGACTGAATTCGACTTCCAGTTTTATTATATGTAATAAATGTTTCAATAAATCAACAAATAACACAAGTGGCGGAGTGGTTTGATGTATGTGAGTTAAGGCTTTGAAACTTTACCCGGCTGACCCGGGTTCGAAACCCGGCTTCAGCATTTCATTTTTAATTCACTATTTTTAATATTTTTTTCAAATGTAACTTTTATATTCTAATATACTTATTAATTATGTATCGTTTAAAATTAATTTGAGCATTAAATACGCAACGAAATTTTTGACTGGTTGTTCGGTTAATAAACGAAGCGGGTTTGGTAAATCCGGTTTTTTGACGGATGTTACAGTATCCCCTACTTTTTAGAAATTTCGTCCCGAAATTTAAGTAGTGACATATTTCTCTAAAAAAGATGGTGTTTAATTTGACTATTACATACTTAGAAAGGAGTAAGAGTTTAAATTTTTGTTTGAGGCGGTAACGTTCCTTGTAAGGGTTGAGTACCATGCTTCAGGAATCGCTTTTTGATGCCTATGATAATGAATATTGATAAACAGAGTTGATTGACTATGCATGATTTCATGTGCAAGAGTTTTGATATGTTTGGAAAGATAAGGTTATATCCCTAAACAAAACTTCTACTACTAAAACCTACATGGAACTTCTCATAACCACCTGACAATGCCTCTGATCCTTTGACAAGAATACTTATATATAGGAAGTACCAGCGGCGTATCCACCATATTCTTGTCAAATTTTCATTGGTTTTATCAGTAAGTTATGATGGGTTCTATGATGTGACTCTAGAACATAAATAAACACAACAATCAATATCTGAGTCCTAATTCTGATAGCATACATGTTTGAATGGTGACAGTTCCTCTCTCGTTTGTTATGATGGAGAGGTTAGTTTATGTACAAATAGAACACAATCCAATTTCCTTAAATGATGAGATGATATGAATGCTAAATCAGTGAGTATAACACAAACTTCAACCAAGACAATACTAAATCCTACATGGAACTTATCATAACCGTCTGATAATGCCTCTGATCCTTTGACAAGAATACTTATATATAGGAGGTACCAGCGGCGTATCCACCATATTCTTGTCAAATTTTCATTGGTTTTATCAGTAAGTTATGATTGGTTCTATGATGTGACTCTAGAACATAAATAAACACAACAACCAATATCTGAGTCCTAATTCTGATAGCATACATGTTTGAATGGTGACAGTTCCTATCTCGTTTGTTATGATGGAGAGGTTAGTTTATGTAAAAATAGAACACAATCCAATTTCTTTAAATATTGAGGTGATATGAATGCTAAATCAGTGAGTATAAACTTCAACCAAAACAATACTAAATCCTACATGGAACTTCTCATAACCGCCTGATAATGCCTCTGATCCTTTGACAAGAATACTTATATATAGGAAGTACCAGCGGCGTATCCACCATATTCTCGTCAAATTTTCATTGGTTTTATCAGTAAGTTATGATTAGTCCTATGTGACTCTAAAACATAAACAAACACAACAACCAAAGCTTGAGTCTTAATTCTGATAGTATACATGTTTGAATGATGACAGTACCTCTCTCGTTTGTTATGATGGAGAGGTTAGTCCATGTAGAAGTAAGACACAGCTCAACTTCTTTAAATGATGACACTGTGATATGTCGTGAGATATGATGATATGAATGTTAAATCAATGAGTATAAAACAAAACTGAAATAGTAATTCGTATTAAGATTCTTGGATAAAATTCCAATTTATAACTGGGATACGGGAAAATTGAGATAACATAAAGAAAACGTAAAAACTAAGCGGTTGGAGTTGAATCTTGATTTTTGGTGAAGGGGACTAGTTGGGTGGTTTCGTTTGGGCCATCATTACCTTCAACAGGATTGGTGTTGATGTTGAAAACTCTTCCTCTTGCTGGTGGCCTAGTGATTAGGTTTCCTTGATTTGCTTGGTTAACTGGGTTTGCTTGAGCGTTTATGATGTTAACCAATCGAGGGCACGTGTTTCTAAAGTGGGTAGGGTCGCCACAATTAAAACAAGCTCGAACATATGGGAACATGGGGGTATTGGGGTTGTTGATATGTTTGGATCATGTTTTGAGTAGGGGGTGAGGTTTGGTTTTGAGGGGTGCGGCAAACCTTGCTCAAATGACCATAGCGTCCACAATTCGCACATAGTCGACAAGGTAAGGTAGATGGATGGTGATAAAAACAGGTGTTACATTTAGGGTGAGGTCCAAGGTAAGGTTTCTTATTTGGGTAAGTTGAGTCGGGTGCTACTTGAGTGATTGGGATAGCTTGGAGGGGTACGGCTTGTGAGGCTAGTTGATTACGTTGGGTGACAGCGAAAAGTTGCCCATCTCGTTTTCTCTTGGAAATGGGTTGAGAAGGGGATTCGGTTTGGGTGGAGTTTGAGGTTTCAGTCGATGCTTTATCCTTCTTGTTCTCCTCCTTGAAGTCTTTGTTCCGGATGCGGTTCTCGGTGAGCTCTGTAGCTAACTCCATTGCTGCTTCCAAGGTTGCAGGTGTGGTACTTATTACAGAGTCTTGAATCTTTGAAGGAAGACCTCGAATGTAGTGCTCGATCAAACAGTAGAGGGGAGTGAACAAGTTGGGAACCATTTGATTTAACTCGAGGAATTTCTTGTTGTATGTGGTGTGGTCGCCTTCCTTTTGTTTCAACGAATAGAACTCATCCTCTAATTTCTTGATTTCGCTCCTTGGGCAAAACCGTCTTGTCATGATTTCCTTCAACTCTTCCCAAGTCAAAGTCATAGTATCTTCAGCGCCTCGTTTGGCCTTCTCTGTTTTCCACCAAGTAAGTGCTATTCCAAGTAAACGACCGGTAGCATATCGCACTTTGCGATCATCGGGGCAATCGCAATTTAGAAAAGTGTTCTCCATTTCTTCAAACCAATGGAGGAGAGCGGTGACACCTTCAGTCCCTTCGTATTTTGGAGGGTCGCAGGATTTGAAATGCTTGTAGGTGCATTTAGTGGTATTTGGGGGAGGGTTGATAACATTTTGATCTTCTTGGTTGACGGGATTAGCGGTAAGGGCTTGTTGGACTTGAATTACAATGTTGGGTATTACGGCAGCCATTTGTTGAGCGATTTGGGCAGCCATGCACTCGCGGGCTTTTCCTGATCTCATCTTCCTACGAGCGAGACTAGAAGACATCTACAAGGAATACATATCAAGAGTATGAGTTGGATGTTTTTGGGATCATGTGTCGTATTTAGGAATAAACATTCATAAAATAAATATAGCAAAAATAAATCTACTACATCCATAGGATGTCTTGGGCTTTGCTCGTAATTGGGCCTTGCATGCCGCCATACTTCACCTTCGTAATCATGTGGGCCCCCATGATTACCGGGTTTTTCATATGGTTCGCATGTGTTAGCCTGGTTACGTACACTAAAACCCGGAGAAAATCGAGAAATACGTATGTAACGTATGATATTCGGAATGTATCCAGGTGTGGACACGGTGACACCTCAAAGTGGGGTTAGTTCGAACGACGTTTGGTGTGGCATGCTTTGGCCTAATAGGTCCTTCGTACTCTCATCGTTAGTCCCCAGGTAGGCAAACTGGTCCATTATATTGGATTTATACGAATGCCAACCTAGACAGGACGTTCCGACTACCGGTACTTGTACCCTTACAGTTACTACATGCCCGTTGCAGAACTAACTTTGATGAGATTTGAAAAATAAAAAAATAAAAAAATGCGACAAAATCTTGAATAACGGAAGTATGAAGATGATTTGAATATTAGAACATTGAAATATGTATGATGAATGTGTATGTAATTATGTATGTCTGACTGTAAGTATAATTCACTATGTATCACAAAATGTAATATCGGAAGTGTTTGCATGCATTTGTGTATGTAATAAATATGAAAGAAATAAACATCATGAGTTTGCATATAACCACATAAACAATTACAATCTAATCAACTATAGTATAGGCTCTAAGGGTCTAATAACCTATCCTATATCCCTATAGTCATGGCTCTGATACCAATCTGTCACACCCCGAACCGCAGCGGAAAAGGTGATCGGGGCATGATTGGGTTTTCATCAAAGCTCATGACATTTATTATAACGTTTCATATTTATTATTACAATTTAAAGGGAATCATACAATCATAATTACAACATGTTCTACACATCTTTCTAGACTTCATTATTTTCTTCTAAGGCATTTCCTATGTTTTCCTTGCTTCATCCTGTTCACCTGTATCATGTGTAAAAATGGTTTTTGGATCAACAAAAAGTTGGCGAGTGAATCCTATGAAAAACATTTAAACAAGTTTATTGAATTGATTATAAATAAAGTGCATAACCACATATGAGTAAATATAGATGTAAACTTATTCACAAAACACTTAATATTAAATAATGCACACACATACAATAATAGATTGTTTTGAGGCACGCGTTGCTCAACTCGTCTCCCACGAGGAACTGATGGGCCTAATGAATGAGTTTTGAGGCACGCGTTGTTCTACGAACTGATGGGCCTAATGAATGAGTTTTAAGGCACGCGTTGTTCAACTCGTCTCCCACGAGGAACTGATGGGCCTAACAAATAATTTGCATACAACTTGACAATATGTAATACATAACTACAAACAATATTTACATTCTAAGTTTAAATCATAATATGGTATGGCACGAGTTTAACTAAACGAATTAATTTTAGTGACACATGACACACCCCAAAACGTGTAATTAAAAAGGGGAGTTGTAAGATTCACTCACATTGGGTGCGTTCGGTTGATGATGTTGAATGCGCACGAAGTTGGATTTAACCACGAGTGAAACTAACCTAGATAATAACATAATGGTTCGGTAAATAAGCGGATTTTATTAATTAATTTTAGTAGGATTATTGGATATATTTTTGTGAGTTTAAGGCTATTTTCTAACTTTAAAAATGTTATTTTTAAGTATTTTTAATTTAAATAAATAAATAAAAGTAATAAAAAAAATGTTGATTTTTGACTATTGACCTTGACTTGTTGACCGTTGACCGTTGACTTGTTGACCGGTTCGGTCTGTTATATGTGTGCGCTGGGTGAGACTCGAACCCGTGACCTCCCGTACGCGTGCACGCAGCTCTTCCAACTGAGCTACGTGTCTAACCCGAAATATTTATGTTTTTAATTATATTTATATACTAATTAAATTAATCCGAAAATCATTTATTTTAAAAAGGATTTAATGTATCGACTCGGTGCTCTCCACAGGTCTCGAACCCGGGACCTGTGGTTTAGTTTGGCACACAGTCCACCACTGGACTGTGTGTCTAACTTGGTAAATATTCTGGTTTTTATTATACTTAACATCTTACTGTTGTGGATTCGGTTAAGTTAAAAAAAGGACATTTTATTACTGCGAAGGTGCGTGTGTCAAGGATCGAACTCGGGACGTATGCGTATTGTTTGCACACAGTCCACCGCTGGACTGTGTGCCTAACCCGTTTATATAACTTGTTTTAATTATACTTATACACTGATTACATGTTTCAGGATTTGGCTTTTATAAAAAGGCATTATATTTCAGTGAATCGGAACACAACAGAATTCGAACCCGGGACATATGCTTTAAAATCGCACACAGTCCACCGCTGGACTGTGTGTCTAACCCGAGATATAACTTGATTTATATTAAATATATATATAACTGAAGCTTCATCTTCTTCGTTAAACTTTACCAAGAAACCAATGTCCGACTGTTTCGACAAATTAATCAATTTCTTTAGTAAATTGTGATTAACCACCTATGAAATTAATAAAAAAAATGTGGGAGATTAGGTATAAGATATACCGACAGAGATCCCCTGTTTCGCCGGTGAGATTCCGATGACAGCAAGTTATTCCGGCGACGTGTATCTTGCGGCAGAGGGTCTTCAGGAAGCTTGAGGTGAGTGTGGGTGGCTTCGGTATAAGCTCTAGATGTTCTGTTTTTAGAGTAAGGCGCAGCGATGAAATGGGTTCGGTTTTCTGGCGAGTTGCAGAAAGTTTCCGGCGAGTTGTTCTTGCCGATTAAGGACTTGTAGGGAGGTTAGCGAGTGTATTGAGAGCTAATTCGAGTGAATAAACGAATTGGGTTTTTCCTGACTGAAGGTATCTTTACGTGCATATGAATTTAAGTTTTCGGTTATGAACTTTACGACTCATGAATGAAATTGAATCGAGTTTTCGGTTATAACCGACGTTCATCATCCGTTATACTTGCTTGATTCCGGAGTCAAAGGAAAACGGTCGAAAATCGCGTATTTTCCGGCGACTGCGGATTTGGGCGCGTTGAGTGACTGAATTCGACTTCCAGTTTTATTATATGTATTAAATGTTTCAATAAATCAACAAATAACACAAGTGGCGGAGTGGTTTGATGTATGTGAGTTAAGGCTTTGAAACTTTACCCGGCTGACCCAGGTTCGAAACCCGGCTTCAGCATTTCATTTTTAATTCACTATTTTTAATACTTTTTTCAAATGTAACTTTTATATTCTAATATACTTATTAATTATGTATCGTTTAAAATTAATTTGAGCATTAAATACGCAACGAAATTTTTGACTGGTTGTTCGGTTAATAAACGAAGCGGGTTTGGTAAATCCGGTTTTTTGACGGATGTTACAGTATCCCCTACTTTTTAGAAATTTCGTCCCGAAATTTAAGTAGTGACATATTTCTCTAAAAAAGATGGTGTTTAATTTGACTATTACATACTTAGAAAGGAGTAAGAGTTTAAATTTTTGTTTGAGGCGGTAACGTTCCTTGTAAGGGTTGAGTACCATGCTTCAGGAATCGCTTTTTGATGCCTATGATAATGAATATTGATAAACAGAGTTGATTGACTATGCATGATTTCATGTGCAAGAGTTTTGATATGTTTGGAAAGATAAGGTTATATCCCTAAACAAAACTTCTACTACTAAAACCTACATGGAACTTCTCATAACCGCCTGACAATGCCTCTGATCCTTTGACAAGAATACTTATATATAGGAAGTACCAGCGGCGTATCCACCATATTCTTGTCAAATTTTCATTGGTTTTATCAGTAAGTTATGATGGGTTCTATGATGTGACTCTAGAACATAAATAAACACAACAATCAATATCTGAGTCCTAATTCTGATAGCATACATGTTTGAATGGTGACAGTTCCTCTCTCGTTTGTTATGATGGAGAGGTTAGTTTATGTACAAATAGAACACAATCCAATTTCCTTAAATGATGAGATGATATGAATGCTAAATCAGTGAGTATAACACAAACTTCAACCAAGACAATACTAAATCCTACATGGAACTTATCATAACCGTCTGATAATGCCTCTGATCCTTTGACAAGAATACTTATATATAGGAGGTACCAGCGGCGTATCCACCATATTCTTGTCAAATTTTCATTGGTTTTATCAGTAAGTTATGATTGGTTCTATGATGTGACTCTAGAACATAAATAAACACAACAACCAATATCTGAGTCCTAATTCTGATAGCATACATGTTTGAATGGTGACAGTTCCTATCTCGTTTGTTATGATGGAGAGGTTAGTTTATGTAAAAATAGAACACAATCCAATTTCTTTAAATATTGAGGTGATATGAATGCTAAATCAGTGAGTATAAACTTCAACCAAAACAATACTAAATCCTACATGGAACTTCTCATAACCGCCTGATAATGCCTCTGATCCTTTGACAAGAATACTTATATATAGGAAGTACCAGCGGCGTATCCACCATATTCTCGTCAAATTTTCATTGGTTTTATCAGTAAGTTATGATTAGTCCTATGTGACTCTAAAACATAAACAAACACAACAACCAAAGCTTGAGTCTTAATTCTGATAGTATACATGTTTGAATGATGACAGTACCTCTCTCGTTTGTTATGATGGAGAGGTTAGTCCATGTAGAAGTAAGACACAGCTCAACTTCTTTAAATGATGACACTGTGATATGTCGTGAGATATGATGATATGAATGTTAAATCAATGAGTATAAAACAAAACTGAAATAGTAATTCGTATTAAGATTCTTGGATAAAATTCCAATTTATAACTGGGATACGGGAAAATTGAGATAACATAAAGAAAACGTAAAAACTAAGCGGTTGGAGTTGAATCTTGATTTTTGGTGAAGGGGACTAGTTGGGTGGTTTCGTTTGGGCCATCATTACCTTCAACAGGATTGGCGTTGATGTTGAAAACTCTTCCTCTTGCTGGTGGCCTAGTGATTAGGTTTCCTTGATTTGCTTGGTTAACTGGGTTTGCTTGAGCGTTTATGATGTTAACCAATCGAGGGCACGTGTTTCTAAAGTGGGTAGGGTCGCCACAATTAAAACAAGCTCGAACATATGGGAACATGGGGGTATTGGGGTTGTTGATATGTTTGGATCATGTTTTGAGTAGGGGGTGAGGTTTGGTTTTGAGGGGTGCGGCAAACCTTGCTCAAATGACCATAGCGTCCACAATTCGCACATAGTCGACAAGGTAAGGTAGATGGATGGTGATAAAAACAGGTGTTACATTTAGGGTGAGGTCCAAGGTAAGGTTTCTTATTTGGGTAAGTTGAGTCGGGTGCTACTTGAGTGATTGGGATAGCTTGGAGGGGTACGGCTTGTGAGGCTAGTTGATTACGTTGGGTGACAGCGAAAAGTTGCCCATCTCGTTTTCTCTTGGAAATGGGTTGAGAAGGGGATTCGGTTTGGGTGGAGTTTGAGGTTTCAGTCGATGCTTTATCCTTCTTGTTCTCCTCCTTGAAGTCTTTGTTCCGGATGCGGTTCTCGGTGAGCTCTGTAGCTAACTCCATTGCTGCTTCCAAGGTTGCAGGTGTGGTACTTATTACAGAGTCTTGAATCTTTGAAGGAAGACCTCGAATGTAGTGCTCGATCAAACAGTAGAGGGGAGTGAACAAGTTGGGAACCATTTGATTTAACTCGAGGAATTTCTTGTTGTATGTGGTGTGGTCGCCTTCCTTTTGTTTCAACGAATAGAACTCATCCTCTAATTTCTTGATTTCGCTCCTTGGGCAAAACCGTCTTGTCATGATTTCCTTCAACTCTTCCCAAGTCAAAGTCATAGTATCTTCAGCGCCTCGTTTGGCCTTCTCTGTTTTCCACCAAGTAAGTGCTATTCCAAGTAAACGACCGGTAGCATATCGCACTTTGCGATCATCGGGGCAATCGCAATTTAGAAAAGTGTTCTCCATTTCTTCAAACCAATGGAGGAGAGCGGTGACACCTTCAGTCCCTTCGTATTTTGGAGGGTCGCAGGATTTGAAATGCTTGTAGGTGCATTTAGTGGTATTTGGGGGAGGGTTGATAACATTTTGATCTTCTTGGTTGACGGGATTAGCGGTAAGGGCTTGTTGGACTTGAATTACAATGTTGGGTATTACGGCAGCCATTTGTTGAGCGATTTGGGCAGCCATGCACTCGCGGGCTTTTCCTGATCTCATCTTCCTACGAGCGAGACTAGAAGACATCTACAAGGAATACATATCAAGAGTATGAGTTGGATGTTTTTGGGATCATGTGTCGTATTTAGGAATAAACATTCATAAAATAAATATAGCAAAAATAAATCTACTACATCCATAGGATGTCTTGGGCTTTGCTCGTAATTGGGCCTTGCATGCCGCCATACTTCACCTTCGTAATCATGTGGGCCCCCATGATTACCGGGTTTTTCATATGGTTCGCATGTGTTAGCCTGGTTACGTACACTAAAACCCGGAGAAAATCGAGAAATACGTATGTAACGTATGATATTCGGAATGTATCCAGGTGTGGACACGGTGACACCTCAAAGTGGGGTTAGTTCGAACGACGTTTGGTGTGGCATGCTTTGGCCTAATAGGTCCTTCGTACTCTCATCGTTAGTCCCCAGGTAGGCAAACTGGTCCATTATATTGGATTTATACGAATGCCAACCTAGACAGGACGTTCCGACTACCGGTACTTGTACCCTTACAGTTACTACATGCCCGTTGCAGAACTAACTTTGATGAGATTTGAAAAATAAAAAAATAAAAAAATGCGACAAAATCTTGAATAACGGAAGTATGAAGATGATTTGAATATTAGAACATTGAAATATGTATGATGAATGTGTATGTAATTATGTATGTCTGACTGTAAGTATAATTCACTATGTATCACAAAATGTAATATCGGAAGTGTTTGCATGCATTTGTGTATGTAATAAATATGAAAGAAATAAACATCATGAGTTTGCATATAACCACATAAACAATTACAATCTAATCAACTATAGTATAGGCTCTAAGGGTCTAATAACCTATCCTATATCCCTATAGTCATGGCTCTGATACCAATCTGTCACACCCCGAACCGCAGCGGAAAAGGTGATCGGGGCATGATTGGGTTTTCATCAAAGCTCATGACATTTATTATAACGTTTCATATTTATTATTACAATTTAAAGGGAATCATACAATCATAATTACAACATGTTCTACACATCTTTCTAGACTTCATTATTTTCTTCTAAGGCATTTCCTATGTTTTCCTTGCTTCATCCTGTTCACCTGTATCATGTGTAAAAATGGTTTTTGGATCAACAAAAAGTTGGCGAGTGAATCCTATGAAAAACATTTAAACAAGTTTATTGAATTGATTATAAATAAAGTGCATAACCACATATGAGTAAATATAGATGTAAACTTATTCACAAAACACTTAATATTAAATAATGCACACACATACAATAATAGATTGTTTTGAGGCACGCGTTGCTCAACTCGTCTCCCACGAGGAACTGATGGGCCTAATGAATGAGTTTTGAGGCACGCGTTGTTCTACGAACTGATGGGCCTAATGAATGAGTTTTAAGGCACGCGTTGTTCAACTCGTCTCCCACGAGGAACTGATGGGCCTAACAAATAATTTGCATACAACTTGACAATATGTAATACATAACTACAAACAATATTTACATTCTAAGTTTAAATCATAATATGGTATGGCACGAGTTTAACTAAACGAATTAATTTTAGTGACACATGACACACCCCAAAACGTGTAATTAAAAAGGGGAGTTGTAAGATTCACTCACATTGGGTGCGTTCGGTTGATGATGTTGAATGCGCACGAAGTTGGATTTAACCACGAGTGAAACTAACCTAGATAATAACATAATGGTTCGGTAAATAAGCGGATTTTATTAATTAATTTTAGTAGGATTATTGGATATATTTTTGTGAGTTTAAGGCTATTTTCTAACTTTAAAAATGTTATTTTTAAGTATTTTTAATTTAAATAAATAAATAAAAGTAATAAAAAAAATGTTGATTTTTGACTGTTGACCATTGACTTGTTGACCGTTGACTTGTTGACCGGTTCGGTCTGTTATATGTGTGCGCTGGGTGAGACTCGAACCCGTGACCTCCCGTACGCGTGCACGCAGCTCTTCCAACGGAGCTACGTGTCTAACCCGAAATATTTTTGTTTTTAATTATATTTATATACTAATTAAATTAATCCGAAAATCATTTATTTTAAAAAGGATTTAATGTATCGACTCGGTGCTCTCCACAGGTCTCGAACCCGGGACCTGTGGTTTAGTTTGGCACACAGTCCACCGCTGGACTGTGTGTCTAACTTGGTAAATATTCTGGTTTTTATTATACTTAACATCTTACTGTTGTGGATCCGGTTCGGTTAAAAAAAAGACATTTTATTACTGCGAAGGTGCGTGTGTCAAGGATCAAACTCGGGACGTATGCGTATTGTTTGCACACAGTCCACCGCTGGACTGTGTGTCTAACCCGTTTATATAACTTGTTTTAATTATACTTATACACTGATTACATGTTTCAGGATTTGGCTTTTATAAAAAGGCATTATATTTCAGTGAATCGGAACACAACAGAATTCGAACCCGGGACATATGCTTTAAAATCGCACACAGTCCACCGCTGGACTGTGTGTCTAACCCGAGATATAACTTGATTTATATTAAATATATATATAACTGAAGCTTCATCTTCTTCGTTAAACTTTACCCAGAAACCAATGTCCGGCTGTTTCGACAAATTAATCAATTTCTTTAGTAAATTGTGATTAACCACCTTTGAAATTAATAAAAAAATGAGGGAGATTAGGTATAAGATATACCGACAGAGATCCCCTGTTTCGCCGGCGAGATTCCGATGACAGCAAGTTATTCCGGCGACGTGTATCTTGCGGCAGAGGGTCTTCAGGAAGCTTGAGGTGAGTGTGGGTGGCTTTGGTATAAGCTCTAGACGTTCTGTTTTTAGAGTAAGGCGCAGTGATGAAATGGGTTCGGTTTTCTGGCGAGTTGCAGAAAGTTTCCGGCGAGTTGTTCTTGCCGATTAAGGACTTGTAGGGAGGTTAGCGAGTGTATTGAGAGCTAATTCGAGTGAATAAACGAATTGGGTTTTTCCTGACTAAAGGTATCTTTACGTGCATATGAATTTAAGTTTTCGGTTATGAACTTTACGACTCATGAATGAAATTCAATCGAGTTTTCGGTTATAACCGACGTTCATCATCCGTTATACTTGCTTGATTCCGGAGTCAAAGGAAAACGGTCGAAAATCGCGTATTTTCCGACGACTGCGGATTTGGGCGCGTTGAGTGACTGAATTCGACTTCCAGTTTTATTATATGTATTAAATGTTTCAATAAATCAACAAATAACACAAGTGGCGGAGTGGTTTGATGTATGTGAGTTAAGGCTTTGAAACTTTACCCGGCTGACACGAGTTCGAAACCCGGCTTCAGCATTTCATTTTTAATTCACTATTTTTAATACTTTTTCAAATATAACTTTTATATTCTAATATACTTATTAATTATGTATCGTTTAACATTAATTTGAGCATTAAATACGCAACGAAATTTTTGACTGGTTGTTCGGTTAATAAACGAAGCGGGTTTGGTAAATCCGGTTTTTTGACGGATGTTACAATAATGAACATCACATATTAGCATACAAAAGTGAAAGTGCTTGCATGCATTTGTGTGGGAAAAATAAACATGAAACATACAAATATCATGAGTTTGCATGTAACACATAAACAATTAAAATTTAATCAACTATAGTATAGGCTCTAAGGGTCTAATAACCTATCCTATATCCCTATAGTCAAAAGCTCTGATACCAATCTGTCACACACCCGACTCGCAGCGGAAATAAAAGTCGGGGCATAATTGGGTTATCACCAAAGCTCATGACATTTACTAATAAGTTTCATATTTACTAAATTGAAATTAAAACTTCAAATATTCAAACACAATGAGTCATACAAGCACAAATAAAACCAAAACATTGTTCAGAACATAACTGTTTTGTTTAATCTTCTAAGGCCATTCCTATGTGTTTTTTTCTTCAGCTTGTTCACCTGTATCATACGTAAAACAAAAGATTTGGGTCAACAAAAGTTGGCGAGTGAATCTAAGTAAAACATGTAAACATTTGTTGTATTAGTTGTTTAAATAAAAATTTGTGCATGAATTATAAGTGAGCATAAGTATATATATAAACCATCACAAACCAAATAATATCTACAATGAACACATGACATGATGAATGATGAAGTTGAGATCAAGGCTCAATCAAACGGAGCCGATCTAATCAGGCACCTGATGCTTAACTCGTATCCCACGAGGAACTGATGGGCCTAATGAATAATTGCTCTGAAATGATAAAATGTAACCACACATAACCACACAAACAAATATACACCTTTGATCACGAAATGATGTTAGCACAAGTGTTTAAATAAATAAAACATGTACGACACATGATACACCCCAAAACATTATTAAAAGGGGGAATTTGTAGAGATTCACTCACAGTGGGTGCGTTCCTGGATTGATAAAGAGTGTGCACGAACAGACGAGGAAATCTAACCTAAATATTAAAGAAATAATTCGATAAATAAAATAAAATAAAAATAAAAAATATTAATATTTTGATTTATTACTTTTTGTTAGAGTTTTGGGTAATTTTAGGGTTTTATTGTGGTTTTAACTTTGCTTTTAAGGGTTTTACTTGATTAAAAATTAAGAGTATAAATATTAACAAATAATAAATATAAAATAATAAATAAAATAAAAAAATATTTTAAAAACCTTGTCAGACCTGACAAGGTATGTCTGACCGAATTTTTTGTGAAATTGGATGCGTGTGGTGGGATTCAAACTCGAGACCTTCCGCTTACGTGCACACAGCTCTTCCAACTGAGCTAGGTGTCTAACCTGATGGAATTCCGTTTTTAATTACTTTTATACACTTATTTGTTCATTCCAGAATTTAATTAATTAAAAAGGATTTAAAAATCCTTGAACCGGTAGAGCACACTGAGTTTCGAACCTGCGATCCCGAAGTTATTTTGCACCCGGTTATTATTGATTTTCTAATATACTAATACGTTAAATGAAACTTCATCTTCTTCCCTGGTTCTGATTAAACTCAAATCAAACTATAAGTTTTAGTTTACGTGCATAGATGCATAAGAAATTCAGCTTTTAGCCTTTTACTAACAAAATCCAGGACCCTAGAAACCATGACCTGGATGGAGTCTTGATTATATTGGAATCAATAAAAATCAATATGGAATGTGATTTGTGATATGCCAATTTGTGAAAAAAAAAACCAGTAAAACTGAGTAGCCTAAAACACCACCTCACGGTGAGATTGTGAATTGTGATCTGGACGTGATTTTGGAATGCCGTTTGCGGTATCATATGATTGCCGATTTGGGTTTGATTGGGAGAATACGGATGGTTAAGTGGTCTCAAAAATGGATTGAAAAAGGGTTGTTAGTGCGCTTATAAAAAAAAATTGTTGGGGCCTTGGGTGCTTGTAATAAAACTGAGAACGGGCCTATTAGATTTTAGCACTATTTTTACAATAAAATACAAGGTCATTAAGAAGTTGAGGAGGGATGGCAATAGGCCAAATTTGGTTAATCCCAAACTTACATTTGATTCTAAAAGTTTGTCATATTCTTGGTTGAGAATCCATCGGGTAATTATGTGTTCGGATCTGGTATACTCATGGATTTCGGGTATACTTGTTAGTTTATTAAAAATACTCATTGGTTATAGCTGACCCAAAACCCGTCAGATATCTGTCGCATAACTATTGATCATATACATTGATTATAATCACCATAAAAGTGTTTCAAATAATTACAATGTATATAAAAAAATGCCGAACGAAAGGAAAGCAAACTATATACATTTATCATAATAACCAAAAAAATTGTTTCAAAAAATTACAATGTATATAAAAGAAATGCCCGAAAACAAAAAGAAAAAAAGAAAGCAAACTATGTAAGTTATTGTTTTAGACGAAGTTACTATAATAAATAAAACAGGAAATTATTTCGGGTATAGGTTATCGGGTAAACGGACATACAACCAAATCATGTTCTCATACCTTCGAATAAAAGTAAAAAAATATTGTATACCTGGTTCTATACTTGACAACCTATATTTTGGGTATTCCCATCAAGGTCGGATTTTTATGTTTCCACATCCCTCTAATTTTTAAATCGTTTATTGTTAAGCGGAAAATGGATCAATTTTTTTAAGGAACCGATGGAGGGACAAAAAGTGGGTTTGGGTGGCAGAGACGATAAAAGTAGTTTCCCACAAAAGAAGTCAGTGATAAAAAATAATGTTGCTTAAGCATTTAGAAAAGGAGTGATACCTCATGCTGCTTTTAATTGCTAAGAAAGACGACTTCTTCGTATAGCATCCATCATGTGTCGATTTCTAAGGGCTACTGCCAGTGTCAATCTTCTAAGCATTTAACAAGACAAATCATAACTAACGTGACGAAATGTTGGGGAATTTTGTAAACAACAAATGATCTTAGAGGCATGTAATCACTTCCAAATCAAATTTTTTCGGTGGTTCTCCCGAATAATTCAATCAGATACAACTCATAATTTGAGAACATAACTAGTATGTGAATTGTGATGAATTCGAATGAACTAGAGATGTGACCAAAAACTTTTCAAATTTGAGGATGTGTTTGCAGGCAAGTGCCCCTAGGTAGTTATTATCCTTTTTTTTTTTAATTTAAATTGCCTTAATTTTTCAGCTCGATCCTAGGGGCTCTGCCCCTTAGACCCCGTCAGGAGTTGTCACTGTCGCTCCTTGGACCTTGCTCCCAGGGTTGCTACCCCAGGACCCAACCACCTTTGAGTACGGGCTTCCCCCGTACACTTTGAATTATAATAACTCAAACATGCGTGCAGTCCGCACCTCCTAACTTGTTTGATGTGTATTACAATTCGCTTTGGTCATCAAATAAATTGCGATTACACTAAAATATCTAACAACCAACCAACCGAGAACTCAAATGGTTAGTGTTTGATGAAAGACAAAGGCGGCAGTAGCATTCTTCTCATGAACGTAACGCGGTAGGTTTATTGACTTTTTACACGCATTAATTAGTTCCAGACTTTTATAGTATGTTTTCATTTTCTGTATGTATGAATGGAGTATTACCGAAAATCTGCATGTTCAAATCCAATTTGTTTTGTATATTATAATGTTGCCATTACTATGCCAGATCTGGATGAGTTGTTACTACTATTAAATATGTTTTTTGTCTGGTTTGAGGGGAGAAAAACAATGTTTTATCCTACTCGTTATAATGGGCTTGTCGCTCCCATTCTTTTTACAAATAAGCCAATTTAATTTGAGACCACTTCATTTGTATATAATGTGGACCTGGAGGGCAACTCACTCTAATGGAGACACGATGGCATCTAGAAAGCACTGGGAAAGTTACATATTTGCCTAGATGTTTGATTTGGTATCATTTCATAATCGGGTGGTCCATAGAGTTTTATGCAAGTCATGATGAAACAAGGTTAATGTGGAAGACTATCTATGTATAGCGTAAACTTTATCGTGAAGAAGATTCATAAATCCACTTTGATTATACGAATCGTCTGAGGTTGCATTCGAATGTATCATCCCCCACCAACACACACCTTCTAGTTCGAACTTCAAACTAGGGTATTCATGGCCCAATTGTCCGGTTTGAAATCTTATGTGCCGAACAACTAACTATAGTTTCAGGAAACGATAAACCAAACTGGCTTGCTTAGGTGGGTGGGTCGGATGATTCATTTTTGACAATTTAATTTAGAAATTTAAATGTGTGTTAAGTATTTTAAATGATAAATATGATTCTCGGATATACTACTTGTATGAAAAAAAAAAGGTTAAACGACTTGTTTTGTTTACATGGTTGGTTTCAGCGTGTGGATTTGATTTTCATTGAATTATATCTTAGCTCATGTATTTAATACAGCGGTGGCAAAAGGAGTGGGCTTGAGCAGATTTGGATCATGGGTTAGGATGGTTTATTAAGGAAAAAGTTAAGCTGAGTTTGGGTCAAGATTAGTTTCGATTATAATAGGTTAAAAATAAAAAATTATAATTTGTTTTAAAATCCAATTTTTTTAAATGAAAAAATAAAACATTTAAAAAAAATCAAAAATTAAAAAAATAGATATTTGCTGACTTTGCATACCAAGGCAAGGGATACCGCCAAGAAGAACAAGTGAAATGAGATTGGCGGTACCTGTTTTGATTTTATGACACATGTTTTTTTCTTGGTATGAAGGTTTTCGTTTAGGAATTTTAAATTAAACGATCTAGGATTGTAACTTTATGTTGGATGTTTTTGGGAGTTCTGACTTAAAGATGTAAACTAATTGATCTTCATGTGCTGTTAAAAGTAATTAAAGCATGTGAAAACTGAAAAGGTAAAGAAAAAAAGAATGGAGTCATATGAAAATAAAAACTACAAACAAATTAGAAATCAGTGTGAACCGTGAAGAAAATAAACGATGTCATGGCATGTCAGTCATCGTCATTTGCTTTTTGGTCTTGGCAGCCACGAAGTTATTGTTATTGACCTTTGAAGTAAGATTTACTCACCATTCTTTAACAAAGTATAAAATTGAATATGATCTAATTAAAGATTACTGATGTAGTTGGTCTACGCTATCAACTTAAATGAAAATATGACCATGAAATTATTGTTGTTAGTTTTTATATAAGATCTAGTATTTATTTTATAATATAAACTTTTAGTTTTGAATCCACAAATAATCTTCAATATCATCAAATAAATAATAAGTAATTAATCTTTTTTCCATTTCTAGATATTAAGTATAAATCATACAACAAAGTGATCCCAAACATAGATTTTTGTCAACCATGTAGCAATAACAATAGTTAAAGTATACTTGAAGGATTGATACATTATGTGATTAAACTATTTATTCCAAAGATGAAAAAAGAACATGCGTTCCAATGTAATTTTTTATTTTTGTAATTTTTAACTTTTTTTTTAATTTTATTGTTTCCATTTTTTACACGAAGTATGAAGAGTTTAAGTATGTCAAACTATGAAGTCTGGGACTCTATGTGATGCTCTTTTATAGTTACTCAGATATATTTGGTTAAAACTTAAAAAGCCATTGTGATTCATGACTAATTTTAAATGGAAACTTCAAAACTCATCTTGACGCATCCTTACTTATTTCCTAGCCCACATCTCCTTATAACTTATTGACTTTTACAAAAATCTAATAAGGAGAAAAAGTGTTTGGCAAACTCAAAAGGACATTTCAAAATGACTTTTTGTATAGGGAGAAAAAGTCAGCTTTGAAAAGTTAGTTAGGAGTGACTTTTTGAAGCTACTTATGACTTTTAGTCATTTTAGATGAATAAGCTAAGCCAAACACTTTATAAAATTAACTTATTGATTTATTGGCTTTTCTCACTACATAAGCTAATACATAACTTTTTTAAAAACTCCTTTAAAAAAGTCGTAAGTAAATAAATCCTTTTAACAAAAAGTCCTTTTTGCGCCAAATAAGCTTAGCTAAAAAGCCCTAATTGCATTCCGAAATATACTACTTTGTTACTTTTATATGTGTAGGGTAGCGATGAAGATTTCATGCAACTACGGGGATTACAACACAAGTAACGTGCCATGGCTACATTCGGCGAGACAGCAAATTATCAAAGCCAAAAAAAACAACCCCTAACATATAATACATTGATCAATGTAAATTGTTAAACAGTCACAACAACACACACTAACATATTGGATATTGAAATCCACTGACTGTCGACTCATTCAATATTAATAAGAATGAAAATTGTTGCTACAACAACTTTGCGGTGGATAATAAGTACATATTACAACTGAGGGAGTAAACAATTACAACTGGGGGAAGTAAATATATTACAAGAGGGGAAGTAAGCATATAACAAGAGGGGAAATAAGGGAGAAAACGAGGCTACAAGTCTGAAGTCAAAGCGTTGTATCTGGTGTCTATTGTAATGCACCCGTGGACTAGCATTTATAGCCAGCCAATGGGATTCTCTTTTTCCATGGAGACCTGTGATTTTTCTAGGAGAAGAAAGTGTTGTCCTCGAAAATTCTTTGACTTGAATTCTGTTGAAAGCGACCACACCCTTTTTGGCACTTTGCCTAGTGTACAACTAGTTCTTCAAATGAACCAAACATCCGGCTAACAGTTTGTAAACCGTTCGACGGGAAGTTTGTTTGTGTTCGTTCGTTTATTAAACAAACAAACTCGAACAAGAAATTTTGTTCGTTTAGTTAAACGAACGGACATAAACAGAGGCCACGATCATTCATTTATGTCCATGAACGATCGGTAGCGTGTTCTGTGTTCGATACTTCATTAGTTTTTGTAGTTTTTGTATTTCTAAACTCCGACATATAAAATACTTAATAAGTGTCGGTGTATTATATATTTTGTTCAAGAATGCTTGTTTGTGTTTGTTTGTTTCCATGTGTGTTCATGAACATTAGTTTGTACCCATTTGTGTGCATCAACGTTCGTTTTCATTCATTGCCTAAAATTTACAAACAAACACAAACGTACACGAACATGTTCCTTTCCTTAACAAACGAACACAAACATAAAATCTCGTTCGATAAGTGTTCATGAACAGTTTGTGAACACATATATTTCTTAACAAACGAATACAAACAAGATATTGTTTGTGTTCGTTCGATTCATTTGCCGCCCTATGTACAACTCATCTGTCTTCATGCCCTAACTTTGACTTATGAGATTATGATCTACCTTACTTGTGCTCGGGCGGATGGCGCCTGTCTAGAAAGGAAAGTGGGCTTGAACCCACCTCGATCATCAAAAGCGATACAAAGTACAATACTCGGGCGGATTACACCTATCTATTTATACTAATACATAGGGGTGTGAATTTCTGACATGACACGAAGCTAACACGAAATTTAAGGGTTTGGGTTTAGTTTAAAAGGGTTCGGGTCAGTTTCAGGTTGAACTCGCCAACCGATTTAGCTAAAATGGTCAGGTTCGGGTCAACCTGGTCAGGTTGGCTGGTTGACCCGTTTAACCCATTTTTATTTATTTTATTTTTTACAATATGTGTATGTCATAAATTAAATTGGATGTGCATTTTATGACATAAGTAAAACTTAATTATAAAAATTGACATAAGATTTTATAATTTAAATGTAATTTTATTATATACATTTGTGTTTTTTTACCAAAATTTAATTTTAATATATTAATTTGCGGCAAAAAAATAAAAAAAAAAAAATTTAGGTTGAACAGGTCATGTTCAGGTTAACCAACATATATTCGGGTTTGTATATATGACATGATTTCTGGGTTCATCTATAATTTTTAGGTTCAGGTCAAGTTAAACCCACCAACCAATAAACACAACCCGTTTAGCACCCTTCTAATACATTACTCCAATCATACTCTAATTCTAACTCATATTAAACTGTAACAACAATAAACAATCTTTAACCATTATCTCTGATAACTCACTAAGGGGGCGTTTGTTTCATAGAAATTCAATGGAAATTAAGGGAATTGAAATCTGAATTCCATCTCTTAATATGTTTGGTTCACAGAACTGATGGAATTGGAATCTCAATTCTAATCTTCATGTGTTTGGTTGACAATGGAATTAGAATTGGAATAAGGCATGAATTCCTTTAACTAAAGGAATTCAAAATCCTTCATATATGTGGAGGAATTAATGTAAATTCATTGGAATCTTCAACCGTTTCGACCCGTACCATTTTGACCCGACCCGTTTCGACCGTGAACAACACGTTTGTGATATTCCGCATCGGTTGTGAAGGGTAACGAAGGCTTCCTTATAAGGGGCATGATACATTCACCATTATGACGCGTTTTAAAACTGTGAGTGTAAGGGCGTGCTGCCTGCCAAAGCGGACAATATCATGGTACGGTTACGTTGGGCTGTTACAGATGGTATCAGAGCCAGGGACTAGGCTGGTGTGCCAGCGTGAACGCTGGACCTTTTAAGGTGGTGGATTGTGATATCCCACATTGGTTGTGAAGGAGAACGAAGGCTTCCTTATAAGGGGTTTGATACCTTCACCATTATGACGCGTTTTAAAACCATGAGGGGCAGGCGCTAAGGGCGTGCTGGCTAACAAAGCGGACAATATCATGGTGCAGTTACGTTGGGCTGTTACACCGTTGCCACGCGAACCGTTCCGACGCGTACCGTTTCGACCCGTACCATTTCGTGTTTCGACGCGAACCGTTTCGACCCATACCATTTCAACGAGAACGGTTTCGACGGAAACCGTTTTGACCCTTACCGTTTCGAACCATACAAGTTTCGACCCGAACCGGGGGTTGTGAGTGACGGGGTGATGGATTTCAATTCATTTGACAACCAAACACAACAAAATAGGAATTGAGATTCCAATTCTAACAATTTTCCAAAATCAATTGAAATGTTTAAATTTCAAATCCAATTCCCTTAAATTCTAATTGCTATACAAATTTCAATTCCAATTTCAAAACATTACGCGAACCAAAATGCCCCATAAGAATTTTCTTTTCTACATTTATCAGCCAGCTTTCCATCTTTGCCTCCCACATCCGATCTCTATCCATTACGTTTATTTATTCAAACTTTCACACTTGAACCGTTTCACCCCTCAATTTATTGGTTCTCCCATATAATCTGTTGAACATTTGAAAGGTTAAGATCGATTTCTTACCGTTATAGGAACTAAAATAATAAAAAAAAAACCAAATCCGTCAAAAGCAAAGTATAAGATTTAATAATGGTCTAAAATTAAATAGAAAACCAAATATGTCAAAAGTAAATAATCAAATTTAATAATGGTGGTCTAACATTAAATAGAAAACCAAATCTGTCAAAAGTAAATTATAAAATTTAATAATGGTCTAACATTAATAGTATAGTTTTTACATCGTATTATAAAATATAGTCAAAATAATAGTGTTACGGTTTCTACTATATGTAAAAATTTCAAAATGACTAAATTCAAATATACATTATATCATTAGAAATTGTATAAAATCAAGTTTTGAATATAATAATAATAATAATAATAATAATAATAATAATAAATAATAATAATAATAATAATAATAATAATAATAATAATAATAATAATAATAATAATATAATAATAATAAATAATAATATGATTGATATAATCATTTAGGTAATAAACACGAAATCAATCAATAATACAGTTCTGAAATATTATATGTATCTTATTGTTTTAGAAACTTTACACTTCACACTTCACCCCGTTACACTTGAGAACAATCTTTCGGTGGGCCACGTGAAACGATTCCAGCTGTATAAAGCCGTTACTGGGCCCCACAAAGAACAACTAATACTTGTTATGATTGTCCTTATGGTCCCCACACGTTAAAAATACAACGAACCTCTTTAACCTTAACGGCTACTTAAACCCTCATCTCCACCTCTCTTCTTCACCCCGCTTCTCACTCACTCTCTCTCTCTCAACACTCTCTCTCTCTAAAAATATATAAAAACATCGACATGAAGAACGCCGTCGTTTTCGCATTCATCTGCGCCATTGTCGCCGCTGTCGGAGCTCAATCTCCGGCTTCTTCGCCTACAAATGCGCCACCGTCAACTGTAACAACGCCGCCTGCTGCGTCACCTTCTGCTGTTCCTGTAGCTCCGGTGAAAGCTCCGGCAAAGGCTCCGGTGGCAGCTCCTCCAACTGCTCCTGTGGCAACTCCTCCAACGGCTCCTGTGACTACTCCTCCTGCTGCGACTCCGGTGAGCACTCCTCCTGCTCCGGTGCCGGTGAGTTCTCCACCACCAGCAGTTGACTCACCTCCGGTTCCTGAACCAGTACCCGCACCCGAGACTACTCCGGCCCCTGAGGCTGCTGCCCCGGCGCCTAGCAAAAAGAAGGGAAAGAAGGATAATGCACCATCGCCCGCGCCTTCTTCTGATTCGCTCGCCCCTGGACCCAGCACTGATGCTGCTCCTGCTCCGGCTCCCGCATCAGCCGATGTGGCGGATGAGGTAATACTTGTATCCAGACGCCTTTATTTTTAACAAAATTTATACCGCAATGTCAAAAAAAATACACACATAATATATTTATACCGCAATGTCAAAAAAAATACACACATGATATATTTACACCGCAATGTCAAAAAATACACACACGTCTTTATTTTTAGCAAAATTTATTCAGCCCATGTGTTTCATTTTTTTTAATTGTTACCTTTTGCACCACTTAACTTAGAAATTTAATATGGGTTAGTGATAACGCTGGAGTGTGAAAATTAAAATCAGTAGAACTCTATGTTATCTGCAAACCACAAGGAACCACTATACATTTAACTCAAATTTGTACAAATAAAAAAGTATTGTAACTCTACTAATTCAATCTGGATTGTACATTATGCTTTGATTATAGTACATTATTACAAAGCTTAATAGTTTTGGTTGTAGTTGTATATTTATGATTTGGCTAATAATAATGGTGGAATTGAAAATTTGCAGAGTGGAGCATACAAATTGAAGAGTGTGCATGTGGCGGTGGGAAGTTTGGTGGTGGCATTGGCTGCCTTCAGCTGGATCTAGATTGATTTTGTATACATATTCATTTTTCATTTGATCATTTTTTATATGAGTTGTATTGATTATTTGTTTTCCTATTGTTGTACTTCGTCTCCATAAATATATATTATTTTACCACATTAAACGTTTTGATTTATTTTTCTTATTCGTTAATCAACTTTAAGACAAGTTTTAGACCCAAATTTTAAAATGTATATATTATTGAAAAGCAAGGTATAGCGTTTAAAATTATTTAATCAATTTAAAATTCCGGAACTTAAGAATATAAAAATCAGATGCGCAAATTGTGGGAAAAGAAAATTTGACTACTTTGGGTTATTGACGGCCCCCACAAGCTTCATGAAGATCTCTTTTTAAATTTTAACAAAGCAAGTGGATAAAAATGTCAATTTTTAAAACAAGTCCGTAGATTCAATTGCTCTCCACACGCATTCCTCCTATCCAACACCATTTTAAGGGGTCTTGTCTAGATCCGCTCTCCAAATTAAGAAATTTAACATTTTTAGCAACCGTTTAGTGACCACACGAACACTATTGTCATGAGCAAATGAATTTAAATCAATAATCTTCTGATCCAGCCAACGGAAAGGCAAACTCATCCATCATGTCATCAGTGGAATCACCCAATCATATTCATCTCCGCTAGGAAATCCAATATCTGAGAAAACCGTTTTTGTGGTAATTGAACCCAGGATTACGTTACCAAGCTTGTTCGCAGTCGTGGATCTCATCTCTATTTCTATACAGACCATCAATGGAAATGAGACGCATAGCTAACTTCCATCCAACCAGAACAGAGTTGTTGCAACCATCACATGTATCACTCTTAAACACTCCCATAAAGTCAATATGAATCGCCTTCAAATCATTGCAAACCTTTGTGATAATTATTCCATACTCCTGCCACAGTTTCCTTTTCTTGAGAGAAAATCTCTCTTCATGTAACACCCTATAAAATCGTGTTCAATAATATAGTGACACATGTTGTATTTTATATAATTGTCTGTTAAAGACCAATAAGGACTAAAGGCGTCAACATGCTCAAGATTGAGCCTCTGAGTGACGAACCGATGTCAACATGCATAAATAATAGCATCTGAGTGACTGATACGTCAACATGCTTAAATCATTAGCCTCTGAGTGACTGATATGTCAACATGCTTGAAACTTGGCCTCTGAATGACTAATACGTCAACATGCCTAGCCTCTGAGTGACATCAGAATCAACACGCTTGTGATAAGCCTCTGAGTGATCCTTTGTGAAGTCCTAACTCTCATACGTACCGTTTGTTAGATGAGAGAGTTCAATTCTGTAAATATGTGAAAGTTGGATATTGGAGGGATTAAAAGTGTCAACATGTTAATTTATACCTCTGAGTGACCTTTTAACGAACCAAGAGCTCAATAATGCCCGGGCATAATCCCGGGTATGCCAAGTATTGGCTACGGAGGGCTAAAAGTGCCAAAATAGTATTTAAAATCGTTTTTATAAGCTTTATATAGTTTAGGGGCCAAAGTGTCAAATTTAAAACTGAAATAGAGGCGGTCGTGGGCCGCGAGAGACCCGGCCTGTGTCTCTCGCGCCCCGCGAGAACAGACCTGCAGTAGAAACTTTGTTTTGGAGCCCAAGCAAAGCTCCAAAACCATTAAATCGAAACCATGGCCTTCCTAATCAGCTATGCCACGTTTTGGGACACTTGTAAGCTTATTCTTACACCCCTAGACACCTGGCTTCACCTCCTTTGAGCTCTCCAACTATAAATAGGTGCTTAAGTTCACCATTTAAACTTGCACCTTTCTTGTTCACTCTTCTCCCTCCTCTGGAAGTTCCTAACTAAAAGGAGCAGTCCAACATAGTTCTTTTGCATCTAGGAATCAATGGTAAGTGTTCCTTCCTTGTGCATTTTCGTTTATAGGCTTCTATAGCCTAAAGTCAAGCGTTTTACGTAAAACACTTTGACTTTCGGTAAGACCATTATGGTCCAGCCATTGTTCAAAATGAACATGGCTAAGTGATCATAGTAAGGTAGGTGTTAGTCCCTATAAAGGGCACCTCCTGAAAATCACGTTTGCTAGACCAATTGACGGGTCAAAGTAATGATATTAAAAAGTCAAACAGGCTATTTTTCGGAAAAATCATAAATTGATCTTATATATGTTATGAAACCTGTTTTGACACTTAAACAAGTTGGTAATAATTATTAGAACATGTATGAACATGTTCGGCTCGTCAATTTCAGTTCTAGGGTCGGTTCGCAACCGAAAGTCGTAAGGTTTGACTTCTGCTTTGACTTTCGATTCTGACCCGATTTAGATTTGTTACCCACTGATCTAAAGTTGCATTATGATCATAATATAATATAGCATAACCCTCTGAGGTTATATTACATGATCATAATCAGAATCCAAGTTTATGCGCAAGTTCCATAATTATGTCATCTTTGACCAAAATGCCCTTTTTGCATAAAACAAGGTTTCAAATGGTAATGAACTTGAAAATGAATTTCTACTAATGTAATATCATAAGTAGGATTATTTGGAATATTAAACCAAGTTATAAACTGAGTTTTTAAACAAGTCTTTAAACTATGTCGATAAATGACGGTTTTAGCCCCTGTGGCTTATAAAATAGTTTTAATCAAATCTTTTCAAGGTAAATCACTTACCTACCGATATGTTATATTAAATAACATATTTTAAACATTTTAATCTGACCCTAAGGTCAGTTTTCATTAAACATTGCTTAACAACGTCATATGACGACATAAGCGCCATTACGGCGCATAGTATGGTTTTAAAACATATTATTGACCAAGACTTGATACCTACTGACTTTAAAACTTATTTTAAATATATTTACAGTAGGTACATGTTATAAACTCAGAATCCCAAATAATTTATAAACTATGTGTAAAATGACAAAAATGCCCATTCGGTGCATAGTTGGGTCATAAAAGATAATTTACACATATAATTGATATCCTACTGATATTACATTATAAATAAAATATTTTTATAGAATACTCATGATTATAAACTTAAAATATGTTCAAGTTCCTTTTATACGGTATATAATTACCAAAATGCCCTTATGAGGCATAGTTTCGTTTTAAAACCATAACGGGCATGCAAGTTGATATCCTACTGATATCTTAACTTATTAAAGTATAATGGCATATAGAACTTGTGCATGACTTATCCGGTTACCCGATATCGCTATTATGCGCACAGTTACGTATATGTAACTATTTTACGGAATTTAACCGTAACGGGTTTAACCTTGTCATTTTAGTCTCAAAATCTAGAATGTTTATAGTTTACCCATATTATACAAGTCAAGTACTTGTCAGGCTTAAACTACATTCTATCCGATCATCGTTTAATCAAGCGTTATACGTAATGATCATGTACACTATTCGGTTTATAAGACTGTAGTATTTAATTGGCTAGCTTATGCCATAATCCAGACTAGAGCCTTGCCGGTAAATGCTATCTGCACTTGGTACTTTTGTATACGGCGGAGTTATTAGTGCATGGTCCATTGCATGGTTAACCTTCCTAAGATAATAAAAGATTTTGTACCATTTGCACTTGAAATCATTTTTAATATTTTCAAATTGAGTCAGTTGGGTGTATTTACCAGCGTAAGCTGACGTATCCTCCAAAGACTAATCTGCAGGTACAACACGAAATTAAGCCGGAAGCTGCTCGGTAGAGAATAAGAGAATTCTTGTAAATCCTTAGATCTGCCTAAAGTCTGTTTTGTAGTCTTTCTTGTACATTCTATGATCCGCTTGTGGATCTTCTATTACAAGCTTGTATATTATTTTGTATTTTCGAACATTCGGTTTGTAATAGTAATTTTACTCCAAGACTTCCGTTGTGCCATGTTTAATTGACTATGAGGTTATCAACTGTTGTCACGATACTCCCGACCCGGGCCCACCGGTGTATGGATTTCAGGGTCAGAAATCCGGGGTGTGACAGGGTTGGTATCAGAGCCAACGTTTGAGAGAATTAAACACTAGCCTGTTGTGTTTAGTCTCAAACTTACACAAGCACATTCCTTAGACTTCCGAGTCTAGGCATTGACCTAGGATTACTCGTTTCATTATTAAGTTATAGTATGTTTTTGAATTGATTTTAACAGGAAAATGCCGCCACGTGTGAGAGGACAAAGTGGACGAGGAAAAGGTCCAATGAGGGGAGGACCATCGGGGCGTATTCCTCAACCTCATAATTCAGATAATTATCAAGAATCAGGAGATTCGTCTCCATGGCAACCAGCGAGACGTCCGTCTCTAGTAGACACTCGCCCTCATATTCCCAAAATTCTTACCACTCACACCATTTCTATCATTCTCACCATTCCCATTCTCATCACTCCTACCATGAAGAGTTTAACCCCAACCATTACTAAAACACGCCTCCAGCCAATCAAAATCAGTTGGACGAGCCACATCCTATGGACGAGGACTCCGACCCGGAGATGCCACCGTCGGGATCAAATGTGCATCCCATTGAAATTTCGAGCGATTCAAACTCGTATGCCGGATCGCCCTACCAAGGTCCTAATGAGTGGGATCAATACTGGAACCAATTCACTTTCACCCACACTCCTTCTCACCACTCTCAACCACCTCCGGTTCAAGAAGATGTCCACATGGAACCAGGGGACCAACCTAAACCACCACCTGAACCACTAAAGAGGAAGCGTGGAGCACGTATGTCGGTGCGTGCCGGACAAAGGTCAGGATCGCTGCCACCTTTGCCCAGTTCTTACCCCACCATTCAAGAGGACCCACAAATGGGTGGACCCTCTAATGTTCCACCTATAGTGGAACCAACACCAACACCTACAGTTCAACCACCACCATCGGGTTATACTAACCCAATCCCTACATATCCAGACACGTCTGGAAATGATCCTTTTAACTCGTCTACACCGGTAGACTATCAAGCATGGTCGCAAGACCCATACATGCAGGCGGTTATACACAACGCACTTTACCCGTCTCCTTTCCCACCTACTTATCCACCGACTGGATATCCAACTTATGGGTACAAGTATCCGGTTATGCCACAACCCCAACCACAACCTCCGCCACCACTTGAGGCCATTAATGAGGCCTTAGAAAGAATGAAAGAGATGCAGCAACAGGCGGAGAAATTGGAGAAGAAGACAAATAAGTTCTTCAAGAAACTCTCCAAACTAGTCGAGGGAAAGAAAGACGAATGAAGTCTTTTCTATTATATGTAGTCCCTGCATGGACATTATTATTTCTTTAGTCCCTGCGTGGACATGTTGTTTCTTTTAGTCCTTGCATGGACAATCAGTTTCATTTATTTGTTTCAAGTATTATAATTTCTTATGGAAATTTAATGAAGTACTTTGGAATTATATATATATGTATTCATCCTCTTGAAAATGAGCGTCTCGATTTTATTCGAAATTTATGCTCTGCGATATAATTCCAAAAAGATTTTAATGGTTTTGATTAGCCAAGTGGCTCAAACCACATATTTGGCCAAATATATAAGATAGTTAAGGGAAGTTATCCTTCTATCTAGAGGTGATGGACTAAGATCAAGCCTCCAAGTCATTAAGGTCAATGCGACCGGGACTTATAATCAACCATTAAGATCCTCTTATGTTAACATTCAAATAATGTGCATACTCTTGGTTGTGTGACTTGAGGAATCACACTAACCTTCAAGGTAATGGACTATGTCCTAACCATATATATAGCCCTTGTGATCTGTGTGATCCCGGCTAAAAAGCCCTTGTGATATGTTTGATCCCGGCTAATATCACCAGTACGGTGATTAAATGTAACATTCGTCGAAAAACGGGTTTCAAAACCCGCTTCGTTTAATAACCAAGTATTCAGTATTAAGTTCGTTGCGTATTTAATGTTCAGATAATTTTAAATAATACATAATTAATAAACATTTTAGAATTTAAAAACCATAATTAATAAATAATAATAATAAGTGAATAAAAAATAAAATGGAGTCTCCGGGTTTCGAACCCGGGTCTCCCGCAAACACAAACACACACCACACCACTCCGCCACACACTTCACTTGTGTTAAATACAGAATCAAATAACACTTAAAGTAAAACCCGAAAATCAAAACCGGTAATCAGCGCGCCCAGAACTCGCAGTCGCCGGAAAAACCGAGATTTCCGCAATTGTGGCTATTTCCCTTTGACTGAAACGCGTAAACTGATTTCGACATCAGTTATAACCGATGCCTAACAATCAATTTCAGTCAAAACCGTCGGAAATCATTGACCGCGAACCTTGACCTTAATTCAAACCCAAATCAGCCTGTTCCTCCTTATAAATACCCCCTCAAACTTCTTGTAAACCTTTCGCTCAGAACCACGCTCTCTTTCGAAGCTTTATTCCTTCCAAAGCTCGTCGCCGGAGATCTTCACTTTCGCCGGAATATCGCCGGAATCACTAATCAGAAAACCGCATTCGTTCTTCAGACGGTATAATTGTCTAAACCTTCCTGCTATCTCTTGATTAGTAATCTAATTGCTCAACACAATAATCGAAACTGTTAAAACAGTTCACTCAGCCGGAAATCGCAAATCAGAGCCGACGAACACTTGCCGGAAATATGAAGAAAACTCTCCGTCTTGGTATATCATATTCCTTAATCCTTATTTTCCTATTCCATTTCAATCGAGTATAAGGTTGTTGGTCGATTAAGCAAAAACAGTCGGGTTCACTGTTCTGTGTTCTTCTTAATGAAGAAGACGAAGTTTAGGTTGTATATTAATGTAATTAAAATCAAGTATTTAACCGGGTTAGACACACAGTCCAGCGGTGGACTGTGTGCAAATACAGAACACACGTACCGGGTTCGAATCGCACATGTTACCGACTTTCAGAAATAAAACCAACATTTTTAAAACCTAATCAGATCAATTCACAGTATGTATATAAGAGGAATATAATCCAGTAGTTAAGCAGATTAGACACACAGCCCAACTGGTTGGGCTGTGTGCACTCGAACCGAAGGTCCCGAGTTCGACTTCAGGTCTCTGCAACCGGTTCGGCCATATTAAAACATTTTTAATAAAAACTAAATAAGGTTAGAGTCAGTTAGTATATAAATATAATTAAAACCAAGAATATTTCGGGTTAGACACGTAGCTCAGTTGGTAGAGCTGCGTGCACGTATACGAGAGGTCCCGAGTTCGAACCTCACTTGCCGCATAGAATAAACACAGTCTGACCGGTCAGACCCGGTCAAACCTGACAAAAGTCAACCCTTTTTATTTCCTTTTTACTTATTTATTTAATTGAAAAATTATTTAAAAATACTTAAAAATAAGGTTTTTAAAGTTAAAAATTTGCATTAAACCCACAAAAATAAATCTAAAAATCTCATTAAAGAGCATTAATTAAAAATAATAATCTCAAATAAAATTTATCTATTTAATCGAATCATGTCGTTATTATTTAGGTTAGTTTTCCCTCGTCGGTTGAATCATAATATTCGTGCGCATTCATCGTCATCAAGAAACGCATCCACTGTGAGTGAATCTCTACCAATTCCCCGTTTTAATCATATTTTGGGGTGTATCATGTGTCGTACTATTCTTTTATTGCATTTAAACACTTGTGCATACATCATATCCGTGATCAAATGTGTATCAATTATTGTGTGAATTATATGTAGATTGAATTTCATCATTTCAATGCACGCATTTCATTAGGCCCATCAGTTCCCCGTGGGATACGGGTTGAGCATCAGGAGCCTCATTAGATTGTCTCCGTTTGATTGAGCCTTGATCTCAAATAAATCATCATTTCATGTCATATACTCATCCAAAGTGGTTTGTGATTGTTTACATATATGTTTGCTCACATGTGATTAATGCACGAATTTTCCTTATTAAATAAAACAAGAAATCAGTTAAAACGTTTTATCAAGGTTCACTCGCCAACTTTTGTTGACCCAAAATCTCCTACATTTTACACATGATACAGGTGATCCAGCTGAGACAGGAAACACTTAGGAAGGCCTAGAAGAATAAACAAGTTTATGCTTGGGAATAATTATGTAGTTTCATTTTCTTTGTAATTGTATGAATTTTGTTTTGGATATTTAAGTTTGTAATTTGAATTTAATAAATATGAAACATCTTAGTAAATATCATGAGCTTTGGTGATAACCCAATTATGCCCCGACTTTTATTCCGCTGCGGGTCGGGGTGTGACAGATTGGTATCAGAGCTTGTGACTATAGGGATATAGGATAGGTTATTAGACCCTTAGAGCCTATACTATAGTTGATTAAATTTTAATTGTTTGTGCGTTACATGCAAAATTCATGATGTTTATATGTTTCATGTTTATTTTCACACCCAATATTATGCAAGCACGCTCACAAATACATGTTATTATGCAGTGCTCTTCATAAATCATATCCTCATGACATATCATATCAATGAGAGCACACACCTCACGCTTTCCATGATTCTTGCAATGATTTTTGTATTTTTCAAATCACATCAAAGTGAGTTCTCATGACGGGCATGTAGTAACTGGAAGGGTACGAGTACCGGTAGTCGGAACGTCCTGTCTAGGCTTGGCATTCGTATAAATCCAAAATAAAGGACCAGTTTGCCTACCTGGGGACTAACGATGAGAGTACGAAGGACCTATTAGGCCAAAGCATGCTATACCAAACGTCGTGTGAATTAACCCCACTTTGAGTTGTCATTGTGTCTACACCTGGACACCCTCCTACCATACATCACGCAATCATATTTTACGATTTTCATTCGGGTGGTGCGAGTGTTAATCCGCCGACACCAATGTGAATCCTACCAAGCCCAATAGTCATGGGGGCCCACATGACTACACAGGCGATGGTATGGGGGACATTGGAGGCCCAAACATGAGCAAACCCAAGACATCCTATGGATGTAGTTAAATTATTGTCAGTTATGTTATTTTTCATTCTTTTTACGACACATGACACCTAGAAAATTCTTAAACTCACAATCTTCCTATATATGTTCCTGTAGATGTCGGCTAGGCAACTACGTGGAGGTAGAAAGTCAGGAAAGTCAAGTGAATGCTTGGCCGCACAGATTGCTAAACAAATTGCCGCAGTACTTCCTGACATCGTGCTTCAAGTTCAACAACCTCTCACCGCTAATCCCATCAACCCTCCCAACCAAGAAGACCAAAGCGTCGCCAACCCTCCTTCCAAAACCCCCAAGTGCACCTACAAACACTTCAAATCTTGCGATCCCCCAAAGTATGAAGGGACCGAAGGTGTTACCGCCCTCCTTCACTGGTTTGAAGAAATGGAAAACACTTTCTTCAGTTGCGATTGTCCCGAGGACCGTAAGGTACGTTACGCTACTGGAAGACTGTTTGGGGTAGCCCTTACCTGGTGGAACACGAAAAAGGGTAAGCGAGGAGTTGAAGATGCCATGGCCTTAACATGGGAAGAGTTAAGGGAACTCATGACAAGACGCTTCTGTCCAAGGAGCGAAATCAAAAAGTTGGAAGACGAATTCCACACACTGAAACAAAAGGAAGGAGATCACACTTCCTATAATAAGAGATTTCTCGAGCTGAACCAGATGATCCCTAATTTGTTCACCCCTTTGTACCGCTTAGTTGAACACTACATTCGAGGCCTCCCCTCGAAAATTCAAGATTCGGTTTTAAGCACATCACCTGCAACACTTGAAGCCGCAATGGAGTTAGCTACAGAACTCACTGAAAATCGCATTCGAAACGGCAAGTTCAAAGATGAAAGGAAGAAAGCACCCATAGAAACCCCAACTACAAACCACCCAGTCTCATCCTCAAGGTTTGCTGGTAAGAGGAAGCGTAATGGCAAGAATTTTGCTGTCACTCAAACCAACCCTCCTATCACTGTTACACCAATCACTCAAGTTGCTCCTCCAGCTGCACCATTCAAAAAGCCATATACTGGCCCACACCCAAAATGCAACCGCTGTCAATACCATCACCCTCCCGAAAATCCCTGCCAACATTGCACAAGTTGTGGCCGTGCGGGTCACACCATCCAAACCTGCCGTACCCTTCAACGAATGAACCGCAATCAACCTCAAACCCAAACTCAAAATCAGATAGTGGGTCAAACCCAACAACCCTTACTTCTACCACCTGCACAACATGCAGCCCAATCTTACTATCAACCTAACTACCCCATGATGCAACCCATGCGAGCTTGTTTCAACTGTGGGGACCCAAACCATTTCAGGAACACATGCCCACGCCTAGTGAACATCATCCATGCCCAAGCTCACGCAAACCCGGTAAACCAAGCTAATCAAGCTCCCACACCTGCCAGAGGGAGAGCTTTCAATATCAATGCCAACCAAGCCAGGGCTGACAACAACGTGGTCAACGGTACGTTTCTCATCAATGGTAGTTATGCATCCATATTATTCGATACTGGTGCGGATAAGAGCTTTGTGTCCTTAGAATTTGAACCTATCCTTGACCAACCTCGTGTTAATCTCATCGAATCTCTAACGGTGGAAGTTGCTGACGGAAAACCCGTTTCATTAAATTCTATTATACGCAATTGTACTCTCACCCTAAACGATCACGATTTTCCAATTGACCTTATTCCTATGAAGTTGGGAAGTTTCGATGTTATAATCGGTATGGACTGGCTCAGCCAGCATCACGCTAAAGTGGTATGCCACGAAAAGTTCATTCGCATTCCTCTCACAGACGATCAGACACTACTTATTTTTGGGGAAACCCCTTCGAAAGGACTCAAATTAATGTCCTGCCTCCAAGCCCGAAGATATCTCCGCAAGAACTATGTCGCATTTCTAACTCACATCGTCAAAAAGGGAAACAAGGAGAGGAAACTCGAAGATATCCCAGTTGTGAAAGAATTCCCACAAGTCTTTCCCGACGATATTTCAGGACTTCCTCCGGTGAGGGAAGTCGAATTTCGCATCGATCTTATACCTGGAGCTACACCAGTCGCAAATCTCCTTATAGGTTAGCCCTATCCGAAATGCAAGAGCTGGCCAGTCAACTGCAAGAGCTGACTTACAAAGGGTTCATACGTCCTAGCTCATCGCCTTGGGGTGCACCTGTTCTCTTTGTGAAGAAGAAAGATGGACCGTTTCGCATGTGCATTGATTATAGAGAACTCAACAAGTTAACGGTTAAAAATCGCTATCTACTACCTCGTATTGATGACCTCCTAGACCAGCTTCAAGGCGCCACCTGCTTTTCAAAAATCGACCTTTGTTCTGGTTATCATCAGCTCAGAGTGCACGAAGAAGATATCCCAAAAAACCGCCTTCCGGACTCGTTATGGTCATTACGAGTTCATGGTCATGCCATTCGGTTTAACCAACGCCCTCGCTGTCTTCATGGATTTAATGAATAGGGTATGCAAACCCTACCTCGACCGTTTCGTCATAGTCTTCATCGAGGACATCCTTATTTACTCCAAGGCTAAATCCGATCATGAGCGACACCTTCGACTCATCCTTACACTCTTAAGGAATGAAAAGCTTTACGCTAAGTTCTCAAAATGCGAATTCTGGTTAAGGGAAGTAAAATTCCTTGGACATGTCGTCAATGACAAGGAAATTCATGTCGATCCTTCAAAAATCAAGGCAGTACAGGAATGGCAAGCGCCACGTACCCCTACCGAAGTAAGGTCATTTCTTGGTTTGGCTGGTTACTATCGACGCTTCATCGCCAATTTTTCCCGTATTGCTGTACCACTCACGGCCTTGACTCATAAAGGAAAACCCTTCATATGGGGACCTAAACAAGAGGAGGCCTTCCAAACTCTAAAGCAAAAAGTTTGTGATGCACCTATCCTCACACTCCCTGAGGGTTGCGATGACTTTGTGGTATATTGCGACGCATCGGGGCAAGGGCTAGGCTGTGTATTGATGCAAAGAGGAAAAGTGATAGCCTATGCCTCTAGGCAACTCAAGGTTCACGAGAAGAATTACACCACCCACGACCTGGAACTTGGAGCCGTTGTGTTCACTCTCAAGATATGGAGACATTACCTCTACGGTACCAAAGTGTGAAATATACACTGACCACAAGAGTCTCCAACATATCTTCAACCAGAAGGAGTTGAATATGAGGCAACGAAGATGGGTCGAACTTCTCAACGACTACGACTGTGAAATTCGGTATCATCCTGGCAAGGCAAACGTGGTGGCTGATGCGCTCAGTCGAAAAGGTTATGCGAACTCCATTCGTCTTCTATGCTCGCAAATCATAACCGACATCAAAGATCGAATCCGAGCAGCTCAACATGTTTCTATAACAGAAAATGATGTACGCGATGAGATGTCATGTGGAGCCGAACTCAAAATCGAAACCAAATCCGACGGTATTCTATACTATTTAAACCGCATATGGATTCCTGATCGCGATAACCTTCGTGATTTCCTGATGAATGAGGTGCACAAAACACGATACTTTGTACACCCAGGAGCCGACAAGATGTATCAAGACCTACGATACACCTACTGGTGGCCTGGCATCAAAAAGGATATCGTTGTTTTTTTTTCCAAGTGCCTTACCTGTTCCAAAGTAAAAGCTGAACATCAAAGACCTTCAGGACTTCTAGTCCAACCCGAAATACCTGTATGGAAGTGGGAAAACATAACCATGGATTTCATTACCGGGTTACCTCGCACCTCCAGTGGGTATGACACCATATGAGTAATAATCGATCGTCTTACAAAGTCATCTCACTTCATTCCGATTCGCGAGGACTTCAAGAACGAGAAGTTAGCTCGTATCTACATCAGCGAGATCGTAAGCCGTCATGGTGTACCATTAAGCATCATTTCAGACCGTGATGGTCGTTTCACTTCACGAACATAGCGAGCCGTACAAACCGCCTTGGGTACACGATTAGGCCTCAGTACCGCTTTTCATCCTCAAACTGATGGTCAATCTGAACGCACCATCCAAACCCTTGAAGACATGCTGCGAGCATGTGTCATAGACTTCAAAGGGAACTGGGACGCTCACCTACCATTAGTGGAATTTTCGTACAACAATAGCTATCATTCAAGTATCGGCATGGCTCCTTTCGAAGCTTTATATGGTCGTAAGTGCCAATCTCCAGTATGTTGGCACGAAATTGGGGAAGCGCAAATCACCGGTCCAGAATTAATTCAAGAAACAACCGACAAGGTCCTTCAAATTCGAAACAATCTTCGAGCGACTCAAAGTCGTCAAAAGAGTTATGCAAACAAACGACGAAAGCCCTTGGAGTTTGACATTGGTGATCAAGTACTTTTAAAAGTATCACCGTGGAAGGGAGTGGTTCGTTTTGGCCAGAAGGGCAAGCTAGCACCACGCTACGTAGGACCTTTCAAGATACTCGAAAGAGTAGGTCCTGTAGCATACAAGCTTGACCTACCAGAAGAACTCAACAGAATTCATCCCACGTTCCACGTATCAAACTTGAAAAAGTGCCTCGCCGATGAAAACCTCCATATTCCTCTAGAAGACATTCAAGTCGATGAATCGATGCACTTTGTTGAAAGACCAGTAGAAATCAGGATTTCGGAGAGAAGCGTTTAAGGCGAAGTCGTATTCCAATTGTCAGAGTACGTTAGGAGTCGAAACAAGGACCCGAGTTTACTTGGGAACGTGAAGACTCAATGCGCGAAAAATACCCGCATCTCTTTCCAGTTACCACTACTACTTAAATTTCGGGACGAAATTCCTAAAAGTAGGGGATACTGTAACATTCGTCGAAAAACGGGTTTCAAAACCCGCTTCATTTAATAATCAAGTATTCAGTATTAAGTTCGTTGCGTATTTATTGTTCAGATAATTTTAAATAATACATAATTAATAAACATTTTAGAATTTAAAAACCATAATTAATAAATAATAATAAGTGAATAAAAAATAAAAAGGAGTCGCCGGGTCTCGAACCCGGGTCTCCCGCAAACACAAACACACACCATACCACTCCGCCACACACTTCACTTGTGTTAAGTACAGAATCAAATAACACTTAAAGTAAAACCCGAAAATCAAAACCGGTAATCAGCGCGCCCAGAACTCGCAGTCGCCGGAAAAACCGAGATTTCCGCAATTGTGGCTATTTCCCTTTGACTGAAACGCGTAAACTGATTTCGACATCAGTTATAACCGATGCCTAACAATCAATTTCAGTCAAAACCGTCGGAAATCATTGACCGCGAACCTTGACCTTAATTCAAACCCAAATCAGCCTGTTCCTCCTTATAAATACCCCCTCAAACTTCTTGTAAACCTTTCGCTCAGAACCACGCTCTCTTTCGAAGCTTTATTCCTTCCAAAGCTCGTCGCCGGAGATCTTCACTTTCGCCGGAATATCGCCGGAATCACTGATCAGAAAACCGCATTCGTTCTTCAGACGGTATAATTGTCTAAACCTTCCTGCTATCTCTTGATTAGTAATCTAATTGCTCAACACAATAATCGAAACTGTTAAAACAGTTCACTCAGCCGGAAATCGCAAATCAGAGCCGACGAACACTTGCCGGAAATATGAAGAAAACTCTCCGTCTTGGTATATCATATTCCTTAATCTTTATTTTCCTATTCCATTTCAATCGAGTATAAGGTTGTTGGTCGATTAAGCAAAAACAGTCGGGTTCACTGTTCTGTGTTCTTCTTAATGAAGAAGACGAAGTTTAGGTTGTATATTAATGTAATTAAAATCGAGTATTTAACCGGGTTAGACACACAGTCCAGCGGTGGACTGTGTGCAAATACAGAACACACGTACCGGGTTCGAATCGCACATGTTACCGACTTTCAGAAATAAAACCAACATTTTTAAAACCTAATCATATCAATTCACAGTATGTATATAAGAGGAATATAATCCAGTAGTTAAGCAGATTAGACACACAGCCCAACTGGTTGGGCTGTGTGCACTCGAACCGAAGGTCCCGAGTTCGACTTCGGGTCTCTGCAACCGGTTCGGCCATATTAAAACATTTTTAATAAAAACTAAATAAGGTTAGAGTCAGTTAGTATATAAATATAATTAAAACCAAGAATTTTTCAAGTTAGACACGTAGCTCAGTTGGTAGAGCTGCGTGCACGTATACGATAGGTCCCGAGTTCGAACCTCACTTGCCGCATAGAATAAACACAGTCTGACCGGTCAGACCCGGTCAAACCTGACAAAAGTCAACCCTTTTTATTTCCTTTTTACTTATTTATTTAATTGAAAAATTATTTAAAAATACTTAAAAATAAGGTTTTTAAAGTTAAAAATTTGCATTAAACCCACAAAAATAAATCTAAAAATCTCATTAAAGAGAACTAATTAAAAATAATAATCTCAAATAAAATTTATCTATTTAATCGAATCATGTCGTTATTATTTAGGTTAGTTTTCCCTCGTCGGTTGAATCATAATATTCGTGCGCATTCATCGTCATCAAGAAACGCATCCACTGTGAGTGAATCTCTACCAATTCCCCGTTTTAATCATATTTTGGGGTGTATCATGTGTCGTACTATTCTTTTATTTCATTTAAAGACTTGTACATACATCATATCCGTGATCAAATGTGTATCAATTATTGTGTGAATTATATGTAGATTGAATTTCATCATTTCAGTGCACGCATTTCATTAGGCCCATCAGTTCCCCGTGGGATACGGGTTGAGCATCAGGAGCCTCATTAGATCGGCTCCGTTTGATTGAGCCTTGATCTCAAATACATCATCATTTCATGTCATATACTCATCCAAAGTGGTTTGTGATTGTTTACATATATGTTTGCTCACATGTGATTAATGCACGAATTTTCCTTATTAAATAAAACAAGAAATCAGTTAAAACGTTTTATCAAGGTTCACTCGCCAACTTTTGTTGACCCAAAATCTCCTACATTTTACACATGATACAGGTGATCCAGCTGAGACAGGAAACACTTAGGAAGGCCTAGAAGAATAAACAAGTTTATGCTTGGGAATAATTATGTAGTTTCATTTTCTTTGTAATTGTATGAATTTTGTTTTGGATATTTAAGTTTGTAATTTGAATTTAATAAATATGAAACATCTTAGTAAATATCATGAGCTTTGGTGATAACCCAATTATGCCCCGACTTTTATTCCGCTGCGGGTCGGGGTGTGACATTAAACATCCATTAGAGATGTATTTTATATAACCTTTATGATCTATTTGATCCCGGTTATATAGCCTTCGTGACCTGTGTGGTCCCGGCTTAAAAGCCTTTGTGATCTGTGTGATCCCGGCTAGTATCACCAGTGCGGTGATAAAACATCCATTAGAGATGTATTAAAATATAACCTTTGTGGTCTATTTTGATCCCGGTTATATAGCCTTTGTGACCTGTGTGGTCCTGGCTTAAAAGCCTTTGTGATCTGTGTGATCCCGGCTAGAATCACCAGTGCGGTGATAAACCATCCATTAGAGTTGTATTAAAATATAACCTTTGTGATCTATTTTGATCCCGGTTATATAGCCTTTGTGACCTGTGTGGTCCCGGCTTAAAGGCCATTGTGATCTATGTGATCCCAGCTAGTATCACCAGTGTGGTGATAAAACATCCATTAGAGACGTATTAAATATAACCTTTGTGATCTATTTTGATCCCGCTTATATATAGCCTTTGTGACCTGTGTGGTCCCGGCTTAAAAGCCTTTGTGATCTGTGTGATCCCGGCTAGTATCACCAATCGTGATAAAACATCCATTAGAGATGTATAAAAATATAATCTTTGTGATCTATTTGATCCCGGTTATATAGCCTTTGTGATCTGTGTGATCCCGGCATAAAAGCCTTTGTGATCTGTGTGATCCCGGCATAAAAGCCTTTGTGATCCGTGTGATCCCGGCTAGTATCATCAGTGTGATGATAATCAAACATCCATTAGTGATGGATCACCCTTTCGGGTTAAAATGTATTCTTTAAAGCCCATGTGATATGTTCGATCCCGGCTACTATCATCTGTGCGATGATAATTATCAATTAGCGATATTGTGCCTGTGTGCCCTATTATATGTCCATTAGTGACAGGCCTAAGTGCCATATATTATGTCCAATGTGACCGGCCAATGTGCCCAATTAATATGTCCATTAAGGGACAAGCTTATGACCTATGTATAATTGTCTGTATGACAAATGACAGTTGTAACATTGCGATCCCCTGTCTAATAATATATGGACTTCGTCCAAATGGTAAATTGCCTATGATGGTCCTATTAAGACCTAGGACAAATATAGATATATTAAGCCTAAGAGTAGTGATGTTATTCACGCTAGTAAAGGCAAAGGATTGTTATATCCGATGATTAAAAGCCGATATGGTTTGTATACCATGGCTAAGACAAAATTTTATTGGTACATAGAAACCAAGACTTAAAGATGGCTAACTCAAATGAAGCTCAAAGTAGCCACAGAAATGTTGAATCTAATAAAGCTGAAAACAGAATATAGAGGATGAAAACTTTCAAGCACGCATTGATGCGATTGTGGAAAGGGCCATGAGTAAGGCCATAGAAAGACTAAGAGAGCCGAGTGCCACTAGCTCTAAACCTCTATCTATTCCACCATCCTCAGCTCATAAAGAGAGCCCAGTTCACTCGTCTAATGCAAGAAGTGAACCTAAGAGGATAGACTATGTTGATAGGTCCCGTTCTTCCAAGAACGAATGTACCTACAAATATTTTGTCTCCTGTAAACCCCGAGACTTTAATGGGGAAAAAGGGGCCGTAGAAACCCTTAAATGGTTAGACGAAATGGAGACTATAGTTGATATCAGCAATTGTGCTGAAAAAGATGTGGTCAAGTATGTTTCGCAATCCTTCAAGGGCGATGCCCTAACATGGTGGAATGCCATGATTCAATCAACAGGTAAGGTACACCTGTACAACTTGGGATGGTCCAAGTTTGTTGAATTAATAAAGGAAACTTATTGCCCAACCCATGAGTGGAGAAAATAGAGACAGACTTCTTGTCTCTTTCCATGAAAAACTTAGACTGACGGAAGTACGTTTCTGATTTTAATTCCTTATCTAGGTTAGTTTCCTATCTTATCACCCTTGAATCCAAACGCATTGCGCGTTTTATAAATGGATTAGCGCCCGAGATTAAGGGCATGGTAAAGGCTGCTCAGCCTGGTACCTATAGGTCTGCTGTTGACCTATCTCTCTCCCTCACCCTTGATATAGTGAAGCAGAAGTCAGTCAAGCCTGAAACTGACTGGAAAAGTAAGAGAGAGTAAGACAACTCCCATAGATTTAATAAGAAAATTAAAGGGAGGTTCGGGTTCAAAGGGAACCAAAGTAAGTCGGCTGTGATGCCATTCTGTAAGACTTGCAACCGAAGACACTGGGGACAGTGTAATCCTGACCCACAAGCTAGACGTTGTGGCATATGTAAAAGAAAGGGGCATAAGACCCTAGATTGTAAGGATCTTAAGGATGCTGTATGTTATATTTGCAATGAAAAAGGGCACATTACAACTAGCTGCCCTAAGAATTCAAGGAATAATAATCTGAAGCCTGGAGAGGCCAAGAAGGGGAACACACGCGCCTTTCGGCTAACTGCTAAGGAAGCTGTTAATGACAATAACGTCATAACAGGTACTTTCCCCATTAATGATATTTTTGCTAGAGTGTTATTTGATTCGGGTGCAGATAAATCATTTGTTGATCATAAGTTTAGTAAACTATTAAATCTGCCAGTAAGAACTCTAGATAAGACTTATGAGATAGAACTTGCTGATGGAACCTTAGAAACTGCTTCTTCTATTCTTGATGGATGTTCCATATCCATTAAGAATCATTCCATCCCTAACTCTCTTTTGCCAATGAAATTGGCGGGGTTTGATGTTGTCTTAGGCATGGATTGGTTATCTCATAACCAAGCCCGCATTGCCTGCGATAAAAAGCTCATCGAGATTAAGACCCCATTTGGTGATGATCACCATCTTTGGCGACTCACACTATGGACTGCCAGACAAGGTGTCGTTATTTAAGGCATCCAAGTGTTTGAGAAGAGGCTGTGTCATATATGGCACAAGTTCCCATAAATGAACCAAAGCCGAACTTTGAAGATCAACCAGTTATCTCGGAGTATCCCGATGTTTTCCCTGAAGAATTACCAGGCCTACCTCCAGATAGGCAAGTGGAGTTTAGGATTGATATCCAACCAGGAGCAGCACCTGTTGCTAGAGCTCCGTATCGGTTAGCACCGACGGAAATGAAGGAATTGAGGACGCAATTAGATGAACTTTTAGAAAAAAAGGATTTATTCAGCCTAGTTCCTCACCTTGGGGAGCTCCTATCCTTTTTGTGAAGAAGAAAGACAGTCCGATGCGAATGTGCATCGACTATCGGGAGCTGAACAAGCTAACCATTAAGAATAGATATCCTCTGCCTAGGATCGATGATTTATTCGACCAACTTCAAGGGGCTAGTTATTTTTCTAAGATAGATTTAAGATCAGGATATCATCAACTGTAGGTTAGAAGTGAAGATGTTCCTAAAGCAGCCTTCAGGACCCGCTATGGTCATTTTGAATTTTTGGTGATGCCTTTTTGGCTCACAAATGCACCAGCAGCATTCATGGATCTCATGAATAGAGTCTGCAAACCGTATTTGGATAAGTTTGTCATTGTCTTCATAGACGACATACTTATCTATTCTCGTAATCAAGTTGATCACGAGAAACATCTTCGGTGCATCTTAAAATTATTAAGGCAAGAGAAACTTTAAGCAAAGTTCTCTAACTGCGAATTTTGGCTTAGAGAAGTCCAATTCCTTGGACATGTTGTAAGTGAGCGTGGTATCCAAGTGGATCCCGCCAAAATTGAGGCCATAATGAATTGGGAAGTGTCCAAGACCCCAACGGAGGTTCGTAATTTCTTGGATTGGTTGGACACTATAGGAGGTTCATTGAGAACTTTTCAAGAATAGCCACTCCTTTAATTTCGTTGACCCGTAAGAATATTAAGTATAATTGGGGTCCAAAGCAACAAGAATCTTTTGAGATTCTAAAACACAAGTTGAGCAACGCTCCTATGTTATCTCTACCCGAGGGTATTGAGAACTTTGTTGTCTATTGTGATGCTTCGCACACCGGCATGGGCTGTGTGCTAATGCAAAACGGCAAGGTAATTGCCAATGCATCACGACAACTAAAGGTGCATGAAAGGAATTACACCACCCACGATTTTGAGTTGGGTGCCGTTGTATTTGCACTAAAACTTTGGACATATTACTTGTATGGCACGAAGTGTATTGTATACATTGACCATAAAAGTCTCCAGCATCTGTTCAATCAGAAGGAATTGAACATGCGACAACGTCGGTGGATGGAAACACTTAACGATTATGATTGTGAGATTCGCTACATCCAGGCAAGGCAAATGTAGTTGCCGATGCCTTAAGTCGCAAGGAAAAGATGAAACCTATAAGGATTAACGCTAAGAGCATTGAGCTCAGAACTAGCTTAAGTGAGAAGCTATTAGATGCGCAGAAGCAAGCCTAGTTAGAGGCTAATATCCCTAATGAGGGATTAGGCGGAACTGTGGATCAGTTAACGCCTGGAAATGACGGAATCCTAAGATTTAATGATAGAATTTGGGTTCCGATCTTTGGAGGACTTAGAGATCTAATCCTCCAGGAAGCGCATAATTCAAGATACTCTGTTCACCCGGGTGGTGACAAGATGTATCAAGATTTGAAGAAAAATTATTGGTGGATGGGTTTGAAGAAATCCATAGCCACTTATGTAGCTAAGTGTCTGACGTGTTCGCAAGTTAAGGCTGAATATCAGAAACCGTCAGGACTACTACAACAATTAGAAATTCCCACTTGGAAATGGGAAATGGTAACTATGGACTTGATTACCAAGTTACCTAAGACCAAAAGTGGAAATAACACTATTTGGGTCATAGTAGATAGGCTAACCAAGTCAGAACACTTCTTGCCAATAAAAGAAACGTATAATTCAGATAAATTGGCTAAGTTGTATGTGGACAAGATAGTGTCCCTACACGGTGTGCCACTATCTATTGTATCCGATAGAGATACTAGATACACATCTCACTTTTGAAAAAGTTTCCAACAATCTTTAGGAACACGACTAAACTTTAGTACGGCTTACCATCCGCAGACTGATGGTCAAAGTGAACGTACTATACAGACTCTAGAAGACATGCTCAGGGCATGTGTGATTGATTTAGGCGGAAGTTGGGATGACCACTTACCCCTAATAGAATTCTCCTACAATAATAGCTATTATACAAGCATCAAGGCTGCTCCTTTTGAGGCCTTGTATGGGAGAAGATGTAGAACGCCCGTATGTTGGGCAGAAGTTGGGGAGGCCCAACTGTCAGGACCTGAGATTGTCCTGGAGACCACGAAAAAGATTATGCAAATCCGTGATCGTCTTAAAGCTGCCAGGGATAGGCAGAAAAGCTATGCTGACAAGAGGCATAAACCTCTTCAGTTCCAAATAGGGAACAAAGTCATGTTGAAAGTATCACCCTGGAAAGGTGTGATGCGTTTTGGAAAGAAGGGTAAGTTAAGCCCAAGATATATTGGACCCTTCGAGATAATCAAACGTGTCGGCACTGTAGCTTATAAGCTCAGGTTGCCAGAGGAGCTTAATGGAATCCATGATGTATTCCACATATCTAATCTTAAGAAATCTCTAGCCGATGAGTCGCTAGCAATGTCGCACAATAAGGTGCAAATTGATAAAAACCTGAGGTTCATTGAGAAACCAATTTCGATCGAGGATCGACAGGTTAAGAAGCTCCGAAGAAAGATGATACCTATAGTAAGAGGTTAAGTGGGACGCTTTTAGAGGTCCTGAGTATACATGGGAGGTTGAGTCCACTATGCGACAAAAATACCCCATCTTTTTGAATAAAATATCGAGGTCGAGATTTCTTTTAAGTTGTGAGGATGTAACATCCTGTAAAATCGTGTCCAATAGTATAGTGACACGTGTTGTATTTTATATAATTGTCTGTTAAAGACCAATAAGGACTAAAGGCGTCAACATGCTCAAGATTGAGTCTCTGGGTGACGAACCAATGTCAACATGCATAAATAATAGCCTCTAAGTGACTGATACGTCAACATGCTTAAATCATTAACCTCTGAGTGACTGATATGTCAACATGCTTGAAACTTGGCCTCTGAGTGACTAATATGTCAACATGCCTAGCCTCTGAGTAACATCGGAATCATCATGCTTGTGATAAGCCTCTGAGTGATCCTTTGTGAAGTCCTAACTCTCATACGTACCGTTTGTTGGACGAGAGAGTTCAATTCTGTAAATATGTGAAAGTTGGATATTGGAGCAACTAAAAGTGTTAACATGTTAATTTATACCTCTGAGTGACCTTTTAACGAACCGAAAGCTCAATAATGCCCGGGCATAATCCCGGGTATACCAAGTATTGGCTACGGAGGGCTAAAAGTGCCAAAATAGTATTTAAAATCGATTTTATAAGCTTTATATAGTTTAGGGGCCAAAGTATCAAATTTTAAAACTGAAATAGGGGCGGTCACGGGCCGCGAGAGACCTGGCCTGTGTCTCTCTCGCCCCGCGAGAACAGACCTGCATCAGAAAGTTTGTTTTGGAGCCCAAGCAAAGCTCCAAAACCATTAAATCGAAACCATGGCCTTCCTAATCAGCTATGCCACGTTTTGGGACACTTGTAAGCTTCTTCTTACACCCCTAGACACCTGGCTTCACCTCCTTTGAGCTCTCCAACTATAAATAGGTGCTTAAGTTCACCATTTCAACTTGCACCTTTCTTATTCACTCTTCTCCTCCTCTAGAAGTTCCTAACTAAAAGGAGCAGTCCAATATTGTAACATCCGTCAAAAAAACGGATTTTACCAAACCCGCTCCGTTTATTAACCGAACAATCAGTTTAAAATTTCGTGGCGTATTTAATGCCCAAATTAATTTTAAACGATACATAATTAATAAGTATTTTGGGTTATAAAAGTTTTATTTGAAAAAGTCTTAAAAATAGTGAGTTAAAAATAAAATGCTGCTGCCGGGTTTCGAACCCGGGTCAGCCAGCGAGTCAAACAACTTAACACTCAACTCTCCAACCACTGCGCCACTAGTGTTTCTTGTTAATTAATGGAAACAATTAATTCATAACATGAGAATCGAATTCAAAATCGACGCGCCCAATTTCAGTCGTCGGAAATCCCGACTAACTCGCTAAGAATTGACGGTTTCTTCAGTTATAACGTAAAATCTTAATCACTACATCGGTTATAACCGATGCCTGAGTCCGCGACACAAGCTATAACCGCCGGAGAGTTTCTAACCGACGAATCAAGTCGGAAATTGGACCAAATTCATCGATGACCTGCCCTATAAATACCTCCTCAAACCTCTGCAAGCTTTTTCGCTCAAAACCGCACCTTTACCCGACGTAATTCCACTCGCCGGAAAAGTCCTGCAAATCGCCGGAAAACCGGGTTTTTCACTTCTGTGCCTTACTCTAAACACTGAACACTCAGAACTTATACCGAAGCCACCCACATTCATCTCAAGCTCGTTGAAGACTCTCTGCCGCAAGACACAAGTCGCCGGAAGTTTCTGCTGTCACCGGAGTTTCGCCGGAGAAACAGAGGAGTCCAGTCGGTATACCTTACGCTTAAATCTTTCATTCTTTTTATATATCTCACCTGTAATTAACCTCAAAACACTAAAGAACATGATTAAAACATCGAACCAGTCGGACTTCCGATTCTGGTTAAAATCTAACAAAGAAGACGAAGTGTCCGTTGTCTATAAGTTTAATTTAATTCAAGTTATAACTCGGGTTAGACACACAGTCCAGTGGTGGACTGTGTGCACATAAAACACGCTTACGTCTCGAGTTCGAATCTTGTTCCGCGCTCCCTCGCTTTAATAAAAATGTTCTTTTTTTATATTACTGAACCGGATTCATTTCATATATATGTTAAGTTTAATAAAAACCAGAATAATACCCAAGTTAGACACACAGTCCAGTGGTGGACTGTGTGAATGTTTAATCACAGGACACGAGTTCGAGACAGGTCTACTGCACTGATCCGGACATTTATCCAACTTTTTAAATAAGGCAGAAATGAAAATGTTTAGTTTGTATATAAGTATAATATAAATTAGATTATATAACAAGTTAAACACACAGTCCAGCGGTGGACTGTGTGTTAACTCAACCCACAGGTCCCGGGTTCGAGACCTGTGGAGCGCACCGAGTCCTTGCATTAAATCGTTTTTAAAAATAAATTATTTTCGGTTTAATCTAATTAGTATATAAATATAATTAAAAACAGAAATATTTCAGGTTAGACACGTAGCTCAGTCGGTAGAGCTGCGTGCACGCGTACGGGAGGTCTCGGGTTCGAGCCTCACCCAGCGCATATATACACACATACGAACCGGTCAAAGTCAAAGTCAAAGTCAGCGGTCAACGGTCAACTGTAGCAAAAAAATCAATTTTTTTATTATTTTTATTTATTTATTTTATTTAAAAATCAATTAAAAATACTTAAAAATAACATTTTTAAGGTTAGAAAATAGGCTTAAACTCACAAAAATATATCCAATCATCCTACTAAAATTGATTATTCGTGTGTATATTATTTAGTTTATGTTGTTTGTAGTTATATATTTTATATTGTCAAGTTTATGCAAATCATTCATTAGGCCCACCAGTTCCTCGTGAGAGACGAGTTGAGCAACGCGTGCCTCAAAACGTTCCATTATTGTTCATGTGTGCTTTATTTAATATCTAATGATTGTTGAATAAGTTTACATATATTTTTACTCATGTGTGGTTGTGCACTTATTTTATAATCCATTAAATAAACTTATTCAAATGTTTTCCATAGGATTCACTCGCCAACTTTTTGTTGATCCAAAAACCCTTTTTACACATGATACAGGTGAACAGGATGAAGCAAGGAAAACATAGGAAATGCCTTAGAAGAAAACAAAGAAGCTTAGATTGATGTTTAGGTCATGATGTAATTATGATTGTAAATTTCCCATTAAATTGTATTAATAAATATGAAACGTTATAATAAATGTCATGAGCTTTGCTGATAACCCAATCATGCCCCGATCACCTTTTCCGTTGCGGGTCGGGTGTGACAAATATAGTTCTTTTGCATCTAGGAATCACTGGTAAGTGTTCCTTCCTTTTGCATTTTCGTTTATAGGCTTCTATAGCCTAAAGTCAAGCGTTTTACGTAAAACACTTTGACTTTCGGTTAAGACCATTATGGTCCAGCCATTGTTAAAAATGAACATGGCTAAGTGATCATAGTAAGGTAGGTGTTAGTCCCTATAATGGGCACCTCCTGAAAATCACGTTTGCTAGACCAATTGACGGGTCAAAGTTATGATATTAAAAAGTCAAACATGCCATTTTTCGGAAAAATCATAAATTGATCTTATATATGTTATGAAACCTGTTTTGACACTTAAACAAGTTGGTAATAATTATTAGAACATGTATGAACATGTTCGGCTCGTCAATTTCAGTTCTAGGGTCGGTTCGCAACCGAAAGTCGCAAGGTTTGACTTCTGATTTGATTTTCGATTTTGACCCGATTTAGATTAGTTACCCACTGATCTAAAGTTGCATTATGATCATAATATAATATAGCATAACCCTCTGAGGTTATATTACATGATCATAATCAGAATCCAAGTTTATGCGCAACTTCCATAATTATGCCATCTTTGACCAAAATGCCATTTTTGCATAAACAAGGTTTCAAATGTTAATGAACTTGAAAATGAATTTCTACTAATTTAATATCATAGGTAGGATTATTTGGGATATTAAACCAAGTTATAAACTGAGTTTTTTAACAAGTCTTTAAACTATGTCGATAAATGACGGTTTTAGCCCTTGTGGCTTATAAAATAGTTTTAATCAAATCTTTTCAAGGTAAATCACTTACCTACTGATATGTTATATTAAATAACATATTTTAAACATTTTAATCTGACCCTAAGGTCAGTTTTCATTAAACATTGCTTAACAACGTCATATTACGACATAAGCGCCATTTCGGCGCATAGTATGGTTTTAAACGATATTATTGACCAAGACTTGATACCTACTGATTTTAAAACTTATTTTAAACATATTTACAGTAGTTACATGTTATAAACTCAGAATCCCAAATAATTTATAAACTATGTGGAAAATGACCAAAATGCCTCTTCGGTGCATAGTTTGGTCATAAAAAATAATTTAGACATATTGATATCCTACTGATATTATATCATAAATAAAATATTTTTACTGAATACTCATAATTAAACTTAAAATATGTTCAAGTTCCTTTTATACGGTATATCATTACCAAAATGCCCTTATGAGGCATAGTTTCATTATAAAACCATAACGGACATGCAAGTTGATATCCTACGGATATCTTAACTTATTTAAAGTATAATGGCATATAGAACTTGTCCATTACTTATCCGGTTACCCGATATCGCTATTATGCGCACAGTTACGTATATGTAACTATTTTACGGAATTTAACCGTAACGGGTTTAACCTTGTCATTTTAGTCTCAAAATCCAGAATGTTTATAGTTTACCCATATTATACAAGTCAAGTACTTGTCGGGCTTAAACTACATTCTATCCGATCATCGTTTAATCAAGCGTTATACGTAATGATCATGTACACTATTCGGTTTTTAAGACCGTTAGTATTTAATTGGCTAGCTTATGTCATAATCCAGACTAGAGCCTTGCCGGTAAATGCTATCTGCACTTAGTACTTTTGTATACGGCTGAGTTATTTAAAAATAAAAGAAGAAGACTAGCTCAGGTAAATAATCTCAACTTATTTCCCCTATAAGGGCTTGGGACATGGTAAATTATTATTGCATGGTCCATTGCATGGTTAACCTTCCTAAGATAATAAAAGATTTTGTGCCCTGTGCACTTAAAATCATTTTAAAATGTTTCAAAATGAGTCAGTTGGGTATATTTACCAGCGAAAGCTGACGTATCGTCCAAAGACTAAACTGCAGGTACAATACGAAATACCGGAAGCTGCTCGGTAGTGACTAAGAGGATCTTGCGAATCCTTAAATCCGCCCTAAAGTCTGTTTTATATTCTTTCTTGTACATTTTAATGATCCGCCTATGGATCTTCTGTTACGAGCTGTATATTATTTTATTTCGAACATTTGGTTTGTAATAGTAATTTTACTCCAAGACTTCCGCTGTGCCATGTTTAATTGACTATGAGGTTATCAACTGTTGTCACGATACTCCCCACCCGGGCCCACCGGTGTATGGATTTCAAGGTCAGAAATCCGGGGTGTGACACTTCATCACACGTGCTGTATGAATAGTGTTTAATTATAACCCATCATAATAATGCCTTATCCAACAAAGGTAGTAACCCAAATTCCCCGAGACTATTTGAATACTTTCCCTCCATACAAGAGGTCACTCTTAAACTTGTCGATACACGTGCTGTAAAGATTGTTGGGGAAAATAGGTTTGCAAAGGATGACATGCGAGACGTGTAGTCACTTTTAGATCGAATTATTTCGGTGATTCTTCGGAAAAAACCATTTGGATACAACTCAAATTGATTACAAGACCTTGTATGTGATTTGGTGTGAAACCACTAGTAACTTCATTTAGGAAGTTATTATTTTTAAATAAAATTGCCTTCAAAATGACCTATTTTTTCTGTAACATCCGTCGAAAAACAGGTTCTAAAACTTGCACCATTTTGTAATCAAGTTTATTATAATCTCTTTTCGTTACGTCTTTATGTAAATCGTTTAAAAGATTCATTATATTAATAAAAATAATATAAAATAATAAATAATATATATATATATATATATATATAAAGATATAATAACAAAACAATAAAAAGGCAGACCGCGGGACTCGAACCCGGGTCTCGCCCCTAACCAAACCCACAACACACCACTACACCACACCTCAACATCTAAAATGATCTAATCAAACAATCCTTTATGTATCACTTATCTCCTTGAACTGATTCAAAATTTGCCTCCCAGTAACGGCACACGGTCAATCAATCACCAACTTAAGTTGATGTCATGCCTACAAGCTCGAAAGTATATTTGGTGAAACCCCATCCAAGGGACTTAAGTTGATGTCATGCCCACAAGCTCGAAAGTATCTTCGCAAAGACTACGTGGCGTTCTTAGCCCGTATTGTCAAGAGATATAGCAAGGAGAAGAAGCTCGAAGATATCCCGATCGTTAGGGACTTTCCTCAAGTCTTTCCAGACGACGTCTCGGGACTTCCTCCTATGAGAGAACTCGAATTTCAAATCGATCTTGTACCTGGTGCCACCGCAGTTGTTGTCACACCCTGGATTTCCAACCCGAATCCATACACCGGTGGGCCCGGGTGGGGAGTATTGTGACGTCAGTTGATAACATCATTGTCAATTAAACATGGCACAACGGAAGTCTTGGAGTAAAATTACTATTACAAACCAAATGTTCGAAATAAAATAATATACAGCTCGTAACAGAAGATCCATAGGCGGATCATTAAAATGTACAAGAAAGAATATAAAACAGACTTTAGGGCGGATTTAAGGATTCGCAAGATCCTCTTAGTCACTACCGAGCAGCTTCCGGCCTATTTCATATTGTACTTGCAGTTTAGTCTTTGGACGATACGTCAGCTTTCGCTGGTAAATATACCCAACTGACTCATTTTGAAACATTTTAAAATGATTTTAAGTGCACAGGGCATTAAATCTTTTATAACTTGGGAAAGTAACTTTGTAACCTTGTTAAGAGATTCACATGTTTGTCCATACATAAAGGGCCCAGTACAGAGACCGAGACATGATTAAATACACACCACTTAGAACTCACAGAGGAGTTATCCCCAACGTCTTGGGTAATTTGCATTTGAGCGTCTGTCAGGTGTACACCTACACCCCACGCTAAGGTCGTGGCCATTAACTAATCTAATGAGCCGAGGATATCTAGGACACAGTAATTTAACCCCCCCGATGTTTAAGTTATCAAATAAAACTGATTAAAACAGAATATGCGGGTTAACTAGCCATAAACGGACATTCGATTGACCCCATTTCGGACCAAGCGGTAATAATTTACCGTATCCCAAGCCCATATAGGGAAAATAATTCGAGAGTATTTACCTGAGCTAGTCTTCTTTTAAATTTCAATAACTCAGCCGTATACAAAAGTACTTAATTGCAGATAGCATTTACCGGAAAGGCTCTATTCTGGATTATGGCATAAGCTAACCAATTAATACTAACGGTATTTATTTAAGTCATAGACTTAGACCGAGTAGTGAACATGATCAATACGTATAATTCTTGATTAAACGATGATCAGATAGAATGTAGTTTAATCCCGACAAGTACTTTGACTTGCATAATATGGGTGAACAATTAACATTCTGGATTTTGAAATTTAAATGACAAGGTTAAACCCGTTTCGGTTAAATTCCGTAAACTAGTTACGTATAATCACCGTACTCTTATAAGCGATAATGGGTAATCGGATAAGTCATGGACAAGTTCTATATGCCATTATATTTTAAATAAGTTAAGATAACAGTAGGATATCAACTTGTATGCCCGTTAAGGTTTTAAAATGAAATTATGCCTTATAAGGGCAATTCGGTAATTATATACCGTATAAAAGGAACTTGAATATATTTTAAGTTTATAATCATTAAGTATTCTGAAAGAAATAATTTATTTATGATATACTATCAGTAGGATGTCAATTATATTGTGTAAATTATCTTTTATGACCAAACTATGCACCGAATGGGCATTTTGGTCATTTTACACAAAGTTTATAAATTATTTGGGATTCTAAGTTTATAATATTTACCTACTGTAATTATGTTTAAAAAAGTTTTAAAATCAGTAGGTAGCAAGTCTTGGTCAATTAATATGGTTTAAAACCATACTATGCGCCTAAACGACGCTTATGTCGTAAAATGGCGTCTTAATGTGATTTTTACGAAAACTGATGTTAAGGTCAGATTAAAATGTCTTAGATATTTTATTTAATATAACATATCAGTAGATAAAAGATTTACCTTGAAAAGATCTGATTAAAACTATTTTATGAGACACAAGGGCTAAAATCGCCATTTATCGACATAGTTTAAGGACTTGCTTGAAAACTCAGTTTATAACATGGTTTAACATCCCAAATAATCCTACTTATAATATTAAATCATTAGAAAACTCATTTTCAAGTTCATTACTATTTAAAACCTTGTTTTATGCAAAAAAGAGCATTTTGGTCAAAGATGGCATAATTATGGAACTTGCGCATAAACTTGGATTCTGATTATGATCATGTAATATAACCTCAGAGGGTTATGCTGACATTATATTAGGATCATAATGCAACTTTAGATTAGTTGGTAACTAATCTAAATCGGGTCAGAATCGAAAGTTAAAGCAGAAATCAAACTTTGCGACTTTCGGTTGCGAACCGACCATAGAACTGAAATTAAAGAGCCGAACATGTTATAATAATTATTACCAACTTGTTTAAGTGTCAAAACAAGTTTCATAACATATATAAGATCAATTTATGATTTTTCCGAAAAATGGCCTGTTTTGACTTTTTAATATCATAACTTTGACCCGTTAATTGGTCTAGCAAACGTGATTTTCAGGAGGTGCCCTTTATAGGGATTAACACCTACCTTATTACGATCACTTAGCCATGTTCACTTCGAACAATGGCTGGACCATAATGGTCTTAACCGAAAGTCAAAGTGTTTTCCGTAAAACGCTTGACTTTTGGCTATAAAAGCCTATTAACGAAAATGCACAAGGAAGGAACACCTACCAGTGATTCCTAGGGTGCAAAAGAACTATGTTGGATGCTCCTTTTAGCTAGGAACTTCCAGAGGAGGGAGAAGAGTGAATAAATGAGAAAGGTGCAAGTTGGAATGGTGAACTTGATCACCTATTTATAGTTGGAGAACTCAAAGGAGGTGAAGCCAGGTGTTTAGGGGTGTAAGAGGAAGCTTACAACTGTCCCAAAATGTGGTATAGCAGTTTGGGAAGCCATGGTTTCGATTTTAATGGTTTTGGAGTTTTGTTTGGGAGCCAAGCAAAACTTTCTGCAGCAGAGGCCTTCTCGCCCCCGCGAGGCCAGGTCTCTCGCGGCCCGCGACCGCCCTTTGGCTAGATTCAAATTGACACTTTAGCCCCTTGACTTTAAAAAGCTACTAAAAACCTTTTTAAACACCTTTTTGGCACTTTTAGCCCTCCGGAGCCAATACTTGGCATACCCGGGATTATGCCCGGACATTGTCGAGCTCTCGGTTCGTTAAAAGGTCACTCAGAGGTATAAATTAACATGTTGACACTTTTAATCCCTCCATCATCCAACTTTCACATTTTTACAAAATTGAATCCTCTCGTCCAACAAATGGCACATATGAGAGTTAGGACTTCGTAAAGGATCACTCAGAGGCTTATTATAAGCATGTTTATTCCGATGTCACTCAGAGGCTGGGCATGTTGACATATCAGTCACTCAGAGGCTAATGATTTATGCATGTTGATATCGGACCGTCACTCAGAGGCTCAGTTTGAGCATGTTGACGCCTTTAGTCCTTATTGGTCTTTAATAGACTATATTTAAAATACAACACGTGTCACTATACTACTGGACACGATTTTACAGGGTGTTACAATTGAAAATCTCCATATCGGTTAGCCCCATCCGAAATGTAAGAGTTAGCTATTCAGTTACAAGAGTTTGACTGATAAAGGGTTCATACGCCCCAGTTCATCACCATGGGGTGCGCTAGTTCTCTTTGTTAAAAAGAAGGACGGAAAACCTTTCGAATGTGCATAGATTATCGGGAACTCAAAAAACTAACCATCAAAAACCGTTATCCTTTACCTCGCATCGATGACCTCCTAGACCAACTACAGGGTGCAACTTGTTTCTCGAAAATTGATCTTCGTTCTGGCTATCATCAGCTGAGCGTACAAGAAGAAGACATTCCAAATACCGTATTTCGAACTCGCTACGATCATTACGAATTCATGGTCATGCCCTTAGGGTTGACCAATGCCCCCGCCGTTTTCATGGATTTAATGAATAGGGCATGCAAACCATACCTCGATCGATTTGTCATTGTATTCATAGATGACATCCTCATTTATTCCAAGACTAAGGCAGATCATGAACGACATCTTCGGCTTATCCTAACACTTTTGAATACCGAAAAGCTTTATCGCTAAGTTTTCAAAATGTGAATTCTGGTTAAAGGAAGTTCAATTCCTTGGTCACGTCGTCAACGACAAGGGAATTTATGTTGACCCAACAAAGATCAAAGCAGTGCAAAATGGCAGGCTCCACGCACTCCTACCGAGGTCAGATCATTCCTCGGCTTAGCGGGTTATTATTGACGTTTTTCGCCAATTTCTCCCGCATTGCCTTACCACTCACAGCCTTGACTCATAAGGGCAAGCTCTTCGATTGGGGCCCAAACAGGAGGAGGCTTTCCAAACTTTGAAACATGCACCTGTTGTCACTCTCCCTGACGGGTTGTGATGACTTTGTGGTCTATTGTGATGCATCAGGCAGGGGCTAGGGTGTGTCTTAATGCAAAGAGGTAAGGCGATAGCCTACGCCTCAAGACAACTCAAAGTCCACTAAAAGAATTACACCACTCACGAACTGGAAATCGGGCAGTTGTGTTCGCTCTGAAGATGTGGAGACATTATCTCTATGGCACAAAGTGTGAGTATCTACACCGACCATAAGAGTCTTCAGCATATCTTCAATCAGAAAGAGTTAAACATGAGGCAACGACGATGGTCGAACTCCTGAATGATTATGACTGCAAAATCCGTTATCACCCAGGCAAAGCCAGTGTCGTAGCAGATGCTCTTAGTCGAGAGAAATATGCTAACACCATCCACCTGTTGTGTTTTCAAATTGTAACTGACCTTCAACGACGCATTCGCGAAACACAACATACCTCAGTTACAGAGATTGATTTACGAGACAAATTATCTGTGGAGCTGAAACCAAGTTAGAATCGAAATCCGATGGCATCCTTCATTATCTAAATCGTATTTGGGTACCTGATCGTGACAACCTTCGCACATTCCTCATGAACGAGGCCCACAAACCTGATACTCCATACATCCAGGGGCTGATAAGATGTATCAAGATCTACGATACTCTTACTGTGGCCTGGAATGAAAAAGGATATCGCCGTCTTTGTCTCCAAATGCCTCACCTGTTCGAAAGTTAAAGCTGAACATCTAAGACCATCAGGCTTACTTGTTCAACCCGAAATACCCGTGTGGAAGTGGGAAAAATAACCATGGATTTTATTACTGGATTACCTCGCACCTCCAGTGGGCATGATATGATTTGGGTTATTGTCGACCGTCCCTTTCCAAATCCGCTCACTTCATCCCAATCCTGCGCAGATTATAAAAACGAGAAGTTGGCTCGTATTTACATTGATGAACTTGTAAGCCGACATGGTGTGCCTTTGAGCATCATCTCGGATCGAGATGGGCATTTTACTTCACGAACATGGCAAGCCGTACAATCAGCGTTAGGCACTCGATTAGACCTCAGCACCGTTCATCTATTTCATCACCTACAACTCTTGAAGACATGTTACGATCATGCGTTATCGATTTCAAGGGCAATTGGGATGCTCATCTACCATTGGTCGAATTCTCATACAATAACAGCTATCACTCTAGCATCGGTATGGCTCCTTTTGAAGCACTATACGGTCGTAAGTGCCGATCACCCGTATGTTTGCACAAAATCGGTGAAACACAGATCACCGGACCAGAATTAATCCAAGAAACAACCGATAAGATTCTCCAAATCCGCAAAATCTTCTAGCAGCTCAAAGTCGCCAAAAGAGTTACACAGACAAACACGAAAACCGCTCGAGTTTAGTGTTAGTGATCAAGTACTTTGAAAGTGTCACCATGGAAGGGAGTTGTTCGTTTGGACAAAAAGATTAACACAAATTTCTTAATTAATAAATTTCTTATAAATATAGGTTAAAACCGATCGAGTTTAGTGTTGGTGATCAAGTACTTTTTAATCATGCCTAATTAAAAAGTTTCTTATAAATGTAGGTTAAAACAAATAAAAATATAAACAATGAAAATAATAAATATAGCTCTAAATAATTTAAAAAATTGAAAGATGATTAAAAAGATTAGATTTATTTAGCTAAATTGTTATGTGAATATTTAGGATAGCCGTTTTGTCACTTGGTACCTCAACTTCAAACTCATGCGCTATCTCCAACAAATCTTAATCGCACCCACTGTGAGTGAATCTTACAACTCCCCTTTTATTCACTTTTTAGGTGTATCATATGTCGCTATATATTGTTATCTCGCTATTAAATTTCGTGCTATTACCATTATGTGATAATTTATGTGATATTGTTTTATTGCCATTTAGTGTTCATACTCTCATTGCAGTCATTTTCTCACATTAGGCCGTTGTTCCCCGTTACCTACGGGTGGAGCGCATAGTAGCCTAATATACGAATCAGCTCCGATTGATTGAGCTTCGATCTTGTAGCACATCGCTTATCGTGCACATATGTACATTGTTAGTTGATGATAGATGAGATGGTTTGTGATTTTGATAACATACACGACGTTCCCATATTTGGTTAATGCACATTTTTATAAATACTAAATATATCATTTTTTCTTAATGATAAAAAGGGATTCACTCGCCAACTTATGTTGACCCAAACTTTACTTTTACATATGATCCAGGTGAGCAGGTTTGAAGCGTGGATCACATAGGATATGGCCTTAGAAGAATTAAAACATTATTTGCAAGTTTGTTTTGAACAATATTGTGTTTGTTTGGATTATGTGTATTGGGATATATATTTTAATTAAGTTTGAAACATTAAATATTAAATCTTTACAATAGTAAATGTCATGAGCTTTGATGAAAACCCAATTATGCCCCGATTACCTTATCCGTTTGCGGGTCAGGGTGTACATTTTCATTTCGAAATTAAGTCCTAACATCTCGAAAATTAATTTTCTAAGCCATTTTTAACAAAGCAATTACCTCCCATGGGTGCTGCCCCAGGACCCCCGCCCCTTAAGTCCTAATTTCGAAATGACTACATTTTCTATTTCGACCCCTAGTTAGGGGCTCTACCCCTTGGACCATGTTCCCAGCGGCGCTGCCCCTGGACCTCCGCTAAGGGGGCGATGCCCCCTTGGAACCCCCATTGATTAAGGCAGTCGCCCAAACACTTAGAACTATAGTAACTCAAATAAGCGTGCACCCCCACACCTCCTAATTTGCTTGATGTGTATTATAATTCACTTTGATCACCAAGTCAATCCCGATTACATTAAAATATCTAACAAAAGTCAAGTTGACTTCTAATCCAGAAGCTAAGTTTAAGGATCTTAAAATACTGGCGATGTTTAGCCCATTCGACATCATCCATCTGCCTATAAAGATTGCATCGTCTGCAAAAATCAAATGTGACATGTGAGCCATCTTCCTTTGTGTTTCATTCCGTGAATGAAACCCCTGTCTGGCCTAAGCCACATTTAATACCAAATGAAGCACCTCCATTCCAATTATTAATAGAATTGGCGACAACTTGAAAAACAAAACTTGACGCATATTTGAAAGACAATATTTGACGCATATGGCCTTGTTAACAAACTTGTTAGAGCATCCACATCAAGGGTGATGTGGCAAGGTCTCAAGATGCGGACGGACTTTGGATGATGTGGGGTTGGTTCGGCGGGTGTGTTTATAAGAAGGTTTGAAATTTGATATATCAGTTAAGGCAGAGGTTGGTTGATGTAGATGCTCAAAGAGTGTCACAACTATCTTTCCCTATCTTAAGGTAGGCAAAGCTAGTGTTGATGCTCATGTACAAACTACTATTGTTGCTTAACCCAAAGTTGAGGCAGCTAAAAGTATTTCCAAAAAAAATGGTAATACTGAGCATGGGTAAACTTTAGGGGTTAAGGAAAATTGTGACATCAAAGCATCCAAACCCAAGTGAGATAATAAAGCCAAAAACCAAAAAGAAAGAAAACATATGATGAAACATGGCGATGCCAACCACAAGAAACAGTAGATGAACAACCAAAAACCACCACCCCACAAGTAGATCTACAAGCTCTCAACTTTAAAAGAATAATTCATACAATAAAGTTAAGAAGTATTTCATAAGTGGGAGGACAAATAACATTCCTATTACTTGCTACTACGACCCAAACCAATAGAATTTTCACCTAACTAAAAGAAATGTCCAAGGGAGTACACATGCAAAAGTAACAAATGTTATTAAAGACCAACTAAGAGGTTAGCACTCCAAACTTTCTAGTGAGAGAATCTATATAAACAAAGGTACCTAGGAACAACTAAAATGCACAAACAGGTGCTCAAAGGCCTAAGAGAAGGTCGAGAAAGAACAAGAAAACTATTGTGAAGCCTTACGTAGGAAAAGTCCTTCCTACTAATTAGACATTAGCAGGATATGAAGTTCCTACTAAAAAGTTCTCGATAGCAAGTAGGGGACTTCAACGACATAAAGAATTTAAGCACATTGCTTGGATGGTACATCTAAGACATTGTTGTTAAGGGAGTGTCGAACAATGAAAGGATATTGTACTTAAAAGTGGATGTTCCACACACATGATAGGGAAAATAAGACACTTCTTTAGGACTTCAAATCTTATACTGGATCTCATGTTTGCTTTAGTGACAACACTTAGGGAAGAATAGTTGGCCTAAGGTATACGTTCAATGGCACTTGGACGTACCTACTCTTTTCACAGAAAATGGTTACAAAATCTTATCAAATCACAAGACTTGCTCAAAGCTGAGATAAAAGATGGTGTTTACACCTTGGACATGAGATCCAGATGTCAACATCACAAGGGAGTGTCATTTTTATATTCCAAGGCATCAATTAATAAGAAATCATCATGTCATAGAAGGTTAACGCATGTTAATCTCAAGACTCTAAATAGATTGGCAAAAGGAACTCAATAACCCATATGGTTGTGTAACCGCTTTAACTCACGCAACCCACTTTATTTTATGAAACGTCGTCTTAAATTTATCTTTGACAAGACTTGTAGCCGTGTACCTTTTCAATGGTGCTTTATGATCAAATTGTTCTAATATTCTGATAAGTTTACAACATCATGTTACACCATAGGGGTGGACCTACCTTAGGGGAAGGGGTAGCGGAGGCTATCCCTTGGCGCTCCGACGATAGTGTAAATTTTGGAAAAATTTGACCTTTTTTTGACGTTTTTTCGATTTCGTTACTTTTTTTTATAAAACGTCACCCTTACGAAGATTTTCTAGATCCGCCACTGTACACCACTTTGTTGAACATTTCCGATATGATTGGATCATCGTCATAGATAAAAAAAAAAAAACCCACCAATAACATGAATCTCTCTTTGTATTATGTTTTGCAAAGTTACAAATTAAGCTCATGCTTTAAATAGACATCTCTACTCGAAGATACACAAACCAAAGTCACACTTCATTAATTATTATTAGCAAAATATATGTCACATTGATATTGATGATATGCGAGGCTTTTTTCAATATTATATGTTTTTGTTAGCGTTATATTACATAAATGAGTTCCTAATTTTTTAAATAACTATAAAATATATATTACCCTAAAAAGAAGAAAAAGAATTTCGTTATTTTCTAAAGAAAAACTACGTGACTAAAGCGTCATAATCGTTCATTGGGTTTAGTCATATTTGCTTGTTCCATCCAAATTATTTTTTTGTGCATTTGGGTTCTTATATTTGCGTTTATTGCCATTTTCATCCAAGAGGTTTGGTCATATATGCTTATTCCATCCAAATTATTATTTTTTTTTTGCATTTGGGTCCTTGGGGTTTGGTTTTATTGTCATTACCATCCAATTCGCTAACGTTGTTTTTTTGTTAAGATGAAGGCATTTTTGTTCTTTTAACTAAGGTACAAGATATTAAATTACCTTAGCCATTGCGGAAGAAATGGTGAAAATGTAGACTTCGAAGACAGATGGGGAGCTTATGAAGTCGTGTGTGTTTGAATACTATTATCGTTATATGAAGGATGAAATTATCATATGAAATTAATGAAATGAATGATATAAGATGGATTGAGAGTCGGAAATGATGGGAATTAATTTGAAAGAAAAATGTTGTGGCGTTATGGTTTCCGAAATGGTGGGGGATATGCGTCTAAACCAATGTCTTAAAAACCGGTTTTTAGTTATACTGGGTTGGACTCTAAAATAGTTTAACTGGTTAAACCGGGTGTAATTGGCGGTTGAATCGGATTACTAGTTAACCCTATAAATTCCATAAAATACAAATTCATCTAATATTCAATCCATTCTTAACTAGGATTTATGTAATTGATCATAGTTTTATCTAAAAACAATTATTTTTATTATAAGCTATTAAAGGCATTTTAAGAAAATTTTTATTATTTATAAACAATATTGTATGTACGAGATGAGTAACAATTTCAACAACGATAAAATATTGGAACAGAAGGCACTAGGTTAATTACCGAAAATGGAAGATCAATATTACCTTAATATTATATTTTATTAAAATTAAGAAACCAAATCTTAAGATAATGCAAATTGGTTCAACGGTTTGAACTGGTAAAACTGGATTTACCGCCGACACATAAGACATATCGTATTCTGTTTACCGGCCTTTATCGTACTGGACTCGTGTCCGATATCCGTTCATACCGGTATTTAAAAAATTGGTCTAAACTGCTTCACCGCCCATATGCACCACTATTAGAATCCCCTCCTCCATCACCACCGCTAAACGAATTGAATCAACGATTTCAAAGGAAGCTTTTTCATGATTCCAATTGGATGTTGTCTAGAGATTCCGAGAGAGATGTTAGGGTTTGCATCATTTAGAGAGAGATATATGCAGAGGTTTATTTAAAGGTTTTAAACTATGTGTAGTGGACCTTGAAATTAATGCTCCTCCTTTGGGTATGATTCGATATGTGGCAGTACAATCAGCAATGAGGCATTATGGGTCATTAGTTAAAGTTTGGTGGTGATGGTATAATGCCAACAATGTCCAACCAATAATTACCCAATTATTTTTTCTTTTAAAATTAAAACTAATAATATTTCATTAAATAAAAAACAATTACATTACTAAAAAAAACGACAAATGCAAAAAAAAAAACATAAAATCGAATGTCCGTATTAGTTACGGATTTGTTACCGACGCATTTGCGCTAGGATCAATGCGTCTCCTTCGAGGTGATCGATCGATTTAGACAAAAATTCTATGTTTTTCTCCATTTGCCTCGATTCTTGTAGCTTGACAAACTTTTTTGTTTTCGTCGTCTCTTTCTTGCATTGTCTCCAAACGCCTATGACCGAGGTCTCTTATGTCTTGTAGGTGTCGGTTCATCTTTAGAAATCTTCCTTCATTTCTAAACCCGCCGAAGCTGAATTCGCCCTTCCCTCTTTTTTTCCAACTTCTTCTACTAGGCGGTCGGGCCAATTCCACTTCCTCATCCTCGTCATCCACATTAATTTTAAGTCGACGTTACGAGCATCGAAAATGGGTGTTTCCGGATCAACCAAGGATGATGTTTTGGACCGTTTTGCTTTACGTCTACTACTAGACGTCATGCTCGGTATGTTAGCCCATTTAGGACTTCCGCATAGAAACCCCCAACAATTCAAGTATGTAAAAGCGCCTCTCGTATGATTGAACTCCTCCAATGCTCTTGTTAATATATTCGTGTCTTTTTGACCGCTACCCTAGTTATCCTTCGTGCATTGGAAAACTTATTGGAACGAATGACATATATGGTTTATATGGGTCTATTTGCTTAATATTGAATCTTTGTCCCTATACTCACCTTTACCCATTACATTAAAAAATGTTTCACCATTTTATTTCAAAAAAATGGTAGAGTTTGATAGTTGGCTAAAAAAAAATAAACAAATATATTGTTATATCTTAAAAAACTATAGTACAAAAAAAATATAATACATATACTATTTTAAAAAAGGTAAATTATGCTTACCAACTTTGGGATCCTTTAAGATGTCGAGCAACGCCCGTGCTAACGCGTACTCCTCATCTTTGGATCAAGCTTGGTAGGTCTTTTCGTGCGTAGAGCGGTAGTCTCTTTTTTTATGGGACCGTTTACCACGTTGAGACACCGTGGCTACGGGCTCCGATTGTGTCTCTGGCACCGTTTCGATGCAGCTCAGTTTCTTCTTGAGCCGCATGCGAACTGCCCATTGATGCAAAGCTGTGGACCGTGAAAAAATTGCGGAGGCATGTTTAATAATTGCGTCTACTCCATTATACTCGGGTCCATATCTTGGAAATTTCTGGACGGTTGCGGTTGAGTGGTGTTTGGGCGATATGAAGTTTGGCTGTCGGGTCTAAACGAAACACCGAAAGGGGGTCGGAATGGATTCATGATATATTTTTTATAATGTGAAGAAGTAGTGAAGAGATCAGGGAAAATTTATAAAAATGGAGTTGAAGTAGGTTTTAATATTTTATTATAGGTAAAAATGGATTAAAAATAAAGAATTTTTTTTATTACCGTTAACGACCTTTCACAACGGTCAAAACATGAAAACTTTAAAAAAAAAATGGCGTTTTAAATTAAACGCCAGGAGCTTTTTTTTTAAAAAAACGTCCAAGGGGGCATTGGTCGAGCGTGTTTGGGCATGGATTAGGCAAAAAAAACGCCTAATCCCATGGCCACTACGGGTGGTCTTATAATTAAAACACAAAGAAGGGGTAATTTGTCCAGATTGTCCCTGAGTTGATGCTTAATTTAGACGGTGTTAATGATTTAGATAGAAATGACAATAAAACACAAACCTTAAAGACTTAAATATATAAAAAAAAACTTATTTTGAACGAAACAAACAAATATGACCAAACGACGAATCTAGCATTTTACTCATAATACATTTTTTTTAAGTTTTAAGTTGTGTTATCTTAAAAACCACCAAGGACCACAAACCTTGCAAACTTCCCATCACAACCACAAAGTGCAAGGGTAACAGATATCACTCATCTGTCTATCCATCAAAATCTGTATACACAAAATCCAAAACATGCTTCTTCACGGGACCTTACCCATCCCACTCCGCTGCCAATCACCAACCACCACCACCCACCTCCCCCTTCGCAAATTCTCAATCTCAGCATCCCAACCCAGTTACGCCATCTCGGACGAAGAACTCCAGTCGCGAGGCTTCATCCTTCGCCGCACAATCGAACAACTTAACCTAGACCACTTAAACTCCGTATTCGTTGCAGTCGGTTTTCCAAAGCGAGACACAGACAAGATAAGGATCGCGCTAGAGCACACAGACTCGCTGTTGTGGGTCGAATACGAGACGACAAAGAGACCCGTGGCGTTCGCTAGAGCCACTGGAGACGGTGTGTTCAATGCCATAATATGGGATGTGGTGGTGGATCCAAACTTTCAAGGAATTGGGTTGGGGAAGGCTGTCATTGAGAGGGTGGTGGAGGAGTTGTTGAATAAGGGGATCACCAATATTGCTTTGTATTCGGAGCCCCGGGTGTTGGGATTCTATAGGCCTCTTGGGTTTGTCTCGGATCCGGATGGGATCCGAGGGATGGTGTATTCGAGAAAGAATAAGAAAAATTAGTGTTTTTTTCAATGATTTAATAATAATTAAGATGTTATACGTTTGATTTTTGAGTAAATAAATTTGTTTGAGGTAAAGATGTTTGATTATTATTTTTTTAATGAGCTATGATGATTTGATCAACTGTCGCAACGATGTGTGTCAATTTGACAAAATATTATGATAATATATACTATTCAATGTAATAAATAGGAAAAAGCAACTGTGTACAAGCGATATGTTTTAGGCCGATCATTGTGGGATGCCCACTGACATCTACGACCAAGTAATCGCTGATGTGGCTAACCTTAGGCCTTAACAGGAGGTTATTAACTTAATATGTATCGGTGGGGCGTTACAAGGGAGCCATGGGAGTGGGCATTAACCCAGTAACGCTTGAAGGGGCGAATGAGCTTGCGGGAAGCTAAGGTGGCTAGGGTGACGCCTTAGGAGTTGAGACGTTTCACCACAACAAACAACCTTAAAAAGTCTGTCTGATACTTTTATCGACGCTATTTTTTTACGAGAACCATAGACAAGAATAGACGAGAATAATATTGATTATTGGTAGTGCACATACCGGTTAACCGCCTATTTTTTCCTTTTATGCCGGTTATAAACCAAACACGTTATTGCTTAACTTGGTTAAAATTGGTTAGGCTAATAACGAGTTGGAGCATGTCTATAAACCAACGTATACAACCGGTTAGGTTATCAAACGAACAGGTTAACCAAAATAACCTAGTTAAAAAAATCAAGTAGATATTGAATATGCAAAATAAACTCAATAACCAATTCTTGTTCAAAAATCTCTAAATTAGTCCTAACCTACAATTTTTTCTAGTCTAAACCGGTTTCTACTTTCTAGGGTACATGTTACAGTTTCGATTAATAACCAGTTACGATTATACTAATTGTTCTTTTGTGCACCTCTACTGATTATGATATAAAAAAAGATGAAAATCACCAGCAAATGAGAAAGTGTTGGGTGCATCATGCTGTCCTGTATATTCATGTACAGGAGCCCGTCTTTGATATTGATAAACTTTCTAGTGTCTTTTTGAGTGTATATTTGTGAAAGAAGATGATATCTCAGGTTGATCAACTTTTTGCAAGTGGTGCTATCGTATCAAAAAGAGTTTTGCAAGGAAATTTGGCATGTCATATAGAATAAGCCCGAGGATTATTAGTCACATACATGGACATGGGAGATGGGAAAGAAATGATGAGGCTTCTAAAACTACATGTCAGTTTTTGGTTAATCGGTTATGTCACACACTAAATGTAACATCCTGTAAAATCATGTCCAATAGTACAATGACACGTGTTGTATTTTAAATATAGTCTGTTAAAGACCAATAAGGACTAAAGGCGTCAACATGCTCAAACTGAGCCTCTGAGTGACGGTCCGATGTCAATATGCATAAATAACAGCCTCTGAGTGACTGATATGTCAACATGCTTAAAATTTGGCCTCTGAGTGACTAATATATCAACATGCCCAGCCTCTGGTGACATTGGAATCAACATGCTTATAATAAGCCTCTAGTGATCTTTTGCGAAGTCCTAACTCTCATACGTGCCATTTGTTGGACGAGAGGGTTCAATTTTGTAAATATGTGAAAGTTGGATGATGGAGGGATTAAAAGCGTCAACATGTTAATTTATACCTCTGAGTGACCTTTTAACGAACCGAGAGCTCGACAATGTCTGGACATAATCCCGGGTATGCCAAGTATTGGCTACGGAGGGCTAAAAAGTGCCAAAAGGTGTTTAAAAAGGTTTTTAGAAGCTTTTTAAAGTTAAGAGGGCTAAAGTGTCAAACTTTGAAAGTGGCCTTGGGGCGGTCACGGGCCGCGAGAGACCAGGCCTGGATCTCTCGCGGGCGCGAGAACAGGTCTGCTGCAGAAAGTTTTGTTTGGAGACTAAGTAAAACTCAAAAACCATTAATTCGAAACCATGGCTTCTCTAAACTGCTATGCCACGTTTTGGGACACTTGTAAGCTTCTTCTTACACCCCTAAACACCTGGCTTCACCTCCTTTGAGTTCTCCAACTATAAATAGGTGCATAAGTTCTCATTCCAACTTGCATCTTTCTCATTAATTCACTCTTCTCCCTCCTCTGGAAGTTTCTAGCTGAAAGGAGCATCCAACTTAGTTCTGTTGCATTGTAGAACCTCTTGTAAGTGTTCTTTGTTCTTGCATTTTCGTTTATAGGCTTTTATAGCCAAAAGTCAAGCGTTTTACGGAAAACGCTTTGACTTTCGGTTAAGACCATTATGGTCCAGCCATTGTTCGAAATGAACATGGCTAAGTGATCGTAATAAGGTAGATGTTAGTCCCTATAAAGGGCACCTCCTGAAGATCACGTTTGCTAGACCAATTGACGGGTCAAAGTTATGGTATTAAAAAGTCAAACATGCAATTTTTCGGAAAAATCATAAATTAATCTTATACATGTTATGAAAGCTGTTTTGACACTTAAACAAATTGGTAATAATTATTAGAACATTAGAACATGTTCGCTCGTCAATTTCAGTTCTAGGGTCGGTTCGCAACCGAAAGTCGCGAAGTTTGACTTCTGCTTTGACTTTCGATTCTGATCCGATTTAGATTAGTTACCTACTGATCTAAAGTTGCATTATGATCATAATATTCTGTAGCATAACCCTCTGAGGTTGTATTACATGATCATAATCAGAATCCAAGTTTATGCGCAAGTTCCATAATTATGCCAAATTTGACCAAAATGCACTTTTTGCATAAAACAAGGTTTTAAATAATAATGAACTTGAAAATGAGTTTCCTACTGATGTAATATTATAAGTAGGATTATTTGGGATGTTAAACCAAGTTATAAACTGAGTTTTCAAGCAAGTCCTTAAACTATGTCGATAAATGACGATTTTAGCCCCTGTGGCTTATAAAATGATTTTAATCAAATCTTTTCAAGGTAAATCAATTACCTACTGATATGTTATATTAATTAACATATTTAAGACATTTTAATCTGACCCGAATGTCAGTTTTCATTAAACATCGCATAAAACTTCATTTTTCGACATAGGCGTCGTTTCGACGCGTATTATGGTTTTAAACCATATTAATGGACCAAGACTTGTCTACCTACTGATTTTAAACTTATTTTAAACATATTTACAGTAGGAATATGTTATAAACTCAGAATCCCAAATAATTTATAAACTATGTGTAAAATGACCAAAATGCCCCTTCGGTGCATAGTTTGGTCATAAAAGATAATTTACACATATAATTGACATGCTACTGATATTATATCATAAATAAAGTATTTCTTCAGAATACTTATAATCGTAACATTAAATTATATTCAAGTTCCTTTTATATGGTATGAAACTACCAAAACGCCCTTATAAGGCATAATTTCGTTTTAAAACCTTAATGGGCATACAAGTTGATATCCTACTGATATCTTAACTAATTTAAAGTATAATGGCATATAGAACTTGTCCATGATTTATCCGGTTTCCCGATACGCTAATATGCGCACAGTTACGTATATGTAACTATTTTACGGAAATTAACCCAAACGAGTTTAACCTTGTCATTTAGATCTCAAAATCTAGAATATTAAATAGTTTACCCATATTAAAAAAGTCAAGGTATTTTTTGGGATTAAACTACATTCAATCCAATCATCGTTTAATCTAGCGTCATACGTTTTGCTCAAGTACGCTAGTCGGTCTAAGTCTATGACTTAAATAAGACCGTTAGTATTTAATTGGTTAGTTTATGCCATAATCCAGACTAGAGACTTGCCGGTAAATGCTATCTACAGTTAGTCCTTTTTGTGTACGGCTGAGTTATTAAAAATTAAAGAAGACTAGCTCAGGTAAATACTCTCGACTTATTTCCCCTATACGGGCTTGGGTTACGGTAAATTATTACCGCTTGGTCGGAAATGGGATTCAATCGAACGCTGGTTCGGGATAATAAATCCGCATATTCTGTTTTAATCAGATTTGTTTGATAATTTAAACATCGGGGATTAACTACCGTGTCTTGGATATCCTAGGCTCATTACAATAGAAATGGCCACGACCTTAGCGCGGGTGTAGGCATACACCCGATAGACGCTCAATTATGCATTCCCACAAGATTGGGAGGAATTGACTCCTTCGTGAGTCCAAAGTGGTGTGTACGTGAATTGTGTCTCGGTCTCCGTACCGGGCCCCGTATGTATGACAAACATGTAAACCTGTTAACAAGGTTGGACGACCAATTAACCAAAGTTATAAAAAGATTTTGTACTGATACGCACTTAAAACATTTTTAAATGTTTTCAAAATGAGTCAGTTGGGTGTATTTACCAGCGTAAGCTGACGTATTTTCAAAAGACTAAACTGCAGGTACAATACGAAAATAAGCTGGAAGTGCTCGGTAGTGATAGAGGATCTTGCAAATCCTACATCTGCCCAAAGTCTGTTTTGTATTCTTTCCATGTACAATTTATGATCCGCCTGTGGATCTTCTATTACAAGCTTGTATATTATTTTATTTCGAACATTTGGTTTGTAATAGTAATTTTACTCCAAGACTTCCGCTGTGCCGTGTTTAATTGACTATGATGATTATCAACTGACGTCACGATACTCCCCACACGGGCCCACCGGTGTATGAATTTGGGTTGGAAATCCGGGGTGTGACACTAAAGCCAGAACTGAATCATAAGTTTTGGTTTATTGGTCATGGCTTAACGGAATTATCAATCAATTGTTAGGTTCAATTAATTTAGTTTGGTTAAGTCGTTTAATTCGATTATCGTTCTGTTAATTCAGTTATTTGCTCACTCCTTGTGGCTTAATCTCTAACTTCTTTAAGCTTCTAGTGGGTTCATGAAGTTATAAGCTTAAAAATAGAGAGTACTTTTATATGTATGTTTTTAAATGAGTTAAGAGACATCTTGCTATGTTTAAACAATTGGGTTTGGATACTTTTAAGGATTTATAGAAAATTCTTGAAATCATAGGATAATCATGATGTTATTTGGGAGATTGAAGTTAGACATGATAATCAAACATATGGGTGTTCAGGGAATTCGACCTAAATTGATTTTATGTGGATTTTCAGTTTTCTATTAGGCTTCCGGGTGTGGTATAAAGCTGTTAGGAGCTTTATCACGTCACCTCAGTGTCATCTTACCGTCATGTCACATAGGGGGCTTTAAAGCCCCTTTCTTTAACTTGCTTGCAATGGTTTAAAGCCCCCATCATCATTACCTAATTATTTTTTTAAATTTAAACATTATTTAATTTTGATAAAAAAAATACAATGTCATAATTTAAATAAAAAATACAATGCTATAATTTAAATAAAAATTACTCGTCGTCTTCGTCTCCTCCTCCTTGTTCACGATAAACCATAGGTGTTCGGTCAGATCAGCTAGAAGGTTATCGTGTGTGTCCCTGCCACGTATCCTCACTCGGATAACTTCTTTTTCAGCGTATGTGAGTAGTGGGTTCGTCAAGAACACCGTCAGATGAAGCTCATACGAAACCGACGCCTAAACTGTGCATTATCGTAAAACGGATTTTCACAAAAATAATCGTGCATTAAACGTTCATGAGCACCTAATCGATCTCGTTCAAGAGGCACTTGTCTGGTACGCGATGTAGACGATTGGGCTTCTTCTCGCAAATAATTAATCAACTCCTGCGTCACTGCGATAAGCATGTCGTTGAGAACACCGTCAGATGAAGAACTAGACGAATCGGATGACATTTTTAAAAATGATTGGAGAAAATTTATGTGTTTTTTTGTGATTGGTGTGTGTTTTAGTTTGTGATAAATTTGTATATATATTAGAATTAAAAAAAAAGTTTTTTATTAAACTGACCGTTTGCCAACAGTCATCTTTGACCAAATGCCTCGAATTGCCAAACTTTAGTCGTTAGCACCATGGCTGAGACCGCCCCCTTTTAACATGCACGGGTGGGTGAGGGAGCCATAAGGCGTCAATTTTGCTGATCTGGCGGGGTGGCGCAATGCCACACCCTATGGCCTTATAATCAAACATGGTTGGGAAGAAATTGTTAAAATTAACACCATATAAATTGTGTATGACCCAAAACACGGTGTTTAAGAAATCAATCAGTGAGTTATGATGAAAATAGCTAGAAAGTCATTTAATTGGCTCAAGGAATTACATTATGTTTTAATTTGTCTCAACGATTGATGTAGACTCTAATTACCCATTTCACCAAACCAAAAGAGTCTAATATGGTTAAAGTGTGACATGAAACAATTGAATTTGTATCTTTACAAATTTGGGTTCAAAATAATCAACGGTCAAAAGTATTAAGTAGAGGAATCTACACTCCAATTTAGGAGTTCAACCGAGGATGATTAAATCCCACTAGCTTATAGATGTTAATAAAATACCAGGCAAGATGGAATCAGTTAATACAGTCAGTATCATTATTCCCAAAAACTTAGGACATTGACATAAAGCATGGTTTGACTTTTGGAAGTCAACAAGTTGAATGAGTAAACTTGAAAATTGAAGATCATGAGGGCAATGTGAGTTTAACATAACTATGCGTTGTAAAGTATATGTTTAAAATCTATGTATTGTACAAAGGAATTTGATGTTATGTGTTTATGAATGTGTAGGGTCATACTAATTTGCTACTAAATTATGTGCTTGTGTGAAACAAATGAAAGTTTGTAATTAAACTTGTTTAGAACTTAATATAGCGAACATTGCATCACAAAATATAGATGTGATTTATAGATGAAAGCAATCACAACGGATAGTGTAATAAGAGTTGATGAGATAGAATAACAATTTTAAATGTAATCAAGTATATTTATGGAATTACAATGTTGTATGTGATCAATTAGATGACTTCTAATTTGTTTAGATTATGAAGAAATTGCCTTGTTAGTAGTATTATAAATGATAACCAATAAATAATTAGATATTTTTTAGTCTATGGTATGAAATAGATAAATTATGTGTCTTGTTATATATGCAGCTTGTATACAAGTGTTATACAATTACATTACACGTGATAAAGCTGATATTTCCTAATAAGTGTATATTGGTTGTATAATTAACGTTTCCTTAAAAAAACATGACTCGTATAAGTGTAACATATCATATAAGAGGCTCATATAAGTGAACACATGTCGTATAAGACATTCCCTGATATTTTATATGGCTCATATACACCTATACGGGTCGTATACATATCACGGTAACAAAATAAGTCTTAACTTGTGTGAATGGCTTTAGCGTAAGTTAAGTAAGTGATTTTGAAACGACATACATAAGAGAGGTTAATTTCAAAGTTCCAAGTATTTATGGGGGTGGGGGATTGGCGACGGTGTTCCCAATCGGATACCCTATCTGATTTCCCAAATCAGGGTAAACCACCCCTCCTTAAATATGACTTAAGGGTTAGTTTGATATGGGGTAATGGAACGGGCGATGGAATGAAAGTAACGAGATAATGCAATAGACAACGGAATGAATGGATCCCTACCATTCCCTAGTCTTGTTTGGTTACTATGTGGGAATGGAGTGAATCATTACTTTGTGATGTTTGGTAGGCTGGAAAAGAGGAAGGAATAGAATCGACGGACTGTGGATGGCAGTAGTGGGTGGTGGCGGTGGTTGTAGTGGGTAGTGGGTGGAAGTAGTGGGTGGATTATTGCGATGGCTGGTGATAGTGGTGGTGAGTTGTGATGGGTGCCGATAGTGGGGGTGTAAAGGATGGTGGTGGGGGCGGTGGAGGGTGGCGGGGCGGCAACAGTCAACGGTGGAGTCGCTGGTCGGTAGCGGCGGCTGTGGGTGGCAGTGGTTGGCAGTTGTGGGTGGCGGCGGTGATGGGCGATGGCGGCGACGGGTGATGGCAGTGGTTTGTGGTGGTGATGCGATAAAAGGAATAGAATGAAAAGAAAAAACAAGAAGGGTGGATGTAATGAATTTAAGGTTTTTAGAGAGAATGAAATGTCTTGTGTAATTTGTAACTTAAGGCTTTTTTTTATTCCCTTACAATCGTCTTATTATATGATGTCTCTAATTCCGGCATACTAAAACCTATTTAAGAGTTAAAAATATTCTTAGTTATATAAAGTAGGTTTAGCATCAAATACAAAGACTCATACAAATAAGAAGTTGTACAAAGGGTACCAAACGTACTCCGATTGACCTTATTCAATCGACATTGGAAATGTCTCGTCAAACTCCAGATGTGAGATTTTATGTTTTCACTTTTAGATTTGTAGGTTGTAGATTTTAGAATTTTTGTTTATTATCATTGTGTCTTTTCTATATTTGCGTCATTATGTCTTTTTTGTGACTCATTGTTTCTTTTTTCCTTAACATTATATTATATTTTTCTACACTGTGTTATGTTTTGTTTGATATCATATTATCTTATGTCAATGATTGTTTCTTTATATACTTATTATTTTTAAAATCTTTTGTAAAATAACTATAACCCTTATTATTTAAAACATAAGTTGAAAAATTTGTGTGGTGATTGAACTTTGAAGGAAGGTTCTAGTGGAAGTAGTGAAACGCGTTGGTGGGGAATAAAAATAATGAAACCTTTGAAGGATCCAACTTGATACCTGTTTTTACGCATTCCAATATCTAATTTATAACGAGTTTATAGCACCTGCATTTCAGTGCATTTGCAATTGGTGGTCAAGAATCAAGCCATGGATAATTAAGTTACACTCATCGTTTGACATTATTTGAATGAAATGACACCTATTGTTTCACTTTTTTTTTTTAACAGCAAACAAAACTTTTATATATATTTTCTGATCAGCTAGCCACTAGCGTTATACATCAGACTACACTTGAAAAAACATTAAAGACCCGAAATTACTGCAGAAACAATAACAAAAACAACAACCCAGGTAGCCTAAGCTTCTAAGATTGAACCTTTTCCAATCTTTCAACGTCAGTTCCTCGGATTTAAACCTTTTTTAACCCATAGGAAACTTAAAATTTTCGACTCCTCTAGCACTGCAGCCACTGAAGGAATTTTGTGTCACACCCCGACCCGCAGCGGAAAAGGTGATCGGGGCATGATTGGGTTATCATCAAAGCTCATGACATTTATTTTAACGTTTCATATTCATTAATACACTTTAACGGGAAATTACAATCAATATTACATCATGTCCCAAACATCAATCTAGGCTTCATTGTTTTCTTCTAAGGCATTTCCTATGTTTTCCTTGCTTCATCTTGTTCACCTGTATCATGTGTAAAAAGGGTTTTTGGATCAACAAAAAGTTGGCGAGTGAATCCTATGGAAAACATTTGAACAAGTTTATTTAACTGATTATAAAATAAAGTGCACAACCACACATGAGTAAAAATAGATGTAAACTTATTCGCCAATCAATTAATATTAAATAATGCACACATGAACAATAATGGATCGTTTTGAGGCACGCGTTGCTCAACTCGTCTCTCACGAGGAACTGATGGGCCTAATGAATGATTTGCATATACTTGACAATATGAAATACATAACTACAAACAATATAAACTAAATAATACACACCCGAACAATAATGGATTTGTTTTGAGGCACGCGTTGCTCAACTCGTCTCCCACGAGGAACTGATGGGCCTAATGAATGAATTTCATATAAATTGACAAAATGAAATACATAACCACAAACCATATAAACAATCTAAGTTTAGATCACAATATGGTATGGCACAAATTTAAATAAACGAGTTAATTTTTGGTGACACATGACACACCCCAAAACGTGTAATTAAAAAGGGGAGTTGTAAGATTCACTCACATTGGGTGCGTTCGGTTGATGATGTTGAATGCGCACGAAGTTTGATTTAACCACGAGTGAACTAACCTAGATAATGGCATAATGGTTCGGTAAGTAAACGGATTTTATTAATCCATCTTAGTAGGATTGTTGGGTGTATTTTTGTGAGTTTAAGGCTATTTTCTAACCTTAAAAATGTTATTTTTAAGTATTTTTAATTGATTTTTAAATAAAATAAATAAATAAAATAATAAAAAAATGTTGACTTTTTGACCGTTGACCGTTGACCATTGACCATTGACTTTGACTGTTGACCGGTTCGTATGTGTGTATGTATGCGCTGGGTGAGGCTCGAACCCGAGACCTCCCGTACGCGTGCACGCAGCTCTACCAACTGAGCTACGTGTCTAACCCGAAATATTTCTGTTTTTAATTAAATTTATACACTAATTCGATTAATCCGAAAATCAATTTATTTTTAAAAAGATTTTAATCATAACGACTCGGTGCGCTCCACAGGTCTCGAACCCGGGACCTGTGGGTTGAGTTAACACACAGTCCACCGCTGGACTGTGTGTCTAACTTGTTAAATAATCTGATTTTTATTATACTTATATACAAACTTCATTATTTCATTTCTGCCTTATTTAAAAAGTTTGATAATTGTTCGGATCGGTGCAGTAGTCCGGACTCGAACTCGTGACCTGTGATTAAACGTTCACACAGTCCACCACTGGACTGTGTGTCTATCTTGGTTATTATTCCGATTTTTACTAAACTTAACATTTATATGAAGTGAATCTGGTTCAGTAATAAAAAGGAACATTTTTATTAAAGCGAGTATGCGTGGGACATGTATCGAACTCGAGACGTTTGCGTGTTTTATTTGCACACAGTCCACCGCTGGACTGTGTGTCTAACCCGAGTTATATCTTGATTTAAATTAAACTTATAGACAACGGAAACTTCGTCTTCTTCGTTAGACTAAACCAGAATCGGAGTCCGACTAGTTCGTCGATTTAATCATGTTCTTTTAGTGTTTTGAGGTTAATTACAGGTGAGATAAATAAAAAGAATGAAAAATTAAGCGTAAGGTATACCGAACTGAACTCCTCTGTTTCTCCGGCGAAACTCCGGTGACAGCAGATTATTCCGGCGACGTGTGTCCTGCGGCAGAGAGTCTTCAGGGAGCTTGAGATGAGTGTGGGTGGCTTCGATATGAGCTCTGGGGTTTCAATAAGGCTCAAAGGTGAAAAGCTCGGTTTTCCGGCGATTTGCAGGTATTTTCCGGCGAGTGAATTTTCGTCAAGAAAGGGTGCGGTTTTGAGCGAAAAGGCTACCAGTGGATTGTGGGTGAATTTATAGGGAGGAATCGAGATGTATAGAGTCGGATTTCAGACTTGATTCAAAGTCATTACGTTTTCCGGCGGTTATGACTTGCGTCGCGGGTTCAGGCGTCGGTTATAACCGATGTAGGTTTAATGTTTACGTTAAGACTGAAGAAACCGTTCAATCTTGGCGAGTTAGTCGGGATTTCCGACGACTGCAATTGGGCACGTCGGTATTTGAATTCTTTAGATTTATTTTATGTATTAATTGTTTCCAATATTTAACAAGAAACACAAGTGGCGCAGTGGTTGGAGGGTTGAGTGTTAAGGCTTTGCTGACTCGCTGGCTGACCCGGGTTCGAAACCCGGCAGCACTAATTTATTTTTATTTCCTTAATTTCAATACTTTTTCAAATAAAACTTTTATAACCCAATATACTTATTAATTATGTATTGTTTAAAATTAATTTGGGCATTAAATAGCAACGAAATTTTTAACTGATTGTTCGGTTAATAAACGGAGCGGGTTTTTATAAATCCGTTTTTTGACGGATGTTACATTCTGGACTCAAAAACTGCCTTGTTTCTCATTCGCCAAATGCTCCAGATGACTATTAAAATGACAGCATTTAATGCCTTTTTCCCCTTTTTGACCCGCGTGAGATCTTATGCAAGTTCAGAAGATCCCGGATGTGAAACGCATATATTGGGGGCAGGCGGCACCATTGACCAACAACACTCCACACCATTTGAGCGAACTGGCACGAGATAAAAATGTGGTCGACTGACTCTTGGCAGTCACTACAAAGGTCGCACAACAGATTCGAGACGGGTATGTTTCTTCTTTGAAGTGGGTCCTTCGTAGGTAATCATTGAAGGTCTGCTCGCCACGCCACAAAGCGCACCTTTAACGGGACCAGTTATTTCACAAGAACAAAACTTGGTTCGAAACGCCACCATTTTGTGCTAGCATAAATTTTAAGCTCCCAACCGAAAACATACCCGTGGCCTCATTCGCCCACACCCATCCATGAGATCTATTCGAGAGCACAAAACACATAAGCAAAGACTTGATGTTATTTAATTCAGTCACTTCCAGTGCAGTCAGGTTCCGCCGGCTCTAGTTCCAGAAAAAAATCTGACTCAGCTGACCCGTTCCCGACACGGTCAACGACAATACACATTTTGTCTCTCTAAGTCAAACAAGTTAGGGTAGGTCTTGCAGAACGGCTCAAACTACTCGGTGTGGGTGACGGGCCTCTCTCCAGGACGACCCGCCACGTCAGAGGCCTTGGAGGACGCCCCTCCAGGGATGGAAGCAAGGAAATGGGTGACAACCCGACCGCATATAGTTTTTTTTATTTTAAATCTTAATTTTTCCAAAATATTTATAAAAACTAAAATTAAATATTAATTCAAACAATACATTAAATGAACTAACATAATATTAAAAAAAACTGCTTGTCGTCATCTGGCATGTCGTCAGTGGGTTCGTTCTGTGTATTGTTACAAATGTAGTCCACCAAGTCCGCTTGTAGGCTGTGATGTATGTACTCGTTACGTAGAGAGAATCCGTTTAAATCTTGTTGTTCTGCACTCACTAGAACAGAATTCCCGCTAGACGCGTTTTCTTCGTAGTCACAGATCGCTCTACCCTCATCTTTGATGATCATGTTATGCTGCAAGATACAAGTATACATAATGTATCGCAATCTCTGTGGTGTAAAAGAACATGCCGGATATTCAATGATATGCCACGTTTTGTGTAGAACCCCAAAACACCGCTCAATATCTTTTCTCGCCCCCTCTTGAAACTTGGCAAAATTCTTTCTTTTATCGTCTGTAGGGTGCGGAATAGTTTTAACTATTGTAGAGTACGTCGGGTATATTCCATCTGCAAGGTAGTAACCGCGCCTGTATTACACCCCCGAAATCGTAAAACTTATGTCTGGACCTATTCCTTGGATTACATCGTCAAATATCTGTGATTGTTAGATGATGTTAAGGTCATTAAGTGAACCAGGCAGACCAAAATAGGCATGCCAAATCCAAAGATCCTGTGACGCAACAGCCTCTAGTACTATAGTTGGATGACCGTGATCGCCCCGAGTATATTGACCTTGCCAGGCAGTTGGGCAGTTCTGCCAGGGCCAGTGCATGCAATCAATGCTTCCAAGCATTCCTGGAAAACCATGTCTTTCTTCGTGCGCTTGATACAACTTGGACGTCGATTGCGTTTGGATTCCGCAAATATTTTTTGCTATATAACGTCACGATCCATTTTCAAAACTTGTGCAAACATTCACGTGAAGTTCTTTCGGACATCCTTAAATACTCGTCTAACGAATCGGATGCAGTCCCGTATGCGAGCAGGCTAATGGTCACGGTACATTTCTGTAAAGTGGTGAATCCCCTACGACCCCTGGCGTCGTATCGAAGTGTGAAATACGGATCATACTGTGCCAAGTCGTCTGCTATACGTAAGAATAGTCGACGACTCATTCGGAACCGACGTCTAAACATCGCGTCCGTGTACACAGGTTCGTCGGCAAAGTAATCGGCTACTAAACTATCATGCCCAGCTGATTGTTAACAATGAGTTATATAAATTAGGAAAGCACATCAAAATAAAGATACACTAAAAAATTAAATACATTATTAAAAACGAATTAAAATACCTTCTCGTTGTCGATTTAAGGCGGCCACCCTAGCTTGCGGTTGTGACGACGTTTCTTCCTCTTCCTCCTCCTCCATGATCATCTGTGCTTCTTGCATAACGAAGTTCGCAACAAATAATTCGCCCTCACCCGAAGATGATGAACACCACTAAGAAGATGACGTGTGTATATTTTTTAAAATAAAAGGTTGGAGAATGATTTTATAAAGGTTGGAGAATTATAAAGAGATGGGAATGATTTTATAAATTTGAGAGATGGAGGTGAATAAATTGTGTAATAAAAGTGGGATGGTATTGGTGTATTTATAGGTAAATTTATTAATTTAATTTTTTTTAATTCTACTAGCCGTTACACGGCATTGATATTCAAATTATCCGACCCGTCTCCAACGGCTCCCTGCCGACGTTGAGGACGACGACCACCCACCTGGCGCGGTGTTGGGGGGCGCCGCCGGTCCAAGCTGGGCCTGGACGGCCCCCCACACCGAGTGGTCTCAGGACCAGCCCAAAAGCCTTGCCAGAACAGAATCGACTGACCATTTCCAACGACACCTTTGAAAATCACATCCAGTTTAATCTCCTTTGATTCCAGGTCACCCCTTATGCATACAATTTGCTTCCACGGGCCCGAATTCGTGAGTCTTATAGGAATGAACGACCAAGAATGGGAACCACTAAGGACCGACCATACAATCTTTCTCCATAAGGCGATCCTAGTATAATTGTATTAAAGAAAGCATTACATATCTATAATGTCACACCCTGACTGCAGCGGACTTAGAAGTCAGGGCATAATTGGGTTATCATCAAAGCTCATGACATTTACTAAAATTAAGTTTCATATTTATTAATTTGAAAATTTAAGTTCAAATATCCAAACACAAGGAAACATACAGGCACAAGAACACATTGTTCTAAACAAGATATATTTTATTCACCCTCTAAGGTCAATCCTATGTGTTCCTCTCCTCAGCCTGTCCACCTGTATCATGTGTAAAACAAGAGTTCGGGTCAACAAAAGTTGGCGAGTGAATCGAAATTTAACAATTAAACAGCTTAATATATATTGGTTGTTTCAATAGAAAAATGTGCATGGACCATATATGAACTTATGTATATATAATTAAATCACAAATCACATAATAAGCATATGATCATGATGAATGATGAACTTGAGATCAAGGCTCAATCAAATGGAGCCGACCTAATGAGGCACCTTATGCTCAACTAGTATCCCACGAGGAACTGATGGGCCTTAAATGAATGATTTCACTGAAATGATAAAATGTAACCATACATTACCACAACAAACAAATATACACATTAGAAAACATGATGGTGATAGCACATGTATTTGCATAAATAAAATCAATAACGACACATGATACACCCCAAAAAGTGATTAAAAGGGGATTTTATAAGTATTCACTCACAGTGAGTGCGTTTTCCTTGGATTGATGATGAATGCGCACGAGTTTAGGATTTAACTAACAAAGAAAACTAACCTAAATAATAACGCAATAATTCGATAAATAAATAAAAGTTAATATTTTAATTTAATACTTTTTCTTAAATTTTAGGTTATTTTTGTGGTATTTAATACGAACTTTTAAGCTTTAAAACCTTATTTTTAAGTATTTTTAACAAATTTTTAAAGAAATAAAAAGGATTTTAATTTAAAAAAATACCCTTTTTCTCAGGGTTGAGTGGTCAATGGCCAGTTCAACTGTTTAATTATTGGCATCGTGTGAGGTTCGAACTCGTGACCTCCCGTATACGTGCACGCAGCTCTACCAACTGAGCTACATGCCTAACCCGAAATAATCTTGATTTTAATTATTCTTATATACTTATTAGAATATTTCAGAAATTATTTAATTTAAAAAGATTTAAAAATCAATTGAACCGGCAACTATCCCCCACCTCGAACCCGTAACCTACGCGTTGCTTTGCACCCAGCCCAACCAACTGGGCTGGGTGTCTAACCCGTTTGTTTTAGAAATGGTAATATACTTATCATCTAACTGGAGAATGACTTAGTTTGCTTTTAAAAAAAATGGTTTTTATCTGAAACTCGGTGATGTTCAAGGATCGAATCCGGGCAGGCTTGCATAAGATGCACACAGTCCACCACTGGACTGCGTGTCTAACCTGGTTTATAACCCGTTTTTAATTATACATAAGATCTCTCTAGACTTCATCTTCTTCATTATCCAAAATCCAGAACACATACCCGACTGGATTCAAAATTCAAAATGATCTAAAACATACAGAATGATTAAATAACAGAGGAATTAAAAGAATATACCAATCAGAAGTTCAGATCTCAGTTTTCCGCGATCACTTTCGGCAGCTATTTGAGATTTTTCGGCGGCCAACTTGAACAGAGTTTCCGAAGATTTGAGAGAAGAATAAGAGTGGAATTTCGGAAGAAATGAGCGAGTTTATTCAGACGATTACGGTTGAATTTATAGGCTCAATGATTGAAGGATTTTCAGTTTCAAGATTTTGGAAATTTTCTTGATTTTGAAACGGTTTTAGTTAATTTGGTCTTGATTTCGCAAATTGGTAACTGTTTTCGTTATATTCTGGTTCTTAACAACCGAATTCGAAGATCTGATTTTGATTAAGGAATGTGCGGTTACTGATTTCAGACATTGATGATGCAGACTTTGCACTTGTTTGTATATTAAACTTATTTAATCTAGTTTCATCACAACTAGTGTGTGTAGTGCAATGGTGCTGTGAGTGTGTGGAGTTTGTGGGGGTATCCGGGTTCGAACCCCGGCTACTCCTTTTATTTTTTGTATTTTATTTCTTTTTGTTATATAAAGGTTTAATTAATTTATTCCTTTATGGATTATTATTTTAATTATGCATTTTAATTATTAATCATAAATAATAAAATAAATTAATTAATAATAATAAATGCATAACGAACTATTAAATAAATACTTGAATTTTCAAACGAAGCAGGTTTTTGGAATCCGTTTTACATAAATGTTACATATAAAAAGTAATTGAAAAAATTACATATTTACATAGTATTAATTTGTAACTTTTCTATAAAAAACAATGAAAAGAGGTTATATATTGTATATTTACCACATATACATTTCTCCTGACAGGCAACAATGAACTTCTGTGATTGGGCAAAAGTGGCAGCAGCCAACTAGGTTGTTTTTTATTTTAACTTAGTATATAATAATTGAAAGCAAAATCAATTATTAAAATGCCATTCAGTGGAGGGGAATAGTGTCAAACAGTTGTCTGTCATTTTCTCATTGGTACAACCAAATTATAATTTTGTTCTTTTTAAATTTACAGTTTTGTCATTAGTTTTGTTAATTTCCTCTCCCAGTCAAATTACAGTTTTGCTCTTAGTTCAAATTTATAGTTTTGCCACCGTTTTTCCCTGTCAAATTACGATTTTGACCTAGTGTAAACTTATAGTCATGCCATCGTTTTAATTTTCTTTTTACAAAACTATGGTAGTGTTTTGTTTTAGTTGGTTTACTGTAACACCCTGTAAGATCGTGCCCAATAGTATAGTGACAGATGTTGTATTTTTAAATAAAGTTTGTTATAGACCAATAAGGACTAAATGCGTCAACATGCTCAATCTGAGCCTCTGAGTGACGGTCCGATGTCAACATGCATAAATAACAGCCTCTGAGTGACTGATATGTCAACATGCTTAAATCATTAGACTCTGAGTGACTGATATGTCAACATGCCTAGCCTCTGAGTGACATTGGAATCAACATGCTTATAATAAGCCTCTGAGTGATCTTTTGTAAAGTCCTAACTCTCTTTCGTGCCATTTGTTGGACGAGAGAGTTCAATTTTGTAAATATGTGAAAGTTGGATGATGGAGAGATTAAAAGCGTCAACATGTTAATTTTTACCTCTTAGTGACCTTTTAACGAACCGGGAGCTCGACAATGTCCGGACATAATCCCGGGTATGCAAAGTATTGGCTACGGAGCGCTAAAAGTGCCAAAAAGGTGTTTAAAAAGGTTTTTAGAAGCTTTTTAAAGTTAAGGGGGCTAAAGTGTCAAACTTTGAAAGTGGCCTTGGGGCGGTCGCGTGCCGCGAGAGACCAGGCCTGGGTCTCTCGCAGGGCGCGAGAACAGGTGTGCTGCAGAAAGTTTTGTTTGGAGACCAAGCAAAACTCCAAAACCATTAATTCGAAACCATGGCTTCTCTAAACTGCTATGCCACGTTTTGGGACACTTGTAAGCTTTTTCTTACACTCCTAAACACCTGGCTTCACATCCTTTGAGTTCTCCAACTATAAATAGGTGATCAAGTTCACCATTTGAACTTGCACCTTTCTAAATCATAACTCTTCTCCCTCCTCTGGAAGTTCCTAGCTGAAAGGAGCATCCAACTTAGTTCTCTTGCATTTAGGAACCTCTTTTAAGTGTTCCTTGTTCTTGGATTTTTGTTTATAGGCTTTTATAGCCAAAAGTCAAGCATTTTACAGAAAGCGCTTTGACTTTCAGTTAAGACCATTATGGTCTAGCCATTGCTCGAAATAAACATGGCTAAGTGATCGTAATAAGGTAGGTGTTAATCCCTATAAAGGACACATCCTGAAGATCACTTTGGTAGACCAATTGACGGGTCAAAGTTATGAAAATAAAAAGTCAAACAGGCCATTTTTCGGAAAAATTATAAATTGATCTTATATATGTTATGAAACCTGTGTTGACACTTAAACAAGTTGGTAATAATTATTAGATCATGCGAGAACATGTTCGGCTCGTTAATTTCAGTTCTAGGGTTGGTTCGCAACCGAAAGTCGCGAAGTTTGACTTCTGCTTTGACTCTCGATTCTGACCCGATTTAGATTAGTTACCTACTGATCTAAAGTTGCGTTATGATCACAATATTATGTAGCATAACCCTCTGAGGTTATATTACATGATCATAATCAGAATCCAAGTTTATGCGCAAATTCCATAATTATGCCATCTTTGCCCAAAATGTCCTTTTTGAATAAAACAAGGTTTTAAATAGTAATGAACTTGAAAATGAGTTTCTACTGATGTAATATTTAAGTAGAATTATTTGGGATGTTAAACAAGTTATAAACTGAGTTTTCAAGCAGGTCCTTAAACTATGTCGATAATTGACGATTTTAGCCCCTGTGGCTTATAAAATAGTTTTAATCAAATCTTTTCAAGGTAAATCATTTACCTACTGATATATTATATTAAATAACATATTTTAAACATTTTAATCTAACTTTAACATCAGTTTTCATAAACATCACATAAAGACGTCATATTACGACATAAGCGCCGTTTCGGCGCATAGTATGGTTTTAAACCATATTAATGGACCAAGACTTGTTCCCTACTGATTTAAAACTTATTTTAAACATATTTACAGTAGGTACATGTTATAAACTCATAATCCAAAATAATTTATAAACTATGTGTAAAATGACCAAAATCAAAACCAAACTCATAATCCAAACATATTTACTGTGGCTTATAAAATAGTTTTAATCAAATCTTTTCAAGGTAAATCATTTACCTACTGATATGTTATATTAAATAACATATTTTAAACATTTTAATCTAACTTTAACATCAGTTTTCATAAACATCACATAAAGACGTCATATTACGACATAAGCGCCGTTTCGGCGCATAGTATGGTTTTAAACCATATTAATGGACCAAGACTTGTTCCCTACTGATTTTAAAACTTATTTTAAACATATTTACAGTAGGTACACGTTATAAACTCATAATCCAAAATAATTTATAAACTATGTGTAAAATGACTAAAATGCCCCTTCGGTACATAGTTTGGTCATAAAAGATAATTTACACATATAATTGACATCCTACTGATATTATATCATAAATAAAGTATTTTCTAGAATATTTATAATCGTAACATTAAATTATATTCAAGTTCCTTTTATATGGTATGAAACTACCAAAACGCCCTTATAAGGCATAATTTCGTTTTAAAACCTTAACGGGCATACAAGTTGATATCCTACTGATATCTTAACTTATTTAAAGTATAATGGCATATAGAACTTGTCCATGATTTATCCGGTTACCCGATATCGCTAATATACGCACAGTTACGTATATGTAACTATTTTACAGAAATTAACCGAAACGGGTTTAACCTTGTCATTTAGATCTCAAAATCTAGAATGTTAAATAGTTTACCCATATTAAAAAAGTCAAGGTCCTTGTTGGGATTAAACTACATTCTATCCAATCATCGTTTAATCTAGCGTCATACGTTTTGCTCAAGTACGCTAGTCGGTCTAAGTCTATGACTTAAATAAGACTGTTAGTATTTAATTGGTTCGTTTATGCCATAATCCAGACAAGAGACTTGCCGGTAAATTCTATCTACACTTAGTCCTTTTTGTGTACGCCTGAGTTATTAAAAATTAAAGAAGACAGCTCAGGTAAATCCTCTCGACTTATTTCCCCTATATGGGCTTAGGTTACGGTAAATTATACCGGTTGGTCGGAAATGGGATTCAATCGAACGCGGTTCGGGATAATAAATCCGCATATTCTGTTTTAATCAGTTTTGTTTGATAATTTAAACATCGAGGGTTAACTACCGTGTCCTGGATATCCTCGGCTCATTACAATAGAAATGGCCACGACCTTAGCGCGGGTGTAGGCATACACCCGATAGATGCTCAATTATGCATTCCCACAAGGTTGGGAGGAATTGACTCCTTCGTGAGTCCAAAGTGGTGTGTACGTTAATTGTGTCACGGTTACCGTACCAGGCCCCGTATGTATGACAAACATGTAAATCTGTTAACAAGGTGGACGGTCAATTAACCCAAGTTATAAAAATATTTTTGTGCTGATACGCACTTAAAACATTTTTGAAATGTTTTCAAAATGAGTTCAGTTGGGTGTATTTACCAGCGTAAGCTGACGTATTTTCAAAAGACTAAACTGCAGGTACAATACGAAAATAGGTCGGAGGTGCTCGGTAGTGATAGAGGATCTTGCAAATCCTAAATCTGCCCAAAGTCTGTTTTATATTCTTTCCATGTACAATTTATGATCCGCCTGTGGATCTTCTGTTACAAGGTTGTATATTATTTAGTATTTTCGAACGTTCGATTTGTAATAGTAATTTTACTCCAAGACTTCCGCTGGGCCGTGTTTAATTGACCATGATGATTATCAACTGACGTCACGATACTCTCCACCCGGGCCCACCGGTGTATGGATTTGGATAGGAAATCCGGGGTGTGACAGGTTGGTATCAGAGCCAACGTTTGAGAGAATTAAACACTATCCTTCTTGTGTTTAATCTCAACTTACACGAGCACATTCCTTAGACTTCCGAGTCCTAATGAGTGGGACCAATATATGTAATAGGAGATGCCAACCCTCGGGATCAAATATGCATCCCATTGAAATTTCAAGCGATTCGAACTCTGTATGCTGGATCGCCCTACCAAGGTCCTAATGAGTGGGACCAATAATGGAATCAATTTACTTTCGCCCACACTCCTTCTCACCACTCTCAACCACCCCCTGTTCAAGAAATGTCCACATGGAACCGGTGGACCAACCTCAACCACCACCTGAACCACCAAGGAGGAAGCGTGGAGCATGTATGTCGGTACGTGCAGGACAAAGGTCGGGATCGCTGCCACCTTTGCCCAATTCTTACCCCACAATTCAAAGGATCCACAAATGGGTAATGTTTCACCTATAGTGGAACCAACACCAACACTTGTTGTACAACCACCACCATCGGGTTACACCAACAAATCCCCACATATCAGACACGTCTGGGTATATCCTTTTAACCCGTCTACACCGGTAGACTATCAAGCATGGTTGCAAGACCCCTTCATGCAGACAGTTATGCACAACGCACTTTACCCGTCTCCTTTCCCACCTACTTATCCACCAACTGGATATCCAATTTATGGGTACTAGTATCCGGTTATGCCACAACCTCAACCACAACCTCCGCCGCCACTAGAGGCCATTAATGAGGCCTTAGAAAGAATGAAAGAAATGCAGCAGCAAGCGGAGAAAACGAAGAAGAAAACGAATAAATTTTTCAGAAAACTCTCCAAGTTGGTCAAGGGAAAGAAGGACGAGTGAAGTCTCTTCTAATAATATGTAGTCCCTGCGAGGACATTGTTGTTTCTTTAGTCCCTGCGTGGACATGTTTATTTCTTTAAAAGTCCTTGCATGGAAAGTTTATTTCATTTTCCTAGTATTGTAATTTCTTATGGAAATTTAATGAAGTACTTTGGAATTATATATATGTATTCATCCTCTTAAAAAACAAGCGTCTCGATTTTATTCGAAATTTATGCTATGCTATATAATTCCAAAAGATCTTAATGGATTGATTATGCCAAGTGGCGTAGACCACATATTGGCCAAGAAATGATAGTTAAGTACGAAGGGGTCTTATATCAGGATGGTTAAGGGAAGTTATCCTTCTATCCAGAGGTAAGGGACTAGGTCCAAACCTCCAAGGTCGTTAAGGTCAAAGGTGACCAGGACCACTAATCAATCATTAAGGTACTCTTATGTTAACATTAAGAAATGTTCACCACTCTTGGTAGAGTGACTTGAGGAATCACGCTAGCCTTCAAAGTAATGGACTATGTCCTAACCTTATATAGCCCTTGTGATCTATTTGATCCCGGCTAATATCACCAGTGCGGTGACTAAACATCTGATACGATGTAGGCCAATGTGCCCATTTTACGTCCAGCGAGACAAGTTGATATGCCAAATACATCTGACACGATGTAGGCCAATGTGCCCAATTTATGTCCAGTGTGACAGCTGATATGCCAAATACCTCTGATACGATGTAGGCCAATGGTTCAATCAACAGGTAAGATACACCTGTACAACTTGGGATGGTCCAAGTTTGTCGATTTGATAAAAGAAACTTACTGCCCACCTCATGAGGTGGAGAAGTTAGAGATAGACTTCTTGTCTCTTTCAATGAAAAACCTAGATTGTCGGAAGTACGGTTCTGACTTTAACTCCCTATCTAAGTTAGTTTCCTATTTGATCAACCCCGAATCCAAACGCATTGCGCGTTTCATAAACGGGTTGGCGCCCGAAATAAAGGGCATGATACAGGCTGCTCAGCCTAGTACCTATAGGTCCGCTGTGGACCTATCTCTTTCCCTCACCATAGATCTGGTAAGACAAAAGTCAGTTAGGACTGAAACTGACGGAAAAAGGAAACGAGAGGATAATAACTCCCAAAGATTTAAGAAGAAAGGAAATTTCAGGGTTCAAGAAGAACCAACACACGTCTAATGACAAGCCTCCGTGCAAGAATTGTAAATATAGGCATTTGGGACAGTGTAGTATAAATCCACAAACCAAACCCTGTGGTATCTGCAAAAGAAGAGGGCATAAGTCCTTAGATTGCAAGGATCTTAAGGATGCAGTTTGCTATAACTGCAACAAAAAAGAGCATATAACATACAATTGCCCCAAGAAACCCAAAGGTAATGATGCAAAGCCTGGAGAGGCCAAGAAGGGGAATGCCCGTGCCTTTCAAATAAATGCAAGAGAAGCTGTTAATGACGACAATGTCATAATAGGTACTTTCCCCATTAATGATATTTATGCTAGAGTTCTTTTTGATTCGGGTGCAGATAGATCTTTTGTTAATCATAAGTTTAGTAAACTATCAAATCCACCCATAAGAACTCTAGATAAAATTTATGAGATAGAACTTGCTGATGGAACCTTAGAAACTGCTTCTTCTATTCTAGATGGATGCTCTATATCCATTAAGAATCATTCCATCCCTATCTCTCTTTTACCAATGAAATTGGCAGGGTTTGATGTTGTCTTAGGCATGGACTGGTTATCTCATAACCAAGCCCGTATTGCCTGCGATAAAAAGCTCATCGAAAGTAAAACCCCATCTGGTGAAATGGTCACCATCCATGGAGACTCCCACTATGGACTGCCAGACAAGGTGTCATTATTTAAGGCATCCAAGTGTTTGAGAAAAGGTTGTGTCATCTACATGGCACAAATCACCAAAAATGAACCAAAGCCGAACCTTGAAGATCAACCAGTTATCTCGGAATATCCCGATGTTTTCCCTGAATAATTACCAGCCTACCTCCGGATAGGCAAGTGGAGTTCAGAATTGATATCATACCAGGATCAACACCCGTAGCTAGAGCTCCATATAGACTAGATCCAACCGAAATGAATGAGTTAAGAGTTCAATTGGATGAACTCTTGGAGAAATGATTCATTCAACCTAGTTCCTCGCCTTGGGGAGATCCTATTTTGTTTGTAAAGAAGAAAGACGGTTCTATGCGAATGTGCATCGACTACCAAGAACTAAACAAGTTAACAATCAAGAATAAATATCCACTGCCTAGGATCGATGATTTATTTGACCAACTTCAAGGGGCTAGCTACTTCTCCAAGATCGATTTGAGATCCGGATATCATCAATTGAAGGTTAGGAACGAAGATGTTCCTAAGACACCCTTTAGGACCCGCTATGATCACTTTGAATTTTTAGTGATGCCTTTTGGGCTCACAAATGCACCAGCAGCATTCATGGACCTCATGAACAGAGTCTGCAAACCGTATTTGGATAAGTTTGTCATTGTCTTCGTAGACGACATACTTATCTATTCTCGTAATCAAGCTGATCACGAGAAACATCTTCGGTGCATCGTGGAATTATTAAGGCAGGAGAAACTTTATGCAAAGTTCTCTAAATGCGAATTTTGGCTTAGAGAAGTCCAATTTCTTGGACACATGGTAAGTGAGCGTGGTATCCAAGTGCATCCCGTCAAAATTGAGGCCATCATGAATTGGGAAGTTCCAAAGACTCCATCTGAAATTCGTAGTTTCTTAGGACTGGCTGGTTATTATAGAAGGTTCGTTGAGAACTTTTATAGAACAGCCACTCCTCTAACTACCTTGACCCGTAAGAATGTTAAGTATAATTGGGGTCCAAACCAGCAAGAATCTTTTGAGATTCTAAAACACAAGTTGAGCAACGTTCCTGTGTTATCTCTACCCGAGGGTATTGGGAACTTTGTTGTCATTGTGATGCTTCGCACACCGGCATGGGATGTGTGCTAATGCAAAACGGCAAGGTAATTGCCAATGCATCACGACAACTAAAGGTGCATGAAAGGAATTACACCACCCACGATTTGGAGTTGGGTGCCGTTGTATTTGCACTTAAACTTTGGAGACATTACTTGTATGGCACGAAGTGTATTGTATACATTGACCATAAAAGTCTCCAGCATCTGTTCAATCAGAAGGAATTGAAAATGCGACAACGCCGTTGGATGGAAACGCTAAATGATTATGATTGCGAGATTCGCTACCATCCCGACAAGGCAAATGTAGTTGCAGACACCTTAAGTCGCATAGAAAGAGTTACACCTATAAGAATTAACGCTAAGAGCATTGAGCTCAGAAATAGTTTAAGTGAGAAACGCCCAGGGAGGTTGAGTCCACTATGCGACAAAAATACCCCCATCTTTTTGAATAAAATCTCGAGGTTGAGATTTCTTTTAAGGGGGTGAGGATGTAACACCCTGTAAAATCGTGTCCAATAGTATAGTGACACGTGTTGTATTTTTAAATAAAGTCTGTTATAGACCAATAAGGACTAAAGGCGTCAACATGCTCAATCTGAGCCTCTGAGTGACGGTCCGATGTCAACATGCATAAATAACAGCCTCTGAGTGACTGATATGTCAACATGCTTAAATCATTAGCCTCTAAGTGACTGATATGTCAACATGCTTGAAATTTGGCCTCTGAGTGACTGATATGTCAACATGCCTAGCCTCTGAGTAACATCGGAATCAACATGCTTATAATAAGCCTCTGAGTGATCTTTTGTAAAGTCCTAACTCTCTTTCGTGCCATTTGTTGGATGAGAGAGTTCAATTTTTTAAATATGTGAAAGTTGGATGACGGAGGGATTATAAGCGTCAACATGTTAATTTTTACCTCTTAGTGAACTTTTAACGAACCGAGAGCTCGACAATGTCCGGACATAATCCCGGGTATGCAAAGTATTGGCTACAAAGCGCTAAAAGTGCCAAAAAGGTGTTTAAAAAGGTTTTTAGAAGCTTTTTAAAGTTAAGGGGGCTAAAGTGTCAAACTTTGAAAGTGGCCTTGGGGCGGTCGCGGGCCGCGAGAGACCAGGCCTGGGTCTCTCGCGGGGCGCGAGAACAGGTCTGCTGCAGAAAGTTTTGTTTGGAGATCAAGCAAAAATCCAAAACCATTAATTCAAAACCATGGCTTCTCTAAACTGCTATGCCACGTTTTGCGACACTTGTAAGCTTCTTCTTACCACCTAAACACCTGCCTTCTCCTCCTTTGAGTTCTCCAACTATAAATAGGTGATCAAGTTGACCATTTGAACTTGCACCTTTCTAAATCATAACTCCTCTCCCTCCTTTGGAAGTTCCTAGCTGAAAGGAGCATCCAACTTAGTTCTCTTGCATTGTAGGAACCTCTTTTAAGTATTCCTTGCTCCTGCATTTTCGTTTATAGGCTTTTATAGCCAAAAGTCAAGCATTTTACGGAAAACGCTTTGACATTCAGTTAAGACCATTATGGTCTAGCCATTGTTCGAAATTAAAATGGCTAAGTGATCGTAATAAGGTAGGTGCTAATCCCTATAAAGGACACCTCCTGAAGATCACGTTTGCTAGACCAATTGACGGGTCAAAGTTATGAAAAAAAAAGTCAAATAGGCCATTTTTCGGATAAATTATAAATGATCTTATATATGTTATGAAACCTATTTTGACACTTAAACAAGTTGCTAATAATTATTCGAACATGCGAGAACATGTTCGGCTCGTCAATTTCAGTTCTAGGGTTGATTCGCAACCAAAAGTCGTGAAGTTTGACTTCTCCTTTGACTCTCGATTCTGACCCGATTTAGAGTAGTTACCTACTGATCTAAAGTTGTGTTATGATCACAATATTATGTAGCATAACCCTCTGAGGTTATATTACATGATCATAATCAGAATCCAAGTTTATGCGCAAGTTTCATAATTATGCCATCTTTGACCAAAATGTCCTTGTTGCATAAAACAAGGTTTTAAATAGTAATGAACTTGAAAATGAGTTTCTACTTATGTAATATTGTAAGTAGGATTATTTGGGATGTTAAACCAAGTTATAAACTGAGTTTTCAAGCAGGTCCTTAAACTATGTCGATAATTGACGATTTTAGCCCCTGTGGCTTATCAAATAGTTTTAATCAAATATTTTCAAGGTATATCATTTACCTACTGATATGTTATATTAAATAACATATTTTAAACATTTTAGACTAACTTTAACATCAGTTTTCATAAACATCACTTAAAGACGTCATATTACGACATAAGCGCCGTTTCAGCACATAGTATGGTTTTAAACCATATTAATGGACCAAGATTAGTTACCTACTGATTTTAAAACTTATTTTAAACATATTTACAGTAGGTACACGTCATAAACTCAGAATCCCAAATAATTTATAAACTATGCGTAAAATGACCAAAATGCCCCTTCGGTGCATAGTTTGGTCATAAAAGATAATTTACACATTAATTGACATCATACTGATATTATATCATAAATAAAGTATTTTTCAAATCGTAACATTAATTTATATTCAAGTTCCTTTTATATGGTATGAAACTACCAAAACGCCCTTATAAGCCATACTTTTGTTTTAGAACTTTAACGGGCATACAAGTTGATATCCTACTGATATCTTAACTTATTTAAAGTATAATTACGTATAGAACTTTTCCATGACTTATCCGGTTATCCGATATCGCTAATATGCGCATAGTTACGTATATGTAACTATTTTACGGAAATTAACCGAAACGGGTTTAACCTTGTCATTTAGATCTCAAAATCCAAAATGTTAAATAGTTTACCGATATTAAACAAGTCAAGGTACTTGTTGGGATTAAACTACATTCTATCCAATCATCATTTAATCTAGCGTCATACGTTTTGCTCAAGTACGCTAGTCGGTCTAAGTCTATGACTTAAATAGGACCGTTAGTATTTAATTGGTTAGTTTATGCCATAATCCAGACTAGAGACTTGCCAGTAAATGCTATCTTCACTTAGTCCTCTTTGTGTACGGCTGAGTTATTAAAAATTAAAGAAGACTAGCTCAGGTAAATCCTCTCGACTTATTTCCCCTATACGGGCTTGGGTTACGGTAAATTATTACCGCTTTGTCAGAAATGGGATTCAATCGAACGCTGGTTCGGGATAATAAATCCGCATATTCTGTTTTAATCAGTTTTTGTTTGATAATTTAAACATCGGGGGTTAACTACCGTGTCCTGGATATCCTCAGCTCATTACAATAGAAATGGCCACGACCTTAGCGCGGGTGTAGGCATACACCCGATAGACGCTCAATTATGCATTCCCACAAGGTTGGGAGGAATTGACTCCTTCGTGAGTTCAAAGTGGTGTGTACGTTAATTGTGTCTCGGTCTCCGTAACCAGGCCCCGTATGTATGACAAACATGTAAATCTGTTAACAAGGTTGGACGGTCAATTAACCCAAGTTATAAAAATATTTTGTGCTGATACGCACTTAAAACAATTTTGAAATGTTTTCAAAATGAGTTAGTTGGGTGTATTTACCAGCGTAAGCTGACGTATTTTCCAAAGACTAAACTGCAGGTACAATACGAAAATAGGTCGGAGGTGCTCGGTAGTGATAGAGGATCTTGCAAATCCTAAATCTGCCCAAAGTCTGTTTTATATTCTTTCCATGTACAATTTATGATCCGCCTGTGGATCTTCTGTTACAAGGTTGTATATTATTTAGTATTTTCGAACATTCGATTTGTAATAGTAATTTTACTCCAAGACTTCCGCTGGGCCGTGTTTAATTGACCATGATGATTATCAACTGACGTCACGATACTCTCCACCCGGGCCCACCGGTGTATGGATTTGGATAGGAAATCCGGGGTGTGACAGGTTGGTATCAGAGCCAATGTTTGAGAGAATTAAACACTATCCTTCTTGTGTTTAATCTCAAACTTACACCACATTCCTTAGACTTCCGAGTCTAGGCATTGACCTAGGATTTACTCATTTCATTATTAAGTTATTAGTATGTTTTTGAATTGATTTTTAACAGGAAAATGTCGCCACGTGTGAGAGGACAAAGTGGAAGAGGAAAAGGTCTAATGAGAGGAGGACCATCAGGGTGTATTCCCCCTCAACCTTATAACCCAGATGTTTACCAAGAATCAGGAGATTCGTCTCCTTGGCAACCAGCGAGACGTTCTGTCTCTAATAGACACTCGCCCTCACATTCCCAAAATTCTTACCACTCTCACCACTCCTATCATTCACACCATACCCATCATTCCTATTCACACTCTTACCATGAAGAATTTATCCCTAACCATTATTTTAACACACCTCCAGCCGATCAAAATCAGTTGGACCAGCCACATACTGTGGACGAGGACTCCGACCCGGAGATGCCACCGTCGGGATCAAATATGCATCCCATTGAAATTTCAAGCGATTCGAACTCGTATGCAGGATCGCCCTACCAAGGTCCTAATGAGTGGGACCAATACTGGAATCAATTTACTTTCGCCCACACTCCTTCTCACCACTCTCAACCACCACCTGAACCACCAAGGAGGAAGCGTGGAGCACGTATGTCGGTATGTGCAGGATAAATGTCGGGATCGCTGCCACCTTTGCCTAATTCTTACCCCACAATTCAAGAGGATCCACAACTGGGTGGACCCTCTAATGTTTCACCTATAGTGGAACCAACATCAACACCTGTTGTACAACCACCACCATCGGGTTACACCAACCCAATCCCCACATATCCATACACGTCTCGGTATGATCCTTTTAACCCGTATACACCGGTAGACTATCAAGCATGGTTGCAAGACCCCTACATGCAGGCGGTTATGCACAACGCACTTTACCCGTCTCCTTTCCCACCTACTTATCCACCAACTGGATATCCAATTTATGGGTACCAGTATCCGGTTATGCCACAACCTCAACCACAACCTCCGCCGCCACTAGAGGCCATTAATGAGGCCTTGGAAATAATGAAAGAAATGCAGCAGCAAGCGGAGAAAACGGAGAAGAAAACGAACAAATTTTTCAAGAAACTCTCCAAGTTGGTCAAGGGAAAGAAGGACGAGTGAAGTCTCTTCTAATAATATGTAGTCCCTGCGAGGACATTGTTGTTTCTTTAGTCCCTGCGTGGACATTTTTATTTCTTTAAAAGTCCTTGCATGGACAAGTTTATTTCATTTTCCTAGTATTGTAATTTCTTATGGAAATTTAATGAAGTACTTTGGAATTATATATATGTATTCATCCTCTTAAAAAAAACAAGCGTCTCGATTTTATTCGAAATTTATGCTCTGCTATATAATTCCAAAAGATCTTAATGGATTGATTATGCCATGTGGCGTAGACCACATATTGACCAAGAAATGATACTTAAGTACGAAGGGGTCTTCTATCAGGATGGTTAAGGGAAGTTATCCTTCTATCCAGTGGTAAGGGACTAGGTCCAAACCTCTAAGGTCGTTAAGGTCAAAGGTGACCGGGACCATTAATCAATCATTAAGGTACTCTTATGTTAACATTAAGAAATGTTCATACTCTTGCTAGTGTGACTTGAGGAATCACGCTAGCCTTCAAGGTAATGGACTATGTCCTAACCTTATATAGCCCTTGTGATCTATTTGATCCCGGCTAATATCACCAGTGCAGTGACTAAGCGTCTGATACGATGTAGGCCAATGTGCCCAATTTATGTCCAGCGGGACAAGTTGATATGCCAAATACATCTGATACGATGTAGGCCAATGTGCCTAATTTATGTCCAGCGGGACAGGCTGATATGCCAAATACATCTGATACGATGTAGGCCAATGTGCCCAATTTATGTCCAACGGGACAGGCTGATATGCCATATACATCTGATATGATGTAGGCCAATGTGCCCAATTTATGTCCAGTGACCGGCCAATATGCCTTATTATTATGTCCATTAGGGACAAGCCTATGAGCTATATAAAAATTGTCAATGGTGACAATGACAGTTGTGACATTGTGATCCACTGTCCAATAATATATGGACTACGTCCAAATTGTAATTTGCCTATGATGGTCCTATAAAGACCTGGGCCAAATATAGATATGTTAAGCCTAAGAGTTGTGATGTTACACACACTAATATAGGCAATGGATTTTATATCCAATGTTAAAAGCCGATATAGTTGATATACCATGGCTAAACGAAGTTTTATTGGTATATGAATACCAAGACTTAAAGATGGCTAATTCAAATGAAGCACAAAGTAGCCACAGGAATGTTAAATCTAACAAAGCCGAAAACAAAAATATAGATGATGATAATTTTCAAGCTCGCATTGATGCGGCTGTAGAAAGGGCCATGGCTAAGGCCATAGAAAAGCTAAGAGAGTTGAGTGCCACTCGCTCTAGACCCTTATCTATTCCACCATCTTCAGCTCATAGGGAGAGCTCTGTTCACTCTTCAAATGCGAAGAGTGAACCAAAGAAAATAGATCTTACTGAAAAGTCCCGTTCTGTTAAGGACGGGTGTACCTATAAGTACTTTATCTCTTGTAAACCCCGAGACTTTAACGGGGAAAAAGGAGTTGTAGAAGCCCTAAAATGGCTAGACGAGATGGAGACGATAGTAGACATCAACAACTGTGCTGATAAGAATGTGGTCAAGTACATATCACAATCCTTCAAGGGTGATGCCCTAATATGGTGGAAGGCCATGGTTCAATCAACAGGTAAGGTACACCTGTACAACTTGGGATGGTCCAAGTTTGTCGATTTGATAAAAGAAACTTACTACCCACCTCATGAGGTGGAGAAGTTAGAGACAGACTTTTTGTCTCTTTCAATGAAAAACCTAGATTGTCGGAAGTACGTTTGTGACTTTAACTCCTATCTAGGTTAGTTTCCTATTTGATCACCACCGAATCTAAATGCATTGCGCGTTTCATAAATGTGTTGGCGCCCGAAATAAAGGGCATGGTAAAGGCTGCTCAGCCTAGTACCTATAGGTCCGCTGTGGACCTATCTCTTTCCCTCACCATAGATCTGGTAAGACAAAAGTCAGTTAGGACTGTAACTGACGGAAAAAGGAAACGGGAGGATAATAACTCCCAAAGATTTAAGAAGAAAGGAAATTTCGGGTTCAAGAAGAACCAACACACGTCTAATGACAAACCTTTGTGCAAGAATTGTAAATATAGGCATTTGGGACAGTGTAGTATACATCCACAAACCAAACCCTGTGGTATCTACAAAAGAAGAGGGCATAAGACCTTACATTGCAAGGATATTAAGGATGCAGTTTGCTATAACTGCAATGAAAAAGGGCATATAACATACAATTGCCCCAAGAAACCCAAAGGTAATGATGCAAAGCCTGGAGAGGCCAAGAAGGGGAATGCCCGTGCCTTTCAAATAAATGCAAGAGAAGCTGTTAATGACGACAATGTCATAACAGGTACTTTCCCCATTAATGATATTTATGCTAGAGTTCTTTTTTATTCCGGTGCAGATAGATCTTTTGTTAATCATAAGTTTAGTGAACTACTAAATCTACCCATAAGAACTCTAGATAAAATTTATGAGATAGAATTTGCCGATGGAACCTTAGAAACTGCTTCTTCTATTCTTGATGGATGCTCTATATCCATTAAGAATCATTCCATCCCTATGTCTCTTTTACCAATGAAATTGGCGGGGTTTGATGTTGTCTTAGGCATGGATTAGTTATCTCATAACCAAGCCCGTATTGCATGCGATAAAAAGCTCATCGAAATTAAAACCCCATCTTATGGTCACCATCCATGGAGACTCCCACTATGGACTGCCAGACAAGGTGTCATTATTTAAGGCATCCAAGTGTTTGAGAAAAGGTTGTGTCATCTACATGGCACAAATCATCATAAATGAACCAAAGCCGAACCTTGAAGATCAACAAGTTATCTCGGAATATCCCGATGTTTTCCCTGAAGAATTACCAGGCCTACCTCCGGATAGGCAAGTGGAGTTCAGAATTGACATCATACAAGGATCAACACCCGTAGCTAGAGCTCCATATAGACTAGCTCCAACCAAAATGAATGAGTTAAGAGTTCAATTGGATGAACTCTTGGAGAAAGGATTCATTCAACCTAGTTCCTCGCCTTGGGGAGCTCCTATTTTGTTTGTAAAGAAGAAAGACGGTTCGATGCGAATGTGCATCGACTACCAAGAACGAAACAAGTTAACAATCAAGAATAGATATCCTCTGCCCAGGATCGATGATTTATTTGACCAACTTCAAGGGGCTCCAAGATTGATTTGAGATCCGGATATCATCAATTGAAGGTCAGGAACGCAGATGTTCCTAGGACAGCCTTTAGGACCCGTTATGGTCACTTTGAATTTTTAGTGATGCCTTTTGGGCTCACAAATGCACCAGCAGCATTCATGGACCTCATGAACAGAGTCTGCAAATCGTATTTGGATAAGTTTGTCATTGTCTTCATAGACAACATACTTATCTATTCTCGTAATCAAGCTGATCACGAGAAACATCTTCGGTGCATCCTAGAATTATTAAGGCAGGAGAAACTTTATGCAAAGTTCTCTAAATGCGAATTTTGGCTTAGAGAAGTCCAATTTCTTGGACACATGGTAAGTGAGTGTGGTATCCAAGTGGATCCCGCCAAAATTGAGGCCATCATGAATTGGGAAGTTCCGAAGACTCCATCTGAAATTCGTAGTTTCTTAGGACTGGCTGGTTATTATAGAAAGTTCATTGAGTAGTTCTCAAGAATAGCCACTCCTCTAACTACCTTGACCCGTAAGAATGTTAAGTATAATTGGGGTCCAAAGCAACAAGAATCTTTTGAGATTCTAAAACACAAGTTGAGCAACGCTCCTGTGTTATCTCTACCCGAGGGTTTGAGAACTTTGTTGTCTATTGTGAAGCTTAGCACACCGGCATGGGCTGTGTGCTAATCCAAAACGGCAAGGTAATTGCCTATGCATCACGACAACTAAAGGTGCATGAAAGGAATTACACCACCCACGATTTGGAGTTGGGTGCCGTTGTATTTGCACTAAAACTTTGGAGACATTACTTGTATGGCACGAAGTGTATTATATACATTGACCATAAAAGTCTCCAGCATCTGTTCAATCAGAAGGAATTGAACATGCGACAACGCCGTTGGATGGAAACGCTAAATGATTATGATTGCGAGATTCGCTACCATCCCGGCAAGGCAAATGTAGTTGCCGACGCCTTAAGTCGCAAAGAAAGAGTTACACAGCTCAGAAATAGTTTAAGTGAGAAACTACTAGATACGCAGAAGCAAGCTCTATTAGAGGCTAATATCCCTAAAGAGGGATTAGGCGAAACTATTGATCAATTAACGCCTGGAAAGGATGGAATCCTAAGATTTAATGATAGAATTTGGGTTCCGATCTTTGGAGGACTTAGAGATCTAATCCTCCAAGAAGCGCACAATTCGAGATACTCAGTTCACCCGGGAGGTGACAAGATGTATCAAGACTTGAAGAAGAATTATTGGTGGATGGGTTTGAAGAAATCCATAGCCACTTATGTAGCTAAGTGTCTGACGTGTTCGCAAGTTAAGGCCGAACATCAAAAACCGTCAGGACTTCTACAACAACTTGAGATTCCCACATGGAAATGGGAAATGGTAACTATGGATTTGATTACCAAGTTACCTAAGACCAAAAGTGGAAACAACACTATTTGGGTCATAGTGGATAGGCTGACCAAGTCAGCGCATTTCTTGCCAATTAAAGAAACGTATAATTCAGATAAATTGGCTAAGTTGTATATGGACAAGATTGTGTCCCTACATGGTGTGCCGGTATCTATTGTATCTGACAGAGATACTAGATACACATCTCACTTTTGGAAAAGTTTCCAACAATCTTTGGGCACACGATTAAATTTTAGTACGGCTTACCATCCGCAGACTGATGGTCAAAGTGAGCGTACTATCCAGACACTAGAAGACATGCTCCGGGCATGTGTGATTGATTTAGGTGGAATTTGGGATGACCACTTACCCTAATAGAATTCTCCTACAATAACAGCTATCATACTAGCATCAAGGCTGCTCCTTTTGAGGCCTTGTACGGGAGAAAATGTAGAACGCCCGTGTGTTGGGAGAAGTTGGGGAAGCCCAACTATCAGGACCAGAGATTGTCCTGGAGACCACGGAAAAGATTGTGCAAATCCGTGATCGTCTCAAAGCTGCCAGGGATAGGAAGAAAAGCTATGCTGACAAGAGGCGTAAACCTCTCAAGTTCCAAATAGGGGACAAAGTCATGCTAAAAGTATCACCCTGGAAAGGTGAGATGCGTTTTGGAAAGAAGGGCAAGTTGAGCCCAAGATATATTGGACCATTCGAGATAGTCGAATGTGTCGGCACTGTAGCTTATAAGCTCAGGTTGCCAGAGGAGCTTAGTGGAATTCATGATGTATTCCACATATCTAACCTTAAGAAATGTCTAGCCGATGAGTCGCTAGCAATGTCACACGAGGATGTGCAAATTGATGAAAACCTGAGGTTCATTGAGAAACCAATTTCGATCGAGGATCAATAGGTTAAGAAGCTCTGAAGAAAAATGATACCTATAGTAAAGGTTAAGTGGGACGCTTTTAGAGGTCCCGAATATACATGGGAGGTTGAGTCCACTATGCGACAAAAATACCCCCATCTTTTTGAATAAAATCTCGAGGTCGAGATTTCTTTTAAGGGGGTGAGGATGTAACACCCTGTAAAATCGTGTCCAATAGTATAGTGACACGTGTTGTATTTTTAAATAAAGTCTGTTATAGACCAATAAGGACTAAAGGCGTCAACATGCTCAATCTGAGCCTCTGAGTGACGGTCCGATGTCAACATGCATAAATAACAGCTTCTGAGTGACTGATATGTCAACATGCTTAAATCATTAGCCTCTGAGTGACTGATATGTCAACATGCTTGAAATTTGGCCTCTGAGTGACTGATATGTCAACATACCTAGCCTCTGAGTGACATTGGAATCAACATGCTTATAATAAGCTTCTGAGTGATCTTTTGTAAAGTCCTAACTCTCTTTCGTGCCATTTGTTGGACGAGAGAGTTCAATTTTGTAAATATGTGAAAGTTGGATGATGGAGGGATTGAAAGCGTCAACATGTTAACTTTTACCTCTTAGTGACCTTTTAACGAACCGAGAGCTCGACAATGTCCTGACATAATCCCGGGTATGCAAAGTATTGGTTACGGAGCGCTAAAAGTGCCAAAAAGGTGTTTAAAAAGGTTTTTAGAAACTTTTTAAAGTTAAGGGGGCTAAAGTGTCAAACTTTGAAAGTGGTCTTGGGGCGGTCGCGGGTCGCGAGAGACCAGGCCTGGATCTCTCGCGGGGCGTGAGAACAGGTCTGCTGCAAAAAGTTTTGTTTGGAGACCAAGCAAAACTCCAAAACCATTAATTCGAAACCATGGCTTCTCTAAACTGCTATGCCACGTTTTGGGACACTTGTAAGCTTCTTCTTACACCCCTAAACACCTGGCTTCACCTCCTTTGAGTTCTCCAACTATAAATAGGTGATCAAGTTCACCATTTGAACTTGCGCCTTTCTAAATCATAACTCTTCTCCCTCCTCTGGAAGTTCCTAGCTGAAAGGAGCATCCAACTTAGTTCTCTTGCATTATAGGAACCTCTTTTAAGTGTTCCTTGCTCTTGCATTTTCGTTTATAGGCTTTTATAGCCAAAAGTCAAGCATTTTACGGAAAACGCTTTGACTTTCAGTTAAGACCATTATGGTCTAGCCATTGTTCGAAATAAACATGGCTAAATGATCGTAATAAGGTAGGTGTTAATCCCTATAAAGGACACCTCCTGAAGATCACGTTTGCTATACCAACTGACGGGTCAAAGTTATGAAAATAAAAAGTCAAACATGCATTATAAATTGATCTTATATATGTTATGAAACCTGTTTTGATACTTAAACAAGTTGGTAATAATTATTAGAACATGTGAGAACATGTTCGGCTCGTCAATTTTAGTTCTAGGGTTGGTTCACAACCTAAAGTCGCAAAGTTTGACTTCTGCTTTGACTCTCGATTCTGACCCGATTTAGATTAGTTACCTACTGATCTAAAGTTGCGTTATGATCACAATATTACGTAGCATAACCCTTTGAGGTTATACTACATGATCATAATCAGAATCCAAGTTTATGCGCAAGTTCCATAATTATGCTATCTTTGACCAAAATGTCCTTTTTGCATAAAACAAGGTTTTAAATAGTAATGAACTTGAAAATGAGTTTCTACTAATGTAATATTGTAAGTAGGATTATTTGAGATGTTAAACCAAGTTATAAACTGAGTTTTCAAGCAGGTCCTTAAACTATGTCGATAATTGACGATTTAGCCCTTGTGGCTTATAAAATAGTTTTAATCAAATCTTTTCAAGTTAAATCATTTACCTATTGATATGTTATATTAAATAATATATTTTAAACATTTTAATCTAACTTTAACATCAGTTTTCATAAACACCACTTAAAGACGTCATATTACGACATAAGCGTCGTTTCGGCGCATAGTATGGTTTTAAACCATATTAATGGACCAAGACTTGTTACCTACTGATTTTAAACTTATTTTAAACATATTTACAGTAGGTACACGTTATAAACTCAGCTCATCGCCTTGGGGTGCACCTGTCCTTTTTGTAAAGAAGAAAGATGGATCTTTTCGTATGTGCATCGACTACAGAGAGCTAAACAAGTTAACCATCAAAAATCGATATCCTTTACCTCGCATAGATGATCTTCTTGACCAACTGCAAGGTGCCAGTTGCTTTTCGAAAATCGACCTTCGATCTGGCTATCATCAGCTTAGAGTGCATGAAGAAGACGTCCCTAGAACTGCTTTTCGAACTCGATATGGTCACTATGAATTCATGGTTATGCCGTTTGGATTAACCAACGCACCAGCTGTTTTCATGGACCTAATGAATAGAGTCTGCAAACCTTACCTTGATCGATTTGTTATTGTATTCATCGACGATATTCTTATCTATTCAAAATCTAAAGCTGATCATGAGCGTCATCTACGACTTGTTCTTGCACTTCTAGAAAAGGAAAAGCTTTATGCCAAGTTCTCTAAATGTGAATTTTGGTTAAAAGAGGTGCAATTTCTCGGGCATGTAGTCAATGACAAAGGAATACATGTTGACCCATCAAAGATCAAAGCAGTTCAAGAATGGCAAGCTCCACGTACACCAACTGAAGTAAGGTCTTTTCTTGGACTAGCTGACTATTATCGTCGGTTCATTTCAAACTTCTCTCGCATTGCGGTGCCACTCACGGCTTTAACCATAAGGGAAAACCATTCGTATGGGGGCCCAAGCAAGAAGAAGCTTTTCAAACACTTAAACAAAAACTTTGTGATGCACCAATCCTCACTCTTCCTGAAGGTTGTGATGATTTTGTAGTCTATTGCGACGCGTCAGGGCAAGGATTAGGTTGCGTTCTCATGCAAAGAGGAAAAGTCATAGCTTATGCCTCAAGGCAACTTAAGACACATGAAAAGAACTACACCACTCATGACCTCGAACTTGGAGCCGTTGTATTCGCTCTTAAGATATGGAGACATTATCTTTATGGTACTAAGTGTGAAATATACACTGACCACAAGAGTCTTCAGCATATCTTCAATCAAAAAGAGTTAAATATGAGGCAACGAAGATGGGTCGAACTCCTAAATGATTACGACTGTGAAATTAGATACCACCCTGGCAAAGCAAATGTGGTGGCTGATGCACTTAGTCGAAAGGGTTATGCGAACTCCATTCATCTTCTATGTTCGCAAATTATAACCAATATTAAGGATCAAATTCGAGAAGCTCAACACGTTTCAATAACAGAGGAAGAGGTACAAAAAGAGATGTCCTGTGGAGCCGAGCTAAAACTTGAAACTAAATCTGATGGTATTTTGTATTACCTAGATCGTATATGGATTCCTAACCACATCAATCTTCGTGAAACACTCATGCATGAAGCTCATAAATCGCGATATTCTATACACCCAGGAGCTGCTAAGATGTATCAAGACCTACGGTACACCTATTGGTGGCCTGGAATGAAGAAAGATATTGCCGTTTTTGTTTCCAAGTGTCTCACATGTTCTAAGGTGAAGGCTGAACACCAAAGACCCTCAGGACTTCTAGTCCAACCGGAAATACCTGTATGGAAGTGGGAAAATATAACCATGGATTTCATTACCGGGTTACCTCGCACTTCTAGTGGGTAGGACACTATATGGGTGATTATAGACCGACTTACAAAATCAGCTCACTTTATCCCTATTCGAGAAGATTTCAAGAACGAAAAGCTTGCTCGTATTTATATCAACGAAATCGTAAGCCGGCATGGTGTACCATTCAGTATTATTTCTGATCGTGATGGTCGTTTCACCTCAGGAACATGGCAAGCAGTACAAACCGCTATAGGCACTCGATTAGATCTCAGTACCGCCTATCATCCTCAAACTGATGGACAGTCTGAGCGCACCATTCAAACCCTTGAGGACATGCTTTGGGCATGTGTCATAGACTTCAAGGGAAATTGGGACGCCCACCTACCGTTAGTTGAATTTTCGTACAACAACAGCTATCATTCTAGCATCGGCATGGCACCTTTTGAAGCTTTATATGGTCGAAAGTGCCGATCTCCTGTTTGTTGACACGAAATTGGGGAAGCACAAATTACTGGTCCAGAATTGATCCAAGAAACCACAGATAAGATTCATCAAATCCGAAACAATCTTCTAGCGGCTCAAAGTCGTCAAAAGAGTTACGCAGATAAACGACGGAAGCCCTTGGAGTTTAGCATTGGTGATCATGTGCTTTTAAAAGTATCACCGTGGAAGGGAGCAGTTCGTTTTGGTCAAAAGGGAAAGCTAGCACCACGTTACGTAGGACCTTTCAAGATACTCGAAAGAGTAGGTCCTGTAGCATACAAGTTTGACCTACCGGAAGAACTCGACAGGATTCATCCCACATTCCACGTGTCGAACTTGAAGAAGTGCCTCGCTGATGAGAATCTTCATATTCCACTGGAAGATATTCAGATTGATGAATCCATGCATTTTATTGAAAGACCAGTGGAGATTATGGATTATGGAGAAAAGCGTCTACGACGAAGTCGCATTCCTATTGTTAGGGTACGCTGGGAGTCGAAACGGGGACCTGAGTTTACTTGGGAACGAGAAGACTCAATGCGTGAAAAATACCCGCATCTTTTTCCTACTACTTCAACTGTTTAAATTTCGGGACGAAATTCCTAAAAGTAGGGGATACTGTAACATTTGTAAAAATCGGGTCTCCAAAACCCGCTCCGTTTTGTAATCAAGTACCAAGTTATGAAAGTACATTAATTATTTATGGTTATTTTGAGTTAAAACGTTACATAATTAATAAATAAACTAAACTATAAAAATTATATTTGATAAAAAGTTAAAATAAAATAAATAAAAAACAATTGAAGCTGCTGGGACTCGAACCCGGGTCAGCTGAGTCTCTAAACGACTTATCATCCCTTCTCTTAACCACTCCGCCACAACGTATTTCCTGTTAACACTAGGAAAACAATTGGATCTTATACGCAAACTCAAATCAACCGTTGATGCCATCTGAATAACGGAAATCGGCAAACCGATCGCCAAATCACTTCGATTTCATCTGGCCAACTTATAACCGATGTATTTGGGTTTCTAATTAAGTCAGTAATGAATGAACTTAAAGTTTCATCATTTTCGGTTTTTGAAACCGAAAATTTATCAAACTCTGATTTAATTCAAGTTCTGATCATTTGCACGATTCAGAACTATCACAACAACACTCCATTTCCTTTTCGTCGCGTTTTCAAATCATTTGAGCACCTAAAACAGTTCGCCGGAATTCTCTGCAGAAATCGCCGGAAAACCGTATTCAACACAAACCGGTAAGATACTCCTTCTTTGCGATTTCAATCTATTGTTAGAACTTTACTAACATTAATCCATCACTCAAAATCAGCCACAGACGACTTTGCTGGATTTTCTGTGTTCGCCGGAGAAATTCTGGAATTGCCGGAAACTCGCTAGTTATCGGTATGCACATTCAAACGTACTAATAATCAATGCACACTAGTTCAATTTCATATCTAATTCCTTAATTCTGTTGATGGACCCTCTCAGCCGAATGTTCAAAAACAGAGCCGTCAAATTCTCGCCGGACTCTCTGAGGAAGACAACCTGTCCGGTATCTTCTTTCCCCAAACTGTTCGGTTTAGTACATTCAAGCTAGTCTCATGTTTTTATTAATCAGATTAATCACGAACCAGATGTCTGAGTAAGGTCTGTAATCGTAATGAAGAAGACGAACTTAATAATGAGATAAGAGTAATTAAAATCCGGATTATAAACGGGTTAGACACACAGTCCAGCGGTGGACTGTGTGCAAATTTCATATTCACGTCCCGGGTTCGATCCTTGCTACGCGCACGCTTGTGTAATAACATTCCTTTTTAATCATGAACTAACCCGGGTTGAATCGGGTAGTTGTTAAGTATAATATAATCAAGAATATAACCGGGTTAGACACACAGTCCAGCGGTGGACTGTGTGCAAAATGAACTTCACGTCGCGCGTTCGAATCCTGTCCCGAGCACCGGTCCATGGAATTAAAACGTTTTTGCAAAATAAAGGAATTTTCGGTTAATTCAAATAAGTATATAAATATAATTAAAACCGAGTTTATAACGGGTTAGTCACGTAGCTCAGTTGGTAGAGCTACGTGCACGTGAACAGAAGGTCGCCGGTTCGAGTCCCGCCCGGCGCAGGATTTTACCGCTGACCGAACCGGTCAACGGTCAACGGTCAACGGTCAACAGTAAAAAAAATAAAAAACAATAATAATATTTTTTTTATATATTTATTTGTTTATTTTAATTTAAAAATCAATTAAAAAGACTTAAAAATAACATTTTTAAAGATAGAAAATAGCCATAAACTCACAAAAATATATCTAACAATTTCATTAAAATCCTTATTAAAATCTATCCATTTAATATATTTTTCCATTATTATTTAGGTTAGTATTTCCCGTCGATCCGCTCATCTAAATCGTGCGCATCTCACCATCTTCAATTCAACGCACCCAATGTGAGTGAACCTTTCAAATTCCCCGTTTTAATCACGTTTTTGGGGTGTATCATGTGTCTTTGTTTATTTACATATTATAACGAAACTATTGTGCATACATCATATCATGACATGTGTATTAGCTTGTTGCTGTTAAGTAGTTATTATTGGATGCAAATTATTATTTCAGTACATGCATTTGCCGAGGCCGCAGCTCCCCATCCATCGAGGTTGAGCTTGGTCCCCATTTTATTATGCGGTTGATCTGTGGCGTGCCCGCACGATCGGCTCCGTTTGATTGAGCCTTGATCGGTCATTTCATTTTACATTTCAATACATGCAATACGCTCGGCTCCGTTTGATTGAGCCTTGAGTGCACAGTTCAATTTACATTTCCAGTTCATGCAATACGTTCGGCTCCGTTTGATTGAGCCTTGAGCGCACAGTTCAATTTACATTTCCAGTTCATGCAATACGATCGGCTCCGTTTGATTGAGCCTCGATCGCACAGTTCATTTATGTTAGTTATCGTATGATATTGGTATATTCATGTATGCTATCAAGTGTTAATGTATGTTATATTTGTAACTGCTAATTGCCAATGTTTGATTACTTACATGTGCTCTTTTATGATTATGCACAATATTTTATTGATAAACTAACCATAAAATCATTATCAAATGTTTATCTAATAAGGTTCATTCGCCAACTTATGTTGACCCAAAACCTCCCATTTTACACATGATACAGGTGAACCAGCAGCAGCTAGGAACACATAGGACCTGGATTAGAAGAAATAAAACGATTTAGTATTTGGATTGTTATGTTTGGTTATTTTCCCTTGTATTGAATGAACATGTTTGGATGTTTGAGAATGTAACTTTGACTTCATTAATTATGAAACATAATAGTAAATGTCATGTGCTTTGGTGATAACCCAATTATGCCCCGACTCTTATTTCCGCTGCGGGTCGGGTTGTGACATGGATGGTCAATTAACCCAAGTTATAAAAAGATTTTGTGCTGATACGCACTTAAAACATTTTTGAAATGTTTTCAAAATGAGTCAGTTGGGTGTATTTACGAGCGTAATCTGACCTATTTTCAAAAGACTAAACTGCATGTACAATATGAAAATAGGTCGGAGGTGCTCGGTAGTGATAGAGGATCTTGCGAATCCTAAATCTGCCCAAAGTCTGTTTTATATTCTTTCCATGTACAATTTATGATCCGTCTGTGGATCTTCTATTACAAGCTTGTATATTATTTAGTATTTTCGAACATTCGATTTGTAATAGTAATTTTACTCCAAGACTTCCGCTGTGCCGTGTTTAATTGACCATGATGATTATCAACTGACGTCTCGATACTCCCCACCTGGGCCCACCGGTGTATGGATTTGAATAGGAAATCCGGAGTGTGACATTTACTCGGTGTAATTTTTATTCGTGCATAGGGACTATCTGGCACACGCTCATTTGTTTTGCTCCCAATTTAAAATTATAGTTTTTATATTGTTTTAGTTTTTTTAGCAATAGTATAGTAATGCTTTGTTTTAGTTAGTTGTCTCCATGTAATTTTTTAAATCGTGTTATGAGTAATATGTATAAATAATCAAAATAAAAACGTAAATGTTATGAGAAAGAAATATTTGATTTAGTGTTCCGCAAAAAGGGCGGGAAAAAACTAGTTAATCTACAAGTTGCGACCTTAGTAGAAGCAATATACATTGCATGAAAATTTTGATTAATAAAAATTTAACAATATATAAAAACAAAGAGTGAGTTGGCATGTGAGGTGATTCATATGGACGTACTATTGCAGCGAATTCTACACGAACACACACTGGTCATCGTACCAGCTGGCAATAATGGTCTGACCCATTTGATTCCTTCAATATAATATAAATAAAAATAACCAATTTAATTACAGATGTTAATCACGGTTAAAAAATTACTCATTTTAATTTATAAATTATACATGTTTTATTTTCTTTTATTTGTATAAATTCAAACAATTTATAATTTTTTGTTGATGTTTATTATATCTTGTAGTAACTAAACTTAAGTAATGTTTTGTCTTGCTTTTAAATTGATCAAATTTAGTAGATGATATGATAATCTTTATAATTTTCAGGTAAATAATTTTATTTATAATGTACAATAAAACTTAATAAACTAGTTATGAAATATTAATTACCGGCAATTAAATGAAAAGATGCAATGCACATGTGTTATTAGTTGGTGTGAAAGTGTTGTGGATGGTTTCGTTTAGTAAAATCTTGTAAAGTCAATAATTTATCTATTTTTTACTGTGATTTATCAATTTTTATAAGATAATAACAAGTTATAAAAGTAAAAGACAAACTAATCTTTATAATATTGTCTTATTAGGTACTAAATATTGATTATTTGATTAACAACCAGTTGTTTAAAGAATATAACATGCCAAATATGTGTTAGTTTATAAGAAATGCAATTCAATTTTTAATAAAAGTTTGAGTTACATTCACTACTAGGTAGGAAGCTTCGTGAGATACGATATTAGACTTACGATACACCTCCCCACGGACTATAATGAACCCCCACCAGTTTTCGACTACCCCACAAAACATATTCATTGTCCCTTATATTTAGTTTCAAATATAAAGTAAATAATTTCAATTAAATACCAATAATATTTTTCAACTAATCTTCTTATCTAATCTAAATATTAATAAAAAAACTACAATTAATGCCACATAGTAATTTCTCATTTAATCTTACGATTATACTTTTATTTTTATTTAAGAAATTTTATTATCCTTATCCTCCTCCTCCTCCTATTATTATTATTATTATTATTATTATTATTATTATTATTATTATTATTATTATTATTATTATTATTATTATTATTAAATCTCTCATCTATATTAATAGTTTAAATTATTAATATTATTGTTTGAAATATAGTTTATCTAATAATGTAAACTCATAAAAGATTAGTATAAATAAAATCATATAATAAGATATATTCGTATCCACCTTATTATTTATTCACCAAAAACGAGGATCGCCCTTATAGAAAGAGCTTCTACATACTTGAAAATCTTTTAATGATATTAATTAATAATAAACGTTAGAAAAAAAATAATTATTAAAAAGTTAATTTATTAGGGTCATTAATGTTATAAAAGGTAATTTTTAACTAACTATTTGGAATCATTTACTAATTATTATTATTATTATTATTATTATTATTGATAAGGATTTAATCTAATTCGTATGAGTTTAACCTATTAATTTTATATAATTATTAAATTCTATTTAACTTATTGTCATAATTTAATTTAAGATTAATCATATATATATATATATATATATATATATATATATATATATAGGAAGGTTTATTTGAGAAGAAATTTAATATGAGAAGAAAAAGAAGAAAGGACATAATGGTAAAACATTTATAACTTCTCTTATTAATTATATTATCTCTTATTAATAAAGCAAAAACATTTTATCCTACACATTTCAAAATTTATCCTACATTTTACCCGAATTTACCATGCACACATGTAAATTTACCCTACACATTTCAAAATTTATCCTACACATACTAAAATTTATCCTACATATGTCGAAAATTGTCCTACACAATAAATATTTTATCTTGAAAGAGTATATGAAAAAAATGAGTTAAAAGTTTAATTAATTAGCTAATTAATGACAATTATAGATTTACCTATATGCCATTTTTCATAATATTAAATACACACATTAAATGAAGTAAATGGAAAATTTCTATTGGTTTAAAAGTTATTATTTTTATTCTTATAAAATTTTTCTTCTCATTTGAACTCTCCACTATATAATATATATATATATTATATATACACAAAAGTTGTTTCTCATTATTATAGAAGATATTTACATAGCTCTTTGAGTTTACATTTGATCGATGAGATAAATGAATGTGATGGATTTAGTACCTTTAGTTATTAGCAATAACAAATACATAATTTAAAGTTATAAATAGTGGAATTCCTCGCATAATGCAGTAGGAATTCAGCTTCGATTGGTATCAGTTCGATTTGTTACAATATCAGCACTCGGTATAACAACCTAAAGAAAAAATCAATGAAATAAAACCGTTAAACCTTAAGAGGATAAAATCTTGTGATAACTTTTATTTTCTATTCCGTACACAAAAAACAAAACATGATATTAAAGTGAAACTCTTTAATGAAATATGTGCTCTTGCTAATATTTAAAATTTAGGTGTACTTGTAGATTTATCAAGTGTAGCTTTTCATTTCAAATTATTCATAATTCAAGTTGTGTAAATTATAAGTTTTAACATATGTATTTATTGACAAATAAAAATAATTATCTATGATATATTAACATATTAGATTAATTTGTTTTTCTTTAACATTCAAAGAAGTTAACATTTTTCTGATTATGGATAGTTTTAAGTATTTTTATATTATTTATCATCTTTTACTTACGCGAGATATTTTTCTTTATTTAATCCGTGTAATACATATGAGTCCATAATTTAGTATACTAATAAATAAAAATCTTTTTTAACACATGTAAATCTCTCATGATTCTCTTCTTATTTTTCAAATTTATTTTTCCTATTAAACAATAATATCTCCTAAATATAATGGTTACGGATTCATAGTATTTATCTAAATCTTTTTGCTATAATTTGGTTTACTTTCCCCTACAAAACTCTATGATAATCTTCTTAGTATCGTGAATTGACATCCTCCACCTTTCACTTGTGAAATATCAAGATTAAGTATTAACAACAAAAGTGAAGTACACATGTAATTGAATGTATTATAATCTTTATTTTTACACTTAATCTATATCTTAATAGACAGGGATCTCTATATGTTAGTGTTCCCTTATCTTATTGAAGATTTAGAGGAAAAAAATTTAGGGTCTTGTTGATCTAAAGTAATGGAATTGACAACAAAATGAAAATAAACCATTCCATTTCATTGTAATATTTGACTATCCATATGTTAATTGAATATTCCTATTAAACAATAGTTTAACTAAGTATAATTTAAATAAGGATGATAATTTTTTTATCAAACTTTTAATCAATAATAATATATGATTGTATTTTCCCCTTTTTCATAGGAGATATTAGAAGTGTTTTTCTCTTTGTAGAACCATGCAAATATATAAATTTTTATTCTCATTTACATTAGATTCAGATAAATTATTTTTTTAATGTTATTATTATTTAATTTTTGGTAGGGTACATAAATAAGAAAATAATATTAAATCACAAACTTCCGGATCTCTCCTATTTATTTATTTTTTCTTCTATTTTTTTGCTTGTTAATAATCATCTAATATTTCATTGGTTTTACCACGTGTAATACATATGTTTCTAACCTAATAATAAATAAAAAAAAACATATTTTAATTTTAATAAGTAAATAGCACATAAAATCATCACTTAAATACATGTCTTGACGACTTTGTGTGTTAATTGGGTACATTACATTTATTTACTCGTGCAAGACACAAGGTATTTTAAATATATCAATAAATTAGTTAATATATAAAATCAAATTTATGCAAGCCATGAAAAACACGGGTTATACGCTAGTAATAATAATAATAACATCTAAACCCACAACAACAAAGTAAATATCAAGAATATATGATGTGTGTATATATATATATATATATATAATATATAGGTTGAGATAGCTTCTAAGCTAGTGGTTTAAAAGTGTAGTAAGCTTTTAACAAAGTGGTTAAAGATTATCGTATGTGACATTACTATAGGGTCGACATATATCACTAATGTTCAAATAAATGTATTAAAAAAATAAAATGAAATAGTTTATAGCACCAACCTAAATGTAAAATGCATGACACAATTAATTATGACAGATACATTTGAATTTGGCAGTGTACATCTAGTGGCCAATTTCACCGACGCACTCCTACTATAAATACTCTTCTCTTCTTCACAATCGATCATCAACCAACACAAAGACTTCATTGTTTGTTGCTAATTTGAAGAGGATGAAGGTCTCATTTGCGGTTCTTCTTCTCCTTGCTCTTCTCTTCACATCCGCCTACGCGATTTCCCCCGCCCCCTCCCCAAGTATTTCATCCATCCATCCATCCTCTTTAATCAACTTATTAATAATAATTTGTCATTCTTTCTGAATTCTTAATATAATGCAGGTAGATTTGGGTGCGATAAGAAGTGCGCGTTGAGGTGTTCGAAATCTGGATGGAAAGATAGGTGCCTCAAGTATTGCGGAATTTGTTGCGGCAAATGCAACGGGTGTGTTCCTTCGGTCCCTACGCACCTAAGGCGCAATGCCCTTGCTACCGTGATATGAAGAACCCCAAGGGCAGGGACAAGTGCCCTTAGATTTATATATATATATAATCTCACTATTTAGTATAATTCCCACTGTTATTGTTTGTTTATCAGTTTTATAATCTCACTAGCTATTTAGAATAAATTTCTTCGGTTTTGCGAAGGAAGAATATTGTATTTTGCAGCGTTGTGAAAATAAATTAGTGTTATGTTCATTTCGAATAAATCTTGTTATAATGTTTGACTGGTTTTTAGCGTATCGACAAACTTTATTCAAAATATGCTTATCTCATTTAATACATTAATGTAACAATTTGGATCCGTACTATGGCTGTGGCCGATTGCAAAACTCTCACGGGGCGAACCAGGCCAACGAATCGGGTCGTGATATTGATTTTGAAGAAACATTTCTCATGAACAAGTGATTCAAAGTGGATACCATCATATCTGTATTGCGTCTTTGATAAACAGAATATAATTACAAGTCTAAATAAAGGAAAACATTATATTTCTAAATTTTCAGTTGGAGTTAAATACTTTCTTGGTCCTTGTGGTTTGTAGATATTGCAAGCTTGGTCTCCAAACTTCATCAATTACAAAATTGGTTCTAAATGTATACAATTTATTACTAGTTTGTTTCAATGGTTCATTTTTCATAACCAAGACAGTCTTGCCATAGATGGCCTTTATTTTTGAAGGTTAAGTTTGTTTAAAATGACTATTATACCCTAAGCTAAAAGACGAAACAGTAATGTTCCGTATTTTTCATTTTCTTTTCGATTTATTGTAAATCGTATTTCAATTTCAGTTATTGTAATCTCGAGACTTTGATCGTAATGGAAATCATATTTTATATCATACTGTTTAATCATGCATGCACAATAAGCAAACAATCACGAAATACGCGTTTTTATACAAAAACCGAGCCATACTTTAAGTTTATAACATCTCAAAATATAATCATACATGTTTCATACTTATTTTTTTGAATGTCTAAACTTGCACACCATGGGGATTGAACCCATAACCTCCTACTACCCCGAACCTTATCTAATTCACCACAAAATAATCATACATGTTTCATACTTATAATATGCTTTTATACACCTTGGAACCCTGAATTCATGTTTAACTTTAAGTTAAGACATAAAATAACAAGACATATAAGTTCAAGGGCCAAAATGATTTTTTAAAGCCTTACGGACCACAGCCAAAAGCCTTACAGTCTGCAAGGAGATCTGAGGGTAGGATATTGTGTAACTTGCAACTTTGAAGTTTAAACTCACCTTTCCCTTCTTCTAACTCCCAACTACATTCATTAACTCCTAAACCCTAATACCCACTTATAAATACAACCATTCCCCACCTCCTAAACACTTTCAACACCCTCTAATCACTTCAAAACTCTCTCAAATCATCCAAAGTTCCAAGTTTGGGAAGATTCAACAAGTTTCAAATCAATGAGTTTGAGCTTGTTTCTTCAACTTTTCTTCTTGTTTTCTTGGTTCTCATTCCTTGGATAATCTCTAGGAATGGTACCACATGTTTACCAAGGTAAACAAAGATGGTACGTCACTATTTTGAGGTCCAAAGTTAGGATTTTTCTTGAATTTTGTTAAAACGTTCAAACATGTTTACTTGGCTTCAACCTAGGAACATCTTCAAGTTGCCAACAAATCCCTATGTTGAATATATTTGGATTAAAGTTTTGTTCTAGAAATATTAGTTATATTAGTTTACATTTCATGCAACCTAAGTCACCAAATAACTTACAAGCAAACAAAGTGAACAAACTACACCTTGTGGTCGAATGTTATGTGTTAAGTTGGAAAGCATGAGGTTAGTGGATTACCCTACCTCTAATACATGACTATAATATATCTAGTAATATACCTATATAATACTTTCAAAATCAAACCATAATATCAACTGAAACCATTGTTGAATGTTATGCGTTAAGGTGGAAACTATCGTAGTTTTAGACTCCTTATTTGAACTTCTAATGGGTGAATTAGTGCCCATGAAAAACTAATTAAAATAGTGTCCGAATTAGTGTCTAAGAAAGATATATTTTTATGTATTTTGATACTTATAACTTGTAACATCCGTCAAAAACGGATTTACCAAACCCGCTCCGTTTATCAACCGAACAGTCAGTTAAAATTTTCGTTGCGAATTAAATGCCCAAAATAATTTTAAACGATACGTAATCAATTTTTATGCGGGGATATATATTTAGTTTTTGAAAAACTGATAAAAATCGCAAAATAAAAATGATTTGCTTCTGCCGGGTTTCGAACCCGGGTCTGTAACCGGCTCAACAATGACTTATCACCCAGCCAATCAATCGCTCCGCCACTTCGATTTTCTGTTATTAAAAGGAATCAATTAATTCAAATTATAATGTTCGGAAGTCAAAATTCAATCAATTTTTCCGCCCAAATAGCAGTCGTCGGAAATCCCGACGACTTCGCCGTTTAATTACGTTTCCGCTCAAAGTAACCGAAGACTTAACTCCCACAACGGTTATAACCGACGTCTGAACCCGCGACATCAGCCATAACCGCCGGAGAGCGGCTGACTTCGAATTTAGACCGAATTCAGACCCCATACATCTCGATACTACCCTATAAATTCACCCACAACTCGCCAGAAACCTTTCACACTCAAATCGCACCCTTTCTCGGCGAAAACTCACTCGCCGGAAATATTTATTACGTCGCCGGAAAACCGTATCATTAATCTCTGAGCTTTACTTAACCCCCTAAACTTTTACCGAAGTCACCCACACCCTTTGTAAGCTTTCGGAAGACTCTCTGCTGCAAGACACTCGTCGCCGGAAAGAGATTGCTGTCGCCGGAGTTCTGCCGGAAAACAGAGGAGAACCAGTCGGTACTTTTCACGCCTAATTCCTTTCCTTTTTACTTTTATCTCGTCTGTAATTGATCATAAAACGCTAAAGGAACCTGAATCAATACTTCGAATCAGTCAGTCGTCACTTCCGGTGAAAACCAGTGAAGAAGACGACGTTTCGGTAATGGTTAAGTATAATTAAAATCAAGTTATTTACCGGGTTAGACACACAGTCCAGCGGTGGACTGTGTGCACTTTGAACGCTAAGGTCACGAGTTCGAGTATTGTTCCTCACACGCTGCCTTAATAAAAATTCATTTTTCCGCAAAACTGAACCGGATTGATTTAGGTATATGTTAAGTATATTGATAACCGAGTTTATAACCAAGTGAGACACACAGTCCAGCGGTGGACTGTGTGTACGCTAACCCACAGGTCCCGGGTTCGAGACCTGTGGAGCCCACCGGTTCGCCAGATTTAATTCATTTTTAAAATAAAGGATTTCTGTTAAATTCTAATTAATGTATATATGTAATTAAAATCAGATATATAACGGGTTAGACACGTAGCTCAATTGGTAGAGCTGTGTGCACGCGTACGGGAGGTCTCGGGTTCGAGCCTCACCCAGCGCACAGCAATATGCCTTCGAACCGGTCAACGGTCAGTCAAAGTCAACGGTCAAAGTCAACTGTAGCAAAAATCAAATATTTTTTTATTATATTTTTATTTAATTATTTTAATTAAAAATCAATTAAAAATACTTAAAAATAACATTTTTAAGGTTAGAAAATAGCCTCAAACTCACAAAAATACACCCAACAATCCTACTAAAATAGATTAATAAAATCCGTTTGCTTACCGAACCAAAATGCTATTTATCTAGGTTAATTTCACTCGTGGTTAAAACCATTTCGCGTGCAATCAACCTCATCAACCGAACGCAACCAATGTGAGTGAATTCTTACAAATTCCCCTTTTTATTCATGTTTTGGGGTGTATCATGTGTCGCTTAAACTAATTCTCTTATGCAAATTCGTGCTATACCATTATATGATTTAAATTAGAATGTAACTATTTGGTTGTGATGTATTACATATTGTCAAAGTTGTATGCAAATTATTTAGGCCCATCAGTTCCTCGTGGGAGACGAGTTGAACAACGCGTGCCTTAAAACTCATTCATTAGGCCCATCAGTTCGTAGAACAATGCGTGCCTCTAAACTCATTCATTAGGCCCATCAGTTCGTAAGAACAACGCGTGCCTCAAAACTCATTCATTAGGCCCATCAGTTCCTCGTGGGAGACGAGTCGAACATCGCGTGCCTCAAAACAATCATTTGGTGTATGTGTGTGAAATATTCAATATTGTTAGTTGTGTGAATAAATTTACATCTACATTTACTCATATGTGGTTATGCACATTATTTATAATCAATTGGATAAACTTGTTCAAATGTTTTCCAAAGGATTCACTCGCCAACTTTATGTTGATCCAAAAACCCTTTTACACATGATACAGGTGAACAGGTTGAAGCAAGGAAAACATAGGAAATGCCTTAGAAGAGAACCAAGAAGCTTAGATTGATAGTTAGAACATGTTGTATCAATTATTGTAAATTTCCATTAAATTGTATTAATGAATATGAAACATATAATAAATGTCATGAGCTTTGATGATAACCCAATCATGCCCCGGTCATCTTTTCCGCTGCGGGTCGGGGTGTGACATAACTTTCCGAATACATTCCATCATTAAGATCCGTAACACATACACCTTTGTTTATCCTTTTACGGTAACTTGGTGATTCTATCCCCTCAAACAGCTCACTCGCATTTGTGGAACTTATCTTCGCAAACCATGAGTATACTTGACCCATTTTTCATTTTAATCATTACTTGGATTGTAACATGTAAATCTACTAAATTTACATATACACACATACAAACAATCTTATGCAAACACTCAATCCATATACATGCTTAATTAATATGCTTATTGTGATTCCATACTTGACATTTCATGCTTATTATTACATCATTAACCTTGCAAGCCTCCCTTAAGATGTATAGCGCCACATGATTAGCACACACCTGTTTATGGTCCTTGTTAAGTTATACTCCACGGTCTTGTAACTTCGGTGACAAGATTACGCTCACGGTCTTATTCACTTTGGTGATAAATTATGCTAGTGAAAACTTTGGATTGATGTTTAGTTATGTATGCTAGTATGTAACATGATTAGTATACTTTAACATGTGGATTTGAGAGCTAGTGTTTTATATGCTATGTAGACAAAACTAGTATGTCCATGTACGCATGTACTACCTGTAATCTGCATAAATAACACACCCACGTAACAAGAAGGCGAATGTAGCAAAGATAAACAAAACAACTTAAACATATAATTACAAATAATCAAACAAATCTAGATATAAAGCGCATGAACTCCCCAGCAATAGCGCCAAAATGCCACACCCCAACCGATGGCGGAAACATCGGAGTGAGATGAAATAGATTGCTCGAGACATCATAACACTATTTATGACAATATTAAATTCAAAAAATTCATTTCATTCCATAATTCAAATTGTCAGTTACAACATAACTCAAAACACAACAACTTCAACAAAAATTACAACATAAAAAGCCTAACATTCTAGGTGCGTTTCTATGTCGTCCTTACTAGTTTCGTCATATTCAACATCTTTAACCTGCAACATGTTAAAAGTATAGTTCAATACAAAAAGTATTGGCGAGTACACAAGTTTAAGCACATAGCATAAGTATGAAAGAGTTTGCTCAAATCCACATGGCAATTGTATACAAGGTAAGCTAGCATGCAATACTAATTGTCAAAACCAAGTGTCCACAAGAATGAATGTGTCCCTCATCACACGAAGTAACGAGACTAAAGTATGAATTAAGAATGAATCAGCTTAAAGCTTAACAATACCCCGACGGGCGGTGTGCTACTCCTATAGCGCTATATATGTTAAGTTGGGGCTAGCTAAGTTAATGACAAGAGGCACGTATGAATCTAGCATGAACCTAAGCATAACAATAAGCATGTATAACGGATCAAGTGTATAAATCATGTAGTGTGTGTATTCGTGTATTTTGTAAGTTAACATGTTACAACCCAAATTGTGTAAAAAGGGAAATGGGTCAAGTGTACTCACGGTTTTACAAGCTTCCACTTGTTAATTTCCGTGAAGAGTTTGGAGAGTTGGAAGATCACCGAGTTATCCTACAAGAGGAAAACGTGGGTTGGTAAGTATTCGGATAATAACGGAGGATTAGGAATTTAAATACACCAAAGTATGTATATGAGAAAATAACCACCTAGACTTAATACTCGTTTTGACACTATAATACCCATTCGGTAGGAGGTGTTTTCATGGGTTAAGGTATCCATTAGAATCATAACGAGAAATTAATTACTTAGGTGATGTAACCTAGTACCATGACAGACAATCATTCGATTATCATCAAGGATTCGGTTAGTGTATATATATATTATATAGTATACATAATAAGTAGATCATAAATATCATGGAAGTTCATAGAAGTCATGCATGGAGGTAAGAGGATAACATTCCTTTAACCTCTTTCGTATAGTTCACCAATGCACAAGTTGTCACAAGGACAACAAGGATGGTCATGAATAAGTTAAAATGAATATAAAATTTGTAAAATGGTGGATTGAAGGTAGGATAGCCAAGGCTTCTAAGTAATCACACACTACCAACTCAAGTCTTGTTTCAAGAACAAGCTTGGAAGGATACAACACTTGTAGGTTAAAACCCTATTAAAACGGAAATTTCTTACACTTATGACCTCAAATATGGTGATTTTCATAGAAAACCTATGGAAACACTCCTAGAGGTGTTCCAAGTGTTAAGAAAGAAGAAAAGAGTAAAAAAGGGAGGGAAAGGTGAGTTAGAACTCACTTGAAAGTCTTGAACTTTCAGAATTGAGAGAGAGCTTTAGAGAGAGAGAGAGATGAGTGTTTGAGGTGTGAAATGAGAGTGGGAGTAAGTGGGTATTTATAGTTGAGGTTAGGGGGTTGAGTTAGGTGAGCATTAAATGCAAGAAACACACTTAAACAAACACACTTGTGCCCAATCCATGAGTTAGAAACAAGAATCTGCGAACTATGCCCTTTCGCGGGCCATGAGAGACACAAGAGAAGACGGGGCGGGGCGCGAGAAGTGATATTCCAGAAACTTCTTTGATTTTTGTCACTTTTAGTCCCTGAACTTAGTTTTTCCTTCATTTCATGGTAAAACTTGATATTTTCGCATGTTTTCAAGTGTATAATGTATATGTAAGTATATTTTAGGTATCAAGTATGAATGTATGAGTATTTGCACGTATAACAAGTATCAGTTTGTATGAAAACACGTATTTAACAATTAAATGCATGTAAGACAAGTATGTATCAGGTATGAATTTTTTATTACGATCAAAGTCTCGGATTATAAGATTGGGAAATGAAATACGAATGCGATACGATACAAGTTCCCATAAATAGAAATACGATTACACTTTCTAATTAAGGAAAGTACGAAAAAGCGAGGCGTTACACAAAATTTGATCGGAGTGTCACACCCCATTCAAAGATAAATTTATAAGTCACAAATTCCGTCAAACAATAGTTAGTGGTATTCGGGGTGTCGAACCACGAAGAGTCTGTGGTTAGTGACAGGATTCGTATGATTATTGAAATGGAACAATTTTTTGAAGCTTGCTATTTTAATTTCTTTCTTTGTTTGTTTGGTTTTGAAAGAGTATCGGATTAAACGGACAAGTTACTACTAGCCATGAAAACAATTGTTTGATTATGAAAACCAAAACTAGATTACTTGATTGAAACTATAATCTGAAATAGGATTCACACCCGTTCGACAATGCAAGGCTTAAGGTTCCTACACGTTTTAGACTTAATTTAGTTGCACTTGATTATTAACATATTTAGTGTTACGTGTCTTAGGTACCGATAGTTGTCAACTTCACAAAGAACGGAAAAAATTTACTACGTTATCCTAACCTATAGCAAAGCCTAATTGCACATATTCGTTTCACAAAGTCAAATTTCATAACTCACTCGACAATTCATGAATTCAATACAAATGCTAGACAATTGTTAAAGGATTCAAGTGTTCAAACTCAGCTAGTCACAAACTAAATCATAAAACAAATTTTGAAACCCTAAAATCCTTACAAAGTCTATACCAGGGTGAAATCGAGAGAACTAATAGTTCAGGATCGATGATACTTGGACACCGGATGATGAAGACGGAGAATGAGGCATGATCTTGATCTTGGGTTGAATGATAAAGGTTATTAGGGTTGAGGTTTGGTTTGTGGTGTAATAATTTGTGATGATGAGGATGATGATGGTATTGTGAGATGATCAATGATTGGTATAATGGATGGATGGAGATTCTGGGTTTTAGGATTGATCAAGACGTGGTATAATGATTGGGGAGTACAAAAAGTGTTTCGGAAAGTGTATTACGCTCCATGAATAAGTTGTCCCTGAAAAATACGTAACTCCCCATAATATTAATCAAAACTCGATCAAAAGACGGAAGCCCGCAACACCCTTTGCTTCTGTCTTTGGTGAATTCTGGGCTACGCGACGCGTCGGAGACGCGGTCCTAGGCCGTCACCGATGCAATGTTCAACTAGGGTTCCAGTTTTCTTCGTTTCTTGTATCCAGGTGGTCCTAGCTTCCTTCCGATGTTGCGTTAAGCTTCAAAAACGCTCCTTAAACTCTGTTAGACCTGCATAACTCAAATCATATCAAAGTAGATAATTCGAAACCCAAATTCACATAAAAAAGCAAATTTAAAAACATAAAGCACGGGACTTTCAACCACATATTAATACATCTGGAGGTTATCGACCCTGAAATTGTGTGTCGATCTCCACAAAAACGCAGATGTCGCCGAAAGACATAGATCTAGACATTGAGCAGAGAGATCGAAGTGTGGTTCGATGTGCGTCCCATGAATGGCGCCAATGAAGAAACAAATACTGGACGGATAGTTTCAAATCGTGCTTCCACGGAATAGTGAAATCTTGAAATGGAAAACTAACCACACTTCGCCTTCTCTGTCTCCATCCAGACTTGCAAAACTGAGAAAGCTTGTAAGAAGGGGTTAAAGATGGACTACCCTCCGACACTCAAGTCAGTACAAGGTTCACCGTGGAAAAACTTAAGCAATAAGTGTAGGTGAGAATAAAGTTAGAATAGTGAAAGAGAGAGAAAGCCTCTTTTCTTTTCTTGGAGGTGAAGTTTCCTTTATATAATGAACATTTAGGTTTTCCATGGGTTTTTATGCCTTTGGACTCAAATATCATTAGGCCATACTTATTTTTCAGGATATTTCTCTACACACTTGTATTTTAAAATAAAAAAAGTATATATATATATATATATATATATATATATAGGGGAAGGTTATCTTGAGAACGCTAAGTATTGCGAGAACCGTAAGAATGAATGAAAAACCAATCAAAATCGAATTTTTTAATACAAACCTCATTTTAATTAAAATACAACATTAAAAAAGAATTTACAACATCAAATAATTTATTTCTTCTTTCAAAATCGCTCTTACTAGATTTTTACGCATGTGTAAATATAACAAATTTACACATGTGTAAATGACAAAATTAAACATGTGTAATTTTTTTTATTTAACGAATTCACGTGAATTTAATTTCTATCATTATATTCGAATAATAATGATAAGTGTAAAAAGAAATTTTGAATTTGAATTGTTTTTATCAAGTTCTCGTGGTTTTTTATTTAGTTCGTGTTTTTCATTTGTTCTCATGATATTTAGCGTTCTCATTTAAAACCACGAGAACTTAGTCAAAAGCAATTCAAATTCAAAATTTGTTTACACTTATCATTATTATTCAATACAGTGTTAGAAATTAAATTTAAACGTTTAAATTTACATGCATTCATAAATATTGAAAATTTACACATTTGTAAGTTTGCCATTTACACATGTGTAAATTTGTTATATTTACACATGTGTAAAGAATCAAATAAGAGTGATTTCGATAGAAGAAATGAATTTTTTGATGTTGTAAATTCTTTTTTTAATATTGTATTTTAGTTATAATGAGGTTTGTATTAAAAAAAATTGGTTTTGATTAGTTTTTCATCCGTTCTCACGGTTCTCGCAATATTTAGTGCTCTCAAGATAACCATCCATATATATATATATATATATATGCGTTCATTTGAGAACCACTCTATTACAAGAAACACGAGAACCAATGTAAACACAACAAAATAAACTCACCACACACCACACAAAACCTAAACACCCACCCCCCACCCACCACAACCCAAAAACCTAAACAACCCCTCCCACACACACACACCCCAAAAACCTAATGATCATTGCAATTTTTTAAACGTATATTAGTACCAAAAGAAATAAACATGTCACTAATAGATCGATAGGTAAAATATGGGAATCATATATGTAAGTTTTAAGAGGAAATTGATCAAACATGCAATACAGACCATATACTTTCCACACTCTCTGTGGCTCAGTCTATCATGCATCATTGTTAAAATATCTTAATGTCATGAATGTTGTTTTTTAGATGATATGATCATAACTGTTTGATATTTTGCGAGATGTTTGTCGGCTACTCTCTTGGCAATGAACACATCATAGTACCCATCATTAAATATAGCAGATTCGCACATCACATATCGACTGATAAATTACCGTGTTGTGTTACATTGGTTATTAAAGCATAGGTCTATCACCAAGCACGAACACGAGGATGGTTCCAAATGGCATGCAAGCCGATGTTTGCCCATTAAAGAGTGGACAATGCACAAGCCCCCATTGCTAATCAACCAACCATAGTATCATAAAATATAACAAAATAATTAATATCTTGACTATTCCATGAATAAAAAAATTCAAATCTCTAAATACACATATAAAGATTCCTCTAATAAAAAAAATTCAAGACACAAATAAAAACAAAAACGCATTTACTCCTAATAAATTATAATTTTTTTAACAATAATTTCTAGATCTTTTAGAGATATATACATTACACAATTTGAACTCATAACCTTTTGGTTCTAGAGTACATCGTTTACCACAAATATACCACTTTGGGAAATAATAAATTACAATTAGAGAGTGATTTTCACTCGGTAAGGATCGTGAGAGGGATGAGAAACTCAGACCAAATTCTGGTATCGTTTCAATACCAGTACAGAGCGTACATATATGACATGGTATTCGGTTTTGAATTTAGATCAATTTTAATATCGGTACAACACAATATAGTACAAGTTCGGGATTCTTAATGGTATTGTATCATACCAGTATCGACCAAACATATACAGTACAATATTCACTTTAGTTTTATTTCGGTATCTCTATAATGCGGTACTTTACCCTTATGGTATAATACCAGTACCGATCTTATCCCTAATTGTGAGACATGATAATTCACCACTAGTCCTAATTAGTCTCCACAAACATATGACAACAGTTATTTTAATACTTTGTTAAAATGGCCCAGCCCGGATGGAGGGTGGGGTGGGCGACCGGCCCAAAGCTTTTTTTAAGAACAAAAAAATATTTCTTTTAAAAACAAAAACTTATATTAAGTAAAAAAATACACAAAGTAAAAAAATACAATATTCCAACCCATACATGACAGTGGCTGCACCAGCCTTCTACCAGCCCACCTTATACAAATTGAACCCATTCCATACTTCCCAATCCAGACCTGCTTGTTAGATCTGTATTTAACCCAAAGGTGGCTTAATGTTTTCACTTCCCCGATAACCGTTTGTACCGAACATGGGGCCTGTTCGAAGATTCTAGCATTCCAAATGCTCCAGAATGTTGTTAAGACCACCGCGTGTAAAGCCTTCTTATACTTACTAGATCCAGCCGCGAACACATCCATATCCAAGAGATCCTTATGCCAAACGCATAGATCAGTTGAAGCTTGCACCATTAGGATATAACAGACCAAACGGAAAAACACTTCCGTTTGTTGTAGCTTAGCCGCCTCTTCTCCAGCATTCAGACCCCTCTTCCACTCCCAGCTCCAATGTTCACTGTTACATCAGCTTTCACCCGATCTGCCTCCTTGCAGATCCTATTTTTATGAAGCGCAAACAAGTTTGGGAAGCAATTTGCTAACGGTACATCTCCACACCAGCAATCAAGCCAAAACAATATGCAGTTTCCATCTCCAACCACACCTCTAATAGACCTACAGAGATCTATATCAGCCAACCTTAATTCATCTGCTGACTTAGAAATTTGTTTCCATGGTCCAGAAATCGTTAAATTTGATATAAAAATGTGTTTTTGTTTCTCGTTGCTCATCATTAAGTTTTTTGTTTCTAATTTAAAACTCATTTTTATTTCAAATTTAAAACTCAAATAGTGAAATCTTTTGTTATATACTGTTCTTTATGTATTGTTTTGTTTATTATTTAAGTAAAATTAGATTTAAGTAAACAATTTTTTATAACTTTTTAAATGTTTATTTTTTTCTTTTTATTATGCAAAAACTAATGAAGCTGACATATTTATGACTATATTTTTGAGGTTTTTTTCTTTTGTTTGCTATAACGATTGCATTGAAACAAAGTTTCCACCATACGAAACGCACGGATTTGATCTCACTAGCTTATATATATATTATTTATTTTTTATATATTTAAAAAAACATATATTTTAGGAGCTCATTTATTCATAATTTTCTAGTGTGCGTTGTACTACTTCAAATATATATTTCTTTTCTTTTCAAAATTAAGTTATTTATTATAGGGCCCATTTTATCTACTAGTCCTGGACCCAAAATTTTTCAAATATCTTTGGGGACAGCCCTGTTGTTAAATAGCGTAACTCATACTACTCGTAAATGTTCATTTAAGGTATTTCAGTTCCGTTTTGATCATATACGTGAATACTGCAACTTTAAATAAACTTTATGGACCACTCGGGTGGGTGGTCCAATGACAAAGACAGACCCTTAGAACACCTAGGTTTATAGGTCTTGGATTCAAGTTTAATAGAAACAACGAAATTTGTGGGTTAAAAAGAAAGTTTATAATAGCCTTCCTAAAAAAAGTAAACAAACTTTGTGATTTGTAAATTGTAAAAATAAAGGGGTCTCGAAGATGATAAAATGTGGTGGAATTTATGCGGCCTAAAACACAAATGCAAGTCATGGGGTCCGGCTTCTGACATCCTATTTCAGTTGTTTGTGGTTTGGTCCCGGAAGAGGTGGATCACCACTGCTTCATGGCGATTCAGTAAATGAGCTGCTTGAGCTCTCAAACTCAAAGAATAACGCTAAATTCAATCTTTTTTTACATCAAAAGGGTGTAAGAATCCATAAAGCTTTTCAAAACAAGATGAAAAAATTAATATACCTCTTAACTTATATGTATATAAACTATATGAATATATTTTGCACCTTTTGAAATTTCACTTTATGTTTGGGATATTTCTTATTATTTTCTAACATTTTTAAGGTCTAACATTAACTAATGTTAAATTTGATAATTATAAATTTACCCTCTAATTTAAAAATTAAAAAACTCAAACCCTCCGCCACATAAACTGGATCAACGTGCCCAACATTGACAGGCGTTGGAGGATATAGTGAGGAGGAGAGACGTAGTGGATGTGTTTGATACAACTTTCGGGCGATTAGCCTTTTTTGGGTGTCACCAAAGTTCCTCGAGTGGGTTGCCGAAGATGAAATGTCAAGAAGAAACGACGGGTGGGGATGGGGGTTGGGTTTTAATATTTCTGTTATACTTTTTATCATTTTAACTAAATGGTGATTAGAATTTATACGGACTTCACTATCAGGAAAAAAAAAAGTTACAAAATGAGATAGATCTCAAAACAACCTTTTATGATTGGACCAACTAGGTAGGGACTGTGTATGTAATTCATTTGTATTGAGATAAAGATCTAATTTAAAAATTATTTATTTATCAATTCCCTTGTATTATTCATAATCTTGTATTACACTTGCTCACTAAAGTGTATGGTTACATAGTTTTCAGTATATAAGAAATTTTAAGTAGATAACATTGAAAACACACAAGCAATTGAACTTGATCCGATGCACTGGGAAAGAGAAAGAAAGCCAGTTATGTGATTACATAACTTACTCATGTCACAACTATATCTACACTTATATCACACTTGTATTTAAAATCGTCTTTATTGATCAGCTATGTGTATATACATACATTCTATAAAAAGTCTCCTTATCCCCTCCCATTGTTGCCATGACGCTGACTTCTAAAGTAGTTAAGCAGTGACTGAGCCTGCAACACAATCAACAAACCAAAATTACAAAAAATACCCACATAACATAACCATAAAATTACCATTCTACCCACCTTTTCCTTGGCTCTTGGAGTACCAGACTGTGCCAAAGCAACCAATGGCGGGACCGCACCTTCCTGTAGAACCTGTTTGCAAAACCGACCGCTGTCGGTACACAGCTGTAAAAGAGCTGCAGCAGCATTCTCCTTCCCTCTAGCCGAACCCAACTCCACAACTTCAACGAGAACCGGTATCCCGCCCTCTTGACCAATAGCCGCTCGCCCATCGGGTATCGTTGCAAGATTTGACAAAACTGCAACCGCCTTGTCGACCATCCCAGCTGCTGGATCCATTAATTCCACCAAGTATTTTACCGCGCCCGCCTGGACGATACGCGCTTTGTTTTCATGATATATCGATAGGTCGAATAAAGCTGTGGCTGCATCTTTCTTCCCTCGTGGACTCCCATTTCCTAATAAATCAACTAACGGTTTAATTGCTCCGGAGTTCCCGATTCTTATCTTGTTGTCTTGAATAACCGAGAGGCTGAAAAGAGTTGCCGCTGAGTTTTCTTTAGCTTCGGAACTCCCAGTTTTGAGCACGTGAATCAGTGGTTCGATTGCACCAACGTTTGCGATTGTGAGCTTGTTGTTATCGTTTATTGACAAGTTTAAAAGGGTGGTGACGGCGTTTTCTTGGACTTTTTCATCAGTTGACCGAAGTAGACCGGTTAATCAACTGATGGCCCCACAGTTTGCTATAACAATTCGGTTATCCATGTTATGCTTAGCAAGTAACCTGAGTTCGCCTGTGCTGTTTCTTACTACATCGATTGAACTGCTGCTTAAGTCCTCAACTAGTTTTTTAACTTCGGTTTCAAGTCCTGTTAGATCAGGTCTAGTTTCAGCGGTGGGTGAAGAGACAATTTTCAGTCCGTACCGTTCCGATGGCCTGCGCCATAGCGGATTTCGGTGTCGGGTTTCAAACCGAGGTGAGATCAGTGGGGTTGCCGGAGTAGATGCGGAAATCGAGGCAGGCTGAGGGTCCGATGCCGCCTCTCTTGAAACATCACTGCTGGAGGGTGTTGCCACATGTGTTGCAGACAAACTGTTTGATTCATGAGATAGCTCTTGTGATAAGCTTGTATCAGAATGCGTGCTGGAAGTTGAAACCGTTCTTTGATGACCCACTGTTGACTTCTCATTAATCCCGCAGACGTCCGATGACTGCCCACGTGACTCCAGACTGTGATCTCCGGATTCAGGCAACTTATTCCCGTTTTCGGGAAGTTCAGAATCTTCTGAAGATGATCGGACATGATGAACTGGAGAAGTTGCCGGTGTTAAATTAGGTGACCTCGGTGGAGTCAAGGTCAAGGTCTTCACAGGGTCCGGGAGCTTAACATTGTTCGATTCGCACCAACTTGCAATTAGCGCTTTCACGGTGTAATTCGGAATAAGATTAGTGTGAACAAGCGTTTGCATGGTCTTGGGGCAAACGGTGAGTCCAAGATCAAGCCATTTACGGATATACCCTCGCTCGTACGTTTGTCCAGAAGCTACAATTACAGGGTCCGTCATGAGTTCAAGTGATAAGGGGCAACAGAAATCAGAAGGTATCGGTACAGGGTGAGGGTTTTGGGATTGTTTGGCTTCGATAAACTTATCATTCATATGGGTCACAAGAGCAATCATTTCCTCAATACACTCTAAATCTCCCATTTTTTCTGCTTGTTCAGCATTTTCTTTTAACTTTTCAAGGGCGACGGCCTCAATTAGAAGCTCCTGATTTGACTTTAAGTTAAAAAAATCGTCAATTTTTGACTTGTCCTCTGCACCAGGTTCGGACCCCTCGGCATGATCCCTTATAACTTTCGAAAGAATAGCTGCGGCTTTTTCATAGCCCATATGCTTAATTTTTTGTACGTAACGCTGCAAACAATTGTGACACATTTAAGAATTCTTCAAAAGTGATTTAGAAACAAGCGATATAGTTCACTTGTAATACAAGTCATGTTTTGGCATACCTAAAGTGATGATGAACTCAACTCATCAGGAAGACCTTTAGGAGAAGATTTCAGCAGCTCAAAGAGTTCTAAGCTTCGAGCCTGAACCTTTGCAAACAATGATTCAACTTGCATAACCTACAAAATGCAGAAAATGATTAAGATAACTCACTCCAAGAAACACACAGACACACATAGAAACACACACACACACACATATATATATGTATATATAACATAGGATATGTAACTGGAATTAGCCAATACGTCAGTACGTCACACTGCCACCACCTTAACAATATATGGTGTCAATTTCTTATAACTTCAAAATAAATACGTAAACTAAATATTACAACACGAACAAGTGATTCCAATCAATCTTTTTACGTAAACTTCTCTTCATTTTTTGATAACACTCACAAGGAGAGACATTACATCTTTAATATTTCTTCCTTTTCTCTATATTTCTTTTATTTACAGAAGATCTAAAACTTATAAGGTTTTATATTGAATTACCCAAATTTATAAAGATCTCATCAATACGATTAAAATGAACCAAAAATTGCAATTTTTAGAATTTTGACCTAACATATACATATGATGTAAAACTGAAACATACAATTTAGAACCCACCCCACTTTTATTAAAATAAGCATCTTATCTTTAAGGATAACAATTCATAGCATAAAAGTATAAAATGCACTCTTACGTATATCTTTATACGTAACATTTTACTTATTTCTCTTACGTATATTTTATTTAATATACAATATATCTATAAAACTATAACATCTAATATGTTATTGTCCATTGTATGAATCCATAATCTAGTGTGTGTGTGTACAGTGTATAAAACAAGGAAGTTTTGATGACAAAGACATACAAAGTAAACTTTACTCATCAATGGATGGGAATCTTCTAGAAACTCCCTGAGTTCATCAACAGTTTGACTCAAGCCTGAAAATTCTTTCTGAAACGATTCATCAGAAGCCACTTCTGCAAGAATAACAGACTCAAGTACTGGCTTAATTAACTTAAGTATTTCTTCAATCTTTTGGTAGTACTTTTGAACGAGTTCTGAAGTTTTGTTTTCATGACACTGCAGATTGAAGAAACTAGATATATTTTTGAGAAGCGCTTTCAGAAGTGATATCTCCATAACACCTGCAAAACTAATAATCCAAAAATCATCATCTAAAAACAGATAGCAGTTAAGGGTTATATATATGAAAAAGAATATAGAATAATTACAACTAAAAAAGTCAACTTTATAACAAAAATTATAATAGTACCTTTAATATGCTCCAAGACTCCTTCTGGCTCTTCTCTGACCTACACAACCTCTGTGAACCTAGAGCAAGAAGAACACTTCGTCATTGGTGATCCATCACAAGCGAAGCCCAAAAGTTGATAACATTTATGAATTTGTTATTGGATATTAGAAAGAAGCTTAACTGAACATGAAATAGAAGAGAAAAGCACTTCCAAACAGAATTTTTCAATCCCATCAATTTATTTGTAACTGATAACTGTATTTCTATATATAGGCAAAATGCCAATCAACATAACACATAAAAAAATCTATCCAATTTCCTATTTGTGGCCAACAGGAATGCTTATACAGCATTTTCATAAGTAGGTTGGTTGTTCGAAACAAAGTGCCAAGTCAAATGGTTCAAAATACTGATCCACAAAATCTTTAACGTAACTGAAAACCACATCGAAAGATCACAAACCTGTATTTCCAACCTTGTGATTCCTATTTTAGACTAATATAGGTGATACTAAAAGCTAAACTACACAGATGATATTTCTTTTGGGCTGTCTTAACTGTTTTAAAAAGTGCACCGGAGGTGTAAGGCTAGGCGGAGGCTGTACAAAATGTGTGTGCTTTTTAGCACTTTTTGTGGAGCGCCTCTGCGCATCAGAGCACCTGGTGTATCTGTTTCTTTTCTAATGTTTTTTATGGACTCAATGTAAGTGGGCTCTCTTTAAAGTCCAAATGCTTAGTAAAAGCTCATGTGTGATGTGATCGCCACAAGGACCGCTGCCCCTTGACCCCTGCTGGTATTATTTAGCTTGTAGTATTAACACATAATTAGCAATTATAATCATCCAGTTATGTATCTTAAACCAAGGGGCCCAGTTAACTGAAGGGGGTTGATCTTGCATGGCTTGAAATTCATACATATCTCACCCTAGATGGTAACTTTCTAGCATCATAACATTATATAAACTGAGAATGTATACCAGAACAATCATTAATGTATATCTCACAATCAACAGGATTATTGTTATTTGTTAGTACCAATCTTTGATCATCTATTTTTATTTTCTTTAACACCAATGTTGTTATGAGACAATCGCCCTAATGTAATATGCCTTTGATTTTGATACTATTCTTCAAATTGAATAAATAATAGTATTACATTTCAATTTCAATACATAATCTATTTTAAAAGTTTTTCTTCAATACATAATATATTTTAATTTTTTTTTCATTAAATTGCACTTTTTTTTCTCAGGCCCTTGATTATTTTGACAACTATAATTGTAACAAGATATAATCCCCTTCATAGTAAGATCCTTTTATAAGTAATAAGTAATGGAATATAATTCAACAATTTTAGGGTTCCCTTCCTAACTAGCATACATCAACCACATTATCCTTAATTTTACAGAAATCATAACCACATTAGTTTAATTACTAACATAAATCGGCATAAGAAGAAACAACTAATGAAAAACATAGCAAAAGAATCAATCCTGTATGCAATTAAAATCAAAATTTGGGGAAAAGACCTTTCAAGTTACAATTTACAAACAAGCAACAAAGGAATAGGATCAGGAACACATACCTGGAGATTTAAAAACAATTGAAGGTACCAATGTCGAAATCAAACATACAAAGACGTCTTGTATAATTAATAATAATAATAATAATAATAACAATAACAATAACAATAACAATAACAATAACAATAACAATAACAATAATAATAACAATAATAATAATAATAAGTAGAAAAACACAAGTGAAAACGCGTTAAGGAGAACGTTGAACGAGTAATGAAGAGTTCACCTGGAGAAGTAGGCACTGACTTTTAAGATCTTGAGAAATGTCAAACTACACTTTATTTCTATAATAATATTTTAGTTGGTAAGTGGTCAAAAAGTGTATGATAGCTGTAACTTCCTAAACTTTCAGTTATTTCTCAATCTAAACAAATTTTTGGTACTTTTTTATTTTCAAGGACGAATTTGTTGTGTTAAGTTATTGGACTTTTCAAATTAAAGAGTCTCGTTGCTTCACTATAATCAGACTATTTTGTCTTAACCAGATTATATTGGTTTTAGAATTTAGTTTGGGCGTTCCACCGAGAAAAACTATACCGCCGACTGACACTTGACAAATGGTGTGCCACAACAAGAGTCGAACACTCTCTGGCGTAACACGATGGGCTCAAGATAGAACATAGGTTTCCTTTACAAAAGAGGCTAGGCTCTCTCTATCCGTTATTACTTAATTCACCAAAGTGACACATGTGTGAATTGAAGTTGTCCCTCTATCATCATCACTAGAGCCTAGGCCACAAGTGGTGTGTAATTATACTTTTTCTTAAGCATATGTTCCTCCCTTATGAAATAATAAAATAAATAAGTGTTTCAAATTATGAGTGAAATGGTCTCATCATAGGTTAAGGGTGCTCGGTAGCGGTATCAAAAATACCGATCTTGAAAATCGTTGATATTGGATACTGGTATTGATAATGAAAATGCTTGGTACAGTATGGGTATGGTACGGTATTTAAAGGTAAAATCGGTAAAACAACAGTATGGTATTGAACCAAAAGTACCAATTCCTAAAACGTCAAAAAATAGGTACCGAATTGGTACTGAAATTTGATCGATACGGTATCATTCGATACTGCGATTTTTCAGTACCAATACCAAAATGCTCATCCTTTTAGTAGATTGAACAGACGAGTTTGATTCTTACGAATTATTAATTTACATAATAAGATTATTATTCTTATTTATATAAACGTTAAACAACGCAAAGCCAACAAATATCATGTTTGCTATTTTACTTAGTTAAGTAGATAAAGCTAATCCAAAAATTTCTGAATCGAAACTTTGATTATTATACTAAAAATCAATAAACAATTTTCCAAACAACTTGACTAGAAGTCAGAATCAACAACTAGATCATGAACCCACATAAAATATGTAATCATCAAAGAAGATCGAGACAAAGCTAATCAAAGTTCCAAGATGCACCAATATCAAAGTAACAACCGGTAAAGCTTTTACGTACTTGAAATCTCAACAAATGAACTGAAATGAAGAACAAGTTCACACATAAATATGAAGTGCAATGACAATAATAAATAAAGAACCAGTATGACCTCCATAACAATAACATTGCACGCCGACGTCTTGCATGATTCAAGTATAATGGTTGTTTCAGATTCCAGGTTCAATCTTTAAAACCAGATAGAATCAAATTCAAACAATTAAGAACCCTATTAACATAAACCCAAAAAAACTGTGAAGTTTAACTTAAAGTTTATCCTAAAAATGTTGTACACATGCAAATTATGTCTCAAGACAACTACGGTAAGATGTGAACTTTTCCCTTATAAACAATACATAAAAGATCTTTAGTATGTTTTTACCTGAACATAAAATAGTTCAGGTTGGTGTGTACATTTGCACTAAAATCCATCCATCCATCACAACAGCTAAATAAATCATGACCACACATTGTGGCACCACTGGATTTATACTAGAAATCACAGTGGCTGAAGCTCTTGCTCAGGCACAACTATGGAGTCCACCGGCTTATATTGTAAATTTGATTGTTGCTTTCGTCTCAAAAACCACCATATTCCCACACCTGATAATGCAACCACTAATGCTAACATTGACGCTACCACTGCAACCAAATAACTTTTCTGCCACCAGCTTCTGCATATTATATTTGTGCAGATGAATGAAATGTTATTAAGATAATTGTATGATACAATGTACCAGTATATACAAACAGAAATAAATATAGTAGTATACCTTTTTGTTGGGGGGTGAATTTGCCAATTGGATAACTGATATTTTCCGTATGACTCGGGAAGGTGTATGTCATTTTCAGCGATTAGAGAAATAATGTTCTAGAGCCGGACATATTTAATAATAATAATTATTAATTAGCTCATTATAGTTGTGGGGAAAGGACCAATAGATGAATCTGATAAAAATAACTTACCGATGCATTTGCTTTAGATATAAAGTCAGCAGAATTGGGTGGAGTAATGGACCATTCAGTAACGAAATCATTTCTTTCAGATGTATAATTCAACAAGTGAACCTGAAAGAATGTTTAGAAATTGCTATTGTCATGTATGAACGAGATTGTTATCGTTATGTAACTTGAAAGTTAATAATACCACCTGCGAACTGTTAACATGCAACTCCTGAGCAATTAGTGGAGCAAGTTTGGTGATTTGCGACTTCACATCGTCATCAGTGTCGTTAAGAGACACTGACAAATAAAATGTAATACTTCCGATTTCTTTTTCTCCTGCAAAAAGAAAAAAAACCAATAAAAACACGAACATAAGATGTAATCACAAACAAAGTATAGAACACTTGGATAGAAGCGTGTGCTACCTGGAAGGATATATTGTGGGGGCATCATTGGAGGCAAAGAAGGAGAGATATCGGCAGCAGTCTTTGAACCATTTGATGGAGGAGAGGCCCGTGGGGCCGCTCCAGAAACATGAAGCGTTTCCCATACATGAGAACAGTTAGTTTTCCAAAATCCAATCTTTTCATGTTCACGGTCGTACATAACAAATGTGTTACGAACAATAATGCCTCCTAAAAGAGTAGTTGGATCATTTGCGTTCTGAAAAACCCCCAAGCAGTACGCTCCACTAACCCTTGCATGCTTCACAAGTAAATAAATAAGATTAAAAAAACTGATGAAATAAGGGATTAACATTGAATGTTGCATTAAGTACTTACCCTGAACAAGTAGTTCTCCGGAGAGAGTGACAACTTTTGTCCCTTCCCGAAAACCATTTCAACAGTAGGGAAGGTTTTTGAGAGTTGTGAAACATCACTGAGAAAAAAGATTCAACATTTCACATTCCTTTTTCTACTTGTATAGAGTATAGATTAACTATTTATCAAGATTCAGGGATGAGATTTTTTCCCAAATACCCATACCCGTACCATACCCATACTGGTACCCATACCGATTTTGAGTATTTGATACATGTATCGGTACCCAGTTTTATTGATTTCGGTATTTGGTACTTTCAGTATTGGTACGGGTACAACGCCCCGCTTGCGGTGTGCACATATAATCCAATTTAGTGAAAATGACGTTAATAACGTTAAAAGTGGCGGATGGTTAATCATGCATCATGTGGTGGCATTGATAAACGAAAGACAAAAGGGTACATGCACTAATCGGCCTTTCTCCCGATTGTTAAGAGTGTTATGTGCCTTATGTCCTAGGCTTGATGCAAAACTACTATCGAGCCGGCGGTTTCACTGGAAGCAGCCTCTCTTTTCCTACGGGGTAGAGGTAAGGTTGTCTATATCTTACCTTCCTTAGACCCTACCTTAGCTTTGCTATTGGTGAGATTTATTGAGTATGATGATGATGATGATGGTATTGGTACGGGTACAGGCAAAAATGGTACCGGTACCGAATTTGATTACGAATGAATTTGATATTATGTTTATTTTCGTATTATGGTACTCGTATCAATTTTACCTATTTGGTACCCATATTGTATTACTACTCGTACTGATTTTACCTATGTAGTACCCCGTATGAGTGCTTAAAAGATAGAAAAAACCAAAATGGCACCAAATCGGGTACTGTACCAAAATATTGGTACCAATACTGTACATGTACCATACCATTATATTTGGTACGGTGTTCGGTACTTAGCTTTGTTCAGATTTGGTACCGGTATTTTTCAGTACATGTATTGTACCGATCCCATCCCTAATCAAGATTATCGGTAAAGATTTATAGACAAACAATACCTTCCAGCACCCGCGAAGCAAATATCATTATAACTTGGATCAGGACCTTTAATCTGATGGAGACCAACGACTTCTTTCATGACCTGCTCGCAAGATAAAAATTATCAAATACTTTCCTTTCAAAAAATTATAACTATTTAGCACAATAAAATTACAAACATCAATGAGTAAGAACAAAATCTTACAGCATCCTTAAATGCCACAAAGGCGGCTTCAGGCAGGTAGGCGTAAGTTGTACCGCTGTCTAGAACCGTCCCGTGCTTTCCATCAAAGACGCTCGAGCTTAACGGCAACCGTTTCCCCGCAACATGTATTTCCTTCAACTCAATATTGTAATATGGGCTGTTGCCATCCCGAGACTAGAGTAAATGTGTGAGATGTACAAAATGTATTTTGTTAGAAAAAAAATATTAAAGTATTCTATCTATAAGTTAGATAGATACAAAACATACCTGCGTACGGGGTCCGAATGAGAATACACCATCACTTTAGGAGGAGAGATTCCACCAAGAACCATAGCACCGCCACCAACATCCATTCCACCGTAACACAACGAAAACGAATCGCTTATAACACCACTTTCAACGAGTTGATCAACTATACTCAAATCACCACGGCCCAACCCCATTATTCCATCAGCATGCTGACTGTACAGATCACCAGTTTCCCTATTTTCACACCCGAAAACAGCACGCTGAGGTGGCAGATCGCTTTGCTTGCCAAAAGATACAATATCCTCACCAAGAACACCACTGCTAGAACTCATTTCAGCATATTGCCTTTCGTAGATGCATTGCTCCCTGTTATTGTCACAAGTGCAATCGATATTGCATTTAACAGGCTTGTAGGTGTCTGATAACTCCGGATCAAACCTCGGGTCCTGGTAAAGTAACAATAACCAGAAACAAAGTTACAGAACACATTACTGTTTCACCAACTTTCTAATCTTGAACCTTGGTTTTAATGCGCGTGGGACTCGATTGGGTTTTGATCCCAAAGGCCGATGCATGATGTGTGATGTGCAAAGCGCGCGCATTGCATATCCGAGACGCTCTTTATTAAAAGATACTAAAAAATTGTTTGTGATAATATTTTAACCTAAACATAATTGTCGAAGGCACACTCAAGGTGCAAAGGGTGAGCCTTGGGCCTAAGTGCAAGGTACTTAAAATGCGGGGGATTTTTTAGGCGAGGCGTAAAGTTAAAAAAATATAATTTTTACGGGTTTTAGACATATTTTAGGCTTCTTTAGGGCTAGTTAGGTTGCTTTAAGTTGATTTCAAGCTTGTTTAGGGTTGGTGCTTAATCAGACCTGTTAAGACGATTTTTGGTCAAACTTTCGTCGTAACTTGGCGTGAAAATGTGCTAGAGGGCCTGAAAGTGAGGCTTTTGAAGCAAAGCGAGAAGGTTACACTAGGATTGGAAAGTGGGCCTAGGTGCGCTCATGGGTGAGCCTTGACAACAAGAGTTTTTAAACACTAAAATACAAGATATTCTCATCATCACTAGCTAGATTTGTACAATCGATGGTCTAATTTGTTCAAATACTCAAACCCATTGCTCAATCAATGGTCTAATTTGTTCAACCAAATTTAAAAAAACTCAAACCATTGCAATCACGGTCCAATTTGTTTAAACACTGATCACCTACATAAGCTTCCGCACCATGCGACGCAGACATTACGAAATCACACTGCGCAATACGATCCCACTAGCGCATATAGCATTTCAAAACCAAGCCTTGAACACAAACAAACAAACAAATGCATCTCTAACATCACATAAACCAAATTACTTCCAGTACCTGATGCTTGCCACATTGTTCACAAGTAGAACAAGGAACATAAGTAACAGTACTCCCTGTGTCAACAATCAGGGCAAATCTCTGTGGCGGTGATCCAATCCACAGCCGTGTGGTATAATACCTACAAATCACCATCACAATTCACTAATCTGTTTAGATCTTCAAATACAAAACATGATGAATCAATCGCAAACATTCAAAACATCAGTAATAACAAATTTCAAGTAAACAGACCTAAAAGAACACCTAAAATTATCAAAATTACCCGTTGAGGAGAAGATCATCATGAAGAGCCATGCGAGCATTAGAACGATGAGTGTCGAATTTCTGGAGTTGACGGCGAGATTTGGAATCGGCGGAGATCCGAGAAGAGTTAACGGGAGCGGGGAAAAGAGGAAGAAACATTGTGTGGCGGTTATCACCGGTGAACGAAGGGCGGAGAATAATAGGGCTCCGATCATCGTTGACCGGAGAAATATACGGTGGTGATGATGAGGATACAGGAGGGTGATTGAATAGTGAAGAAATGGTTAAGATTAGGAGTAGGGTGAATGGCGACATGATCGGAGATCTTGATGGCTGATGGTGGACAAAAATTAAGAGGTTTTTTCTCTCTCTAGAAAGTTTTAGAGAGAGAAGAGAGGGTTTGGGATGCAAGATATGGTCAGCGGTAAACGATGTTGCGGATACGAAGGTCGACGAAGACGACGACTTTCTACTTGCATAATTTAATTTAATTAATTGATATATGTAAAAGATAATAGATCCAAAATTCATTCATATATTTAAACCAGTACATTTCTTCGCGCGTTGATTCGGGTTTGAAATGTAAAGTAATTCAAATTTTACCCGTTTAATGGAAAATTATTATATTTATTCCGACTTGTTTCTGAACAAAAGTTATTTCAAAAGGTAGACAAAGTAAAAATGTACATAATAATAAGCATAAAAAGGTATTATATTTGATCCGACTTATTTGCGAAAGAAATTTACGTTGAAACGTTAACCAACTTGAACATATACTGACGCATACATAAAAATAAGTACGTAAGAAAATTAAGTTTTTTTAAGTTAAAAGAATAGTACGCTGCATTGCGGCGGCATCGAAACGTAAAGTAACTCGAATTTTACCATCTAATGAAAACGTATTATATTTTACCCGACTTGTTTTAAAACAAAATTTATGTCAAAATGTAAACCAACTAAAAACATACAAAAAATAACACAAAAACGTATTATATTTGAGCCTACTCATTTCTAAAAAAGAAATTACATGTAAATGTAAATTAACCTGAATTTATATCGATGCGTACAAAAAAATAAGCACGTAAAAAGTTATTACAAAGTTGAGGGGTTGTAAGTGTCAATATTAAATGTTAAAGTGTGAACACCAAAATTTATGTGAAAATGTAAACCAACTAAAAACATACATAAAATATCACAAACACGTATTATCTTTGTTAGCCTACCCATTTCCAAAAAAGGAAATTCATTAAAATATAAATTAACCTAAATTTATACTGATACATAAAAAAAATAAGCATGTAAAAAGTTATTATAAAGTTGATGATTGTAAGTGACAAAATTAAATGTTAAAGTATAAAAAAAATTAAAAAAAAAACCCTCACGTACACTACCATAGATAAAACTTATTTATATAATGTAATATATATTTTTATATTATTATGTGATTAAAATAAAATGGGTTGGACCCAAATGATAACGTTTTATCTAAGATTACTAGATTTTTATCATACTTTGTTCTTCGATCTATTTTGGCATTTTAATTGTTTGGTTATTCAGGGAAACATTGATTACAGAAACATATTATTTTGTGTTCGACCAAAATGGTGGAGCTTTTTTTTTTTTTTTTTTGCAAAACAGAATTTGCAAAATGGGGTTCGTTAATCTTTTTTTTTTGTTTTATTAACCAACATATCATGTTCAATCAAGCCATTGTATATGGATATTTTTTATTGTACTTCTTAAGAGAATGCCAAGAGGCCTAGATGACAACACATATACAAGGTAACAAATGCACCTGCAAAGAATTGTAACCAAATAGTATAGCTGAAAGGTTTGTGATACATTGACATGTAAAGGGCAAGAAATGTGATGGACAAAATCAGGATTTGTGAACCCAGTAGACTTCAGGATAAAAGCCTCCTAACAATGAACATTGACAATTATTTAGCATGACAATCCATAAGACCACCCGTAGTGGAGGGGGTTTGGGCATTTCTTCCCTAAAAATGCCCCTCCACACCTTGTTGACCGTTTTCTGGACGTTTTTGTTGAAAAAAAAAGGTTGGGCATCTCCTTTAAAACACCTGATTAACATTTTTTTTGGCCAACCGACCATTGGCAATCGTCGTTTAATGGCTACATGTAATTCAAATTCCATTCCATATCTATATACATACACAATCACAATCCATATACCACAACCCACAATACCATAAAATATAAACACAACTCCACACCATCTTCTACAAAAATGGAGTCCCCCACGTCTTCGTCATCCGTTGCCAATTATTATTACAAAGAGTTTTTAGCCGACGAGGGTGAGTCGACCGACGAGGAGGTCGAGCAAGAGGCGGTTACGAGTGCGTGTCAACTAGCGGCACGGTATATGAAACACGTTAGTTGCCCCCCACGCCAATTTTTTTCAAGAGAATATATGGAACGAGACCGACTATCGGCAAACGCTAGTTTGATGAAAGATTACTTTGACGAAGCACCGACTTATCCAAACCCAAATGCTTTTAGGTGTCGTTCCCGGATGAGTAAACGTTTATTTCTACGCATTGCCTGATACTTGGAAAACAGGTTTGATTACTTAGGCAAAAACCGGATGCGAGAGGGACGCTTGGATTCACCGCTATTCAGAAGTGTACTTTAGCGTTACAAGTGCTTGCGTACGGAAACACGACGGACATCAACGACGAGTATTTAAAGATGGATGAGAAAACAACGTGCGATACGTTAGAGTATTTTTGTCACGGTACACTACAATCTTTTAAAAATTACATTCATTCATATTTTTTTACTTATTGTATCAATAAAGTTTCTCATCTTATAATATATGTTACAATCACAAACACGGAGCTTCAGGAAACGTTGTCACAATTACAAATAGAGTCAAAATAATGAATGCATTCAGCAGGATATGAAAATCAAAAGGTACACTTAAATTTTGATAAAAACTTTCAAATTTCTTGACTATAAAAATGATGATCCAATCAAAATGATTGTATAATTTATATTCACAACATTTGATTAAAAAGTTCATTTTTTTACTCTGCATCTTGTTTGTAATGTTTTTAACATTCAAGATTTTGGGGTCCTAGAGTTGCAACTTGCAAGATGTCCTCCTATGAAACATGTTCAGCTCCTCATTATGCTTCTCGGCTCAAATGTAGAAACGGTTATGCCCCGCCAGATAAGATATACTTCAAATGCAACATATGCAACCATTATAACGGTTACGACACAAGTAAAGGCAACCCCGCTTACTTGTTCAGCAAGAAACTGTTGTAACAGGTAACCGTTTATAGCTATCAGAAATGCAGCCACAAGGCACGAGATTGTCTGCAAAAAAATCATAAGAAACACAACATTTTAGGATCGAAATTCACATTAACTTTCATGGGATTTAGCCAAAACTTATGTTCGATTTATAAGATCACACCTTTAGAACTGGACCAATTGCGAAAACACCCATGAGATCCTCTTTGGCCACCAAACATAATAAGGGAATGAGAGCAAAAGGAAACTGAAGGGACTGGAGCACGTTAAGCCATTCGTTTAAGACATCCAACCTGTTCTCCGATGTATTAAAAATTATCGCAACAATCAATGTGGGAACGATTGCGCAACTTCTTGTAATCAAGGCCCGGGCCCATTTCTTTACTCCCAGATTTAGAAAACCATCCATGATAAACTGGCCTGCATAGGTACCAGTAATGGTGCTACTTTGTCCGGCTGCCAGTAACCCGACAGCCCATATATACAAAATTGGTACCAACCCGCCACCAACAAAATTGGTACCAACCCGCCACCAAATCTCTCTTCAAGAAACTGGCCCGCGTTTCTGAGCCCGATTGTATCGGCAATAGGAGTACCAAAAAAGGCCTTTGCAAAAACAGTTGTTACGAAAAGATTAATAACAAAGGTGATAGAGAGTGCTGTAGTGGATTCAATCGAGTAGTATCGTAGAGCATCACGGACTCGGCCCATTTGTTAGGGGTCAACTTTTCTTGATTGTACGAGTGCCGAATGTAGGAACACATTGTGTGGAGTTATCATGCAGCCAACAACTCCCACAGCTTTTTGTACTGTTTTGGAGTTGAGTTTTGGAACCACAAGACCTTTAAAACAAGAAAAAGTTAGTTTATTATTATTATTATTATTATTATTATTATTATTATTATTATTATTATTTGCGAGTGTAAACAGGAGATATGAAGCGTGTGAAACAAGAAGTGAAAAGTGGTTTCATACCAACAAGAAGCTCTTTAGCATTGGGTTTGGTTTCACCAAACATCCATGCAAATGAAACTGCCATTACTGCTATAAGAAAGGCGAAAAGGACCTCTAACTTCCTCACATCATAGTTTTCAAGAAACAGAAAGATGAAACTGCAACCAAGATCAATTGAAATTATGAAATTAAGAAAAGGCGTGTATCTTGGGTATCAAGGTGTGTTGGCGCATGAATATAGTTAATTGATATATTTTCTAAATAACTAGTTTTATTAATATATAATTACTATAATGTTATACATGAATCAAAACTGTTTCTTTAGAATGTATTATATTTTGTTACTTAAATAACTTTATTGATACAAATGATAGAACATTCAGTAAGATGTATAGAAATGGAGTGTGTATAAACTATGCTGCATATCAATTTATTTAATATTAATATATATATATATATATATATATATATATATATATAATTGGAAAGGTTGTATGAATAGTAAGTTTAGTTTTTTAATATTATATATTTTTTTGTATCTTTATTATTTTATTTTAATATAATAATAATTTATTATTAGATTTACTTTTAAAATTAAACATTTTAAAGAATATTATCTTGGTATTGTAATACTGGTAGTAACGAGCCGAATCGATATCGATCGAACAACAATGGTATCATTGCGGGTATTTGTTTTTATGGATTTCAATCGATGTAAACACATGTTAATTGCTATACTGAGTGTCGGTATCGTTATGATACTGTAATCAACCAAATCGATATTGACTGACTGAAAGCCTGCTGCGAAGCACGGAAAATCCGACTATATAACAATTAATGAAAGGTTTTATGAATAGGGGTCATTTTTGTCTATTATGTTTTTTTTTTTTTTATTGTTTTTATTTTGTTTTTTCCTTGCTATCATCGAAACCGGTATTATTATTTGCTTTTATCGATTATCATTTTTATGGTTTTCGATGAGTATAGCATAATGACCAAAGTCACGCCGCGTAGCACATGGAAAAACGATCAAACCTCCACCGCGTAGTGCGATGGGAAAAACATATTTTTTATTTTTTAGCTGGTATTACCGGAACCAAAATCTAAAGTCGCTTTTATGGTTTTCCAATGAGCCGGGCCGTTAACGACCAAAGTCAAGCCGTGTAACATGAGGAAAAACCGATCATACTTGCGCCGTGGTAGCGTGGGGGAAAACCCGGTATTGATATTCACTTTTATCGATCTTCGCTTTTATGGTTTTCGAAGAGTTGAGCCGATAATGACCAAATCACATTGCATAGCACAGGGGGAAAACGCCAAACTCCCGCGTGTTGCGCGAGGGAAAATCTAATTTTTTAATTGGCATTATCGGAACCGATATCGATATTCGTTTTTATGGTTTCCAATGAGTTAAGCCGATAACGGCCAAAGTAACATCACGTATGTTAATGATTTGAAAATCAACCTCAATATTAGATTGAGGGATGAGTGATCTATATATAACGAATGATTACAAAATAATCTCCTATAATTGAGGAGAGTCAAACACAAAATAAAGAAAAGATATGAATACAATAAATACACAATCGTTTACTTAATACCCCCCTTCAATCGGAATGGTGACGGTCCAAGGCGAAGCATTTTACGAAAGACTTCAAACTGAGCACGTGGAAGACTCTTGGTAAAAATGTCAGCCACCTGAAGATTGGTTGGAACAAACTTGGTATACAGTTTGCCAGAATTTACCAATTCACGAATAAAATGATAATCCAAATCAATATGCTTAGCTCGCTTGTGAGAACCGGATTTTGAGTCATGAATAAGGCACTTGTATTATCACACAAGAGAGTGGGGCGATCGGGTGGTAAAGCATGCAATTCGCGTAACAAATGAGTGATCCACACAAGCTCCGCAGCAGTGTTAGCCATAGCCCTATATTCAGATTCACAGCTCGACCAGGAGACGGTAGGCTGCTTTTTGGCACTCCAAGACACAAGATTACCACCGAGAAATATAGAATAGCCATAGGTAGAGCGACGTGTGTCCAAACAACGCGCCCAATCTGCATCAGAATAACCAAGAATGGAGCGATCGTGAGGCCGACTATAGGTGAGTCCAAAAGAAAGAGTGCCTTTGACATTTCGAAGAAGATGTTTGACAGCCCGAAATGATCAATCGTTGGACTATGGAGAAACTGAGATAATTGATTTTCAGCATATGATAAATCGAGCCGAGTAATGGTCAGATATTGTAAAGCACCAACTAAAGAACGATAATGTGTTGGATCAGAATACAGGGTACCGGCAGCTGTGAATGATTCGTGATGAGCGAGCGGAGTGTGAACTGGTTTGGAATCATAAAGCTGAGCTCGGAGAAGTATATCTTTAGCATATTTCGCTTGGGTAAGGAAAAGGCCGGAGGTAGTATAAGCAACTTCAAGACCCAAAAAATAACTCAAGTCACCAAGATCCTTGACGGCAAATTCATGATCAAGGCGGGAAATGAAAGTGCGAATGGCATGGTCATCATTCCCTGTGAGTATGAGATCGTCAACTTAAACCAAAAGGTACATGATACACGAATGATTTTTAAAAATAAAAAGAGAGGTGTCAGCACGACTGCATGTAAAACCATAGGATAGAAGAAAAGTGCTCAAGCGTTGAAACCAAGCACGGGGAGCTTGCTTTAATCCATAAAAGTGCTTTGGATAATTTGCAAACATGAGTCGGGTACTGAGAGTTGACAAATCCAGGAGGTTGCTCCATGAAGACGGTGTCCTTTAAATTACCATTCAAGAAAGCATTCTTGACATCAAGTTGGTGCAACTTCCAATTATTTAGAACAGCAAGTGATAAAACAACACGTACCGTGGCTGCTTTAACCACAGGGCTAAAGGTATGAGAGTAATCCAAGCCAGGAATTTTAGTAAAACCTTGAGCAACTAAACGTGCTTTATAACGCTCAACAGTGCCATCCGAATGATATTTTACAAGAAATACCCATTTCGATGCAACGACATTGGAAGAAGCTGGGCGCGGTACCAATGTCCATGTGTTATATTATTTAAGGCTTCAATTTCATCAACCATAGCCTCCATCCATTTCAGATCCTTAGCGGCTGTTTTATATCCACGGGGTTCGAAAATAGAGGACAAGACAACATGTAGAGCATACGTGTGAAGTGAAGCTCCAGCTTGATGCCTTGGTTTAAAAATTCCAGCCTTTGCTCTTGTCATCATTGGATGAGAATTGGATGTAGATGTAACATTCGTCGAAAAACGGGTTTTCAAAACCCGCTTCGTTTATTTATCAAATATCCAGTTATAATTTTTCGTTGCATATTTATTGCTCAAATTAATTTTAAACGATACATGATTAATAAATATATTAGAATTTAAAAACCATAATTTATAAATAATATTAAATAGTGAGAAAAATAAAATGGGGACGCCGGGTTTCGAACCCTGGTCACTCACAAACTCAAACACACAACATACCGCTCCGCCACATGCCTCCTTTGTGAAATTACTGAAACAAATAATACTTAAAATAAAACTCGAATTTAAAACCGGAAATCATCGCGCTCAGAACTCGCAGTCACCGGAAAATCCGGCAATCCGCGACTTTGGCCAATTTCCTTTTGACCAAAACACGTTAACCGACTATGACATCGGTTATAACCGATGTCTGACCCTCAATTTTAGTCGTAACCGCCGGAAAACTCTTGACCGCGAATCAAGACCCAAAAACGGACCAAATTCACTCAGTTCTTCCCTATAAATACCCACTCAATCTTTCGGAAATCCTTTCGCTCAGAACCGCTCACCTTTTCGAAGCTAAAGCTCGTGGCCAGAGATTTCCAATTTCACCGGAACTTCGCCGGAATCGATCGTCAGAAAACCGTATTCATTCCTCGACCGGTATATCTGTCTAAACTTCTCTGCTATCTCTTAATTCATACTTTAATTGTTCAAACAAAGGTTCTAAACTGTTAATCAATATATTCAGTCGAGAAGTCACAAATCGGAGCCGACGAATTTCGCCGGAAATCTGAAGAAGACACCCTGCGATTGGTACATCTCATTCCTAAATTCCTTTCTTTTACTTCAATTCAGTCAATCATAAGCGTAGTTGGTCAATTAAACAAACAGTCAATTCACTGTTCGGTAATTCGATAAATGAAGAAGATGAAGTTAAAACATGTGTATAAGTATAATTAAAAACGGATATTCGAACGGTTTAGACACACAGTCCAGCGGTGGACTGTGTGCACAAACAATACACACGTCCCGGGTTCGAATCGCACACGTTACCGAATTTCAGAATTAAAACCAACATTTTTACAACTGAATCAGAACAAGACACAGAATGTTTATAAGAATAATATAAATCATAAGTTTAACAGATTTGACACACAGCCCAACTGGTTGGGCTGTGCGCACTCGAACCGAAGGACCCGAGTTCGACTCCGGGTCACTGAAGTCGGTTCGGCCATATTAAATCCTTTTGAAATAAACTAAATAAAATAACAGTTAATTAGTATATATATATAATTAAAACAGAGAATATTTCGGGTTAGACACGTAGCTCAGTTGGTAGAGCTGCGTGCACGTAAATGAGAGGTCCCGAGTTCGAACCTCACTCAGCGCATACAAACACACAGTCCGACCGGTCAGCGGTCAAAAAGTCAACATTTTTTTTATTTTTTATTTTTTTATTTATTTAATCAGAAAATTAATTAAAAATACTTAAAAAAATAATATTTTTAAAGTTAGAAAATGTCCTTAAACTCACAAAAATAAATCTAAAAATCCTATTAAGATTATGAATTAAAAGTATTAATCTCAAATAAAATCCTTTTATTTACCAAACCATTTCGTTATTATTTTAGGTTAGTTTTTCCTCGTCGATCAAATTCTAAAATTCGTGCGCATCCAACATCATCAAAGAACGCACCCAATGTGAGTGAATCTCTATCAATTCCCCGTTTTAATCATGTTTTGGGGTGTATCATGTGTCGTTTAATTCCTTATTATATTTAAACACTTGTGCATCCATCATATCCGTGATCAAATGTGTATCAATTGTTGTGTGAATTATGTTTAGATTGAAGTTATCATTTTCAGTGCATGCATTTCATTAGGCCCATCAGCTCCCCGTGGGATACGGGTTGAGTATCAGGTGCCTCATTCGATCAGCTCCGTTTGATTGAGCCTTGATCTCACATACATCATCATTCATGTCACTCGATCGGCTCCGTTTGATTGAGCCTTTATCTCATATACATCATCATTCATGTCATTTACTCATCCAATGTGGTTTGTGTTTTGTTATATATATATGTTTGCTCACATGTGATTATTGCACAAATTTTCAATATTAAATACAACAAGAAATTAATAACAATGTTTTATCAAGGTTCACTCGCCAACTTTTGTTGACCCAAAATATCCCCCGTTTTACACATGATACAGGCGATCCAGTTGAGGCAAGAAACACATAGGAAGGCCTAGAAGAATAAATCAGTTTAAGCTTTGGATTGTTTTACTTAGTTTCATTTCCTTGTAATTGTATGGATGTGATTTGAATATTTAAGTTGTAATTTAAATTTAATAAATATGAAACATTTTAGTAAACATCATGAGCTTTGGTGATAACCCAATTATGCCCCGACTCTTATTCCGCTGCGGGTCGGGTGTGGACAGTAGAAGTATTAGGTGTACTAATGGAACTGGGAGCAACAGATGGGCAAGCTGAATTAGTGGTTGGAGGAGTAGGATTTGGTTCAGTAGTGTGAATGTGGTCCCGATGGTACGGTGAGTAAGTCTTGGTTAATGAGTGTAGGTGAAATAGAAGAAGGAAGTAGGTCGGATGGGCTTGGGTCAGATGGGCCGATGGTGGTATCACATAGAGGGCAAGGATCGGATGAACTTGGATCAGAAGTGGAAGGTTGTTTGGGTGGGCGTAAATTAGTGGATAGATTTGGATTTTCGGGTGAGCTTGTTTTTGCGGGTGGGCATGGTTTTTCGGTTGAGGTTGGTAATGTGGAACCAGAGGTATCATCACAAAAGGTTGCAAAAAGGTTGCAAGTTCAAGATGTGTGAGATCCATTTGACCAGTAGAGCTTTTAAATGGGAAACATGTCTCATTGAAGCGGGCATGACAAGAGATAAATATCCGTGAAGTGGCTGGATCTAGACAACGATACCCCTTATAATGTGTGCTATAACCAATGAAAACACATGGGAGACTGCATGGTTCAAGCTTATGTTTGGCATAGTCACGTAAATACGGGAAAACTTGACACCCATATACCCGAAAATTATTATAATGAGGCGTTTGGTTGAAGAGAAGTTGAAATGGAGACTTGTTGCCAAGTATAGGAGACGGCACCCGGTTGATTATATAACTGACTGAAGGAAATGAATCAACCCAAAATTTAGTTGGAACATGAGCGTTAAATAACATAGCAAGACCGGTTTCAACAATATGACGATGCTTGCGTTCTGCATGTCCATTTTGTTGCGGCGTGTATGGACACGAGTAACGGTGAGAAGTCCCATTTGCCTCAAAAATTTTTCGAACCGTGTGATTTACAAATTCGGTTCCACCATCACTTTGGAAAATTTTTATCTTCCTGAGCATTGAGTTTGAACAAGTTGAATGAATGCAGGTAAAACCGTATAAAATTCAGTTTTAGTTTTGAGTGGATAAAACCACGTAAACTTGGAATAATCATCAATAAATATGACATAATAGCAATATCCATCCGTAGAGGTAACAGGAGCCGGTCCCCACAAATCACAATGAATTAAATCCAACGGAAAAGATGCACGTTTATCATTTAAACGAAAAGATAATCGTTGCCCCTTGGCAAGTTGGCACGAAGTGCAAATAACAGGTTTGGGTAATGAAGAAGTAACAAACAAAAAACCACACTTGTTCAAATTTGAAATAACATCAAAAGAAACGTGGCCTAAACGAGCATGCCATAACTCGTAAGAGGCCTTATTGGAAGCAACAGCAAAAAAGGCTTGAGGACCATTCTTGAGCACATACAGTCCATTAGCGCATATCCCTCGAGCGAGTACCTGCTTTGTTTTCCGATCCTGAATGTGAAAATAATGTTGAGAAAATAAAACATCAACATGATGATCAGCAGTTAACTTGCTTATGGATAATAATTTCTTTGTTAGATTCGGAACAACAAGCACATTACGTAGATGGATATTATTGCAAAGTTTATATGACCCCATGTGGGTAATAGGAAGTTCCTTGCCATTTCCAACAACTACTGTATTATTACCTTTATATGGAGTAGTTTGATGAAGATTTTCTTTAGCCGGAGCCATATGGTCAGTTGCCCCAGAATCACCTGTCCAATCTGGTTCGTCATTGTTAACATGACATTGAGCATAGAATGCTTGTGCTAGGGAGGCATCCGAGGAAAGAGGTTGGGTAGCATAGGTACGAAGATCAGGGCATGCCGATGTATAATAGCCGTTTGTTCGGCATAATTGGCAATGAGGTGGTCGACGACTACTACCACGACCTCGACTGGAAGACCCACGTGAATAGTTGCCTCGGTTTGAAGAACCACGACTCCGAATATTAGCAGATGGAGCACGATTGTTTTGAACATAAAACGCAGCCGGAGGAGTATTGGTACCATGCAAAGATCGTAAAATCAATTCATGGCTCTCTGCATGCACAACAAGATCCTGAAACGCAGGTGCGAGTTTGGTTGCGCGAAGAGCAGTAGAGAAAACTTCAAAAGATGGGCCAAGTCCACATAAAAACCAGTGGAGTTTATCAATATCAGCGACCAGATGGCCGATAGCTGCAAGTTGTTCACATAAAGTTTGAAACGACGAGAGAACTCAGTTACCGTAGATGTACCTTTAGTAAGTTGTCGAAGAGAGTCTCGGAGAGACTGGATGCGTTCCACAGACGCATTGCTGTATGCATTCTCGAGTGCAGTCCAGATCTGACGTGCACTAGTAAGGCCGAGAACTTCGACGGCGGCTCCTTCGGTCATAGAGGAGAGAATAAGCAGAGCAGTCTTCTGATCTGTTGTTGTCCAAGACACAAATTTTGGGTTTGGACTGGTTTTATTTTCGGCTGTAAGTGTTTTCGGTGGTGGGGAAGACGAGCCATCGATGTGAGCCGAGAGATTATGATGGGCGACCAGAAGATTCATGTGGTCATACAAGATAGTTGGCAGCAGACAATTTGATTGGGGAAAAGTGAGAGGTGGAATTCAAGGAAGAAAGGTTTTCTGCATGGGAAGCCATGGAGAAACCAGGAAGAAAGGAGAAGAATGAGGGTAATGAACGAAAGAAGGGGAGGAAAAAATTAGGCTGATACCATGTTAATGATTTGAAAATCAACCTCAATATTAGATTGAGGGATGAGTGATCTATATATAAGGAATGATTACAAAATAATCTCCCATTGAGGAGAGTCAAACACAAAATAAAGAAAAGATATGAATACAATAAATACAGAATCGTTTACTTAATAACGTAGCACAGGGGAAAAACGATCATACTCCCACCACATAGCTTGGGGAGAAAAGTTGAGTATACTCCCGCCGCGTATCACAGGGGAAAACCTGTTATTGATATTCGCTTTTATGGTTTTTAGTGAGTCAAGTCGATAACTACCAAAGTCACGCCGAGTAGCACGGGGAAAAAGATCAAACTCCCGGGCGTAGGTAGAAAAGCCTTTTTTTAAAACGTTATTATTGGAATCTTATCGATCTTCATTTTTATGGTTTCCGATGAGCCGAGCCGAAAACGACTAAAGTCACACCACTTACCACGGGGAAAAATGATCAAACTTCCGCCGCGTAACGCGGAATAAAAACTAGTCAAGTATTACCAAAGGATAAGAAAAAAGGAGTAACTATTCTTTACCATTCCAAGACAGTGATGAGAACACCAGCCCAAAGTGGCAAAGACCCATTAGTCAAAATCTTGAGAGCAATTGCACTCCCAATGACCTCTTGAATATCAGCTCCAATAAGCGCCAATTCAGCCATGACCCACAACAACTTCCCAGCCCAATTCGGGTACTCTTCCCTACACAGTTCAGCCAAATGTCTCCCAGTTGCTACACCAAGCCGAGCCAAAAGAAGCTGAACAAGCAGCCCAATACCAGTCGTCCACAAAAGCAACCATAGCAGTGAGTAACCAGCAATCGCACCCGCCTGAAGATCACCTTCCAGGTTACCCGGATCCAAGAACGCTATGCTCATCAATAACCCAGGCCCGGTGAACAGCCATAGCTTCCGCCACGAGAACTGTGGCGTTGCATCGCTGTTGGAGCCGAGTAATTGCTGGTGGTGCTCCGAAGACATGACTAGTTTAACGTGTTATGCTGTCCCAACGACTACTAGAGTGCATGAATAATTTAGAAGATGGGGTGTTATCCTATTATTGATGAAAATGCAGGTGGGGACTACTCTCCATCATACAAAGAAGAATCAAATCATCATCTTGCGGTCCAACACAAAACGTATCCAATAAAACAAGATAATGGTACCAAATTGGCGAACAAAACAACTTATAATACAAAGTACCGCCATATCTTCATGGATCAGGATATCTAACTTAAAATCAATAATAATTTAAAGGGGTTGCGATGCGCAGCTTATTGCCCGTTTACCTGTCATTTGTTTGTAATTTGTTATTTTAGCATTTTAATGAATGTTACAGGAAAGTACATGTAAAAAAAAATATAAACGAAATCAGTTACTAAACACAAGCAACCAATTGATATTAATTTGTACTTCATAGTGGGGGGAATGTTATCTGCATTTATGGAACACTTCAGATCACAAGAAGTAACAAAGTAGGCAAATTCCTTGATTGAGATGATGTAAGATGAATCTATGACTTACTACATTAACGGTCATTGTGATTATGTTAAAGTATGTCCACCCGGTTCTGATCTCATCCCTATAATTAGAGGATAAGTGTAGGTTTCACCTACTATTTCATGCTACCCCATTCCCTAAAATGCGGATGAAACTTAGACCATATGGTGTGGAGAGGCTTGGGTTGGGAGCATGGCTCGACAAGTGACGAAGGTGGGATCCACAAAGTAATTTTGAAATCAAAGGGTAGCATGGCTTCGCCTGGCGTGGCCAGCCATATGGATTTTCCTTTTTTTAACTACTTAAAATTTCATTTAATTAAATTAACACACTAACTAAAATAAAAGATTGCATATACTATTTTTTAAAAGTACAAATAAAGTTTTTAAAAAACTACATAAAATTAAAAAAAAAACAATTACATAAAATTAAAAAAATTAAAACTTCATAACTTATCCATGTTATTTTTGCAAGATCTCTTTTTGATTTCCAACATCATTGCCAATTCTGCGCCGGTAAGGTGATTTACTATCATGGCAACAAACTTCATCTCTACAAACTTTTCTTTTTGAAATGTCTTTTTGTCGCGAGCCGCTAGGATATTTTTCTTGACCTCCATCTTTTGTTATTGGATGAAACTGAATGTGTCAATTTTCGTCTCAGTTTCTTCCAACTGGTCGGTGTACAACTCTTTACCCGAAGCCGAACTAGGGCCGAACCCGATCTACCTCTTTGAACCCGTTTTTTTGAAGTGTCTCAATCGGGTGGGCGGGAAGGAGAATCATCAAAATTATCCAAATTAAGAGCAAGCTCTTGATCACGAGCATCGGATTGAGCTTGGGACGAGGGTGTTCTTGCCCTTTTGGATGAGGTTGATTCGCTAGTAGTAAGGACTCTCGCCCATTTAGAAGCGTACCTACATACATCCCAACAATGCATGTACTTGAACTCGTGCTTCTTGTTTTTTCTATATGATACCATGGCATTCTTGATAAAATCGGCCTCGGTTTCACCGCTCCTTGGCGAGTTCTTCGCCTTATGGAAACAACCGTTAAACGTAATGACATGTGTATTTATGTCACCCACTTGGACGAGAGGCTATCATTTTCATGATACATCTTTGCATTGTGCATTTGCGTATGAAATGCTTCGTTTATGGAATCCCAAAACTCTTTGCGGTGACGTGAATTCCCTATTCCAAAAAAAATTAGGCATTATAAAAAAATTATAATAAAACTAAAAACAAAAGTATTGTTATATAAAAAATACCATTAATCGGATTTTCCGATATATAACATCTTGTCAAAGGAGTTTCCTCTTGAGGCATCCACTTTATTTGTGTTTGTTGAGCGGCCGCTAGTGCTTTCTCTTCATCCATTTTTTTGTGCTTCTTTTTTTGGCCGATTTGGATGACGAACCACCAATGTCTTGCGGTTGTGTTTTGGGCACGGAATCGGGTTGGGAAAGGTTAGTTGGAATAGATGAATCGTCGTATGGAAAGTTCGTGAATACACGGTTTCCTATATACGATGCGAATCCAGCTAGATCGGGACACAGTGAGTATACTAAACCGTGTGGATGGCCACGTGTAAGGGGTATTTGGGTCGGGTTTGGTGGTTGACGGTTTTGTGAGGAGCTAGGGTTCGGGTTCTCTTGGTAACCAGGGGTTGGTTGGGTCAAGATTTCGATTAAATGGATGCATTGTAGAATATTAAGTGGGTTAAATTTATATATATATATATATATATATAATATAGGGTGAGGTTATTGTAAGAAAATATAAAAGTGTGAGAATGATAAGAAAAAATCTAAACCATTAGATATTTAATCTAATGGTTGAGATTATAGTGCCAATTCTGTAAATAGTGTTGACTATTAAATTAACTAATTTTTTAGATTAAGGGTATAAAAGTAAATTTAACATTTTCAAATTAAGAAACTAACATTAATGCACATGCAAAGTTCCCCCCTTATTTTTTAAACGTCAATAACTTTTTATACGTAACTCTTTTTAAAAAAAAATTACACCATAATAACGAGTGTTTTTTTATCTTTAATATGAGTACCATATTGATATACTTATGTAGAGAAAAAAATTACATCTCGCTTGGATGTTTTAGTCCATTGTGTTTTTCTATGTTCATACAATGGTGTTTTCTATTCTTCGTAAGATGTATGCCTTCAATATACATGATGTGGTGTTTTTATGAGTTAAGGTGTTATTCCTGTTATATTTAATGTGAGGACAAAGGTCATTGCATTGCTTTGGTTTTTGGTGTATTCAGTAGGTTTCTGTTGCCTTCAAAAAGTTAGGGTGTTATTTCTGTTTTTATATATTTAGGGTGTTATTTCTGTTTTGATTTTGATTAAAGTGTTGACTGGTGTGTATATTAGGGTGTTATTTCTGTTATATTAATGTTGGGGTTTTCTTTATAAGATGTGTGCCTTCAATATAACTGTTGTGGTGTTTTTATGAGTTATGGTGTTATTTCTGTTATATTTATGTTCTTTATAAGATGTATGTCTTCAATATACATGTTGTGGTGTTTTTATTAGTTAGAGTGTTGTTTATGTTATATTTATGTTCTTTATAAGATGTATGCCTTCAATATACATGTTGTGGTGTTTTTATGAGTTAGGGTGTTATTTCAAATTCGAAAATTCCTAAAATAACTGTCAAAAATCGGTTGCATATATTCATTCCACAATTAGATTTTATTAGTTAAATTACACTTATACCCTTAAACTACCAAAATAAAAAGGGACACATGTCACCTCCAAAATCTTACTTATCCTTCTTACACTTTTAAATTTTCTTACATGAACCTCTACCTATATATATATATATATATATATATATATATATATATATATATATATTTATATATATATGTGGAGATAGAAGGTGAGAAGTAGAGAAATGGTAAAAATGTGAAAAAATGGGTGAGTATGTATAATGTTTAAAAAAGAAATAATTTTTTTTAAATAAAGTAGCCATTGGGCAACGGCTAGCCCAAACGGTCATCTCTCCCCAACAAATCCAAGCCAACCACCTCATCTCCCCCCTCCCCTCTCTCCACGCCAGGCTTCAAAGCCACGCCAGCAAGGCAACGCCGTGGCCAACGCTGGTCGGGTATGGCTAAGCCAGCATTGTTTGGCATCCCCCGCCCCAACCAATGCCCCACACCACGCAGTCTTAGAGACTCGCTTGCACTTCCCTATATTTAGGGACTCTCTCTCTTGTATATATTTTGTTCATCTTGCAAATGGAAGAAAGAGAAAAAAAAATAAAGAAATAAGTATGCGGTTTTCATAATGTGAACAAAGTTTAGAGATAAAAGTGATATTAAGTTAAATAAAAGGAGGAGAATGAGAAAACAGATGTGAATGCTCTTATGTGAACTAATCAAGGAAGGAGAGAGGGTTACAATAGACGCCATTATATTTTTGCATCTATGAGTGTTCAGTCTTCAAAGTGGACTCGAAAAACTCTAAATTCTATATAAATTCTAGACTCGAATTCGGTCTTGTATACCCATATTCGATTCGAAACTCAAATTCATATTATGTATTTTATTTTATATATACACATAATTATATAGGGTTAAGTTCATTACAAAACCACTAAAAACTTGAAAACCGAACAAATTACTACCAATAAATCAAATTTTTTTATTTTCACTTTTCGTTTCCTCTAATTATAAGATTAATATTGTAGAAAAAAGAATAAAAGTTAAAAAAAAAAGTAGATTGACGAACTACATATATGTAGTATAACACCTCGTAAATTTGTGTCCGGTAATATACCAACACGTGTCCATACTCTCAATTGTGCCTAATATTGGTCGAGAGGGACTATTTTTGTCAATAAATGAAATATGAATATGGAGGGACTAAAGGTGTCAACGTGCTGAAACTATGCCTTTGAATGACCCTTTACGGTGTCCGTACTCTCAAATGAGCCACTTGTTGGATGAGAGGGGCCATTTGTGAATTTATATAAAAGTTAGACATTTGAGGGACCAAGGCGTCAACATGTTAATTTATACCTCTGAGTGACCCTTTAACAAACCGAGAGCTTGATAATGTTCGGTCATACTCTCGATTGTGCCAAAAATTGGCTATGAAGAGCTAAACATGCTAATATATAAAGTATGGAGGTTAAGGGACTAAATGTGCTAAGTTACAAAAATTAATTTTGTTGGCTTGTTACCCACACAAAGTTGCCAAAAACCATTAACTCGAAACCAGGGGCTTCAAGACTGCTATGCCACATTCTGGGACACTTGTCCTCACCCTCTAACTCATGCTAACACCTGGAACCACCTCCTTCAAGCTCTAACACTATAAATAGAAATGTTTGCAACACTTTAAACTTACACCTTCTTGAAAAACAATACTCCTCTCATCACTTATGGAGGTTCCTGGTCCTTAGGAGCTTCCCATTCAAGTTTTTTTTCTTATGAGGATCACTTGTAACTGCTCCTTTCAGCTACATTTTCGTTTACTAGGCTTTTAAAGTCAAAAGTCAAGCAATTTCGATAATTGCTTTGACTTTTGGTTTAGACCTTTATGGTCCAGCCATTTTTCGAATCGAATATGGCTACGTGGTCATAATTAGGTAGGTGTTAATCCCTCAAAAGGGCACCTCTCGAAAATCACGTTTACCAGGTCAATTGACGAGTCAAAATTTTAATGTTTAAAAAGTCAAACGGGTCAGATTTCATAAATGTTATAATATGATTATGTATATGTTCTAAAATATGTGTTGACACTTAAACAAGTTGGTGATAATTATTAGAACATGTGGGAACATGTTCGGCTCGTCAATTCCAGTTTTAAGGACGGTTCGCAACCGAAAGTCGCGAAGTTTGAATTCTGCTTTGACTTTCGATTCTGACCCGATTTAGATTAGTTTGCTACTGGTTTAAGGTTGCATTATGATCATAATTTAATGTAGCATAACCCTCTGAGGTTATAATACGTGATCATAATCGTATTCTGAGTTTTTGTACAAATTTCGATATTATGCCATACTTTGACTGAAATGTCCTTTTTGCAAGAAATAAGGTTTTAATCAATAACGAACTTGCAATGACTTATGTACTAATATGTTAATGTAATTAACATATTTTGATGTTATTAAACTGATCATAAACTGAATTTTCATATAACCTCGTAAATTGTTTTTTAAAATGACCAAAGTGCCATTTAGAATGGTTTTAAACTTAATTTATCATATCAAACTCATTACCTACTGATATAATATCATAACTGAATTATTTTGGGATATCAAATCAGTTCATAATCTAAGTTTTGACTAAAGATCGCAAATGTCGTTATTTATTAACCAAAACGCCCTTTTGGCGCATAGTATGGTTTTTAACCATAACTATCAATCAAAATTTATCATCTAATGTTGTTATAACATAATTAAAGTGTTTTCACAGAAGGTACTTGATCATAACCCTGATTTTTATGCAAGTTCGTAAACTATGTCACTTAATGACTAAAATGCCTTTGTGACGCATATTTTGATTTTAAAACCTTAATGGTCATATAAGTATATAAGTTGATAACCTACTGATGTTACAACATATTTAAAGTATATTGGCATATAGAACTTGTTTATAACTCATCCGACTACCCGGTATCGCTTTTATGCGTACAATTAAGCGTATGTAACTAATTTACGTAAGTTTACCGAAACGGGTCAGATCTTATCATTTTACTTCAAATTCCAAAATGTATATTGCTTACCCATATTATACAAGTCTTAGTACTTGTTAGGTTTAAACCACATTCTATTCCGGTCATCGCTTAATCAAGCGTATCGTACCGTTTTCGTTAATTTAAGTTAAGCGGTCCAAGTCTACAACTTAAAAAGGACCCGTAGACATTCTAATTGGTTATTTAAACCATTCATTCCAGACTAGGGTCTTCCGGTAAATTGCAACCAACGTCAGTTAATTGATTACGGCTGAGCTGTTTACAATTGTTGCATATTAAGACGAGTTTTAGTCCAAGTATATACTCTTAACCTATTTTCCCTATACGGGCTTGGGATACGGTAAACTATTACCTCTTGGTCGGGTATGGGATCATATGTCGGATTGTGACTAGAAAATATGCATAACCAGTTTTAATCTGTTTTGTCTGATACTTAAACATTGGGGGTTAACGCGACCGTGTCCTGGATATCCTCGGCTCATTTAAGTTGCTAATGGCCACGACTAAGCACGAGGTGTAGGCATACACCTGACAGATTCTAATGCTATTTTAAAATGTTTCTTACCTATATTGGGGATACCCCCTTTGTGGGTTAAAGTGGTGTGTCTGTTAATCTTGTTATTTGGTTTCTGCATCGGGCCCCATATGTATTGACAGACATGTAAATCTGTATACAAGATTATTATGATTGTCCCGAGTTATTTATGAAAATACATGTGCCTTGTGCACTTTAATCAATTTTGAAATATTTTCAAAAAGAGTCTGTTATTTATATTTACCAGTGTAAGCAGACGTATCTTCAAAAGACTAAGTGACAGGATGCAAGGTTACGAAATAGGCTGGAGGTGCCTGGTAATGCTTAAAGAGGAATTTGCAACTCCCTTGTATAGAAGCCTATAGTCTGTTTATTTCATTTTATAACTTTTTGATCCGCCTGTGGATCTTTTCATATACTATCCGTTTGTATAATATTTTAAACATTCGGACATTTATATTGTAATAATTTAAATCCATGACTTTCGCTGTGCTATATTGTGTATTCATATCAATTATGTCACATATTCCCCAACCGGGCCCACAGGGCGATGTGAGACATATCGAGGTGTGACATGTAGCTTGCAAAAGTACATGATGGAATGGGTTTTAAATGTTTAAATGTTAAAACTTATGTGTGATTATGTGTTTAAGTGTGTGGAATAGTTTAACTATGAGATATTGATGATTTGTAGGTTAGAACATGAAGATAGGAAGCAATTTGGAAGGCGCAAGAGGCTTCGAACGGAAGAAAAATGAAAGAAACAAGAAACAACAACAGGCTTCTAACGTAAGCTATGCCGTCGACTAGGGGTGTGTAAAAAACGAATTAACTGACCAATAACTGAATTAATTGACAAAACCAAACCATATCAAGGGGATCGACTGTGGTTTGGTCGATAGTTGTTTTCTTGTTTATTGTGCTTTGCTTATAAATACAAGCCTCCTCCAACATTTTTCACTCAACCTTTTTGCTCATAACACTTTCAAGTACACATATATTAATATATCTCTAGTTCTCTTGATATATACACACACCCAAACAAGGAAAGATTGAAGATCAAAGATCGAGAGCAAAAAGAAGATGTTGTGCTTCAAGTTATTCAATTTCTTGTAATTGTAAATGTTATCACTAACATGTTGAGTAATACCTTTGTAAGGGGTCTCACTATTTTTGGTGATTGTTGTAAAACACTATCTTGAGATAGTGTTATGAGGAAGGTCACTATCGAGATATGGTGATTTGTAAGAAACATAAAATGAGTCACTTAGGGTGACTAGTGAAGAAGGTGATCACTACCTTGGATTAGTGAATAAACATAAAGACACTTTATTGTGATTATGTGTTAAAGAAGGTGATCACTAAAGTGGACTAGTGAGGAGTTTGCATCAGTGATCTCTTCCGTTCAAGAGAAGATTTTAGTGGAAAAAACTCTCAATTGAAGAATCGAAGCGAGAACGTAGAGTTGCTCAATTAACATTCAGTTGAACATCTATAAATCGGTTTTTTTTTTACTCTTTAACTCTTTACATTTGTTATCTATTAACATTATTGAGTTTTAAACAAAATTAAACCATTCAAGTTACTTTCATTCTGAGAAAACCTATTCAACCCCTACTCTCATATTCTGCAAATGGTATGAGAGCAAGTTGCTCTCATTTTTTAAGCAAAGTTAATTTTTTTTTTCAAAACTTGAGTCAAATATTCATGGCTCAAAACTATGTAAAAGGGAATTCTACAATTGCATCACCTTTGTTAGACAGTGGGGAGAGTTTTTGCTATTGGAAACAATGTTTTGAAACCTATGTTAAAGCTAAAGACATAGATCTTTGGTAAATCAATTGAAGAATCGAAGCTAAAGACATAAGGAGTGTTCCCGCACCTAGAGATACTTGGACAAGTGAAGATAAGAAGATGATTTCCAAGAATTTTGAAGCTAAATCAACTTTTTATCATGTTTTACCAAGAGGTGAATATGAAAGGTGCAAAACCGTTAATGAAGTTTGGAATACTCTTCTTTTGTAACCCACTAAGATTACCCTCAAGTAATAGTTAACAAGATTGAATTACTTGTACATCAATGTCAATATGAGCAATTAATTAAATACTAATAAATATGAAAGGGCTGATAAGGGTTATTATGCTAGATTAATTTAATATTATTGTTACTAGTCTTAAAGTTACTCCTACTAGTTATCTTAACAAACGTTATGTAAGAAAATTTTTGAAAATAAATATTCCTTAATTGTGAATAGATGAAATCATGAAACCGTTAATTATAATAGTGATAAAAATGACTCTTTTATAACTTTTTAATGATTTTAAATTTATACTAACCATTTTTATATGTTTATTAGTTTTTTTATTTTATTTTAAGTTAGGTTATTCATGCTCATGTTCATATACTTTATTATGTTGTTTCTGAAAGTTTATTATTATTGTTATCTAAGCTTTTGAATAATTAAATGGAAAGAAAAGGATAGTTGGTACGAATAAAGTTATGATTGCATAATACCATCGCATCCCCACCTTATATAAAACTTAAGCAACAAACAAGAAAATGGTACACATAGATAAGCAAAACAAACAACATATATATGATACAAAAGTAGCACCAAAAGACTCATTGCCACGTTTTCAGTCTTCTTTTGTGAATGTCCTTTAGCAGCAACTAATTATTTACAACTTTAGGTTTGAACCTAAGCATACTTATCTATCTTTCATTCTTTCTATTTATTGCAATTATAAAAGGATTACTAAGAGTATGTTTTTTAACAGCATTTAAATCACAGACGGATCACTGGAGTATTATCGTGATATCAATAGAACCACCCGATCATATTTGATTGAAAATCACGGGGCTTGAAGGTGTAACTAAAAATATTATCATAAGCCTCACTACGAGAGATTGGCCGAAGAACGCATGTTATTTGATTTGATTGGATTGACTTTTTTCTATTTACATTATATATTTGTTATTCATTTGAACTTTGAAATATGTTATTTTCATTTGGTGTAATGTAAAATTAATTTTGTTTATATCATTTTTTAAAAAAAAATTACCCACTGACTAAATTATTCGCAATATGTTAAAGAAAAGTTCATCTTAGATCCGTTGATGAAACTTGAAAGGACAACAGTGATCTGATCCGTTGGTGAACGTTTTGTTGCTGAAGTTCATATCGGTGATCCGTTGAAACTATTGATCATAAATCCGTGGATAAAATCTGTATTGACTTCTGGTTTCCCCATGAAACTTCAAGAATGGATTACTGACGAATTCTACCTTCATTGACGGATCAATATGCCGGTGAAAGTACTCTGATTTGTAGTCTAGGTCGTAATTTAGATAGAACGCTTTAACTCGGTTCAGTTAGGTGAATCTAACCGATTCTTGTTCTTACAAAATGGAATTGGATTTTAGAATAATTAATTTTGTTTCAAGGCACCACAAAGAACCTATGAACTCTTCAAAGAGTGTATAGTGAACCTTCCTGTTAAAAATGAGATTTTGCCTAACTAGTGTAGTAAGGAAATTCTGACTATCTATTTGTGCGTTTGTGTGTACCGCTCAGAAAAACTTGATTTAACACCACATGACAAGCATTTACCATTTGAGGTTGCAAGGATTCAACCTCGTATGGAGACCATTATACACCACTGTGAGACACACAAAGAGAGACCTCAACTACTAAACATTCTCCAATATTAAGACCATTTATGTAGAAAGTCTCATAAATGGAAATACTAAAACTGCAAGGTATGATTGGAGCCTCTCAGGGGCTTCATTGTAACACTTCAACGTCACGTAGATGACATATAAGATAAGGGGCTCAATTGCATTTTTTACCCTGGTATGGTTTGAAGCCCTGCAATCATTACATAATAATTAATTTTAAATTTTTTAATTCTATTAAAAGTAAAGAATAAATAAAATTACTCCCAAATAACAAAAATAAAATACAATTTAAACAACTAAAAAAATTAAATCCTAGTTTATAAAAAAGATATAAAAAAATTACATAACCAAAATAATAAAAGCATACTACTCGTCGTCGTTGTTGTTATTTAGCATGTGATCCAACCAAAGATGTTTGACCAAATCCGATCAAAGATCCAAATGTGCGTCTCTCCTTAGTATCTTAAGGCGAATTTCTTCTATCTCGGCATAGATTGGGACTGGGTTCTCCGGCTGCACGATTTCATCATATTCAGGACAAATGGCTTGACTTGAGTCATCCAAAATCATATTATATAATATAATGCAAGCGTACATTACATTTCATATTCTTTTTTTTTACTATAGGCGATGGTTGGACAATGATAGTCCATCACTTCTTTAACACCCCAAAGGCTTGTTCGACATCCTTTCTCGTTGACTCATATTTTTTTTCTTGTAGTACAATCATTTTTCATCATCAGGGCAAGAAAGACTTTTCATCAAGATGGGCCACTCCGGATATTTACCATCAACAAGATAATACTCGTATTTGTAGGCACATTGTTCGCATAAAATGATGAATCCGGTGCGGCCCCGTCTAGAACATCATCGAAAAGATTTGATGAATATAAAACTTGAAGATCCTTGTTTGAATCGGCCATGCCAACGTACGCATGTCAAATCCATAAATCTTGGGACGCGACTGCTTGTAGGATTAGGGTTGGATTATCATGATTACCTCGAGTGTGTTTGTCTTTCCAAGCAGTTGGACATGTCGTCCAATCCTAATGTGTGTAATTAAGGCTACCCAACATCCCAGAAAAATCATGTATTCCTTGATGGGCCGTATATAAAAGCATAATGTCGCTGGAGGTCGGATGTAACACTCTAAACGCGTTTTGACCCAAAATGACGCAGCGGAAATATGAACCATAAAATTTCTTCCTTATAATTATTCTAACGTATTTTAAACCATTTAAATCGACCTCTTTTAAACCATTTACATCATTCGTTCCTAACAAAGGTAACTATGTTACATATGATTGCAATTATGTGACCACTTCTCCGTACAATCCTTGATCTTCGACTCGATCCTCGATGGTTTGTCCATCATGATAGTCCGACTATCTGCGGTCACCATATATAACCAACATGTTAGTAAATGGTGACATCATATATTTTTAATTAAAATCATGAAAATGAATTGTCCACATAGCCATCAATCATTGTATAAAAACTCCAATAGGATATTCTTCGAATTTATTCCTTATGCCGAGCCTCAAACCTTCGAGAGCCAAATTCTTACTTACCTGCATTCCCAAATTCATCCTCAACAACAAACAGTTAGCAACACATATCCTCTAACATATTGAAGACTCTCATCTTCACATAAGCACATAACATTGAACTACATTCATTGGACTACATTATGTATAAACACTGTCATATATACACATATTTACATACATGTTCCATACATACATCTCACAATAACATCGACACCTAATTCTTTCACTCTGCAAATATATACCTTCAGATGTGCGTTCAAGTCATATTCACTTATCCATATTCAATCATATTCACTCCACCTTGGTTTCGATTATTCGAACATATAAACATCTTCATATACTTAAATACGAAGTGAGTTCAGGAATTCACTTACCTTAGCGTCCGTATTTGCATCTGTACCTTGCCTGCTTTTGACCCGTTAGCCTTCCATGCTTACATCCACTTTGACATGATTCCTACACTTTCATGTCGTAGCATTCACATTCTTATTAGTATACATGATTGTACATGTTAACGATCATATCGAATGCATATCTCACATTTGACTTTCATTAGTCAATTCCACATTCCCACAATCATATCTATTCAAACTTATATAATTCATCATGTCATCATTCATAACACATATTGATATAAACACACACGATATGACTTTCTAAAATCTTACAACTGTGACAACAAGTCTAACCATGCTTCTTGCGCAGTTGACTTTTAGGAAGTCAACAGTCCTACTTACCCCTCTCAACATATGAACATGTACTCATATTAACATAATCGACCATACTATTGGTACCATTTTCATTTCATAACATGGTGTAGGGGACACATACCAAAACATGATCAACTCATTTCATAACATTTGTGAACAACTTCTTAAGGGTGAACTAAGTGAACTAATCTTGGCCTTTGAACATTTTTTAGATTAAAAGGGTAAGATTGACATTTGTCAAGTACTTTCAATTAAAATCCTTTAATTTTCTCATCTATTAACTCTCTCTCTCTCTTTCTCTCTCATTTTTAATTATTTCTCTATTATTTTAATTATAAGAGATTAAAGGGCTAATGTTTATTTTTAAATAAATTCTTATGTTCTTTTTAAAATTAAATATTAAACCTAACTAAATTATGTTTTTTTACATACATGTATACAGGTCAGTATATACAAGACGTATACACTTGTGTATAATTACATCTTATTCTCACAGGTCGGTATAAACCAGATTTATACACATTTGTATTATTCAACTACATATGTGTATAACTAACAATTGAGTATCTTGTATAAATTGATAGTTAGCGAGATTGTACACATGTGTATAAACTAACATCTATGTATCTTGTATAAACTAATACTATCGAGACTGTACACATGTGTATACACTAACAACTGTTCATCTTGTATATACAGAAACTAGCAAGATTTTAGGAATTTTGATTATATTGTTTAATAAATGCAATTAACAAAAGACGCAAATATCCTTCTGTCAATTAATTTAAAGGGAAGTTACAAAATTATAATTACAATCTTGCCATTGTTTAAAAATCTCTAGATGATATAATCCAATGACTAAGATTAGTTCACACAGGTCACTCTCAACCTAGTGATCACTCTAGAATCCTATCCTACATATACATGTATAGTCAATTCAACACGTACTAACATCTTCGTAATCCTTAGATTGACAACCACATTCAAGGTTGCAATTTACATAATTTCAACATCATCATTTACTAAGTTCGCAAGCTATACACTTATCACACATCCATTTCTAAATTACCATTAAGCAACTAGTTCGACGCATGGTGTGCACCACCATTCAAGCATGTAATGCAAGCCACTAATGCATACTTCTATAAATCTTGAACTTCAAACAAAAACCTTCACATGGATTAATTCAACACACCTTCCTCATGTGATTTTGCTAACTAATACATCATAATTACAATATATATACATATATATAGACATATATATATACATATATAACTACCTATTAGTTGTATGCAATTTCACATATTATTATCATTTAGACATTTCATCATACACTTGGTATGCACACCACTTTCTAAGCATAATATAAACCCATTCATGCTTTGATTCCCACTTTTTACATTCATCTTATCAACACAACTATAATCAAATAAATTTCACACAATACTTTAAACTAACTAACATATGAAATCATACATCGCATAATTCATCAAATTTGCAATAGGATTAGTCATGGGTGACACACCTATGTCACCATCTTCATAATTCCAAATGGGTTTTACTTCCAAACACACATGTTCTATATGATGATTTTAACACATAAACATGCATAATTTCATATCAATTTAAGGATTTGATCATAACCCATTTCTAAAAAGATCATCATATTAGAATCTACAACTTACCAAGTGACTTATAGGACTAGATGATCATGAATTAAGACTCATGCATGCACTAAATCACCAATTTCCCTTCCAATTTGTTGAATTTTGTCATTGAAGCTTCAAGAGAGTATGGTCTCTCTCTTCTCTCCCTCTGAACTCGTTCCACACACACACACTAGCACCTTCTCTTTTTCTTTTATTTCTTTCTTTCATTTATTTATATAAATACATCTTTCTAGATGTGCATTTCCAGCCCTTATAGTTTTATTAGTTTGCATGTTTACCTCTACCACATTCTTACACTTAAAAGTTAACTTTGTATTTAACTAGGTTAAGTATCCCTAGTTACCCAACAGCATGCCAAACCATTTAAACATACACCCAATAATCAAAATATGGATATTGGGGTGTTACAAATCTACCCTCTTTAAAAGAGGTTTCGTCCCCGAAACCGTTCTCATTCCTGCTAGACCTATTCTACTTTTACCTTTTTATCTATTCATGATGCTTACTACAACATGAGTACATTCGAGATCTTGGCAAAAGTTTTATTCATGCATAAACGTAATTGTACGCATTGTTCCGACGTTCTTAAATCAAGCAAAAATTACTTTCATAATCACATAAAGTTGGAATCTTATCCAGAGCTCTTATTAGTGTCTATTTTAATTTTTTCATGCTAGTTCCTAGCACACATCATCACTAGTGGTTCATTCGTTGAATTTATTCCAAGTGTATACTTTCAAAATTTCATTCCCAGAAATTATGGGTTCACATAATTCTTATCACAAACATTCTCGAAGTACCAAGCGTAACATACTTTAATCTATGCATGCAACTTTCTATTATTTATTTTTTTGTACATTCACTATTGATATTTAGGTTAACCAGATTGTAACCACTGTTTCCGTTAGGATTATAGTGCCATTCTAAAGCTTAACAAAGGTCCAGAATGGGTTTGGGAGCCTTGGTATAACAAAATAACAACATCAACGAAGTAATTCAGGGTAAGGCGTCGGCGACGGCCGTAGACTGCGTCGCCGACGGGGTCTAGATTTGAGCATCGCTGAATTACTTGCATAGACAGTAGTTTAATGCGTCGGAAATTAAGAGTGGCATCGTCGACGCCCTTTCTGGTCTGCAACGTTGTTTCAGCTCAAACAGCTTAAAAATCCATTTTCTAGCCACGTTCCATCCCGAAATGATTTCTTGAAGTACCATAATCTCCTGTAACCATCCATAACGTTCCTACCCAGGTTATTATAATGGAATACCCCTAATTTATTCATGTTTCCAACTCCAAATATAACATTGAAGTTTCAAAATACTTACTTGTATTGCGTCTTGGAACGAACACACATTTGCGTGAGCTTTCGGTTTGAGTTCAAGTACTCTACTTATTCGTACTTGTCAAGGATTAATCATCATTTTACAGCTACTATCGTTACTTATACCATGCATACCTTTAAGTTAGCCTCAACCTATCTCATTCATACCACTACACAATTAGCCTCCTTGACGCACAACTTACCCTACTAGGCGAGTATGTCTCATGAGCACTTTGTGCGAACGTTTAACCAATACCCTAAACTTTTACTTAAAACTTTTGGAGTTATCCTCCTCCTAACATAATTTCCTTCTTATATTACCCATTAAAGCAAATCATTCAATATACCAATTCTTACTCATAATTGCGAGCTAAACATTATACTATCCTTGATTATATTGCATATAACCAACGGTCCGTGATCCGAACCGGCCTGATTCTTCGTGAGTTTATGTAATACTCGAATTTTATAGCATCCATTCAATTGTTGAGCTTCCGTCTGTGCTCATCTGTTCAACAATGTCTTGTTTAGATGAACATGGCCAACAAGCCCAACATCAAAGTTATCAATTCTTAATGGTACTTGCCATTAATACATTATTTTCAAGTATTTATTCTACTCGGTGTTTAAGCACCTACAATTCTTTTACAAATTTCTTACGTGTATGCTTATAACATATCACACATACCATTTCTGTGTACGATTCTTTCATTTTGTTAATTATTTTGCTAACTTTCTGCAGTTTGATTTTTCAAGGTCAAACTGGCACTTCTACTTATCGTGCATGTATTAAAGTACACGTTTGTACTTCTTTCTAAATCAAGCATACTTTCAGAACATGGTTTTAGCATTTCATGAGAAAGTCTTCGTTACTTGTAATTACTTATGCCGTTCATCCGGGTCCTAGCCCGTCATTCATATTAACTCTCATGTGTTATTTGTTAACATGCGCAACATGTAGTTTATCCAATATTTCTTTCCTTCAACTAAACTTTTCACCAATACTACAATAAATTCTTAAAGGGTTATACTTACTTCATGCATCATACCCTTCATGCTGTTTTACAATTACTTGCATTATAATTAATCATTCCAACTTCGTTGACCTTTCAGGAAGTTAAACTATTCTTATTTATGTTTTATTAATCACCCATAATCTATCTCACACGTGTTTTGTTCTTACTTACTTACTTAAGAATTCTAGTCTTCTCATTCTTACATATTACTCTTGTGTGTTAGATCCGTATTTGTCTACGGATATTAATCTTTCGCTCATACTTTGCTTTCTTTTATGTTTGAATCCGTCTATGGATTCAAACCTTCCATTCATACTTTTCGTTCTTTTATGTTTGAATCCGTTAGTGGATTCAAACCTTTCATTCTTACTTTTCGTTCTTTTTTTGTTTGACCGTAATTACTTACGAATTTAAAGCTTCATTACCTACTTTGATCCGTACTTACTTACGGATTCAAAGCTTTCATTCGTACATTCCTTTCTTACGTGTTTAGTCCGTATTCACCTACGGATTTAAACCTTTCATTCTTATTGAACACCCTCAATTTTTTTCTTGAGAGTCTTGTAACTTCTTTCACCCGCACGGTCACTTACCTTCCAATTCTACCAGACATACCTGTAATGATTATCATGGCGACACAAGTTTCATATGCTTCTTACGTACTGGCTAGGTACGCAATCCACATACTAGCCTCGTGCAATCATGTAGTCATCACCTTATGCTCGTAGATGTGGGTTTCAGTTCGTGCATCATCTATAAGACCTTACCAAGTCAATATCATTATCTTTCGCTTGAAAACCAACCCCGTGTTTCAGTCTAAATCCCGCTAAAGCAAAATTGACGGCATTCATTTATCATTAATCCTAGGTGATTTTGCTAACTAATACATCATAATTACAATATATATATACATATATATATAACATATATAACTACCTATTAGTTGTATGCAATTTCACATATCATTATCATTTAGATTTTTCATCATACACTTGGTGTGCACACCACTTTCTAAGCATTATATACAACCCATTCATGCTTTGATTCCCACTTTTTACATTCATCTTATCAACACAACTATAATCAAATAAATTTCACACGATACTTTAAACTAACTAACATATGAAATCATACATCGCATAATTCATCAAATTTTCAATAGGATTAGTCATGGGTGACACACCTATGTCACCGTCTTCATCATTCCAAATGGGTTTTACTTCCAAACACACATGTTCTATATGATGATTTTAACACATAAGCATGCATAATTTCATAACAATTTAAGGATTTGATCATAACCCATTTCTAAAAAGATCATTATATTAGAATCTACAATTTACCAAGTGACTTATAGGACTAGATGATCATGAATTAAGACTCATGCATGCACTAAATCACCAATTTCCCTTCCAATTTGTTGAATTTTGTCATTGAAGCTTCAAGAGAGTATGGTCTCTCTCTTCTCTCCCTCTGAACTCGTTCCACACACACACACACTAGCACCTTCTCTTTTTCTTTTATTTCTTTCTTTCATTTATTTATATAAATACATCTTTCTAGATGTGCATTTCCAGCCCTTACAATTTTATTAGTTTGCATGTTTACCTCTACCACATTCTTACACTTAAAAGTTAACTTTGTATTTAACTAGGTTAAGTATCCCTAGTTACCCAACAGCATGCCAAACCATTTAAACATACACCCAATAATCAAAATATGGATATTGGGGTGTTACAAATCTACCCTCTTTAAAAGAGGTTTCGTCCCCGAAACCGTTCTCATTCCTGCTAGACCTATTCTACTTTTACCTTTTTATCTATTCATGATGCTTACTGCAACATGAGTACATTCGGGATCTTGGCAAAGGTTTTATTCATGCATAAACGTAATTGTACGCATTGTTCCTACGTTCTTAAATCAAGCAAAAATTACTTTCATAATCACATAAAGTTGGAATCTTATCCAGAGCTCTTATTAGTGTCTTCTTCACTTTATAATGCTAGTTCCTAGCACACATCATCACTAGTGGTTCATTCGTTGAATTTATTCCAAGTGTATACTTTCAACATTTCATTCCCATAAATTATGGGTTCACATAATTCTTATCACAAACATTCTCGAAGTACCAAGCGAAACATACTTTAATCTATGCATGCAACTTTCTATTATTTATTTTTTTGTACATTTACTATTGATATTTAGGTTAACCAGATTGTAACCATTGTTTCCGTTAGGATTATAGTGCAATTCTAAAGCTTAACAAAGGTCCGGAATGGGTTTGGGAGCCTTGGTATAACAAAGTAACAACATCAACGAAGTAATTCAGGGTAAGACGTCGGCGACGGCCGTAGACTGCGTCGCCGACGGGGTCTAGATTTGAGCGTCGTTGAATTACTTGCGTAGACAGTAGTTTAATGCATCGGAAGTTAAGAGTGGCGTCGCCGACTCCTCGAGGGGTCGTCGCCGACGTCCTTTCTGGTCTGCAAATGTTGTTTCAGCTCAAACAGCTTAAAAATCCATTTTCTAGCCCCGTTCCATCCCGAAATGATTTCTTGAAGTACCATAATCTCCTGTAACCATCCATAACGTTCCTACCCAGGTTATTATAATGGAATACCCCTAATTTATTCATGTTTCCAACTCCAAATATAACATTGAAGTTTCAAAATACTTACTTGTATTACGTCTTGGAACGAACACACATTTGCGTGAGCTTTCGGTTTGAGTTCAAGTACTCTACTTATTCGTACTTGTCAAGGATTAATCATCATTCTACAGCTACTATCGTTACTTATACCATGCATACCTTTAAGTTAGCCTCAACCTATCTCATTCATACCACTACACAATTAGCCTCCTTGACGCACAACTTACCCTTCTAGGCGAGTATGTCTCGTGAGCACTTTGTGCGAACGTTTAACCAATACCCTAAACTTTTACTTAAAAATTTTGGAGTTATCCTCCTCCTAACATAATTTCCTTCTTATATTACCCATTAAAGCAAATCATTCAATATACCAATTCTTACTCATAATTGCGAGCTAGACATTATACTATCCTTGATTCTATTGCATAACCAACAGTCCGTGATCCGAACCGGCCTGATTCTTCGTGAGTTTATGTAATACTCGAATTTGATAGCATCCATTCATTTGTTGAGCTTCCATCTGTGCTCATCTGTTCAGCAATGTCTTGTTCAGATGAACATGGCCAACAAGCCCAGCATCAAAGTTAGCAATTCTTAATGGTACTTCCCATTAATACATTCTTTTCAAGTATTTATTCTACTCGGTGTTTAAGCACCTACAATTCTTTTACAAATTTCTTACGTGTATGCTTATAACATATCACACATACCATTTCTGCGTACGATTCTTTCATTTTGTTAATTATTTTGCTAACTTTCTGCAGTTTGATTTTTCAAGGTCAAACTGGCACTTCTACTTATTGTACATGTATTAAAGTACGCGTTTGTACTTCTTTCTAAATCAAGCATACTTTCAGAACATGGTTTTAGCATTTCATGAGAAAGTCTTCTTTACTTGTAATTACTTATGCCGTTCATCCGGGTCCTTGCCCGTCATTCATATTAACTCTCATGTGTTATTTGTTAACATGCGCAACATGTAGTTTATCCAATATTTCTTTCCTTCAACTAAACTTTTCACCAAATACTACAATAAATTCTCAAAGGGTTATACTTACTTCATGCATCAAACCCTTCATGCTATTTTTCAATTACTTGCATTATAATTAATCATCCCAACTTCATTGACCTTTCAGGAAGTTAAACTATAAATACATTCTTATTTATGTTTTATTAATCACCCATAATCTATCTCACCGTGTTTTGTTCTTACTTGCCTACTTAAGAATTCTAGTCTTCTCATTCTTACATATTACTCTTGTGTGTTAGATCCGTATTTGTCTACGGATATTAATCTTTCACTCATACTTTGCTTTCTTTTATGTTTGAATCCGTCTATGGATTCAAACCTTCCATTCATACTTTTCGTTCTTTTATGTTTGAATCCGTCAGCGGATTCAAACCTTTCATTCTTACTTTTTGTTCTTTTTTTTGTTTGACTGTACTTACTTACGAATTTAAAGCTTCATTACCTACTTTGATCCGTACTTACTTACGGATTCAAAGCTTCATTCGTACATTCCTTTCTTACGTGTTTAGTCCGTATTCACCTACGGATTTAAACCTTTCATTCTTTTTTACACCCTCAATTTTTTCTTGAGAGTCTTGTAACTTCTTTCACCCGCACAGTCACTTACCTTCCAATTCTACCAGACATACCTGTAATGATTATCATGGCGACACAAGTTTCATATGCTTCTTACGTACTGGCTAGGTACGCAATCCACATACTAGCATCGGGCTATCATGTAGTCATCACCTTATGCTCGTAGATGTGGGTTTCAGTTCGTGCATCATCTATAATACCTTACCAAGTCAATATCATTATCTTTCGCTTGAAAACCAACCCCGTGTTTCAGTCTAAACCCCCCTAAAGCAAAATTGATGACATTCATTTATCATTAATCCTATCTCGGGTGATCCCATAACATTTGTACTCATATTTATTAAAATTGTGCAACTGGGATCCGATAGTCAAATCACATGCTTTAGCGCTTGTTCAAGATCGCATCCTTGAATCTTCCTTCTTATTTTATCGAAGCTCACCCTTACACATACCACACAATTAGTTCCTTCATATAAGTGTGGTACATATACATGTTTTCATTCGGTTTTACCTTTAGGTGTTGATCGAGTCTAGGATTGTACGGTTCATATCACAAGAGCACGCAAGTTTGAGTTCAAGTTCATACCATTGTGTACTTTATTTCGCTTAAACCAGGGATCTGATACCAACTTGTAACACTCAAAATACTTTTTGACCCAAAACAACGCAATGGAAATATGAACCATAAAATTTCTTCCTTATAATTATTCTAACGTATTTTAAACCATTAAATCGACCTCTTTTAAATCGTTTACATCATACGTTCCTAACCAAGGTAACTATGTTATATATGATTGCAATTATGTGACCACTTCTCCGTACAATCCTTGATCTTCGATTTGATCCTCGTTGGTTTGTCCATCATGATAGTCCGACTATCTGTGGTCACCATATATAACCAACATGTCAGTAAATGATGCCATCATATATTTTTAATTAAAATCATGAAAATGAATTGTCCACATAGCCATCAATCATTGTATAAAAACTCCAATAGGATATTCTTCGAATTTATTCCTTATGCCGAGCCTCAAACCTTCGAGAACCCAACTCTTACTTACCTGCATTCCCAAATTCATCCTCAACAACAAACAATTAGCAACACATATCCTCTAACATATTGAAGACTCACATCTTCACATAAACACATAACATTGAACTACATCCATTGGACTACATTACGTATAAACACTGTCATATATACACATATTTACATACATGTTCCATACATGCATCTCACAATAACATCGACACCTAATTCTTTCACTCTGCAACTATATATCTTCATATGTGCATTCAAGTCATATTCACTTATCCATATTCAATCGTTGAACCCTAATCATGCCTAATAATTCACCTATAAGCATACCTATGAACAAGTTTCATCTTCCCATCCGTGTAATACATTCTAACACATTCATTCCCACAAGTTTCGAATCTCAAACCTATATATATATATATATATATATATATATATATATATATATATATATCCCTTACGAGCCCAAATGTCATTATTTGTATTTGTACCACATAATTAAAATTTTACGATCTTTACATAGGTTATACTATCTTCCAGAAGTTTACCCAGGCCTTTGCATAAGCCTTAAGGGATACGGAAGTCCGAGACGCAAAAATATACACAACAATTAAAATTTCACATTTGCTGCCCATTCCCGCCGTAAGCTATGGTCCACTCACTGTAGCTTACGGTAGGGACTTTCTGCAAAACAGAAGCTCCCTGCCGTAAGCTACGGTCGAGTACTGTAGCTTATGGCCATCTGTAGTTTTCTGCTAATCCGCAGCTTGTTTTTGACCCGATTCGATTTTCTTGTTCGTTTAAGCCAGCCCCGAGACTTCCAAACATACCGTTTCCAATAACTTAACTTTTTTTACTTCCTTCCAAAACTTTTTCGATTACTATATCCAACCCCACTCTTTCCATCTAATTATATTTCTACGAAATTCACGATCCGTTTACCCCTATATTGAGGTTTTACGGTTTAATAACATACCAACCCCTTTCAAGAAGTCTTATTATAACATTTCTTATTTATTTATACACTCCACCTTGGTTTCGATTATTCGAACATATAAACATCTTCATGTACTTAAATACGAAGTGAGTTCAGGAATTCACTTACCTTAGCGTCCGTATTTGCATCCGTTACCTTGCCTCCTTTTGACCCATTAGCCTTCCATGCTTCCATCCACTTTGACATGATTCCTACACTTTCATGTCGTAGCATTCACATTCTTGTTAGTATACATGATTGTACATGTTAACGGTCATATTGAATGCATATCTCATATTTGACTTTCATTAGTCAATTCTAACAAGCATAAGGCACATTCCCACAATCATATCTATTCAAACTTATATAATTCATCATGTCATCATTCATAACACATATTGATATAGCATGCACCATATGACTTTCTAAAATATTACAACTGTGACAACAAGTCTAACCATGCTTCTTATGCGCAGTTGACTTTCAGGAAGTCAACATTCCTACTTACCCACTCTCAACATATGAACATGTACTCATCTTAACATAGTCGACCATACTATTGGTACCATTTTCATTTCATAACATGGTGTAGGGTGCACATACCAGCACATGATCAACTAACTACATACATATACATGTATAGTCAATTCAACATGTACTAACATCTTCGTAATCTTCAGATTGATAACCACATTCAAAGTTGCCATTTACATAATTTCAAGATCATCATTTACTAGTAAGTTCGCAAGTTATACACTTATCACACATCCATTTCTAAATTACCATTAAGTAATTAGTCCGACGCAGGGTGTGCACCACCGTTAAAGCATGTAATGCAAGCCACTAATTCATACTTCTATAAATCTTGAACTTCAAACGAAAACCTTTAGATGGATTAATTCAAACACACCTTCCTCATGTGTTTTTGCTAACTAATACATCATAATTACAATATATATATATATATATATATATATATATATTTAGATACATATATAAATACCTATTAGTTGTATGCAATTTCACATATAATTGTCATTTAGACATTTCATCATACACTTGGTGTGTACACCACTTTCTAAGCATAATATATAACCCATTCATGCTTTGATTCCCACTTTTTCATTAATCTTATCAACACAACTATAATCAAATAAATTTCACACGATACTTTAAACTAACTAACATATGAAATCATACACCACATAATTCATCAAATTTGCAATAGGATTAGTCATGGGTGATACACCTATGTCACCATCTTCATCATTCCAAATGGGTTTTACTTCCAAACATCGAATTAATAAAAATCATGCATAACACATGTTCTATATGATGATTTTAACACATAAGCATGCATAATTTCATATCAATTTAGGGATTTGATCATAACCCATTTCTAAAAAGATCATCATATTAGAATCTACAACTTACCAAGTGACTTATAGGACTAGATGATCATGAATTAAGACTCATGCATGCACTAAATCACGAATTTCCCTTCCAATTTGTTGAATTTTGTCATTGAAGCTTCAAGAGAGTATGGTCTCTCTCTTCTCTCCCTCTGAACTCGTTCCACACACACACACTAGCACCTTCTCTTTTTCTTTTATTTCTTTCTTTCATTTATTTATATAAATACATCATTCTAAATGTGCATTTCCAGCCCTTATAGTTTTATTAGTTTGCATGTTTACCTCTACCACATTCTTACACTTAAAAGTTAACTTTGTATTTAACTAGGTTAAGTATCCCTAGTTACCCAACAGTATGCCAAACCATTTGAACATACACCCAATAATCAAAATATGGATTTTGGGGTGTTACATCGGACTCCTCCGATATCACCGTCCATATAGATCAATGATACCTAAAAATAGTATTGTACCAATGCTAATAATAAAATTGGTAATAATGACTAATATTACGTCTTAGAAATATTAATAAAACAGTATATTATTAACGTAAAAATAAAAATAAAACAAATATACCTTCACAAAAATTGTGACTACTTTCTCTACACGTTCGTGACAACATCCGTAGATACTCGCCCCAAGCTTGCTCGTCATTCCGAACGCTAGTTGTCGAATGGAGGCAATACATTTTTGCAACGGAGAGAATCTGACTTTACCCGGTGCATCCGCTCTTTGTTTGAAAAAAAGTATATTCGCGCTCGAAATTGCTACTAATACACAAAAAAGACGATGACTCATACGAAAGCGGTGCCGAAATTGATCTTCATTTTATAACGAATTTTCCGCAAAATAATCACTAACCAAACGGTTGTGAGCACCAATCCGGTCTCATTCAAGATGCAGTTGTTTAGAACGCGTTGGTTGTGATGCTTCTGCTTCCTTCTCTTTAAAAACTTCAACCGCCTCTTGTGTCATCGCTATGAGCAAATCGTCAAGCATACCTGAGTATGTTGGAGAATCATCTGAGTCTCAGAGCTTGTAGACATTTTCTTAAATTGGTTTAAGATGTTTTGAGGGTATTTGAGAGAGTTGTGTTGAGTGTGAGAGTTGTGTGTGTTTATATATAAGTTTAATATATACTTTTTTGAACTTTATTGTTGTTCCACAACGGCTAGTAGGCACGGCCCACACATAAAACTCTCGCCAACGCTCATCATTGTATTCATATTTCATCAACAACACCACAACCCACCACCTTCGCCACCACCCACCACCACCTCCACCACTACTGACGCCATCATCGCCTCCACCCGTAACCCATCACCACCTCCGTCGTCACCCCGACAGCCACCACAACCGCCACCACCCGCCACCATTCCTACCCACCGCCACCACCAACCACTGCCGTCGCCACCACCACCGCTGCCACCCACCGCCACCTCCATCGCCGCCACCCTCGTCACCGCCACTTATCATCGCCGCTTCTACCGCCACTCACCACCGCCGCCGCCACTACCCGTCGCCACCTTCGCCACACCCACCGCCGCCCACAATCACTACCACTGACTACCACCACTCACCACTGATTTTATTCCTTCATTTTTCTGCCTACCAAACAATACACAATAATAATTCATTCCATTCCCACATGGTAACCAAACAAGACATGGAATGGTAATGATGCATTGCATTCCCTCGTCCATTCCATTACCCCCTCCATTCCATTATCACATTTATTCCATTACCCCATACCAAACAAACCCCAATAAAGCCCTATGCATAGTGCACAGGGTATGGATGGTGTAACAGCCCAGCGTAACCGCACCATGATATTGTCCGCTTTGGCAACTAGCACGCCCTCAGCGCCCGCCCCTCACAGTTTTTAAAACGCGTCTTGATGGTGAAGGTATCTAGCCCCTTATAAGGAAGCCTTTGTTCCCTTTCACAACCGATGTGGGATATTACAATCCACCCCCCTTAAGGGGTCCAGTGTCCTCGCGGGACATGGCACCATCGATCCGGCCCTAGCTCTGGTACCATCTGCAATAGCCCAGCGTAACCGCACCATGATATTGTCCGCTTTGGCAGCCAGCACGTCCTCAGTGCTTGCCCCTCTCGGTTTTTAAAATGCGTATGATAGTGAAGGTATCCAACCCCTTATAAGGAAATCTTTGTTCCCTTCACAACTGATGGGGATATCACAGATGGGGGAGGGTATTGTTTAAAATTTTATGAGGTGGTATGAGTTAGTGCCCCATACCGTAAAAGGGTTCCAATTAGATTACTCAAGTTCCAAAAGTATTTCAATCAGATCACTCAACATTCATTTTTCATTAAAATTAAGGGTTTTTTTTCATCTACTTCATAGGTAACCATGGTGATGTGGATTTTTGTTTTGTTTTTCCCTTTTATTTGACTGTAACGTCAAGTGATGACGTGGATTTTAACTTGTTTTTTTATCTTTAATGTAATTAAAGTGTTTTTATTTTAATAAAATAATTTCATATTTAAAATAATCCGACTCCAACATCTTATGCTCTATTTTTTTTCTTGACACGTGGAAAAAAAAGACATGGCTCGATTTGAGTGTTAAGTTATCTATGGATAAAAATGATACGAGTGACCTAATTAGAACACTTTTAAAAATTGGTTATATTTTCCCATAAAAGAAACACATAATTTCATATAAACCACATTAATCATTTATATAATCTACTCCATGCTTAACATAAAATGTAAAAATTCTTTATAAAGACAGAGCTTTGAATAGGATGAAATTGATATATATATATATAGAGTTAATCAGACAATTATAAAAGTATTCTTTACGTTTACCGGTCTTCATAATACTTGACCTCTTGTTGACAAAACAAACTAGGAAAATAAGTTTTGATCTTACATAGGATTTCAAAGGATTTATTTAATTTCAAATGTTTGAAACTTGGTGAATAAGTTGTGGAGGCTGAGGAAACTACAAAGCAAGGAAAAACCTCCACTAGCACGATTAGTGTAAAGTGATACACTTCAGCTTTGTTGTATATTTTAAATTCTAGACTATAAACTGTTCTATTTAGGTTATGTTGTATTTTATTCAGCACAAGCTAAATGATTTAATTTATTTACATCTAATAAGTTAGAACCAATGGATGTATCATCAAAATCTCGTAGCTTTACCTTTTGGGCCAATTGGGCCCAGAAGTCGAAGTTTCGATATTTTTTCCATTACTCCCAAAACTCATCTTTTCCATTTTTTTCCCTTTATTAACATGAATTCCTCAACTTAAATTAAGGGATAATCACTAACCTCCTACCTCCACCCCCCTACAAAAATCCCCAAATTATTCACAATCTCGTTAAATTTCTTCTTAAACCCTAATCAATCCACCCCCGATCATCCCATTTCCCCCAACCCTTTCACCAATTCCCCACAATTCACCACTTTCTAATGCAACCCATGGATTCCGATCATCTTATTCAATACACATTCACTCATTTTTCCGATGATGATCAAGATTGTTGTGACGACGCTTATTCCGGTGATGATTGTGTTGTAGATGACGGCGCCGATGATTCCAATGTTTTGGTCAACCGCGTCAATTCTACGAGCGACAAAAGCTATCTAATTTTGAAAGAAGATGATCTTCCTCAACGTTACGAAGAAGATATTGTTAAGGTTACCTCTGTTTTATCTGTTTCTAGAGATTCTGCTTGCATGTTGTTGGTTAAGTATAATTGGGATGTTAGTAAGCTTCATGAAGCTTGGTTTCAGGATGAGGGTCAAGTTCGTGGGAGTGTCGGGTTGTTAGACGTTGATTTGTCGGTTAAATTTCCCGGATATTCGGATGAAAAGGCAGTTGTTGATTGTGGGATTTGTTTCGAATCGGTTCGGGTTGGGGATACTGCAACATGTGGGTGTGATCATAGGTTTTGTAAGGTGTGTTGGAAGAGTTATGTGTGTACTGCTGTTGAGGATGGGCCTGGGTGTTTGACTTTGAGGTGTCCGGAGCCGTCTTGTGAGGCTGCGGTTGGGCCGGATATGGTTCGCGTGTTGGCGAGTGAAAACGAAAGGAAAAGGTATGATCTTTTTCTACTTAGGACTTATGTTGAGAGTAATAAGAAGGTTAAGTGGTGTCCTGGGCCGGGATGCGAGTATGCTGTTGAGTATGATGATGATTTTGAGATCGGTAGTTATGATGTTTCATGTAATTGTAAGTATGGTTTTTGTTGGAAGTGTATGGAGGATGCGCATCGTCCGTTGGATTGTGAAACCGTCGGTAAATGGGTGTTGAAAAATAGCGCTGAAGCGGAAAACACTAACTGGATTCTCGCGTATACGAAGCCTTGTCCGAAATGCAAGCGGTCGATTGAGAAGAACCATGGTTGTATGCACATGACTTGCAGGCAGCCATGTGGGTATGAGTTTTGTTGGTTGTGTCTTGGACCTTATAGGGGGCATGACGGTAGAGCGTGTAACGGTTATGCTAAAGAAGGGGGTCCGGTTCATGAAGCGGAACGGCAAAGAGAGTTGGCGAAAAAAGCAATCGAGAGATATACGCATTACTACGAGCGTTGGGCTGCAAATGAGAAGTCGAGAAAACAAGCTCTTACAGACTTGCATAAGATTGAAACCATTGATCTCAAGACGCTAAGTTTAACCTACCGTCAACCCGAGACGCAGTTGCAGTTCATTATAGATGCTTGGTTACAGATAGTTGAATGCAGGCGCATGCTGAAATGGACGTATGCATACGGGTATTACATACCAAAAATCGAAGAGGCTAAAAAAACGTTCTTTGAGTATGTGCAGGGTGAAGCAGAATCTGGCTTAGAAAGGCTTCATCTTTGTGCGGAGAAAGAACTACAAACTTATATTATAAACGAAGACAAAGACATCACCGAGGAGAAATTTAATTGTTTCAGAATAAAGTTAACTGATTTGACTAAAGTGACTCGCAAATATTTCGAAAATCTGGTGAGGGCACTAGAGAATGGTCTCGCGGATGTTGACTCGCACGAGGGTGCAGCAGGTGGTTCAAGTAGCAAGGTCAAAGGGCGAAAGGGATCTGAGCAGGGTGGTGAATCGTCACGACGAGGGTCTGATGGTGCGAAGAGAATGAGGATGATGGGGACTCGGCGTCCCATGGATGATACACACAGACATGCGGCTTGGATGGCTGGTGAGTCATCAGGCAATGATTAACCGAGTGATGATGTTTGTCTAGTTATGTTTTGCTATGAACATGAATGGTGTGCAGGGTATTTGGTATAGTTGTTTCTAAAACTGCATAAGTTATTTCCTTTACTTCTAACTTTAAAACTTCTTTCTCTTTGTGGACAATCTAATTGGTGTTTTATTTTTTTGTTTTCTGTGCCTTTTTCATTTTATGATGCTTACCATCATAGATAGATATACTTTGGCTGATCAACTTCTTTTCTAAAGTATGGTGTTTAAAGTATGTTGCTTAAAGTGTGATGTTTTCAATAAAAAAAATGTTAAAACTATTTTAAACATATTATTATATTAGATTGGCCACAAATGGTGATTATATATTTTTAAGTATATGTTTCAGTTTTTAATAATATTTTATTCATCATTAATTTTAATCTACTAACTTGCATACGTTTATGAGTATATGTACTAGTACCATGACGATCCCATGGATACCGCGGTGCCAGTACCGGGGTTTCTTTTTATCGTTTTCGGTCGATGTAAAACACATGTTGATTTCTATACCGAGTGCATATATCGAACCGAGACCGATCAAATGCCTACGGTAACGTACTGTCGAAACACGCGAGCAAATACTCTAGTTATACCTTAAAACAAACATGCATAACATGTTTTGTGTGTGTGTGGGGGGGGGGGGGGGGGGAGGAGATAATGTTATGCAACGATTACATTAGATTTAGTTGGTAAAATATTGCATCACTTGTAAGAACTTGAGTAAAATTTTGTCACCAAAAAATAAGAGACTCATATAGCCAACCATGTAACCAAATTGCTTTACACCATTTCTGAATTTAATAAAGTTTTAATAGATTTTAGAAATATATCATAAATACTATAGTCTATGTATTAGTATTATTGCAGAGTTCTCATTCACGAACAAGTATATATGTTGCGGTATAAGCTAAAGAAAATTGGCAATGACTTGAAAAGAAATTGTGTAACATTGAGGTAACCAAGGAGAACAATTTGGTGTCATTTTGATGGATAACAGACGCAAGTCAGGAATCGACGGAGGGAGGCGGTATTAACACCAAAACTCGTTGTACGCTAGGACCGTGACATTGTTGTCAACTTCGGAAAAGATTGACCAAGGTCAAGCAAGATGTTGCAACCACTCTTCTTCAACAAAATTGACAATCTGGTCTCAAACTTTCTTAACATGTATTTTAAGGTGGAGACGTAACAACCTTTGGCTGCAACATGTCCATTTGTTTAAATGTTTCAAAAAATACCCTCATAACCGTTGGAAAATACCCCATTTAAAAAGATTGTGATGTTGACCTACAAGTCTCTTCGACTTCATAGTCATCGAACCAAGAAGTTGATTTCACTATTTCAGGGGATTCAGAGATGGGGAGGTCGTGAGTGAAAGCAAGGAGGACTCACTTTATAAATGTTAGGGTTATGGGACCCCATTGATTTTAAAAAAAATTTATAATGTTGATGTATTGTTGATTATAATGTTGTGTTTAAGTTTTTCAGTCATAACATTGCGTTTAAACCAACTACAACGATATATATAACCTACAACGGTGTGTCCAAAGTGTGAAGGTTTTACGTATGAACAACTTGTTTGATTACAACAGGGCATCAAAATAAAAAATACATGTGTCACATCCTAGATCCTTAGTATGAGTCGCACCCAAAAATCACTTTCTACAAGAACTTTCCTCTATACACATATACTAGCAGGTTTAAATAAAAGCTATATTAATATTTAATATATATGGATCTTGAAGGACCATTTTATTCACTAACTAAATAAAATGATTCTTAACTATTTGGTGATTCTCATATAAACACACTAATTGATAGGAGCGATTTCACATGCGAACTATTATAAATAATGAAATCACAACAGTATGATATTTATATAATTAAGTTAAAACAGGATGCAATGTATCCACTAGCTTTTATAAATTGACTGATTCTGTTATTCAAAATAATTGTCAGGTACCATTTTAAAGTTTACTAATTTCATTAATAACTTCTCGCATGAAATGATCGGTAGCATCATTAAAGTAAAAGAAAGAGTAAACTGTTAAAATGGACCCTAGGTTTGGTTAGTTTTGTCACTTTAGTCTAAAACTTAAACTTTTTGAATCTGGGTCATGTGGTTTCAATTTTGTTGCCATTTTCACCCAAAATCAAAATCTGGTCAGATTTTTCAGTTAACATCTAGCTTTTCTTTCTTTTCCCTCCTTTTTAATGAAGGGCAAAATGAGCAGATTTTTTTAATTTGTTATAATAAAATGTTAAAACATCATTTTTACCTTCATTAAAAGGGAGGAAAAAACAGAAAAATTGAATGTTTCAGATTTTGGTTTTGGATGAAAATGACAATAAAATTGAAATCACAAGGATCCATATTCAAGAAGTTGAGTTTTAGACTAAAATAACAAAAGTAACCAAACTTCAAACACCATTTTAAAAAATAAAAAAAAGCATAGACAACAAAGATGTTTGACACACACATTTTCGTTATTAGTTTCTGACGGACTTATTTTATTCCAAACAAAGTTGCGTGTATTATCATATTGTGAGTATATATATTTTTTTTATTAAGCAGATTTAACGACAAAAAAATTGATTCTCGTTTCTCATAAAATGTCTGATTCTGTTAATTAAAAATTATTCTCAACCTTTTTGTTGTTTCCTTTCTCAAGCCCATTTTGTATTTTAGCGGGCCACATTTTAATGTCCAATGTATCAACGCAGCCCAAATCAAAGTATACATGAATGCATTTTTCTTCTCCGTTAACGTTTCAGCAACTTAGCCTACCATTTTAAAGCATTACTAGCATCAGTAAAAAAAAACATTGAGAACAAATATGTCGAAACACACATTTTCATTATCGAGGTTTAGTTTCTGACCGATTTATTTCATTCCAAATAATGGTGTTAGTAAATATGTGATACTGTACAAGCTAACCCATTTAAATAGGTTTGGGGCACAAGTTTTTATTTTATTGTTTAAAATTTTATTTGTCTTCTGAACCAACAAAATCAGCTGTCATATTTTTATTAGATTCAATAACACTTCTGAACCAACAAAATCAACTGTGATATTTTTATTAGATACAATAACACGGATGGTTGATATGGTATGTTTATATTATTGACTATGGTCTCAACTTCTCAAAATTTACGTGTTTACTTCTCACCTTTTTCCAACCCATAAAACTAGAGCTGACAGTCCTAACCCGTAGTTAGGCAGGTTGAAATAGGTCATATAAAAAATGGGCAGATTTGGAGTGCTTCCTATTTGCTAATAGGTCAAAATGGCTTAAGATGTGCTCGCGTCAAAATATCCAATGTGTTCAAATGGGCGATTGTTACGGTAACACAAATGGCCCTGGATTGGCTGGTCGTCTGTTTATTAGGTTAACTTTTATGAAATTACTGCTATACCCCTTTTTGCTTATTGAAAAAACTACTATTCCCCGATGTTCGGTGCATTTTACATAGGCTTTATTGCATATTAAATGTTTATTAAATATACCGATTTTTTATAAACACCCATTACTTGCATTGGCCTAGTTATCTTGTAGGTTTAAAAAAAACAAAGAGCTAAAATCATAAATAAAATAAAAAAGTTTTCAAGTTAGAAGATAAATGGAGCTTTAGTTTAATGAGTTCATTTGCAGATCCATTAATTTAACCAAGTTGCAGCCCACCAAAAAAAAAGTCATTGGTTTTGGGCCAAGGGTTTATCTTGCTAATTGGGCTTGATGGGTCAGTTGAAACAAAGGCAGCTCTTGGCTGCGCTGAAGTCGAGAGAAGGCTGGCTAATTAGACCATGCACGCAGACCAAGGCCACCAAAGATGGTTTGTCGGCTAAGGAAGCCGCCGGTTGGGAGCAAAAGGCACAAAAGGCCTTGTGACTTTGCAATCGGCTGCTACTTTTGTTTTGCTTGACACACAATTGGAGACCAAAAATTATTAAAAGTGTAGTTTTTTTCCTTTTTATATTTGAACGGCTAAAGTTATATTCTATTAGAAAAAGACATTACTAACAAGAAGCTAGACCATACCAAAACATCAAATATATTAACAGAAAGATTAAAAAGTGTAGTTAGTTAATTACTTTTATTAAACTCTAGACCCTAATTATTTAAGTTTTCATGAGTATTGAATTTAATTTGTACAACTTTTTAGACATGAATGTGTTTTGTGATTTTTGCTAGCAAATATATGAGTGTATTTATGTGTGTAAGACAATTTATCTGATCACTATATGCACCCTTGATAATGTTGTTTGATTCCACTGAAGTAGAAGGTATATTGATTGCATTTACAGACTCAAGAAGTGAGTTTGATGCCATTGAAGCTTGGCCCAGTGGTACTCGTAGAGGGAAAACCCTTTAGGTGTTTGGATAGGAGAAGGTCAGAGGTTCAATTCCTTTCAAGTGTAACATATAGCCGTTCAACAAAAAAGTAGTGAGTTTGATGATTGAAGTGTCCATCGTTAATATATTCGGTAAAAATTGTTAAAGTAACTTTATGATTGAAGTGTCCATCGTTAATGTATGATAGACAATGTTATGTTTATATAGCTCACTAATTTTAACATTGTTTTACTAATTTCGTGAAAATAACGTTAAAAGAAGGGGATGGTTAATCATGCATCATGTGGTGGCGTTGATAGCCGAAAGACAAGGGGGTACATGCACTAATCGACATTGGTCTCAACTGCTAAGTGTTATGTGCCTTATGTACAAGGCTTGATGCAAAACTACTATCGAGCCGGAAGTCTCACTGGAAGCAGCCTCTCTATTCCTACGCGGTAGAGGTAAGGCTGTCTACATCTTACCCTTCTTAGACCATATCTTATCTTTGATATTGGTAGAATTTACCAGAGTATGATGATGATGAAATTATTAATAGTGCTATCAAACTTGAAGCTGAACATGATTGCAAGTTTCTAATTGTATATTTTTGTATGTCGTTTGTTCGTCATCCTTGGTTTAATTGCAATTTAATTGGGTTAACACTAGTTTAAATTAAAATCAATCAAATCCTTTTGTATTACTTTTCACAGTTTAATGCAACGTGTAATACTAACTCTCATGCTATTCGTGTATACAACACCTTATTTATCCTAGTTATCAGGACTTATTGTGTTTTTAAAACTTGACGACGTCCAATCCTCTCTCCCTTGTTGATGTCACATGTACCCCTAAAAGGGAATCACTAGATAACCCTTCATGGATTACAATGTTCTCTTAATCTTTTATCACTCTAATGACTTTGCAACACCACCATCAAACATTCCCACCCTGATTTTCTTTTCCATATTCTCTGGCTTTGATACCCCACTTGTAACAGCCTCATTGCGTATGATTAGTTCTTACGCCTCTGTAGCGACAATAGCAACCCCAATTGTAGTTTTCGAGAAAATTCCAGGTTTTGAGTCGCTTTTCTAATCTGAAGTTTGAGTAACCTTTTCAATTTCGGCAACACGTGTGTAATTATACGAAATCTTAAACCACCATCATGGATACATTAGAAACACCTTAGTAGGTTGCTTCAACTTCCAATTGTAGCGAGTTTGTCCAAACTTTAATAAGCAATACATCTGTTTCCAAGTAATATTAGCGATGATTTTTATATGTCTCGAAGTGGAATTGTAAAATTTCGAAGTGGATTATGTTTTGTCAACACCTCACTACTCTTAGTTTGTGTTGTTTATCTGAAAAAAATAATAGAAATTAATTTTATTAATTACATAGCTATATAAATGGAATCTACAACCTTTATTTAAATCGAACATCTAAAATCGAAAATTTTCAACTTATATTGTTTTATTTTTGTATCTGAAGATGGAGATCCTAAATTACCAATCGCTTATCTTTCAGTAATTGACAATGCCTTTTTGAATGTATGGTCCTTTTGGGTACAAATTTTTTCCTTTTACTTTTTTTTTCTTGAGTACCTTTCAATTTACTACACGGTCATACAATTATAAAGTTGTGTTTATATTTTTTTAGTATCTAACTTAAGTTAATTATTACCTTACTTTAAAAAGAAGCAATTGTTTTGGTTTTCAAAAGAAAAAAATAACAATAATTATAAGACTTTATAAATGAACCCTAATCACTAAATATAACCAGTAAGCTAGTGATGTGAAAGCAGCTTAACGAAAAAAATACAACCTCGTGTATACATTTTTCAAGTGGTTCTAATGTGTTCTCGTTAGTTAATTAATAATAATTTTTGGGTTTATAAAATATATTTTTTTAACTTTTTAATGTATTTAAATAAACTCTTAATATCTGATTTCTAACTTTTTTTTTAAAACTGTATTTTTTTCACTATTTTAAGAATAATATGAGGATCTATTTGCTCTTGATCTTTTGTTTTTATACAACATTGTTATTTCTTCATAGAGTTTTTCTTACTAGTCCTCTCAATGGACATAAGTTAAAAGTTGATACATATCAACATGTTCTTTGGTCATGCATTCATCAAGAAGATTCTATAATGTAAAGTTACAATGGACACAGTTAGGGAAAATTATGAAAAGGAACAAAAAGGGAATAATGTTTGTGATTTTGTATTCATAAAAAGAAGTTCATGAGGAAATGGTCATGAGTTGGTGTTCATATCGCGTGAAAGAGAAGTTTGTGAGTCAAAGTGTTTGCTACAAAGAAAAGTTGGCACAATCTCTTTGCTACACAGTTTTAGGTACAGGTGGAAGTAAAGGCCATGCGACAAATTGTTCATGCCAAAGGCGAGTTCACACGGAATTGGATTTAATATCTACTTCGTTACAACATATTATCACTCACTGTAATGCATTGTCATTTTAGTCATTGTTTATATGATTTTTGGAATTCATTTCTATTTGTGGGCACACATTAGCGAGTGTCAACAAGCATTAACTTCTCTATATTCAACATTAACTTCTTTATACTCATCATCTAAATGGAGGTAAACGATGATATGTTGGTATCCGAGGTTTGTGAACAAGACTTGGAAGAGACTCGAACAATATCATGTGTGTTAGAATCACAAGATCAATCACTTCTTTTGATTGGTTCATAATTTACGTATCAACTGCTCATGAGAGAGGTGATAGGTCCGTTTGTATGAACCACCACTATGTTGAGAGACGTGTTGCATGTATAGAAGATTATCATGTAATCATTGTCAATATGAGATTAGTAGAAGTTTGGTGTTTTGTTGGCTGCACTATACTTTAATAGATGGTCTCTATGTCTCAAAGGGTGTAATACTTGTGAACAAAATGATTGACAATGGATTCGTGGTAAATCTCAAACACATAGTAATGATTACGAACAACTAAAGGCGTGCCTTTTTAGTGTTTTAAGAATCCTGTGTTGAGGATTGTATCATCTAGCCCTTGTTTATGTGGGCGTTTCTAATGTTATTATGAAAAGAACTTGTGATCGGTTTGGGTGATGGTCATTGTAACAATCCTACCTAACCAGTATGTCTACATAAGTTGAAACTTTTTTACTGAAATTGGTATGAAAGTCTCTAATAACTTAATGGTAAAGATAATGTCAACCAAGCAAACACCTAGGAGGAAAACCAACTTATTGGCACCACCATAAAAGAAGTTACATGTGGTTAAACCTTGAAACTTAACTCAAGTCCTTGAGGGTTGTGTAGCTTCCAGAGGGTTGTAACGACTTAACCTTGCATAAGATCATGTAGATGTTGACCTACCATATGACAAGTACATATTATATGTGGAAGAAATGACCACTTAACCTCTTCCGCCTTAAAGAAAAAAAGGGCATCCTACCTTTTTCTTCTATCATAGTCAAGCAACATATTTTCCAGGTATGAAGCCAATTATAACATTACACCTCTAACCACACCATTTTAACCCTTACTACATTTTACAAAAGGTTTGTGCGGTTGACCATGTACATGTTTTCCTAAAAGAGGAATCGGATGTTGCCAATGACCGATAAGAATAACATTTCTTGAGGTTTGGCCCAAGTCAAGATATAATGGTCTAAATATCTAAGAAGATTGTTCTTACAAGTTATTGACTATCTTTATAGATCTTTCAAGATAACATGTATACTAGGAGATCAATTTAACATACGTTTACGAAATCACATGACAACACACTCCTGTACAATCCATGCTTTGACTCGATTTTCGCCGCTTTGCATTTCATGAGGATATCCACGCCATTAGTATTTAGTGACATCATACATAAATAAAACATATATAATTAAATGACCACGTCGCATTCTCAATTATCTTTCTTGATTCAATCATTGCATCCCAATGTCTAATCTTTAAAGAGCCAACAATAATATACTTGCATTTTCATACTATTTCTAAAAGCAACATGGTTAGTGTAACTATATATAATATATATATATATATATATATATATATATATATATATATATATATATATATATATATATATTAATTATTATATATGGGGAGGGTTATCTTGAGAACGATGATTTTTGTGAGAACACTAGGAACAATTTTTATCCATAGATCATCCTAAATCAAGGCTAAGATTAGAGAGGTTTAAATGAGAAGAAAACCTAAATAAAAAAACTACAAGGGGTATTATTGTCATAGCTCAAAACTCAAACATAAACACCCTTAAGAAATCCTTCAATCAATCTCTGTGTAAACCCCCCCCCCCCAATTTCAAAATCACGATCAGATCAGTCGCGTTTTGAATCGATTTAATGGGTAAGTTCTTCGATTCAATCGATCTATGTGTAAAAAACCTCAGATTAATCTCTATTTGTGTATTTTTTGCTTTCAAGTTCAGTTAAATCCATCTATGTGTAACAAAAAACCACTTCAGCTCCAAAATCACAACAAAAACCTCAACCAGTCTTACTTTGAACCAATTTAACCAGTGAGTTCTTCAGTTTTGTCGATTTGTTGTGTGATTTGAGCTTTGTAGTTCAGTTTTTTTCCCTAATTTAAGTAAAACGATCAGTTTGCAATAAATTAGATTAGATTATACAATGCTAGATTCTTAGAAAACGAAAAATTATTTGTGATCACTGAGTTGTCATTTGGTGTGTGATTTGAGCTTGCAAATTTTAGTTTTTTGCCCTAGGTTTAGAAAATCGTTCAGTTTGCGGTAAGTATGTTATATTATGCAACAACAGATTGTTAGAGAACCGAAAATTGTTTATGATCGTTGTGTATTTTGCCTTAGTTTTTATCAAAGTTATTGTTGAATTCGTTGTTGTATGTTAACGGTCTTAACTGACTTCACATAGTCGGTAAGGAATAAAATGTGTACAATAGTACAATTTGTTTGATAATGTTGTTATTGATCATATTAGATGTTAAGGTTGGTTGTGAATCGGTTTAACCGGTTAGTTCTTCAGTTTTGTAGTTTAACTGGTGGGTTCTTTGGTTCATATTAGATGCTAAATGGTTGTTTTATATTAAATGAGTGAAATGTTATGATTTAGAAAGTGAATGAATAATGCTTATTGTCAAATCAGTGTTCAAATTCTGAAACAATTCACTTTTGTAAGTTCCGCAACTTATATCAGTACCATTCTATAACCGTGTTTTGTTGATGCTAATGTTGCTTAGGGTATCTAAATATGGTAGAGGTAAAGATGTTATTGTTAATATAGAGATGATGATCCTGTTGCACTCTTGTTGAGTTTAACCTTATATTTACTAATTACTTATCTTGAAATAGGGTGTTTTTGGAAGTTTGGAGGTGTTTATGATAAGGTTTAAGAAGAAGAAAATGGAAGAATGAAAAGTAAGCAATTTACACATGTGTAAATTATCTTAGTTAGTATTACATGTGTTTAATTAAGAAGTTTACACATGTGTAAGTAAGTTGTTTATACATGTTTTTTAATTACATATATTGTTTACTTGAAGCATCAAGGAGTGGTGAATAAAAAAATAATAAAACAGATGGTGAACACATGTGTAAGTAATATATTTACACATGTGTAAATCATCTTAGTTAATATTGAACTTGAGTAATTAAGCAATTTACACATATGTAAATAATCTTAGTGAAAATTGGGTTTGAGTGATTAAGCAATTTACACATGTGTAAGTAAGTTGTTTGCACATGTGTAATTAAACACTTGCATAAATTACTACTAATGCATATTAAAAATGTTTCATGTGTATGGAATTAGAAACAAGAGGCATAAGAGAAAACAAAAGGAGCTGAACCAAACAAGGCAACAAAAAAAAAAACAAAATACAGATGAAGCAGGTACAAAGAAGGGGAAGAAGGAAAAGGTTGCTGCTGATTGGGGCTTTTATGGTAACTAGGAATATGAAGATGCTCGTGGTTAGTTGGTATATGGTTGATTGAGTTAGGTTCTGTAATGACCAATATTCATTTGATCTTGGTGTTCTATTGATGTTTTGGGGCTGGGGCTATAAAGGGGCTGCTAGTTTTGTTGTTAATAGGTGGGGTTGGATGTATGGCTGGTTTGAGGATGTGAAAATCAGGCTGGGTTTGGTGTTTGTTGGTATATTCTTTGGTGTATGGATGTTTGAAGTTTGGTCAGGTTGAGGAATGAGGATGATGCTTCTGCTTGGTCGAGCTCAAGGTTTTTGGGATGCTCAAGATAGATTCTTAGATGTTATGCTTTAGGTGTTGTTTTAATGTTTTGGTCGTGTTTGATTGTTTTTTGGATGATTTATGTTGTTTGAAACTTGATTGTATAGATTTATTTTTATGTTGGACTCGGGCCGGGTGTGGCTTTAAGTCTAGAATAGGTTGTTTTTTTTTATTTTTAGTTTAGCACATGGCCGAGGACAACTTGTTAGGTTCCAATTGTTAGATCATAGCTAGTAGTTTGGGTTTGGTTTCTTCCTTTGGGTATATTGTGGGAAGGCTAATGCCCATATGTTGTAAATATTTTTTTTGTTACCAATAAAATTTATGAGGTTGTCATCCACTTTATACGTGTGTAATTACAATTTACAAATGTGTAATCCATAAACAAATAAGTGACAATGGACAATTTACACATGTGTAATACAACTGAACATACGTAAAATAGAAACTAATAAGTGACAGCGAACGATTTACACATGTGTAATTCAGATGCAAATGTGTAAAACAGAACACATAAGTGAAAGGTAACAATTTACAAATGTGTAATACACGTGTGCATATGTAAAATAGAAACGCATAAATGATAATGAACAGTTTACACATGTGTACTACATATGAATATACCCGATACGGTCTAACTGGTACCCGATACCAAATGTTCATCCTTATTTACACATGTGTAAATCGTAATAGTTAAAAAATAAACACATATATCAAGGTTTACACATGTGTAAATCCAAATAGTAAAAAAAATAAGCACATATATGGAGGTTTACACATGTGTCAAGCCAAATAGTTAAAAAAAATAAGCACAATTAAAGGGTTACACATGTGTAAATAATAACAGTTAAAAAGGATTGTTACTCAGGATTAATTTTACACATGTATTAGTCAATAGGTGACCCAAACTCTTGTTATTATGCTATTTATACATGTGTAATTCAACATGTTACAAATGTGTAATATGAATGTGAAATATTGTACATACTACCACTATTTTTAACAAATTCTGTGAAAGACTACAAATATGTATGCAAAATCCACCAACTGAAGAAATATATAACGTAAGTAGTAATTACACTAAATTAATAAATTTTACAAGCAGTTTTTGCTCCTATTTTCAAAGGACCACCAAGACCAAAATTGGCTTATACATCATTATAATCAGTGACTTGATTAGTGGTACTACTAGGGTTCAACTTCTTCCTCTTTGCCATTTAAGATGTAGTATTTGAAGATTTGACTCACTGAAGTCACCATGTCACACTTGTTGTTGATGCTACTACGATAGGCGCCAAACTTCTTTTTTTTCCTTTCGTTGTCGGTGATATAGAAAATGGGAACACCAATGGAATCTCAAAGTAGATTATGGATCTGACTCTCTTAATTGCCTTGCCAAAACATCTTAAGCACATGCCGCCTCTTCTACAGAATCAAGTTTGCAACAAAAATTTAACTTTCTCTTCTTCTTACTGCTTTTAACCTTTGATTTCTCTCCAGACACATGTGTAATACAACTGACATATGTTAGTTAGAAACAAATAAGTGACCAAGAGCATAAGCACTTGCGAAATGGAATCAACATCCAAAACAAGATATTCCTAAGTTGTTAGAAGAAAAGAGTGAAGTAAATAATGCCCTCCAGTGCTGCTCAGCATCAGGAAAACAGTTCCGAAGAATTAATGGGTCAAATAAAGGGATATTGTTGCTGATTTTTGTGTGACAAGCAAACCAAGGTTTCCTGCACTGACAACTATTTTCAGAATGAGACAAACCAAATCCTCATGACATATTAGACAAATTTCAACAGATAATATAGTTGTTGATGTTTGCTCAAGAACACTTGGTATTAGAGATCCAAGTACAAAATTGATATCGGCCCTAACACCTATTTCATCCAAATCTTTAAATTGTTCCTCGTGATTGAAAACCCGTTTACAGTATAAATCAAGATTCATCACATATAATTTAGGATAAAGCATAACTGCAATTCATTCTATAACACTAATTAAGGAAAATTAAGAACTCAAAAAGGAATTGAAATTGTGGAACAAAATCATCAATTGATTAAGAATTCAATACAACCTAGAATTGAAATTATAACCAATTGTAAGAACACTACCTGCAAATTAGGAATGAATCAAATGGTCTGATTATCAAGAACTCAAATCAAATACATGAATCACTTGCAAACGAATTGAACAAATCGATTTATTAAGGGTTGTATGGAGGATCAATATGTAATACCACAATCAAATGCGTCCGATTATGTAATACATGTAAATGAATGAAGATTTGATTTAGGGCTGTATGAAGCATAGATTGATTAGGAACGACACATTTGATGTGAATCTTGGAAACATTAAAGATAATAGGGGATAGTTAAATTACCAATTTAACCTTTTCATTAACACATAGGGGAATATGAATGAGTGGCTGAGATTTGTTCTCATGGTTCTCACAAAAATTGGGTGTGCTCATTGAAACACTCCCCTATATATATATTTATTATATATATATATATATATTTATATATATATATATATATATATATATATATATATATATATATATATATATATATATATGTTTGTATGTATATATATATATTAAAACCACGTATACATACATACACGTCGCATTCATTCGTATATATTAAATTCCAATACGTGCATACATATCTTTCTATCCAAACTCTTACATACATCTTACATTCTAATACATTCATACATACAAACTCTAGCTACAAACCTACGTACATATTTATTCCTACCCATGCTCACCTATGCGTTCTATCTACTAACATACTATTAAATCCATACATACATGAAGAAATACTTATTTCATCCTCATACATACTCGCATACAAGTTCTATTCTTACCCGCACCTCATAAAAACTCTTTGGTAAGTTTGGGGTACATCTCAGAAGCTTAAATATGAGTCCTACCCTCATTCGTACCTCGCACAACTATTTCGTAAGGTTATAGTGCATTTCGGAAGTTTGACATGGCTTCGGAAAGGGGCTACGGGGTTCTGGGATCGAAGAAAATGAAGAAACGGGGTCCCCAGCGTCGGCAGGGGGCATAGACAGTAGGGCGTCGGCGACACCCCATGTAGTGTCGATGCCCAAATTTGCATCTTTTGATCGTTTCTATCCTCGTTATTGCATCCCGTGAGTCTCAAAACGTAACATAACCCTATTCCAAGTCCCCAAATCAATCTAACTCTAAATCCCATATCCCCACATCCAGTTCCTATGCTTATTACCTTACTTTCTATATTTTGACCCGTTTGTTCCAACCAAGTGTATTCATTCTTAGTTCCACAACATATCACCCATTACGACCTTACTTACCTTGGTCTTACCATTTTTATACCTATCATATCATGATTCTCCTTTCTCTTGCATACAATACTTCATTATATAGTAATAATATAGTTCGAGAATCACTTACATTGAGTCCGTCATGTCCATGCTAGCTCCCTTGCCTCCCTTTAACCTGTTAGCCTTTCGTGCTTGAGTCCATGCTAATGTGATTCCTATCCTTTCATGCCATAATATCCACAACATTGTTAGTATGCATGTTCATTCATATCAACATGCATTTCCAACTCATAGTTACATTGACTTTCATTGGTCAATCATTAACTTGCATAAACATGAATTAACAATCACATTGTTCACAATTCAACTTACCATCATGTATACCACATAATAATATTATCATGTATCATTTGATTTCCCCAATCTTACTATCGCGTTAGAATGCCTATTCATACTATTCCTACACCCATTGATTTTCAGAAGGTCAACTGTCAAACATTCAAGCTTTCAAACTTAGGAACATACATCCATATTGATTTAGTTCACTATACTAATGACACCATATGCATTTCATACTCATGTTGTAGGATACATATAACCATATGACTACTTAATTACAACCATACACATATGACTCTATTCCACACATACTAATACATGATTCTATAATTGGCAGCATCATTCAAGATTAGCTAATTTAACATGAACCAAACATTATCCTTACTAGTAAGTCCACAAGCTATACAATAAAACCAATTGCACTTCTTGATCCCAACTAAACAATCAAATAAACACATAATATGCATTGTACCATTCAAGCATAACGTGCAAGCTCCAAATGCATGCCTCTTACCAAATCATTCCATCAAACTAAATTCCCACGTGTATTCCTTCTCATGTTCACATTCCATCAATCACATTGAAGGCCACATTCCATTCCTATTGTAACATCCGTCAAAAAACGGATTTTACCAAACCCGCTCCGTTTATTAACCGAACAATCAGTTTAAAATTTCGTGGCGTATTTAATGCCCAAATTAATTTTAAACGATACATAATTAATTATTATATTGGAATATATAATTTGTTTTTGAAAAATTGTTAAAAATAATGAAATAAAATTAAATGTTTCTGCCGGGTTTCGAACCCGGGTCAGTCACGGTTCAGCAGACTTAACACACACATGCTCAACCACTCCGCCACTTGTACTTTTTAGTGATATAACCAGACAATTAATTGAAATAATGAAACGGAAATCAAAACCCAGTCAACTGACGCGCCCAAATTCGTTGACGCCGGAAAATCCGACGATTTAGTCAAACGTCGTCGGTTACCTATGACTTAACGTAAACATTTAACCACAACGTCGGTTATAACTGATGTCCAGTCCGCGACACAAGCTATAACGCCGGAAAAATTCTAACCGACGAATCAAGTCGGAAAACGGGCTAAATACGTTGATGTTTTGCCCTATAAATACCCCTTCTAACCACTGTTAACTTTTTCGCTCACAATCACCCTCTTTCCCGACGTAATTTCACTCGCCGGAGAACTGCTGTAACTCGCCGGAAAACCGAACCCTTCACTTCTGAGCCTTACTGAACCCCCTGAGCTTATACCGAAGTCACCCACATCCTTTTCAAGCTTGCTGAATACTCTCTGCTGCAAGACACACGACGCCGGAATCTTTTGCTGTCGCCGGAGTTCTGCTGGAGAAACAGAGGAGTCCAGTCGGTATACTTTACGCCTAATTTTTCTTTCTTTTTATTTATATCTCATCTGTAATTAACCTCAAAACACTAAAGAACACGATTAAAATATCGAACCAGTCGGACTTCCGATTCTGGTTAAAATCAACGAAGAAGACGAAGTTTCTGTAATGTTTAAGTATAATTAAAATCAAGTTATAACTCGGGTTAGACATACAGTCCAGCGGTGGACTGTGTGCACAATAAACACGTAAACGTCTCGAGTTCGAATCTTGTCCCACGCATGCTGCCTTAATAAAAATGTCTTTTTTTTTTGTTAACCGAACCGGAGTCACGCTGTACATGTTAAGTTTAATAATAACCGGAATAATAACCAAGTTAGACACACAGTCCAGTGGTGGACTGTGTGTATGTTTAATCACAGGACACGAGTTCGAGTCCGGACTACCGCACCGGTCCGAACAATTATCAAACTTTTTATTTAAGTCAGAAATGAAAATACTTAGTTTGTATTTAAGTATAATAAAAATCAGTTTATTTAACAAGTTGGACACACAGTCCAGAGGTGGACTGTGTGTTAACTCAACCCACAGGTCCCGGGTTCGAGACCTGTGGAGCGCACCGGTCCGATTCAGTAAAATCTTTTTAGAAATAATTGATTTTCGGATTAATCTAATTAATATATAAATATAATTAAAAACAGAAATATTTCGGGTTAGACACGTAGCTCAGTTGGTAGAGCTGTGTGCACGCGTACGGGAGGTCTCGGGTTCGAGCCTCACTCAGCGCACACTTACACGCATACGAACCGGTCAAACAGTCAAGGTCAACGGTCAACGGTCACCGGTGTAAAAAAGTCAACTTTTTTTATTATTTTTATTTATTTATTTTAATTAAAAATCAATTAAAAATACTTAAAAATAACATTTTTAAGGTTAGAAAATAGCCTTAAACTCACAAAAATACACCCAACAATCCTACTAAAATGGATTAATAAAATCCGTTTACTTACCGAAACATTATGCCATTATCTAGGTTAATTTCACTCGTGGTTAAAACCACTTCGCGTGCATTCAACATCATCAACCGAACGCACCCACTTTGAGTGAATCTTACAACTCCCCCTTTTTAATTACACGTTTTGGGGTGTGTCATGTGTCACAAAATAATTAACTCGTTTATTTAAACTTGTGCCATACCATATCGTGATCTAAACTTAGATTGTTTATATTGTTGTGATCATGTATTTCATTTTGTCAACTTATATGTAATTCATTCATTAAGCCCATCAGTTCCTCGTGGAAGACGAGTTGAGCAACGCGTGCCTCAAAACCAATCAATTATTGTTCATGTGTGTATTATTGGGTTTATATTATTTGTAGTATGTCTTTCATATTATCATGTTTATGCAATTCATTTATTAGGCCCATCAGTTCCTCGTGAGAGACGAGTTGAGCAAGGCGTGCCTCTAAACGATCCATTATTGTTCATGTGTGTATTGTTTAATATTAAATTGATTTATGAATAAGTTTACATCTATTTTTACTCATGTGTGGTTGTGCACTTTATTTCATAATCAATTAAATAAACTTGTTCAAATGTTTTCCATAGGATTCACTCGCCAACTTTTTGTTGATCCAAAAACCCTTTTACACATGATACAGGTGAACAGGATGAAGCAGGAAAACATAGGAAATGCCTTAGAAGAAAACAAAGAAGCTTAGACTGATGTTTAGGTCATTGATGTAATTATGATTGTAAATTTCCATTAAATTGTATTAATGAATATGAAACGTTAAAATAAATGTCATGAGCTTTGATGATAACCCAATCATGCCCCGATCACCTTTTTCGCTGCGGGTCGGGGTGTGACAGATTGGTATCAGAGCCATGACTATAGGGATATAGGATAGGTTATTAGACCCTTAGAGCCTATACTATAGTCTGCCTAAATTTTAATTGATTAGGTGGTTACATACAAACTTGTGATATTTATTTGTTTCATATTTGTTTATACTTACAGTCAAACATACATACTTATATACATATTCATTATACATATATCAATGTTCATATATTCAATTCATTTTCATACTCTCATTATTCAAAGATTTTGTTGCAATTTTCAAATCTCATCAAAGTAAGTTCTGCGACGGGCATGTAGTAACTGGAAGGGTACAAGTACCGGTAGTCGGAACGTCCTGTCTAGGTTGGCATTCGTATAAATCCAATATAACGGACCAGTTTGCCTACCTGGGGACTAACGATGAGAGTACGAAGGACCTATTAGGCCAAAGCATGCCACACCAAACGTCGTTCGAACTAACCCCACTTTGAGGTGTCACCGTGTCTACACCTGGACACATTCCGAATATCACACGTTGTATACATATTTCTCGATTTTCTCCGGGTTTTAGTGTACGCAACCAGGCAAACCCATGCGAACCATATGAAAAACCCGGTATTCATGGGGGCCCACATGATTACGAAGGTGAAGTATGGCGGCATGTAGGGCCTAATGGCTAGCAAAGCCCAAGACATCCTATGGATGTAGTAGATTTATTTTTCTATAATTATTTTATGAATGTTCATTCCTGAATGCGACCCATGATCCCAAAAGCATCCAACTCATACTCTTGACATGTATTCCTTGTAGATGTCTTCTAACCACGCCCGTAGGAAGATGAGAGCAGGAAAAGCCCGCGAACGCATGGCTGCCCTAATCGCTCAACAAATGGCTGCCGTAATACCCAACATTGTAATCCAAGTACAACAAGCACTTACCGCTAATCCTGTCAATCAAGAAAACCAAAACATTATCAACTCTCCCCCAAATACCACTAAATGCACCTACAAGCATTTCAAATCATGCGACCCTCCGAAATACAAAGGGACTGAAGGCGTCACCGCTCTCCTCCATTGGTTTGAAGAAATGGAGAACACCTTTCTAAATTGCGATTGCCCCGATGATCGCAAAGTGCGTTATGCTACTGGTCGTTTATATGGAATAGCACTTACTTGGTGGAATACAGAGAAGGCCAAACGAGGTGTTGAAGATGTTATGACTTTAACTTGGAATGAATTGAAGGAAATCATGACCAGACGATTTTGCCCAAGGAGCGAAATCAAGAAATTAGAAGATGAATTTTATTCGTTGAAGCAAAAGGAAGGAGACCACACAACATACAACAAAAGATTCCTCGAGTTACATCAAATGGTTCCCAACATGTTCACTCCCCTCTACCGTTTGATCGAGCACTACATTCGTGGTCTTCCGTCAAAGATTCAAGACTCTGTAATAAGTACCTCGCCTGCAACTTTGGAAGCAGCAATGGAGCTAGCAACAGCGCTCACCGAGAACCGAATCCGGAACAAAGACTTCAAGGAGGAGAAGAAGAAGGATAAAGCATCGACTGAAACCTCCGACTACACCCAAACCGAATCCCCTTCTCAACCCAATTCTAAGAGAAAAAGAGACGGGCAACTTTTCGCTGCTATCCAACGAAATCAACCAATTTCACACGCCATACCCATCCAAGCTATCCCAATCACTCAAGTGGCACCCAACTCAACTTACCCAAATAAGAAACCATATCTTAGACCTCACCCTCGATGCAACAACTGTTTTTATCACCATCCCCTTACTCTACCTTGTCGACTATGTGCAACTTGTGGACGCTATGGTCATTTGAGCAAGGTTTGCCGCACCTTTCAAAACCAAATTCTCTCCCCCTACTCAAACCATGAACCAAACCTATCAACAACCCCAATACCCCATGTTCCCATATGTTCGAGCTTGTTTCAATTGTGGCGACCCTACCCACTTTAGAAACACATGCCCTCAATTGGTTAACGTCATCAACGCTTAAGCCCAATCAAACCCAGTTAACCAAGTAAACCAAGAAAACCCAACCGCTAGGCCACCAGCAAGAGGAAGAGTCTTCAACATCAACGCCAATCCTGTTGAAGATAATGACGGCCCAAACGAAGATACCCAACTAGTCCTCTTCACCGAAGATCCAGATTCGACTCCAATCGTTTAGTTTTATGTTTTTCTTTATGTTTTAGAATCACATAGAATCAATCATAACTTAAGGATAAAGCCAATGAAACTTTGACAAGAATATGGTGGATACGCCGTTGGTACTTCCTATATATAAGTATTCTTGTCAAAGGATCGGAGGCATTATCAGGCGGTTATAAGAGGTTCCATGTATAGGCTGTTTGTGTGATTGTTGTTTAGATTAAATTTATTATTTTCAGTACATGCAATACGATCGGCTCCGTTTGATTGAGCCTTGATCGCACAGACATTTTTCATTTTCAGTACATGCAATACGATCGGCTCCGTTTGATTGAGCCTTGATCGCACAGACATTTTCATTATCAGTATCTTGTGGTTGTTGTGTTTGTTGTAGAGTCGCATAGAACTAATCATAACTTGCGGATAAAGTCAATGAGAATTTGACAAGAATATGGTGGATACGCCGCTGGTACTTCCTATATATAAGTATTCTTGTCAAAGGATCGGAGGCATTATCAGGCGGTTATGAGAGGTTCCATGTATAGGCTGTTTGTGTGATTGTTGTTTAGATTAAATTTATTATTTTCAGTACATGCAATACGATCGGCTCCGTTTGATTGAGCCTTGATCGCACAGACATTTTCATTTTCAGTACATGCAATACGATCGGCTCCGTTTGATTGAGCCTTGATCGCACAGACATTTTCATTATCAGTATCTTGTGGTTGTTGTGTTTGTAGTAGAGTCACATAGAACTAATCATAACTTGTGGATAAAACCAATGAAAATTTGGCAAGAATATGGTGGATACGCCGCTGGTACTTCCTATATATAAGTATTCTTGTCAAAGGATCAGAGGCATTATCAGGCGGTTATGAGAGGTTCCATGTATAGGCTGTTTGTGTGATTGTTGTTTAGATTAAATTTATTATTTTCAGTACATGCAATACGATCGGCTCCGCTTGATTGAGCCTTGATCGCACAGACATTTTCATTTTCAGTACATGCAATACGATCGGTCCGTTTGATTGAGCCTTGATCGCACAGACATTTTTCATTTTTAGTATTTATGAGTTTGTTGTATTGGTTGTAGAGTCACATAGGACTAATCAAAATTCACTGATAAAACCAATGAAAATTTGACGAGAATATAGTGGATACGCCGCTAGTACTTCCTATATATAAGTATTCTTGTCAAAGGGTCAGAGGCATTGTCAGACGGTTATGAGAAGTTCTATGTAGGATTTAGTAGTTTCTTGGTAACTAATCATAACTTGTGGATAAAACCAATGAAAATTTGGCAAGAATATGGTGGATACGCCGCTGGTACTTCCTATATATAAGTATTCTTTCCAAAGGATCAGAGGCATTATCAGGCGGTTATGAGAAGTTCCATGTAGGATTTAGTATTGCCCTGGGTTAAAATTTGTGTTACAATTATATCATCTCGCTATTTAAAGAAATTAGATTGTGTTCCATTTCTACATAAACTAACCTCTCCATCCTAACAAACGAGAGAGGAACTATCACCATTCAAACATATATGCTATCAGAATGTGGATTCAAATATTAGCTGTTGTGATTATTTATGTTCTATAGTCATAGAACCAATCATAACTTACTGATAAAACCAATGAAAATTTGACAAGAATATGGTGGATACGCCGCTGGTACTTCCTATATATAAGTATTCTTGTCAAAGGATCAGAGGTATTGTTAGATGGTTATGAGAAGTTCCATGTAGGTTGTAGTATTAGAAGTTTTGCCTTAGGATATAACCATATCCTTCCAAACATATCCAAACTCTTATGCATGATATCATATTTAGCGAATCAATTCTGCTTATCAATACTTTTACAGTAGGCAACAAAAAGCGATTCCTGTAATAGGGTACTTAACCCTTACAAGGGACGTTACCGCCTCAAACAAAAATTTGAACTCTTACTTTTCTTCTAAGTATGTAACTGTCAAACTAAACACCATCATTTTTAGTTAAATATAACACTACTTAAATTTCGGGACGAAATTTCTAAAAAGCAGGGGATACTGTAACATCCGTCAAAAAACGGATTTTACCAAACCCGCTCCGTTTATTAACCGAACAATCAGTTTAAAATTTCGTGGCGTATTTAATGCCCAAATTAATTTTAAACGATACATAATTAATTATTATATTGGAATATATAATTTGTTTTTGAAAAATTGTTAAAAATAATGAAATAAAAATTAAATGTTTCTGCCGGGTTTCGAACCCGGGTCAGTCACGGTTCAGCAGACTTAACACACACATGCTCAACCACTCCGCCACTTGTACTTTTTAGTGATATAACCAGACAATTAATTGAAATAATGAAACGGAAATCAAAACCCAGTCAACTGACGCGCCCAAATTCGTTGACGCCGGAAAATCCGACGATTTCGTCAAACGTCGTCGGTTACCTATGACTTAACGTAAACATTTAACCACAACGTCGGTTATAACTGATGTCCAGTCCGCGACACAAGCTATAACCGCCGGAAAAATATTCTAACCGACGAATCAAGTCGGAAAACGGGCTAAATACGTTGATGTTTTGCCCTATAAATACCCCTTCTAACCACTGTTAACTTTTTCGCTCACAATCACCCTCTTTCCCGACGTAATTTCACTCGCCGGAGAACTGCTGTAACTCGCCGGAAAACCGAACCCTTCACTTCTGAGCCTTACTGAACCCCCTGAGCTTATACCGAAGTCACCCACATCCTTTTCAAGCTTGCTGAAGACTCTATGCTGCAAGACACACGACGCCGGAGTTCTGCCGGAGAAACAGAGGAGTCCAGTCGGTATACTTTACGCCTAATTTTTCTTTCTTTTTATTTATATCTCATCTGTAATTAACCTCAAAACACTAAAGAACACGATTAAAATATCGAACCAGTCGGACTTCCGATTCTGGTTAAAATCAACCAAGAAGACGAAGTTTCTGTAATGTTTAAGTATAATTAAAATCAAGTTATAACTCGGGTTAGACACACAGTCCAGCGGTGGACTGTGTGCACAATAAACACGTAAACGTCTCGAGTTCGAATCTTGTCCCACGCATGCTGCCTTAATAAAAATGTCTTTTTTTTTGTTAACCGAACCGGAGTCACGCTGTACATGTTAAGTTTAATAATAACCAGAATAATAACCAAGTTAGACACACAGTCCAGTGGTGGACTGTGTGTATGTTTAATCACAGGACACGAGTTCGAGTCCGGACTACCGCACCGGTCCGAACAATTATCAAACTTTTTATTTAAGTCAGAAATGAAAATACTTAGTTTGTATTTAAGTATAATAAAAATCAGTTTATTTAACAAGTTGGACACACAGTCCAGAGGTGGACTGTGTGTTAACTCAACCCACAGGTCCCGGGTTCGAGACCTGTGGAGCGCACCGGTCCGATTCAGTAAAATCTTTTTAGAAATAAATTGATTTTCGGATTAATCTAATTAATATATAAATATAATTAAAAACAGAAATATTTCGGGTTAGACACGTAGCTCAGTTGGTAGAGCTGCGTGCACGCGTACGGGAGGTCTCGGGTTCGAGCCTCACTCAGCGCACACTTACACGCATACGAACCGGTCAAACAGTCAAGGTCAACGGTCAACGGTCAAAAAAGTCAACTTTTTTTATTATTTTTATTTATTTATTTTAATTAAAATCAATTAAAAATACTTAAAAATAACATTTTTAAGGTTAGAAAATAGCCTTAAACTCACAAAAATACACCCAACAATCCTACTAAAATGGATTAATAAAATCCGTTTACTTACCGAAACATTATGCCATTATCTAGGTTAATTTCACTCGTGGTTAAAACCACTTCGCGTGCATTCAACATCATCAACCGAACGCACCCACTGTGAGTGAATCTTACAACTCCCCTTTTTAATTACACGTTTTGGGGTGTGTCATGTGTCACAAAATAATTAACTCGTTTATTTAAACTTGTGCCATACCATATCGTGATCTAAACTTAGATTGTTTATATTGTTGTGATCATGTATTTCATTTTGTCAACTTATATGTAATTCATTCATTAAGCCCATCAGTTCCTCGTGGGAGACGAGTTGAGCAACGCGTGCCTCAAAACCAATCCATTATTGTTCATGTGTGTATTATTGAGTTTATATTATTTGTAGTATGTCTTTCATATTATCATGTTTATGCAATTCATTCATTAGGCCCATCAGTTCCTCGTGAGAGACGAGTTGAGCAACGCGTGCCTCTAAATGATCCATTATTGTTCATGTGTGTATTGTTTAATATTAAATTGATTTATGAATAAGTTTACATCTATTTTTACTCATGTGTGGTTGTGCACTTTATTTCATAATCAATTAAATAAACTTGTTCAAATGTTTTCCATAGGATTCACTCGCCAACTTTTTGTTGATCCAAAAACCCTTTTACACATGATACAGGTGAACAGGATGAAGCAAGGAAAACATAGGAAATGCCTTAGAAGAAAACAAAGAAGCTTAGACTGATGTTTAGGTCATTGATGTAATTATGATTGTAAATTTCCATTAAATTGTATTAATGAATATGAAACGTTAAAATAAATGTCATGAGCTTTGATGATAACCCAATCATGCCCCGATCACCTTTTCCGCTGCGGGTCGGGGTGTGACACCTATTTACCAAGTTCTTGCATACAAGTTCACCTTCTAACTTCAGCTAAACATTTCATCAAACACTTGGTGTGCATAAGTACAAGTATTTCATGCTTATCTTCCTAGTTCTTCCTTTCATTCATCAAATACCACTAAAATCAAATTAATTCCATGCCCTACTATATTAAACAAGAATCCATATCATACAACAAATACATCAAATTTGAACAAGAATTGGACATAAGTGATACACCCATGTAGCCACCCTCACCATCACAAATGGGTTTCATGTCAAAACATCAATTTACTTGAAATCATTCATAATCCAAGTTCTATTTGATGATCCCAACACACCTTCATGCTTAATTTCATACGAATTCAAAGATTTGTCACATACTCATTACTTGCAAAATCGCCAAATTAAAATCTACAATTTATCACATGATTTTCGGTATTAGATGATGAGCATTCTTCATTCATGCATGATTTCAACATCAATTTGATCTTGATTTGGCTAAAATGTGGCACTTGATCTTGGGAGGGTTTTCCCTTTCCAAACTCTCGACACACACACACACACACCTCTCCTCTCAAATTTTTTGGCCATTCCACTAGATATAACTTTCTTACATTTTTGTCACATTCGACCCTTCAAGTTTATTGATCGCCTCCTTTTTGTTCAAATTTTCTTTCCTTACTATTTAACTCACATTCTAACTAAGTAAATAACTTAGTTATTTACCTCTTGCTATAACACAAGTAAACGTGTTAATAATTTAAAATAGGTTTTGGGGCGTTACACTATCAAGCACAAATTTACCGCAAATTGTTATAAGGGTTAAATGATGGAATTTGGAAGTGTAAATGTGAAATTGATCATTTCTTCTTAAGTGGCTTTACACCTGAGATATCTATCGTTGGACTTACGAGGTACACACTTTACAAACAACTATTAAATGATATATCTATACTATCTTAAAATACAACTCTTTATAGGACAAAAAAAAGTAATTTTACCACGACTTTAAGACACTTAAGGGAGTTCAGCGTCTTAAAACAAAACTAAGGTGAAATTACCCTTCCATCTTTCTACGTAACTTATATATTAAAGTTTATAAAACTTGAACCCTCAAACACATTTTGTTCCTCATCGTTTACCTGAAAAACATTGCCAAAGAAATATCTTATAAATAGACAAGAGTAACTAAATAAAGTTTCTTAGCGGCTTTGTTTAGCTGTGCCGATAGGCCCTTTGGCTTGTTTAATTTAATTTTTTTTGGTTCATAGGCCGGTTCAAAACCTAACTGACCCGAAAATTTTGGTTTTTATTATGGTTATAGCTAAAAACCGAACCAAACCGTTCTGTACACATCCTTAAAATCACCAAACTAAGTGTTGTGTTCACCGCCGTATTATACCACTCTAGTAAGATATAACATATAGGAAGTCATATAAATTCATAACAAAAATAAATAAATAATGTACATGGGCACATGGCAAATTCTTTTACGAATAAACAACAATATTCAAATGATCAAATTAGCGAAACATAAGTAATACACAACGCATAACACATAACTAGGGGTTGTCTACACAAATGATTCTTTCCTTGAAGTCTTGTTGTGTAAATATAAAATGATAAAAATGTTCCATTTTGGAACCTTGTAGTAATTTCATCAAAAGATAATTACTCCACTTGTAATCCAAGAAATCAATGCCCCAGAAACATTGAATTCATAAAAGTATATTTAAAAAACTGAAGCATTTTCAGTCTATATCGAGTATCTGGTCTGTTAACTGGGGAGCAAAAACATACAAAAAAGAAAAAAACAATTAGACTTATAAGGATTAGTTAATTAATTACCACTCTGTTTTTAATAATTGAAGCAACCCTATAACTACGACTGAACACCTTCAGCTTTTTTGTAAATTATTAACTTGTTTACTATTTATAAAAATTTAATTAATAACGGTGGTGGTAATCAGTTTGGACGTACATAGTGCATTTACCTGCTTGTACTTTGCATGTTTACCAGTTACCACCCAAAGTAGGACTATTTGCTTTTCATCATAAGTTATCATTCTTGAATTAATATATATTTTTTATATGAGGAAGAGTAAATTACGCAAGAAATTTGCATTTCTAAACTACTTTCTAATGGGTTATTTGGAAAATTTTCTCTATAAAACTATCCACCATCGATAGAAACTAGTTTATTAATTTAAAGGTATCTAATTTTTTTTACCAATCAATCATACAATAATAATAATAATAAATGACAATAAATAAACTAAAATAAATACCTAATTGATTTGTAATCTTTTTATTTTTATGATATGAATCGTTCCATCATATCGTCCTCTTTTACTTTATCAAAAGATTCTTTTCACTGCACAAACCATAGCATTGTTCAATATTCCAGGTCCATTTGAGATTGTTCTTAGATTGTGATTTCATCTTCATCTCAATAAATCAACCTTCAACTTTAAAGAATTAAAATACCAACTTTAACAAGAAAACTATAACTTTTTGTATAATTTAACTTATCTAAACTAAATCTAACAGATCTACAAACAACAAGACTTCATAAACAATAACATCAAACAAAAAATCAAAGGACAATAAAAACTCACCAAACACGCAGGTCAACCGCCAGTCAACAACAGGGACATTGGGGATGATCGAAATTCGTTGTGACGTTCTGTTTCCAACTTAGCCGCCCATACACAAAAAGATATTTTATTGTTTTGGGGCTTGTGCTAAGTTTATCAATTGGACATCTTTCAATTATATTATTCTTAATTTGGGTTAACTCTATCATTTGGCCTTAATTATTATATAAGTTTGGTGTTGTAAAAAGTTTGAGCTTATAAAAATATGGAATTTTAATAAATTAAAGTGTCTTATTTTTAGAGGTATCCTCGATTTGTTTAGGGATATCTTTTTTATAAAACCGAAAAAAATTACACTATGAAGGCGGGGTTAAACCGTAGCCCATGCTACACCTCCTTACATTATACCTCCACCCCTGCTATCCACACCCTTTTTATCAAATATTATGAATGTAAAAGGTTTCGACATGTAGTTGATAATTAAACGTTGTCTTCATGTTAGCATGCTGGCTTATTTGGAAATCAAGGAATGAGGTGATCTTCATATCCAAAAGGGTGGTTATCGAGCATATTTTAGATGAGCTACGTTCGGTTGGATTCATATGGATCAAAAATCGATCGAATGTCGTTAATCTAGAATGGGATAAATGGTTAGATTTTAGTTTCTGTGTATAGTTCTAGAATAGGTTATGGTTAGTTTTTGCTTCTGTGTTTTGTAGTTGTTGTTTTGGTTGTAGGCCTTGGTCTGTTTTTTGTTGGTTAGATTTTAGTTTCTGTGTATAGTTCTAAAAAAGGACTTATGGATTACTTAAGTTTTTTTATGTAAATGATGAAAATGCTATAAAACACCTGGTTTTCATGCTACCAAATTATTTTGGTTTCCTTGCTAGCAAATTATTGATTCTAACAATAAAAATAAAATGGATTCATGGAGTACTTAAGTTTTTTATGTAAACTAGCATTAAGACCCCCCACTCCGTGTTGCTGTGCGGGTACATCATAAACATCGAATGGATTAGTCCAAACGTTATGTGATGCGTTAACCATAAGAAAACACACGTTTTGACGTATCTGATTGAACTCAATATTACCTATATAAGCATTGCAATTGGATCAAACATAAAGTAAATAAAATTCCTACCGTACAATCATAACGTATTATATATGACCCGGATCATACATAGAAAATGTAACGGATATGATGGAAAAGCTGACACGTATAATCAAAAGAGATGAATTAGAGCTTTTGAAAAAATGGAAAAAAATAAACCACAATTTAACTCCACTCAGTTCGAAACAAAATTTACAAAACATCACCTGACACGATTCCTATAAAAGTTTACGTCGAAACCAGTGGCAGATCTAGAAAATCTTCGTAGGGTAACATTTTATAAAAAAAGGGGTAACGAAATCGAAAAAAACGTCAAATTTTTCCAAAATTTACACTACTGCCGGAGCGCCAATGGATAACGGAGGCTACCCCTTCCCCTATAGTAGGTCTGCCTCTGGTCGAAACATACACCAACTCAAATATATATATATATATATGTATATATATGTATATATATGTATATATATGTATATCGAAACATACGTAAAAATATGCAACGTAAAAATGTTTTTAACGAAAACGTATTATATTTGACCTGACTTGTTTTCAAAAAATGTCGACACGTAGAGCAAATCGAATTTATACCGGTACATACATAAAAATATACACGTGAAAAATAGTTTTTCTTAAGTAAAGAATTTTTAACGGTAAACTCGAAACAAATTATTAGTAAAAAAAACTTAATAGGTTAAATACATTCGTAATATTATGCCAAGTAGCACTTATGCCAAACCTGCCAGCGAACACCAACATTAAAAGAGCTTGTAAAAATAAAAAAAGTAAAACATAACACCGAACAAAAAAATACGTAAAAAATTATGACAAGTAGCACTAATGCGAAACAAGTAGATAAAATCGTAAAATGTAGAAAAGAATTACTAAGTCGATCTAGGATCTGCACGTTGCGACGAACTTGTCAAACGGAGAAAAATAGACACGTTACGACTTGCCTATCAAACGGGAAAAAACAGGCGAAAAACTGTTGAACCCCACACGCATGTTACTGCATGTTAACTCGCAAAATTTGGAACGAAACGTAAAACGAAAACTTGCGAAAGATGAAAAGTATGGGGAGACCAAAGTTGAAAATAAAAAAGTATTGGGGTTAAATTGAAAAGTTGAAAAGCTTTGGTTAAATCTAAAAAAGCCAAAGGGATTAAAATGTGAAACATAAAAACAGTTGGGTTGAAAGTAAAAAATGCAAAAAAAATTTCGCTCTCAACGCATATGTTACAAGTATATAAAGCAAAAACATGTTTCTAACTTATAGTTTGAAAATGATGATAATGCTAACAACAAATTAAAATAAGAGCAAGAAAAGATGAATATATGAAATAATTTTTCATGCTACATGTCTAAGATTATGGGATGTGGTAGAGTTTGGGTTGGGGGCATTGCTCGATATGTGGTACTTGCGGGTTCCACTAGTCCACACCCAAAATGATGGGGTATGAAGGGAGCGTGGCTAGGCGGTGTTGGGGTGCCATTTGGAACCTAATTTCTTTTTATATTAATCATAGAATTTAATAAATCAATTTAAAAAAACACCTATTTTATTTATATTAAATAACTACAATAAAAAAATACCTTACATCACAAAAAAAAACCAATCATCTTCGTCTTCGTCTTCAATGTAGTCGAAAACGACGCCTAAACATTCTTTCATCGTACAATGGTTCGAGTGACAAATAATCGCTTACCAGCAAATCGTTAGCGGTTGCGCATTCACGAACGATATACTCCCTGCATTTGTGTTGGGTTATGAAGTCCTTTCATCTGAATCTTCAACGATAGCTTTCAGGATCGTCGTCACCGTTGATAATAATATTTCCGCCCCGTCGTCCGATGAGGATGACGAATGGTGGGGTATGGTCCAAAAAACCCTGCGCCTACGCAAGGACCCATACCCTCAACAACACAACACACGGATAACCTTGCACGCAATGTTCAATTGTGCGCCTTCTTTGGAACCAATAGGTCATACAATGAACCTTGCACACTTAGCACAACGGTAAATTAGACCAACACCAATAGGTCACACAATGAACCTTTTGCACTCAGCGCAACAGTAAATTAGACCAACACCAATAGGTCACACAATGAACCTTGCGCACTCACTGCAACGGTAAATTAGACCAAAACCAATAGTTCACACAATGAACCTTGCGCACTCAGCGCAACGGTAAATTAGTCCAACACCAATAAGTCACACAACAAGCCATGTGTACTTGGCGCAACGGCAAGTTAGACTTACATGCACAGGCTACTAGACCCTGCGCGGAGCATACAACCCTCTAGTTATAAATCCTAAAACCTTGCAACGACAAGACAAACATGAGAGCACCTCATAGTATTATAGACAAAATGATTTATCCCTGCTACTCTGCGCTGGCGGGAAAACACTGACAGCCTCGCAGAAGGGGTAAGCACTAAGAGGTATTGACGATACTCAAGGGTATAGAGTGGCAGAACTGTGACGAATGGTTGCTCGGCAGGTTGCGTCTGACAGTGTCAAATGAACAATGACGCAGACACAAGACTGTACACCAACCATATCTACGCTAGTGACTGTTCCACCTTCTCCACTTTCGGCTGGTAGCAGGTCTGACGCTAGAGATCTCCGCCCTTACTGTCTTTACACGTGGCACCATTCATCGCCCGATAGACCACACCTCCTGACAGAAGACATTAATTCCCCTAAAAGGGACATTTGATGTCTGACGCAGAGGGACAAAATGGATGTCTCTGGTCACTTGGGCCGGGCCCAAGGCCCATCAGCTCATCTCCTGAGCCCACTTACTTTCGGCTATAAAATAAGTATCAGACCACAAGGTAAAAGATATATCGACATCTACTATCACTTGCAATCACATCTACAAGCATTTGCGCTTATTACTTGCAATTATCCAATACTTATTCTCACGCCAGAGTGTGGTCACGGAGAAAACCACCTTTTTCCCCGTGACGAGGCTAACGACGCTGATTTTGCTGATCAGCCTGAGTGAGATCATCCTGAGAAACGAGCGAAGAGGCAACCCTTTATGCAGAAATACCTTGGTTGTAACTCATATATCCCCGGATATCCCTAGGTTCAACAGATGCTTCTTCAACGAATTATAACTATCAGACGAATCGCTTGAACTTGAAGAATTCATTTATATATATTTTTTGACGATGGAAAGTGGTTTTTGAATTTTTGGATAGTAATGATTGTTTTATTTATATAGAAAATAAGTAAAAGATTTTTTTAAATAGCCGTTGGCCAACGTCTAGCCCAAAGGTCCTATGTTACCATCCAATCCCAACCATCCACGTCATCTTCCACCCTCCTCCCGCGCCTCACGCTAGGCTTCAAAGCCACGCTAGCGGGACAACGCCGTAACCAATACTGGCCTAGTGTGACTCAGGCAGCGTTATATGGCTTCTCCCACCCAGAAAACGCCCCAGGCCCGTAATCAAAGCTGTAAACTTTTAGAGGAAAAAGATAATGGTATCGGTCGGTCGACAAATTTGGTGATTCATGATTGCATTCAGTTAATTTGGATGCATAAATGCTAGTGGCAAGACACCAATAACAAAAATGTCCTATCTGTACCATTTAATTACTGGTTCAATTGTTTATTTAACTAGATGATGAACATAAACACAAGTCTTATACACACATGTTTTTGTATCAATAGGTAGCATATACACAATGACAATTAATTTATACAAGACTATTTTTTCTCAATGTTTTTGTATCAATAGGTGTGGCCTATATACAATGACAATTAATTTATACACGACTAACTTTCTCATTTTATTTTTTGAATACACTACTTATTTTAACTTGAGAACCGTAATAATCGTATAAATACTTATTAATTTGTCTTTAACTGTAATACATAATATAGTTGACTCCACATCTCTCTCATTCAGGGAAGAGGTAATGTACAAGCAGTGTGTTATCTCTCAACTCCATCTCCATAGTGTAAAATACCTTTCAAATTCGTCTATACGTAATGTAATTTTTTTTCAGTTTTATACAAAAGATGCACCTGATCCAAAAAATAAAAAAAAATTGTAATATACTAGAATTTTTAGACTAACTCCACCACTTACGTAAAATCAACACTTCATACAAGTGTTTATGTGCTCCTCGTTTAATATTGACTTACTATTAAAAATATAACATTACTTGAGACCTTTTTAACTGGAAATCTCTCTGTGTAATCATTAAATTCATCTGCTAATGTATATATCATGTTTCTTTTGTTGAGCGATTGGGTCTTGAGGCACGATATGCACAGTGAAAAGTAACGAATAAAGGTTTGAAATAATTAAAGAAAACATCTTCAGAGCCCTTAAACGTCCCATTAAACTAAAACCTGTTTCCTCCTTTCCTTTTCTTTTCTTTTATTATTATTTTGCATAAGTTTACCCGAGTGGGGAGTCTGAAGGCTGCATTTACTAAGAATAATTTTTGTAAATTATGCGCTATAACTGAATAAATCGAGTTAAAATTTTAACCTAAATTAAGTGTTGTTTGTAGAGCTCTTAATAGGGTTTTTAATGGTTTATACTTTTTATTGGTTTATCACTTAATGGTTCAGACCGTTTGTTTTATGAGCAGATGTCTGAATAGTTCAGATATTTGTCTTTGAATGGTTAAGCATTTTACTGGATCTGAATGGTTAAGACCTCTAATCTTAATTGGTCAGACATTTGCTTCTGAAAGGTTAAACATTATACTGGCTTTTAATGGTTCAAACCTCTTAATGGTTCAACACTTAGGGGCTGTTTGGCAACTTCTGAATAGTTAAGTGCTAAACCAGTAAGAGGTCTGAGTCACTAAGTGCTGAACTACTAAAATGTCTGAACTATTAAGAGCCAGTATAATGCTCAATCGTTCAAAGATAAATGTCTGACCAATTCAGATTCTAGGTATGAACCATTCTAACTCAGTATAATGCTTAACCATTCAGACATCTATTCATAAAACAAACAGTCTAAATCATTAAGTGTTGAACCAGTAAAAAGTCTGGACTATTAAGGACCTTATTAAAAGGTAAACAAACAGCCTTTTAATAATTTAGACCTTTTACTGGTTTAACACTTAACCATTCAGAAGTTGTAAAACCGCCGTAATAAAAAAACAGTGTAAAACTCACCTATTTTTAGCTAGGTAAATACTAAAAAAATATAAAGATTGTTTTTAGCTAGTGTGAAGAAAGGGAGAAGCCGACCAAACGCAGAAAGAGGAAACAACTGGTCCATGAATTAAATCAGTCTTCTTTTTCATCCAAAAGCTTTCTTGCCTTTTCTTTTTCGCTTTCTCAAACTATTTACTCAACGATTATAATAACATAATTCAATGGTTTTTATTACTTGATTATATGTTAATCGCTATTAATGGTAACGTGTTTCTTGTTAGCAATGCAGCGTTCGTGACACCTTACTCAATAATCTGTTAATATATAAAAATTAAAACTTATGAAGGAAAAAGCGAAATAAATTGTCACTCCATTAAAACTTGTAAGGAAAAAGCTGAATAAATTGTCACTCCGTTTGATTAAAACTTGTGAAGGAAAAAGCAGAATAAATTGTCACTCTGTTTGATTAAAACTTGTGAAGGAAAAAAGCGGAATAAATAGTCACTCCGTTTGTAGCAATGAAGAAAACAAATGAACAATTTTAACATGAGTTTTGTTCGAATACCATGCATTGCCATTGTTTTCATAAGTCGTGCCAAAAGCATGTTATATTTTTATATGAAGAAATTAAGTAACTTTTTAAAATAATAATAGTAATTTTAACGGGTCTGACAGAGAGGCTTTGCATATGTTTTTCTATAAAATATAACTTTTATTGTTCTTGGACGTTATAAAGTAAATGGTTACTTTGCTTTAATTATTTATGAAACTTGTTCCAAATAATTTAGAAACAACAAAAAAAGCTTAGTGGTGACAAGCAAAAGGCAATGCAGCTTTACTAGGAAAGTGAAGGGCAACGTTAGGTGTTAAAAGTTACAAATCGAAAAACAACCAAACATGCATAAAGGTTTGATTGTATGTTTGCATTTTTAAATAGATATAACATATATATGTGTGTGTGTGATATATATTAATACATTATATCAAACCGTTCACAATTTATGTAGTTTGTATAGTTACACTAGGGCATAAGCTTATCGGCAATGTTTATAAAGTTGGACGGTTTCAAAAATGTACATTGTAGCTCATGATTTCGTTCAAATGATGGATGATTTACGATTGAGAACTTAAAACCAGCTATAATGTTATGTGTATACATTATATTCATGAACACTCATCAACATTTATACTTAATACAAAAGTAAGATGTTTTAGAATTTCTTTTTGTCTAAAAACGGAAAATGTGAACGGTAAAACCATTAAAAACCGGCCGTTTTAGTTTGCATTTTCCTAAAACCATAGTTACCTATTCAATCTGATGGGATTGGTGACTATTGATAAAGACAGAGCCTTTAAGAACACCTAAGTTTTGGAGGTGTTTAATTCAAATCTTACAGATGACAAAATGAAAAGAAATTCACCGCTTAAAAAAATAATTAGAAGAATATCCAGTATGTGTAAGAAAATAAACTCAAAACTGTCATGGATCAAGTTCTGTTATAATACCAAGTAAGAGAGAAGGGTTACTTTTGTGTAAATTGTATTCCCTTTGGATGTTTACAATACAAAAAAGCCTTCTGTTTATAGTGAAGTAAGAGCCAAACGTAAAAAAGTAACTTCTATCAACTAATTCAACAAAAGTTGTAACAAAAAAGAGTTATACAACCTGTCTGTATACCAATAAATTATATTTAAATTTATTCTAATAGGGTGTACCAATTTCCTATGGTATATTAACTTTAGTGCATATTTGTCCAAGTAAAACACAATTTTTATTTCCTTTTTATTTTTTTAACCATGTTCTAGTAATAAAATATAAGGGTATCACGTCTGTTGTCACATAATTCAAACAAGGAATTGAAGACTTTTGTACCGCACTAGATCGATTATCATTAATCAAGGTCATATTATTTATTGGATAAAACTTATAAATATGGAAGGGAATCTCAACAATTGAAAAAGTTTGGATCGCATGACCAAAAGTAGTCAGTCTTCGAGTTGGACAAATGTGTGAGGAGTCAAGCCGGGTAGGCTACTTTTCTTTTATCTAAATTTTATAAATTGAAGTGATCTATAATACTAATATTAACTAACTTTAAAGGTAACAAAAATGTTTATTATATAATTAGTATAATAAAAACGTAAACTTTTTAGTTATGAAATTAGGTAGGTAGCTTGCTTGATTCAACACTTTTATGCGAAAATACTTTTGAAAAGTTTATAAGAACAAAAATAAGTGACGAAAACAAAGATAGCATCACGTGGATAAAGATCCATGCATATGAAAGCCGCAGAATGCAGCAACCAGATGGAAATAATCTACAATAAACCTCACAATTCAACAAACTTACCAACAAACCTCCTTTAACAATAATACAGTTTACAATAAAGCCCCTAGATCCTCCTCGAGACAACACAAAATCTGCTTTTCGTAAAAAGAACTTCACTTGCCACAAACAGAATCTTTCTGTCAACTTTCACCTAAACACCAACATAAGACAAACGGAAAACGTTATTCGCACACACTATCTGAAATCTTACACATTGCACCCTTCACTTTCCCATACTTGACAGTTTCAAACCTACGCAGATTTTCTTGGTCCACATTCCTAGGGATCATGTTTGGTTGGTGGAAAACCAAATTTTTGTCCCTAATGTTATATTATTTTTTTAGAAACGGCGTTCTGAAGTCCAATGTGGTGCCATGGGGCTAAAATGCACCGATAGCACTCTCGAATCAAGTAGTTCCATGATCGGTGTGAAACTAACACATCGTGGAACTTTGTATTGGTTAATTGAAGCCCCTCTTGATATCGCGTAATCCATTAACTCTTCAAACGTGCCATTTTGCACGATCCGGATCTCTAGCGGCCCAATAGAGTTATCCGCCACCCGACTTTGTCGATAAACCGAGTTTAAAGACTCCTCCATAGCCAAACAACATTGATCCAACACGTCATCAGTGGGCCCATTAGTCGGATCTTTCACCAACAGCTCCCAGTAAATAACATAATGACCCGGAATCGCTTTCGTGTCGCCATAGCTCGTGTACTCCACCACCGTCGTGTTATATTTTTTTAACAACTCGGACGCATTTTCGACCGCGGATTGCAACTCAGTTTCGTCGGTTTTATCCGCATCGATGCTGAGTAAAACATTCTTTCGCCTAATGAATTTGAATTGCGGTGCGGAGTTATAGAACCCCTTCACTTGGAGAATATCGCCAACGCGGTACCGGCAAAGACCCGAGTAGGTGGAGATCACAAGCTCGTACTCTTTACCTAGCTCCAAATCAGCTAGATCAAGTAAATGAGGAGGCTGATCATGGGAAATAGTAACCGGATTCGACGGATCATGTGGGATGAACTCGAAGTAACCCATGTTTGGCATGATGGTGTAACAAACCTCAGATGGTTTCACCATTGGAGTTAGATTTAACCCAAAGTAACATTCCGAAGACGCGTACATAGTACACGTCTTTGGTAAATTACCGCTGTAATAATCCAATATAGGAATGTATTGGGCCATTGCACCAGTAACAATAACGTCAACGTACTTGGTGTTTGGCCAAATTCGAGTAATAATCCCCTCCCAATTCCCTTCACAACATTCTTCTCTAACAAACCGGGCCAGGTCCGGGTTCGGTTTCAGGATCTTTGAAACACAATCCCGAACCGCGGGATCTATGATTTTGGTGCTCAACTTTCCGGATTCGATATCCTGAGCCAGTTCTTGCCAATTGAGTTGGAGAAACTTGATGGCCCGAACAAGGCCCGAGGCGAAAACCGCCCCGCATCGAAGCACTTCTTCACGGTAAATGAGGCCGCAAAGCATTTGAGAGTACATACTTTGGAAAGAGTCCACACATAGGATGGTTTCGTTCGGACTGGTGTAAACGTTGTACGGGTCGAAGGGTCGGGTTTTGAACTGCTGGCTTTTGTAGTAGCTTGTTAAAACCGGACGAGCACTAACCCACTTGGGGTTTTTGATTCAGCCTTGATGAACAGAAAGTACAAACCCTTGCCTTTGTCTAGCCCAGGTACATACCTGTCACAAAAAACCAATATATTCAATAACTTCGTTTATCATTTCTTTCTTCTTTTTTTTTATTATAATTTGCATGTAACAAAATGTGACAGTTATACATACAGATTCATGACAGGCATGAGAAGGCTGTAGAGCTTCTGCCTGCGGTCCATTTCTGCAGCAATAGTAGGCATGAGTTTTCTTTCACCAGCAGAAGTACCAGAACTGTCATAAAAAACCAAATTCACATTAGCAAACACAAGAACAATCAATCTGGAAATGTTCAAACAAAAACTAAAAAAAAAGGAGAATAATTAAATAAATAATTAAATTAAACCTTGTGAGGAACTCAGAAATGGGGTGAGACGACAGGATAGGAGAACGGTCGCCTTTAGCGATACGTTGGATGTAAGGCTGAAGGTCTTCATAGGTAATGACGGGAACTTTTGACTTAAAAGTTTCCCGATCAGTGGCTCCATTGAGGTTCCATTGTTGCAGGTATTCTGCACCTGCGTTCTGAGTAAGAATCTCAGCCAGAACATTTTCTTGAACACTGTCACAATTTTTAGTCATTTCTTCGATGAACCGAAGAGCTTTCGCATCTTTCTCACACGCTGGAGGTCCCAGCGGCGATGAGATAGCAGAATCAACAGCCATATTATTTATATTTTAGTGAGAGATGATGAAAAAGTTTTCTGAGTTAGAGATGTGGTGAGTTTTGATGGATCGAAGGAGGAGGAGCTTGTATTTATAAGATGGTGGAGAGATGCCACGTCAGATAAGGTGGTGGAATTGGGTAAAGGAATAATAACAATGTTGTTTTCAAGGGTTTTGAGTTTTGACGGAGCTTTGCATGGAAATGTTTTGCATAGTTGTTGACGTTGACGTTGTTTGCTGAGGAGGGGACAGGTGGGACCACCGTGTCTACCACCTTGATGGTCAGGTGGGGACCAATTGTATGACACGTCAGATCAGGGTTGGAATAGGGGTTTGTCCGGATACCGGTCCAGACGGCTCTTTCTGATCATATTGTTCTGCTTGACAACGACGGTTTGCCGGCGAACCGGCAATGTTCATCTGAGAAAACAAATTTTAGTTTTATAATTTGGAAATAAATGCATTATTATGTAACTCGACCCTAACGGAGGAACGTTGGTATAACCAAATATATTAATACATACTTTGTGTTTTTTCGTTTGCTTGAGGTGATAATAACGGGTTCAATAGATCTGAATTCACTAGTAATGCGACCAAATCGATGTTCGTTGATATTATATAAACATGGGTTACATCATTTCAACTTTTAGTAGGAAGTTTTATGCGAAACGTGAGCACTGTTATTGATTACAAAAACACTAATTATATGAGATCATCATGGCTACCTCAAGCTTGTTGGGGGCACTACACGGATAACTAATACGGGTCTTTTCGTCTAAAAAATTCGATCATATAATTCATGTATCAAATTCACATACATTGTGTGTATAAACGTTTTTCTAGAATTTAGAGCTATAGAAAAGCTGAGGTTCAAATCCTTTGCTATATATTTTACGCCCCTTGAGTCACCCATTATTAGGGCATAAGGAGTCGTCCCGTTTTTCTCAAATTCCTCCATGTGACACGTCAACGCAACTTTAGCTTTTCATCTACTTTTTTCGGTTTTTCCTAGATTTCCTCATATTGCATGGCGTTGTCACATATTTTCTTGGATGTCGCCAAAACTTAATTACTTTTAATTTAATTTAAACTTTTAAAATACTAATTACATAATTAAAATAGAACTACATTACTAAAATGAGAAATACATAATTCAAATGAACTACTTAATTAAAAGTGTTTTTTTTTTCTTTTTGAACAGTCAACGAATCCTTCAAATGATCTACTGAAAAAATTCACCACATCGGGATACACTCGCCTTCCGAACCGCGGAAAACCCTCACCTTGGGCCGAAGCCCGTGAACACTCGCCCGAAGGTAGGACAGTGCGGTGAGGTAAAACCCACTCAGTTCAAGGATCGAACTAGCGATCGCCGCCTACTCGCCTAGTCTCCCATCATCACCAGGTGCCGTAGAAACTAAATGTTGGGGCAAGAATAAAACTGGGTCACTTGGAACACAAGGTCTTTCCCTTACCACTCCACCAATAGCTCATTGCCTTAATTAAAAGTGTTAACTTTGTTTTTGCTGCCTGTGATTTAGTAATATTAACCATTTTACCCCAAAGGTTCAGGGATTTGCTATGTTGGGGTTTTCATGTGCGATTAGGCCTTCTCTAGTTTTAGATTTCGCCACTTGAGGTGGTTCAGGTATGCTGTCGGAGATGGTGACCGAAGGTTTAGTGAGTGAGAGAATTGATAGACCGATGAGTATAGATTAGGGCTTGCAGGTTGTTGTGGTGGCTGGTCGTGTTAGCATGAGGTGGTGGTGGTTCCTAAGGTTGAGAAAAAGAGACTGATTATAACAAAGAGGGGCTAGGGTTTCATTATAATAGAAATAATAATAATAATAATAGTAATAATAATAATTATTATTATTTCTAAAATTACCAAAATACCATTCAAATTACATGTATAATTACCTAAATACCCTTCTAGTTAAAAATCATTTTTGGATGAAGTTAGGGTCACGGAGCAAAATGAAGTAAAAGTACAAACCACACGGAGCAAAAAAAACTCATTTTTAAACTATTGGGACAAAATGGTTAAAATGACCAAACTACAAAGAGCAAAAACGAAGTTAACTCTAATTAAAATGAAACATACTCAACTAAATAAAAAACAACATAAATAAAACTACTTTCCTTATTGGGGATGGTTTCTTAAAATTTGTCATGCCAAAACGTGATTAAATTTTTGATCCACATAGCGATTTTGGTACTCAACATGAGCCACTTCATCAATTTCTCCTTTGTTAGGTCGCCCTCGTCATTTGTCAGCTCGTTGAAGACCAACTCAAACCTTCTAGACTTTGCATGTCTGACCCAAATGTTGAAGGAATTGTTCGAAGACTATGTTCCAAAACGACATCGTTGAAGTATGCAGCGTTTATTCTTCTACACTCACCCAAGCCGTAGCTAAGGTTATCTCCTCTTCTGGGTCTAATGTGGCCTTACCATTTGAGAGATATTTTTTTGATGGTTTGTGTAAAATGAGAGAAGAAAGGCAGGATTTGTGTGGATAAATTTTGTATAATATCGTTGGTATTTGTAGGGTTGAAATAGAATTTTCTTTTTAACGGGTTAACGATCATATGGCCAATGTGTGTTGTTTCTCGTGCATTGATATGGTTTCACCGGCTTGTGGTAAAAAAATTCCGGAGAATCAGTGGGATGGTTTTACCGGCCAGAGCTCTCCAACACTTCCCCTATTACGACTCTGAATGCCATAATGGTTGTTGGTTGTGGTAAGTCACAAAATGAGATATATATATAGAGAGAAATTACTTATAATTACATCTCCAAATTTGTATTTTTGTACCTAATTAATATATTTAAATTAATAAAGATATAAACTAAATAAATTTAGTCTCAAACAAAACTTTCATATCACTTAAAAAAATATCTACTTACATACATACAACTGAGATTAAATGAAAAGAAAATTAATTTAAGAAGTAAAAGAAAAAAGAAAGAAAACTATATTAAATCGTAAAACTTTTAATAATAGATTAAAATTCATTAATTATTATATTATCATGTTAATTAATTAGCGAATTTCAATTTATCATACACGACAATTAAAAACATTAGTGTCTACATATCTAATACATTATCGAATTTTATGCACAATTATAGTTAGAATTTAAATGAAACATTTATTATCATGTGGGCAAGTGTAATTCAAAAGATCATTCGTGCCCATAGTTAAAGAAATATCTAAATATGCGATTTCATCCAAGATTTATTGTGTCCGGGGTGATATTCAAAGTGAAGATTTATTGATCATGACAAAGTGTGGTAAGAAAGATCTCGTGTCTCTAGTTTAAAATGCCTTAAATATGCAAACTAGCTTGTTATCTAAATGAGAATGGAGATAATAAAAATGACTCGTCAGCTTAAGGTCAAAACATATCTCTATTCATTATATTATAACATTGCAAATAAAGTCCATGGTAAACAAGCTAACATGAAAATGGAAGAACATATGCAAAATGAAAAAGTTGGCGAGCTAAACATCGATCTTCTTGGAAGTATAAACTACAAATTAGGACAATGGTGAGAAGGCACACTAACATGAAAACTAGAAGAACATATGCAAATTAAAAAGTTGCTGACCAAACATCGATCTTCTTGGAAGTATAAACTACAGATTAGACAATGGTGAAAGGCACACTTGCAGATGTGATCATAAACAGATTGAACGACCAATTCCCACTTATTCAAGATTGAATCGAACAAGTTTTGTAAAGTGGCAGGCCGACTATTTAAACATGGAGATATGATCATACTTAGGGATGAACTTTTTTCCCGGATACCCGTACTTGTACATGTACTGTACCCATACCGATGTTGCTTTTTCGGTACATGTATCACTACCAACTTTTAAGAATTTCGGTAAAAAGCTGTTGGTTCCGAATTTGATATTATGTTTTTCTTATTGTGGTATTAAGGCTTCTTGAATACCAGTACATGTACCAATTTAGCATGTTTCATACATGTTCCTTATTGGTACTCGTACAGATTTAGTAGGGGCGTTAATTTTCGACACGACACGAAAACCCGACACGAACCTAACACGACTTTTTTGGGTTTGGGTTTACCCTAAACGGGTTCGGGTCAGTTTCAGGTCGAACCCGTTTAGCTAAACAGGTCAGGTTCGGGTCAAACCTGTAAGGTTCGCGGGCGGACCCATTTATTATATATATATATATATATATATATATATATAGGTAGATTCTGCCAATATAAAGAGTTGAGGATTTGTTTTTGATTAGAACTTTATTGGAAACAGATGATCGTATATTTGATTGGGCATTTAGGGCGGCATTTGCTTCATTCCAAGATAGAAGATGAAATGATTTGTGATTCAGGCGCCAATTTCAATTCTCAAATTGTCTAAACCCTTTGCCGAAAGTCCAATACGCAAATACAGAGCATAATCGTTGTTTAATGGCAGATTCTCTATTCATTTAGGGTTTAACAATCGATCAGACCATTTGATCTCTATCTGTTCCACAATCGATCAGACCATTTCGGAAATACAGACCATTCGATCTCTATCTGTTCTAATCGATCAGCGTTGTCTTATCCAGGTACTATATCGATTTTTTTTTCGGATGTAGTCCTAAATTATTTGCTTTGTTTACTGTTGTTATTTAACAACATATGATACTAAATATAATATTCAAATTGGTTAAATGATATTTATATATCCACAATAATCATCCTATCATGTGGTAGTTAGTTAATGGATAATCAAAATCTTGATTTTACAATATTCATATTTTAGGTGTAAGGTCTGATATATACTTATTTTTTTGTTGCAGGTTCTATTGTTCTAATCTTCTAGTTGACAATGAAGAAAAACGTAAAAAAGCAAGGTATCTTTAAACATTTGTTTATTTTGCATTTAAATACATCAGTGTTGCATTGTTGATTTTTTTTAGTTCAAGATATTAGATATGTGATAATCATAACAATGTACCGGTTATTGAATACTTTTTTTGTAGATTCGGGACGGATAATCATAACAATGAACCGGTTATTGTCAACGATGATGATGATGAAGATAATGAATCTTTGAATTCTAATGTTGCATCCAAAGTTAGGGGGAAAAAGAGAAAGTTGATTTCAAAGGTATGGAACTATTTTGAAATATTAGATACAAAACCGGGAGAGGAGTTAATGTGTAAATGCAAAAAGTGTGGAAACAAGTATAGTGCTGATAGCAAGAATGGCACGGGCAAGCTAAATCCACACATACAAAGCTGTGTGAAAATGACAACTAAAGACATTGGCTAGTTTCTTCTATCCTCTAATCAAGGTTTGCTTCTTTCTAGAAATCCTCAATTTAGTCAAGATAAGTTTAGAGAGTTGCTAGTTCAGGCTCTTATTAGACATGATTTACCATTCAGTTTTGTGGAATACGAAGGAATTAGAGATCTGTTAAAGTATTTGGAACCGAAGGTTAGTTTTTTAGTAGGCACACTGCTAGAACAGATGTAAAGAAAATGCATGCTTCTTTAGTTAGTAAGGTTCGAAACGAATTAAGTGTATGTCCTGGTCGAATCTGTTTTGTCCATTGTTGGAGTTCTGATGGTTATATAAGTTTGACAACACATTTCATTGATAGTGAGTGGGTATTGCATAAAAAAATTCTTAACTTTTCATATATGCCTCCTCCTCACAATGGAGTCTCTTTAGCTGAAAAAATCCGTACTTTGGTTGCTTGTTGGGGTATCGATAAGAAATTGTTATCTCTCACACTAGACAATGCATCTGCGAATGGTAGTTGTGTTAATATTCTTCGCTCTCAATTTTAAGTTGAAAGATGCGTTAGTGTATGATGGTGCTTTGTTTCACATAAGGTGTTGTGCACATATATTGAATTTAATTGTGCAAGAGGGTTTAAAAAAGATCGATGTATCAGTGGACAAAGTAAGAGAGTGTGTCAAATATATAAAGGGTTCTCAAATAAGAAAAGATAGTTTTAGAAAATGTATTGGGCAGATTTCTCTTGATGCTAAAAAAGGTTTACTTCAAGACGTTCCTACAAGATGGAATTCAACGTATAATATGCTTTCAAGTGCTTTGTACTATCAACTTTCTTTCTGTCAACTGGAACTAAGTGATTCAAACTTCAAATGTTGTCCATCTTTAGAGGAGTGGAAGAGAATCGAAACTATATGTAGCTTTCTTGAAATCTTTGACGATGCAACTAAAGCCTTTTCAGGATCGTATTATACTACATCCAATCTGTATTTTCCTCATGTGTTTTGCATTCAGCTAAAGTTGGTTGAAGCCTGTAAAAGTTCGGATAATTTTATGAAACAAATAGCTGAACAAATGTTTGTTAAGTTTAACAAATATTGGGCTGAATTTAATCTTGTATTAGCTGTGGCTGTGATATTTGACCCTCGATATAAATTGCACATGTTAGAGTTAGCATATAATAGATTGTATGGTAAAGAATCGGTTGAGTTAGAAAAGGTAAAAAGCACACTTTTTGGCATTTATGATGAGTATTTAGAAAAAGATAATGGGTTAGCAGCTACTGTTGCTTGCGATGTGGATAAGTCTAAGAATGCAACAAGAGTGAACCAACAATCGATGGATGTTTGGAAGGTACACACCATCTCTATGTCCTTTTAAATTTAATATTGTTTCGTTTTGCTTATGTCGAACTTTCCGTGCATAGTCTGATTGTTATTTATAATTTTGTAGGAGTTTGAAACATTTGATATTATTAATACAACTTCGAAAAAGAAAAAGAGTGAACTTGAGATGTATTTAGAGGAACAAAGAATTGATTTATCTCAAAATATCCAAGTTCTTGATTTTTGGAAAGCACATGCATATCGTTATGCAAATTTATGTAGAATGGCAAGAGATGGTTTATCTATTCCAGTGTCAACTGTTGCTTCTGAAGCTTCTTTTAGTATTGGTGGAAGAATTCTTGATCAATATCGTAGCTCATTGACTCCACAAATTGTTGAGTCACTGATATGTAGTCGAGATTGGCTTTTTGGAGATTCAGGTAATGTTGTATTTCTTTTTGTATCTCGTTGTACTATGTTTTTTAGGGTTGATTATTAGTGTATTTAATTTTTTGTCATAGGTTTGCCAACAAAAGAAAAGGAAGCAATGGATGCTATTATTGAAGATGTTATTTCTCAACACAATGGTGATGAAGATGCAATGGAAGGTGAAGATTGAAAACCAGCACATGTTATATTTTGTTGAAGCAGCTCCATTTGTTTTTTTCATAAATTTTATTATCTTTTGGTACTTTAAGTATTTTGGAGAATGTATTTTGTGATAATTTGTAACTTTTGACATCTTATGATTTGCTGGTTCAAAAGAACTTATTGAAGGATGTATTTTGTGGTAAGTTTTAATTTATGATGTTGTATTCTGTTTTAACTACGGTTTTCAAATTTTAGAGCAAGAAATTAAATTTTCGGGTCAAGTGGGTCGTGTTCGGGTTAACCCGTGAAAAATCGAGTCGTGTTCGGGTTCGTATGTGTAATTGATTTTTCGGGTTCGGGTCGTGTTCGGTTTGGTGTATTTTTTTCGGGTTTGGGTCGGGTTGAACCCACCAACCCGCGAACCCGACCCGTTAAGCACCCCTAAGATTTAGCCTATTTGGTACCCGTATAGATATTGATAACAAGATCAATAGTGTTTGAAAAAAGTGGTACTAACGCGAGTACCATACCAATATATACCAGTACCTATCCACATACCCATACCGATATACGTACCCGTACCAATATATTTGGTATCGTATTTGGTACCCAGTTTTATTTAAACTCGATATTGGTATGTTTGGTACGAGTACATGTATGATACTGTACCGATCACATCCCTAATCATTTTGCAATGGGGTTGGAAGAGAAGACCATGTAATAAAACCGAAAAGGAGGAACTAGCTCAATGATTAGAAGTGATTAAGTTGTACAAAATTGTTGAAAGAAGACACCAATGGGTTTGTTCCCGGGATGCATAGGTTCATTTTCAGTTCACTCACTCAAATTAGATATGGAAACACAATCGGTATGGGAGGAAACTTACAAACATTAATGACTTAATTGGGTACAGATAAACGAAATTCTTTACCGTTCAGAAAAAGAAAATATTAATACATGTAATGTTATTCGTATCAATGTGAGGCTAGCTCACTTGATAGAGGCTCTTGCCTCTTAATGGGAGATCTTGGGTTCAATCCCATGCAAGGAGTATATTAAGATTTAGAGTAAAGTTCTATTTTGCTCCCTGTGGTTTAGTCACGATATCCACTTTGCTCCAATAGTTTTAATTTGACTTTTTTACTCTTTGTGGTTACCTAATTGGTTAAATCTTTTCCTTTACACTCACATCCTCCAAATTGATTTTTTTTTATCAAGGGCAAGCAAGACCTTTTGTATATGGGCAGTTTTATCTTTTGCCTTTCAAGTTTATAAACCCCAAAAACTCTTCAAATTTTATATCCATCAAACCATTAGGTGACTTTCACGATACGGAGATTTTTAGGGTTCCTGAGAATTGATGTATAGATTTTTAGCTTTCGCGAGATTCCTGTAGATTGAAGTATAGATACAATTGAGGCGTGGTCGAATTATTATTTCTGATTTTTAACAACAAATTCAGATTATTTCGGTGTTTTTCTAGTTCAATTTTTTCTGTGTTCTTTCTTAATCCATGTCGTAGTTTTAACGCCTCGCGTTTCCGTAAAATTTTATTTTAGGAAATACGTGTCGTGCCACTAAATTTTTTATTTGTCCATTTTTATTATCGTTATTATTTATTTATTTATTTATTCTTTTATAAATAATAATAATAATAATAATAATAATAATAAACAAAACAAATACGACGTTTTTATGGTGCTCGTAATTGAAAACAGATCGTGTAGGTGCGTTTGGGCCACTAAAAAACGTTAGAACGGGTTAACGGGCCTTGGCCCAGCACACTACCTAAACCCTAACTAAACCCCTACTTCCCTAATTATATACACAACACACACACATACAGAACAAGGAGCCGCACACCCCTGCCCCCTTTGTCTCTCCAAAAAATCGGTCGCCGGAGTCGATTTCCGGCCGACGCACCGGTGGCATATCCGGCCACACCCACTCTCTTCTCCCCCACGTCCCCCTCTCATCTCTCTCGAACAAACACCCTTCCTCCATCCACTCGATTCTCGTCTCTCTCTCTGTTAAACGAATGGCCGGCCACCACTGTTTGGTGGCGGCGCACAGTAGCCGCTGCAGAACCACCACAGCCAACGACGCTGTGGTGGGTTACGCGTGGCGGAAGACCGTTTTCCGGCAAGAAATAACCACACCGCAAGTGGTGGTGGTTATGAGTGGCTCGAGTTTGGTTTGGTTAGGGCTTGGTTGTGGTCAACTCGGTCCGGCTTGGTCACAACACTGCCAGATTCAGTCTTGGTTCAATCCAGTCCTGGTACGGTTCAGTGGGGTGGATGACGGTGACGACGGTGGTGCAGTGGTTATGTCCAGTTTGGATTTTGTTTCAGTTTTGGTACGGTGGGTTCCGGTTCAGCGACTGTGGTGGTTATGCTCGGTCTTTGGGTCCGGTTCCGGTGCCAGAGACACCAGTGACGGAAACAACAATGGTGGTTCAGATCGAGTCAAGTTTCGGTCAGTTCTGTCACGTTCGAGTTTTGGCATCGAATCCAGTTTCGGTTGTTTCAGTTCAGCATGTAAAGGAGATAACTCGGTTCAATTCGTCTTGACCTGCTCAACTGTCGGTCAACTCAGGCAGGCTTGGTCAACTTAGCTAGTGACTCGGTAAAGAAATTCCATTCTTTCATTTTATATATATTTGTTATTTATTTACTCTTGTTATGTTACATATATACTTTTTTTATATATATAACACGAACCGATCTAAATCGCCATGACTATAAATTTTGTGACTTGCACACTTATATTATTTAAAACTTAATTACACCAAGTTAAAAGCCGAATCAACATATCGTGAATAAATTCATATACTAGTTTAAAAATCCGTTTAATATTCGACAATTTACATTTTTGCACTTGACAAAAGTTATATATATATTGTAGATGAACTTGTTGTGTTTTGAAAATTATAACGACAACACGGGTTGTCGGGTTCGTCCAAAAAAACAGGGGAAACTCTGCCCGTTTTTCGTAAAATCCGTAAAATCAAAATTCGTTAACTTATATAAAGCAAAACCCCTCGAATTTAATTAATTTTTATAAATATATAAATATATATGCATATTATTAGCGCTTCGACAACCTCTAATGTTTATATACTTTCATTATCCATGTATGACGACCTCGGAGTTGCATTACCAAACTCTTCACTCCTCGCGGGATTTCCAAGGAATGCATTGCAAAATTGTGAGCATACTCGATCCCCTTTTTACACTTTAATGCATTTTGGGGTGCAACATGTATAAATTACAAAATTTATTTTAAACAAAATTAAATGTGTTCACAATACCAAATGTACCATCAGTTACGCTTATGTGAGTTATATGTGTTAGTTTAAACTCGTCTATATATGCTACTTGTTATGCTTGAGTTTGTTTACGCTTATTAGTTTTGACTTGTATTCTCATGATATCGTTATGCTTAGAATACTATGCATGCTAGTTAAGGAACTCGATTATATGCTATTGTTATGCGAAAGTGGTCTACATATTCGTGCTATTCGACTTGAATATATACTTGTCACAATCAAAACAAACTTTTATACTTATAACTAATTTCAAACTTGTATGCTCGCCAATACTTTTGTATTGATCTATGCTTTTAATACATGTTGCAGGAATTTTGATGACACATGGAATCTAGTAGGATTGCCTAGAAACGCATTTAAACTTTAAATACTTATTGTATTGTATTTGTTTCAAACATGTATTTCGTTTCAATATCTTGTATTAAATCGTTATCAATGAAGTGAAGTTATATTTGTTACATGTCGGGATCTAAATTTTGTATTATTTGATTTAAACTATGTAAAAAGGTAATTATTAAACACTTGACACAATTAGTGCTATGAAGCCTCTTGCAATCTAGTTTTCGTCTCATCCTGATGTTTTCGCCATCGGTTGGGGTGTGACAGATTGGTATCAGAGCCATAACTATAGGGAATGAGGTAGAATTGCCATGTTTGACCTAGTCTATAGTTTAAGTACCATACTCTTGACCATTTATGATACTTGTCTAAAATGTTATTCTCTCTATCATGCTTCTCCCATTTTGATCCTAAAACTTACACTATGTCTTTCCTAAGACATGAAACACAATACACATTTGTGAGTATATTCTTGTTCCACAATCGAAATAACTCATCAATACAGGGGTGATTCCCGCCATTGGTGACGAGTTTCAATCCGTTTTACATGTTATTTCGCACGAAAATCACCATCAAGTCAGGAGTGATATCCATATCTTGATGGGAGTTTCATTTCATAATCTAGTGGATCCTTATTGACGATTCGAGATTATATCTTGATACGTTCAATAAACCACAATTTGGGGACGAAATTGTCAAGCCAGGATTGACATCCACACCTTGATGACTGGTTCCGCTCCTCAATTTTCAATCTCGCCAAAGTTTCGTATTTTTCGATCAAATTAGGGACATGTACTAACTGGAAGGGTAAAGTACCGTTAATCGCTTGGCGACGAGAGTATTATACCTATTAGGCCAATCATGTCTCTCTAATTCGAAAGGACTTACGAGTCACTTTGGAATAGTCGAAGTTTCTAAAACCGAAACACTCAAACATTTTAACAAACCTCTCTTTTATGCTATCTTACATTTTATGCTATATAATTCTTATTCCTTCATTTTTTTTCAATGTCACACTATACTAAAATCGAATTTATGCATGACAAACTTCGCATTTATACTAAATCTATTACGCAACGATTCTATAGGTGCATACTAAACATCATACTTGATTTGGGATTACCGGAACATTATATGTGATAAACTCGTTATAAAACCACACCTTAACATGTATAGCACTATGCGTAGTGCTATAGGAGTAGCGCACCGCCCTTGAGACTTGGGGTCATGTTAAGTAAACTATTTCATACTAAGTAAACTATTTTACACTATGTTCCAACAATATTGACTAGTCAAAATTGCGTACACGATGGTTTGACTTGTTTATTCACATATTTATGTGGTAGACTCGTCATTAACTTTGATCAAGCCACACCTTAACATGTATAGCGCTTGTGTAGCGCTATAGGAGTGACGCCCGCCCGTATTTTTGAGGTCATGTTAAGTAAACTATTTTACACCCTCTTCTTTTTAACGATGATGGGTAGTCTACATTGCGGTACACGATGGTTTGACCTGTTTATTCACATGCCAGTAATCCGTTAATCTTGGTTAAACTAAAATATATTCATCTGTATTGTACACGAATGTGCGAATACGCACACTTGCACTTATACTCATACTTATACAGTATACTCTCTCATACTTAAATACAATTATACTTACATACTTGAGACTCTATATACGCTATCAGTCTTATTAGTAACACACTAATAAACCCTGATCGTGACACGGGACACGACATGACATCGATTAGTGAAACGGACGTAATATGGTATGAACATGGTGGATACGCCGCTGGTACTTCCTATATATAAGTGTTATTACTAAGGTTTAGTAAAACATGCCATGAGAAATTCGTTGTTTCCCTATTGTGTTTAATACAAACATCAATAACTCACCACCTAACTCTCGGTTATACCAATACATACTTCGAAGTGCCATCTTCCTAAAGCCTTCCTCTTGAATGAATTTCGGGACGAAATTCTCTAAAGTAGGGGAGACTGTAACGCCACGCGTTTCCGCAAAATTTTATTTTAGGAAATACGTGTCGTACCACTAAATTATTTATTTGTCCATTTTTATTATCGTTGTTATTATTTATTTATTTATTTATTCTTTTATACATAATAATAATAATAATAATAATAATAAACAAAACAAATATGACGTTTTTATGGTGCTCGTAATTGAAAACAGATCGTGTAGGTGCGTTCGGGCCACTAAAAAACGTTAGAACGGGTTAACGGGCCATGGCCCAACACACTACCCAAACCCTAACAAAAACCCCTACTTCCCTAATTATATACACAACACACACACATACAGAACAAGGCGCCGCACAACCCTGCCCCCTTTGTCTCTCCAAAAAATCCGGTCGCCGGAGTCGATTTCCGGCCGATGCACCGGTGGCATATCCGGCCACACCTAATCTCTTCTCCCCCACGTCCCCCTCTCATCTCTCTCGAACAAACACCCTTCCTCCATCCACTAGATTCTCTTCTCTCTCTCTGTTAAACGAATGGCCGGCCACCACTGTTTGGTGGCGGCGCACAGTAGCCGCGGCAGAACCACCACAGCCGACGATGCTGTGGTGGGTTACGCGTGGAGGAAGACCGTTTTCCGGCAAGAAATAACCACACCGCAAGCGGTGGTGGTTATGAGTGGCTCGAGTTTGGTTCGGTTAGGGCTTGGTTGCGGTCAACTCGGTCCGGATTGGTCACAACACTGCCAGATTCAGTCTTGGTTCAATCCAGTCCTAGTAAGGTTCAGTGGGGTGGATGACGGTGGCGACGGTGGTGCAGTGGTTATGTTCAGTTTGGATTTTGTTTCAGTTTTGGTACGGTGGGTTCCAGTTCAGCGACTGTGGTGGTTATGCTCGGTCTTTGGGTCCGGTTCCGGTGCCAGAGACACCAGTGACGGCAACAACAATGGTGGTTCAGATCGAGTCAAGTTTCGGTCAGTTCACGTTCGAGTTTTGGCATCGAATCCAGTTTCGGTTGTTTCAGCTCAGCATGTAAAGGAGATAACTCGGTTCAATTCGTCTTGACCCGCTCAACTATCGGTCAACTCAGGCAGGCTTGGTCAACTTAGCTAGTGACTCGGTAAAGAAATTCCATTCTTTCATTTTATATATATTTGTTATTTATTTACTCTTGTTATGTTACATATATACTTTTTTATATATATAACACAAACCGATCCCAAATCGCCATGACTATAAATTTTGTGACTTGCACACTTATATTATTTAAAACTTAATTACACCAAGTTAAAAGCCGAATCAACATATCGTGACTAAATTCATATACTAGTTTAAAAATCCGTTTGATATTCGACAATTTACGTTTTTGCACTTGACAAAAGTTATATATATATATTGTAGATGAACTTATTGTGTTTTGAAAATTATAACGACAACACGGGTTGTCGGGTTCGTCCAAAAAAACAGGGGAAACTCTGCCCGTTTTTCGTAAAATTCGTAAGATCAAAATTTGTTAACTTATATAAAGCAAAACCCCTTGAATTTAATTAATTTTTATAAATATATAAATATATATTCATATTATTAGCGCGTCGACAACCTCTAATGTTTATATACTTTCGTTATCCATGTATGACGACCTCGGAGTTGCATTACCAAACTCTTCACTCCTCGCGGGATTTCCAAGGAATGCGTTACGAAATTGTGAGCATACTCGACCCCCTTTTTACACTTTAATGCATTTTGGGGTGCAACATGTATAAATTACAAAATTTATTTTAAACAAAATTAAATGTGTTCACAATACCAAATGTGCCATCAGTTACGCTTATGTGAGTTATATGTGTTAGTTTAAACTCGTCTATACATGCTACTTGTTATGCTTGAGTTTATTTACGCTTATCAGTTTTGACTTGTATTCTCGTGATATCGTTATGCTTAGAATACTATGCATGCTAGTTAAGGAATTCGATTATATGCTATTGTTATGCGAAAGTGGTCTACATATTCGTGCGATTCGAATTGAATATATACTTGTCACAATCAAAACAAACTTTTATACTTATAATTAATTTCAAACTTGTATGCTCGCTAATACTTTTGTATTGATCTATGCTTTTAATACATGTTGCAGGAATTTTGATGACACATGGAATCTAGTAGATTTTCCTAGAAACGCATCTAAACTTTAAATACTTATTATATTGTATTTGTTTCAAACATGTATTTCGTTTCAATATCTTGTATTAAATCGTTATCAATGAAATGAAGTTATATTTGTTACGTGTCGGGATCTAAATTTTGTATTATTTGATTTAAACTATGTAAAAAGGTAATTATTAAACACTTGATACAATTAGCGTTATGAAGCCTCTTGCAATCTAGTTTTCGTCTCATCCCGATATTTCCGCCATCGGTTGGGGTGTGACAGTAGTTAGTTAGTTTGATCATGTTTCAACTTATATAAGTTCAAAGTTTTTAAAATCATATATATGCTTTGATTTTGTATACAGTATGGTGATTTCAAACTGTATGTCAAAATCTGATTGTTTTAACCATAACTTCATATATGAATAAAATAAAATCATATACACCAAAAAAAACACTTTAGTCATTGTATGTTACTATATAATACTAACTATTATTTGTTATTAAACTTTATAATGTCAAAAATCAAATTTTTTTAGTACATGTCACCTTTTAACTAGTACCAATTACCAACAACACACTTTCATAGTTTTGTTTGCCATGTAAAAAATTTACATATTTAAATTTTCATACGTTAAAAGAAAATTAGATAAAGATAAATGTGTACTCATTTACCATAAATATCTATTTAATAGTATACTTTGCTCTAGATGTAAATATAAAAAGATTTACATATTTGAATTTGCATATTTTATTAGGAAATTAGATTAAGTCAATTCGGTATATGGGTGTTCATCGGTTCGGTTTATAGTTTATTTGGATTATTCGGTTTTCAAAATTTTATACCTCAAACCAAAAACCAAATCAAACCATATTAAGAATACGCGAACCGAACCAAACCAAACCAAATTCAATTCTGTTTGGTTTTCAGTTAGAAACCAAAATTAACCAAATTGTATCTAAGTACTTTTTTTTCCTAATTTATATTCATGTTTGTGTTCTAACTTCCAAACATCAAATAAGCAACGAATTTCCACCTAACAATATATATATATATATATATATATATATATATATATATATATATATATATATATATATATAACATAACAAAATAAAACAAAACCATCCAATAGATAGCCGTACACAAAACCACAAAGTTAAAACTTTAAAACATAGATTATAGAAACTATAAATAGTCAACAAGTCTAATAGCACAAAATATAAATAATCTTCAAAACATGGGGATACATATACTTAGATATTAGACTTAGAATTTTGGGCTAATAAATTGTATATAGTTTATTAAACATTCTTATTTTTATTTAATAATTAATTAATGTAGGATCGTTTTGGCCAATAGTAAAGGTCCTAATTTGAATATCTAGTCCATACGCGCGGAATTCATATGAATTAGTGACAATTAACAAGATTATTCATCAATTAACTGATTTCATTCATGTTAACATTTACAAATGACCAGGAAATCCGACAGAGCTTCGCCGTCTCAATCGCAAAAGTTCTACATTCTAACACCTCTCACGACTTATTTATAGACATGCTAGGCTACCTTCGTGCGAGGTTAGTGTATCTTCGCACGAAGGCAATTTACCTTCGTGCGAAGGTAGACTCACCTTCATGCGAAGTTAAATACATACAACATAAAATCTAACATTTTCGTCCTATTACAAACACAGACACATCCCTAAGACATAGGCAATTGACATTATGCACCAACAAACTCCCCCTTGGATGTTGCCGTAGTCTTTGTCTGTCTTCAAAATCTTCAAGCATGTAACTTTAACGTCCAAAGAAGTTCTTTCGTGGCTTTCTTCTCTCTTCTGATGGAATCGGTGTCTAATCAGTAGGAGGAGCCCATTTCATGAGCCGGAACCTTCTGAGACAAGCTGCTTTTGAATTTTCTTCAATCCTTTCCAAACGCTGCTCCTCTTCAGAAATTCTTCTTTCTTTAACTCTCTCCATGACGATTCCCATATCTTACAAGAATTAATACCATATGCATAGCATACATTGATCACACCTTGGTATTGCATCGATTGCATCTTTTCCTTCACATCAAAACAATTTGTCCATTTTAACCAGTTTTAACGGCCCACTCAGTTGACTAAGTCCAAGTTAATGACCATGATTAACTGATTTGTCTACCAAGTCCAAGTTAATGACCTTGGTTGAACACTTTGTGAACAAACTGATGTTTTTAGTATATGTAAAGTTTCAAATTAATGAACATTTTATCTTTTCAAAACATTTTATCAATACAGATAAGCTCCCAACCCGTTGTCCTCTGGTATTCTTAGCATTCGGCATCTCTGGATTTTGAAGATCTGCTTTCCATCATCGATAGTCAAAACTAATATAGAAATAAAATCTATTTGGTTTTTCCAAAATTTATGCTAAAACACACTGAAAATCTTTTTGGGCTTTTCTGAAATGAAATGTAATAAACTATGTACAAACATATTTACATATATATTTTTCTGAGTTTGTGCTAGAGGATCATATCAGTTTTTGAAACATATCACTAGTACCGTTGACCTTTATAAGACTTTAAGTACTAAACAAATTTACTTAGATTGCAATATACTTGTCGACATAAACCTATACACATTTCTCAATTGTTCCAAGATATATTAGGTAATTTTAGGAATTTGACTTAACCGTGTTTCCCACCTCAGAATATACTCCTGTATCAAAATTCCCTGGATTTCATCTTACAGGTGAATATATCTAACTGATATCTGTATTTGGGTAATGCGAGACCTTGAGAGCTCAGGTTAGTACCACCGTACCGACAAAGAGATGAAGCCTGGTCTTGAAAGTAGTGTTCCAATTTGGAATCTTTTACTGCAATTATTTGATCTTTTGATACTTACAATTTGCTGCAGTTTTTGGGTTTTAAAAGCAAAAGTATTTTAAAAGTTCTAGTCCATTACTGACGCAAAATCATAAGAACTTGTATAATACCCTATATATCAATTATTTATAAAGACCTCGTATCTCAAAATCCGGCAATCTCTCAAACCAAACTTAGGTGTACTAAGACCATATATCCGAGAGATGTTAAACCACTAGTTAAGAAGTTTTTCTTTATGTTTATATCTCAGAAACAATCTACTGAATGTGCGAAGCCTACTGGCACATCATCAATGAGACTTGTTTAAACTTTTTGATACTACATTTCTTTAGCATACTTTGATAGCCCATTGATGTACTATCCTTTACTCTATTCACACGAAAACTCTTTTGTCTTTTTCATGTTTTTGTACATTTTTGCATTATTTGATGTTTTTGTATTTTCTACAACATTTCTCCACCTAAAATCAAAAACATATTTTTGGATTTTTATTTTTAAAGAAAAAAATTCTAAAAAACTATAAATTGTGACAAACCGATGAGGATCATGAAAACTCGTCATCCGAACCGTATTCAATCTCTACTTCCCCATCTGATGTTAGATTTTTCATACCATTAATTCTCAAAAGATATTTAAATCTAGTTCGATCAAATGATTTGGTATAAAAATCTGCCTTTGTTCATTAGTGTGAATCTTTTCTATTCGAATCAACTTTTTCTCGTGACAATTATGGATAAAGTGATGTCGAATTTCAATGTGTTTAGTTTTAGAGTGATGAACCGTGTTTTTAGTTATATCAATAGCAGCCTTGTTATCTACATATATGAGCATATCAAGAAACTGCAATCCAAAGTTTCTCATATATTGTTGTATCCACAAGATTTGGGAACAACAACCGGAAGCCGAAATGTATTCAGCCTCGCAAGTAGAAAGAGCGACCATAGTTTGCTTCTTGCATTGCCACGTTACTAAGCGTGTTCTGAAGAACTGGCAACCAGCCATTGTAGATTTGACATTAAGTTTGCAGCATCTGAAAACTAAGTCTGAATATCCTGCGAGGTCAAAGTTGTCATTTTCCGGATACCACATGCTGGTGCTTGGGCAACCCTTCTAGTATCTGAAAATCCGTTTGACAATCGTCAGGTGTGACACTCGAGGACTCGATTGATATCGGGTGCAAAGGCATGTTGGATACATGATGTTTGGTCTTAATACTGTAAGATACATCAGTGATCTAATCATCGATTGATATAAGGTTTCATCTATCTTGACTCCATGTTCATCTAGACAGATGCCATGATTAATTGCCAATGGGGTGACATTCCCGACATTTCAAATTTCCCCAAGATATCATGGACGCACTTTGTCTAATGGATGAAGATACCATCAGGCAACTGATCGACCTGAAGCCCCAAGAAGAACTTCATCACTCCAATTGAACTCATTTCAAATTTCTTTTTCATGACTTCTTCAAATTCTTTACACAGTGCATCATTCATTAAGCCAAAGATGATGTCATCCACATAGATTTGTACGATCAACAGATGTCCTTTCACTTCCCGTGTGAAGAGTGTGCTATCATTAGTGCCTCTGGTAAAGTCGTTGTTTAACAGGTGCTGAGAGAGTGTCTCATACCAGGCTCTTGGGGCCTGATGCAACCCATATAACGCCTTATCTAGTAAGTAAACCTTGTTTTTATGCAATAGATCGACAAACCCTGGTGGTTGTCCCAAATACACTTCCTCTTTCACTTTTCCGTAAAGGAAAGCTGATTTGACATCCAACTGGTACACTTTAAAACCTTCCATGATGCAAATGCCAAGAATATGCAGATTGCTTCTAGTCTTGCGACCGGAGCATAAACCTCTGTATAATCAATACCTTCTTGCAGATAAAAACCTTTGACAACCAGTCGAGCTTTATTGCGCAGAATTACCCCTCGATCATCTCTTTTGCACTTGAAGACCCATTTAGTAGCAATAGCTTTGTGATTAGCCGGTAGGTCAACAAGCTTCCAGACACCAAACTTTTCGAATTGTTGCAGCTCCTCCTTGCGTTTACCCAGCTTTCATCGGCAAACACTTTTATTCGATTTTGGCTCAATCTGCGAAATAAAACAACGATGTAAGCATATATCTTGAATTGGTGCAATTTTGGTATAAAAACAGCTAAGATCCTTGATGATCTGATTGTGTGTTTTAACACCAGCATGCAGTTCTACGATGGGTAGTAGGACAAATTCCTTGGCATTACTTCATTAGGAACATTTACTTCGCTCTCCAAATTTGTAATGTTCAGTTCAACGACCTGATTACTTGTTGAAGCTTCATTCTGATTACTAGAACCTGCAGATTGATTTAGGAGACTTGTTATCTACTCAGAACCTTCATCGGAGCTAGATTCACCATCTTGATCATATGTCGGCCCAGTGTTAGAATCAGAATCATCGGACTGATCAAAAGTGGGCTCTGTGGCATTCACTACTGGTACGACGATGGGTTCTGTTTGAGTCGTGCTCGGACCTGCTCCAGAATTATTTGTGCCAATAGATGGTTGAGTAACCACTATCGGTCTTGGAACTTGTTCTTCATTAGACGCTTGCTGTTGTTGATATAATAACATAAGTTCCTCTTCATTTGGTTCTTCTGGCAGATCGAAAGAATTCCATAAACTCTCGTAGTTAAACATCCAGGATTCACCAGGCTTTTGAGTAGGCATTGTATACTTCTGACAATCAACATGTTGAGCAAGAATAACTCGATTTAAACTTGGAAAATATACCATCCGACGGACTTGAATAGCCTACGAAAAATCCCTCCAAAGATCTGGCACCAAATTTACCATCCGGGCCAATGACCATACATGGAGATCTAAATGGTTCCAAAAACTCTAAGTTTGGCTTTTGTTGGTTAAGCAGTTCGAAACATGTCTTCTTATGTGCCTTGATAGTTAAAACCCTGCTCAACGTGTAACATGAAGAGGCAACGGCTTCGCTCCAGAAACTAACAGGTAACTTTAAATTAGCGAGCATCGTGCATGCAGTTTAATTGAGAGTTCGATTCTTACATTCAGCTACTCCATTTTGTTGCTGAGTATAGGGGGAGCTCAATTCCTAAATACCTTTGTCGTTACAGAATTCGAGCATTCAATTATTTTTTAACTCAGTACCATTATCACTTCGTATTCGTCTAATTGGAAGATGGTACAAGTTCTCTAACTTTCTAAAGAGAATCATAAGATTATCAAATGTCTCATCTTTACTCTCCTGGAAGATAACCCACAAGAATCTCGAATAGTCGTCTGTCACAACTAGGCAGTATAGATCACTAGATATGCTTTTGACGTTGACTGGCCCAAAAAGATTCATATGAAGCCTCTCTAGTGGTAATTTGATAGAATTAAAAAGTTTTATCAGGTGCGATTTCTTATGTTGCTTCCCCTTTTGCAGCTAAGACAATCGTCATTTTGTTCAGTTTTGGTTGAAGTTTCAACAATTTCAAACTTTGAAACATTTGGAATTGTTGGTTCACAATTTTGTTGGATTCGTTATTTCTTTTTAAGATCTGTTTTGGAACAAACTCATGTTTCTTTTGTTTCGCATCTTCTATGGATTTCGTTGCTTTGTAAACAGATTTTGAGTTGCTTTGGGTACAATGTCATGCAATATGCCCAACTTTGTTATATTTCCAACATGTTTTACTATCACAATCATTAGATGAACTCAAATTCTGCTCACGACATTTCTTTTCTACATGGAATTCGCCGTTTGATTGTTCCTTTCCCAACCTTTCTTTTTCATCTATCGTGCTGGATCCAAACAAAAAGTTTACTTTCTTTTGAAAATTTGATTTTTGAAACTTATCATTTTTCTTCATAACATACCCCAACCCTTTACGCTTGTTTTCAGGATAATTTTTTCCTTTGCAATTATTTTTACTATTTTTTTTGGGTTTAGAGTAGTAAGACTCAATTAAATTTTCCACTTCAGAAAGATTGATTTCTGTTAGCTTAAACACTTGTTCTACTTTCTCACGATTCACATTCTGAATCGGAAATTCTTGATCAGAATATAGTTTGTCCGATCCTTTCATGGTGTAAGCAACCAATGTAGAATCATCATCCGAACTAGATTCAGATTTATCAAGATAATTCTTGTGAAGGCTCTCCACATTTTGAGAAGGTGAACTTGAACTATTTTTCTCCAAATTCGACTCAGCACTTTCATACTCTGTGCTATCACTTTCACTTCCCAAACCTTTTCAACCACTGTTTTAGCAACATCAGATTCAGATTCATTGTCTAATTTAATGTATGTTACATTAATGTTCTCGGGCAGCTCATTTTTCTTTTCATTTTTCAAATTTAGATTAAGCATCTTTTCCACCCCTGATGGTTTCTTTCTAGCATAGCTTTCCCACATGGGTAGTGGACACGGTTGTAACCAACACTTTTGTTCATTACCTTTCTTATCATCTTCTTCCTTTTCAATTTTCGGAAGAATATGATCAGTGACATATGAAATGGTGGAATAACTGACTAACAATTTGTTAACCCTTTCCGTTTTGATTTTCATTTTTTCAAGCTCATTTTTAAGTTCAGAAATGTTGTTCAGATGAATGTTAATTGCCATTTGTTTGTCCATAAGAGTCGCTTTAAGCATTGACAAAGTTGCACTATCATCACTGTTAACTTTTTCATATTATTTAATTGCTTTAGATAATTTGTCATAAGCTTGTTTAGTTTCGTCATAATCACTTAACAAATTCTCTAAAAGTTTTTTCAGTTCAGAATAGTTTTTATCTTTCTTGATTGCAAGGTTCTTGGTATCTCTTGCATGGTTTTTCAACATCAATAACCTGAACTTTGACAACCTCCTAGTAACATTTGCGTAAAACGGGTTTCTAAAAGCCCGCACTGGTTAGTTTTCTATGTATTGAATAAATGTTCGTAGTATATTTATTAAGGTCACTTATTTATTTTGTCACAAATAATGAATGTATTCGAAAATAAAACACACATTAATAAATAAAGAAAATATTATTTGAGTTAACATAAACTTTAAAATATTAAGAACAAAAATAATTAAAAAGAATGAGAGAAACCGGGATCGAAGCCGGGTCTCCCGAACATTTACACACACAAACACCACTGCGCTGCTCATACGTTCATGTTATGAAATGAAAACAAAAGATTTTTATTTCCTAACTCGCTCAACCTGCAACTCTCTTTTTTAAAGAAGAAATCGTGTAACCGCCAGAAACTTTAAATCTGTGATTTCAAAATCGAGTATATCAGTTTCCAATCTTACAATTATGTAGCAATTAATCATCAATTCGGTTATGGAATCAGAGAAATCATTGATCCATATTTCTAGCCGTAACCGAAACATCCATGTCTTGCATGATCGACTATTTAAACCAACCATTTTGCTCGCACGAACATGCGCTTATCCCTCTCTCTCTCTAAAACGTCTTGTGTTCTATATTCTGTTTTGAATTTTTGTCACCGGAGAAGTCTTCACCGGAATCAGTCACTGGAGTGAAAGGGATCCCGATCTACCATCGGTATGAGTTCTATTCACCTTTGTCTAAAAAGTACTCAACACACCTCTGATCACTAAACACACAAATGATAAACTGCAAATCTTGGTTGAATCAAGTTCTGTTCAAAGGATTGAAATCAGTGGGGAAGACGATTTTCGATTAGGTTAAACACTAAATGTTTTTGAAAATTAGGTTTTTTACCAGGTTAGACACACAGTCCAGTGGTAGACTGTGTGCGTAACAACACGCCAAACCCGAGTTCGAATCCCCCCATACATCGCCGGTTTTCTGGATAAATTGTTAATTCTTTTTGTCATATAATGACAGTCTTCAGTAAGGCTATAAATACAAAACAGTTTTAATATATGATGGGTTAGACACCCAGCCCAGTTGGTTGGGCTGGGTGCAGTGAAGCAAAGAGAGCTGGGTTCGATTCTCGTTATGGCGGGCGGTTAGTTTGTTTTAAAACCTTTTTCTAAAATGTAATAATTTCTGAATAAAGTTAAAAAGAGTATAAGAATAATTAAAATCAGAATCTAGACGGGTTAGACATGTAGCTCAGTTGGAAGAGCTGCGTGCACGCAACCGAGAGGTCACGAGTTCGAGCCCCACCACACGCAGTTAAAAAGTCAACGAACCGGTCAGGTCATCAGACCTGACAATATTTTTTATTATTTTTATTTTTACTTTATTTTAATTATTTATCATTTTAGTTTTAAATCAATTAATATATATATATATATATATATATATATATATATATAATTTCTAAGGATTTAATTCTCAATAAAATTACTATAAGCAACCATGAAATCTAACAAAAAGTAGTAAATAAAAAATACTTATTTGGTTATATTTATCGAATTATCGTATTATTATTTTAGGTTAGTATTTCGTTCGTCGTTTAAAATCCTCAATTCGTGCGCAACTTTCATCAATTAAGAAAACGCAACCACGGTGAGTGAATCCTTACAAATTCGCCCTTTATTTCATGTTTTGGGGTGTATCATGTGTCATACATGTTTTATTTATTAAAACACTTGTGCTAATATCATTTCGTGATCAAAGGTGTATATTGGTTTTTGTGGTTATGTGTGGTTACATTTTATTATTTCAGTGTAATCATTCATTAGGCTCATCAGTTCCTCGTGGGATACGAGTTGAGCATCAGGTGCCTCATTAGATCGGCTTCGTTTGATTGAGCCTTGATCTCAAATTCCTCATGTCATGTGTGCATTGTGGATATTATTTGGTTTATGATAGTTTGGATATATACTTATGCTCACCTATGATTCATGCACAAATTTTTATTTAAAACAACTAACATAATAATTATTTAGATGTTTTACTTAGATTCACTCGCCAACTTTTGTTGACCCAAATCTTTTGTTTTACGCATGATACAGGTGAACAAGCTGAAGCAAGAAACACATAGGAATGACCTTAGAAGATAAAACAAAACTATTATATTCTGAACAATGTTTTGATTTTTTTTATTTGTGCTTGTATGACTCGTTGTATTTGAATGTTTGAAGTTTTAATTTAAATTAATAAATATGAAACTTATTAGTAAATGTCATGAGCTTGGGTGATAACCCAATTATGCCCCGACTTTTACTTCCGCTGCGAGTCGAGGTGTGACACTCCCTTATCAACTCTTTGACAAATTCAGTCACTGACTCTTCCTTGACTTCATTAGAAACTACCTCTTTAAGGTTTGCCATCATTGCTTTATTTGAAAATTTTGTCAAATTCTCGGCATTCATCTCTTTTCCACATTTATCAATTCCACATATTCATGCTTTGATTCCTCTTCTGCTTGCACTTAATAGCTTGAATCAAAATATCCTACAAAAGATGGAAACATATTAGGTGGAATCAGATTTCCAAAAGCATTATGTAAAATATTCTCTTCTTCAGCATGTAGTTCATGAACATATCCTTCAAGAATAACTTCCTCAAGAGCTTCATCGAATACTTCTTCAAAATAATCTTCTGTTTCCGGTTCAAGCTCTTCAATTATCTCTGCGAGAAGTGCGAGACTTTCGTTTTTAGAAATGTACTTGCTCCAATTAAATCATTCGCCTTCTTGGGCGACTACTAAAGCTTTGTCTTTAATATTAGATGGATCGTATTCTATTGGAATCATTTTGAATTTGATTGTGGTGGTGACGGCTTATGATAGATAGCTTTCTTGTAGTAATCATCATCAAAAGGAATTTGATTACTATTGACTTCTCGGTTAGTACATTCCTGTTTGAAATGTCCTTTCTCTCTACATCTGAAACAGGTAACTTTTGACTTGTCGAATCCAAGCTTCCCATCCAAACCTCCCAATCTATTTCTGCCCGCAATCTCCATATATTTATGAGCTCTACAAACTATAGAAGCCATGCACCATTTGATGTCGATAAGCTCTAATTCTTCTAAATCTATCCGATCATAATCTTCATTGGTCATATCTGGATTTCCTATCTTCCCAGCAACCAGGCTTTCGTAAGATTCAATAACAGATGTGAACAACGACATGTGCTACTTGGCGGTATGTTCATTAAAATCTTGTGCGTTTTGGAGATTCACAACTATGTTACACTGTAAAATCCTCTAGTTTGATTTAGACTGACCAGATTGTTGACTTCGGAAATTGTTTGAGCTTTGTGAAGACTGAGATGTTTTGGGTGAATTTGGTTCAAAGCTAGAAAATGATTGAAAACTGGGTTGATTAGAAGATGGGCTTGCAGAACTATCAGTATTGAAGGCGGTTTGTACTTTCGGACTTTGAGTACCAACAAAACCGCCTTTAAAAAGGTTTACATCTTGTTGCATTTGAGCACCTTTTGATTTTGCCATCTTCTGCATTTCTAGTTCATGACCTTTGAGCTTTTCTATGAACTTTGATAGACTGTAACACTATACTCTGCACCATTTTTCAGAATCGTCAAGTACGTAATCCACTCTCCCTCAGGCAAAGCATCTGCCAACTTGTCGACTAATTCCTCATTTGTTTTCTATATTTCCAACCTCTTCATTTGAACAACTAGGTGACAGTAAAGTTTCGCCTTTCAAAAAGTTGAAAATATCAAAGTCTTTTCTAAGTAGCGCCTTTTTGCTCTTTCTCATTTGTGAATTTCCCTAGAACTTCAACCTTAATGCATTCCATAATGATTGTGAATTATCATCATATTGCAGCAATGCTAAAATATCTTCTTTGATTTATTGTTGCAATATGCTAATCATTTTCTTCTCGTTGACGAATTTTTCTTTTTCAGTCGTTGTGAACTGAGTCAACGTCTTCTCCAATTCATTTTCCCCAATTAGTGCGGTATAGTTTTCTTCTATAGCAAACCAACAGTTAAAATGGTTCGCTTGCACCCAGTTAACAAACCGTTCACTCCAACTGTCATAATCCTCCAAATTCATCAAGTTTGGGGGTTTCACCATTGTCCCCATTTCGTCTCCAAATTCAGATTCCGTGCGGTTGCGGCTGATACATTAATAGTTGATGTAGCAAACACGTTGTAAAATTCGTTCTCTATTTTACCAGCCTGAAACAACGTTAAATGCTAAAACGATTAAGATTTCAATTCAAGTGAAGTAAAAATGTCATAAAATTGATTTATCTTCGTGCGAAGATAGATTTATCTTCGTGCAAACGTAAATGATTTTTAAACATTTGCAACTTTTATCTTCGTGTAAGTTATGTTCGTGGGAAGGTGCGTTCAAAACTTGACATTTTTTTCAATTTTTGACATGAATTCGTTTGTTTTCAGCTCTGATTTTCTCAAGGGTTTATCTAAACATGTTTTTACGTATTATACTTGAAAATCAGCTCATTTTGACCATGGATTCATTTTAAAAAGTTAAAAAGAAGAAGAATGAGTAGAATAAGAAGTCTTCTAGGCTGAATCTTGAACAATTGTCTTCAAATTAGGCAACTTGTAGGATCATTTTGTCCAATAGTAAAGGTCCTAATTTGAATATCTAGTCTATACGCACGTAATTCATATGAATTAGTGATAATTAACAAGATTATTTCATCAATTAATTGATTTCATTCAATGTTTTACAATTACAAATGACCAGAAAATCTGACAGAGCTTCGCTGTCTCAGTCGCAAAAGTTCTACATTCTAATACCTCTCACGACTTATTTATAGACATGCTAGGCTACCTTCGAGTGACGATAGTTTATCTTCGCACGAACGCAATTTACCTTCGTGCGAATGTAGACTCACCTTCGTGCGAAGTTAAATACATACAATGTAAAATCTAACATTTTCGTCCTATTACAAATACAGACACATCCTTAAGACGTAGGCAATAGATATTATGTACTAACAATTAAATTAGCGATTTATTCAATTATCCAAATAAACCAAATTAAAAAATGTGGATCCAAAAACCGAACAAAAAACCATATTCACAATTCGGTTTCGGTTAGAAACCAAACTAAAAACCAAATTCTTTGGTCGGATCGGTTTATTTGGTTAAGGTTTGGTTTACGATTTTTTTGTTACGGTTTTTTCTGAACACCCCTAATCCGGTATAACCCTATTTTTACATATACATATTGTATATATAGTTAGAGTTTATTGAAAAATTAACTAATATAATTAAGTAATTTAAACCTACACCATACACCCTACGCAAAAGACTTGTTTGCACTTATAAAAATCAATTTAAGGATGTGAGTATAATCTAGGGAAGAGATTGAACCAATTGAGTAACCACAAGGGGCAAAACAAAATCAAATTAAGGAGCAAAGTAGATATCTAGACCAAACCACAGGGAGCAAAATAGAACTTTACTCTAAGATTTACTTGGTTTAATTTAGTAGCATGTCTGCGCAGCCATTAAAAATTGTAATGTTATTCCCTTATATTATCTAGGATTGTAATCGAGCCGAGGTAGGTTCTTGCTTGAACTTAAATGACTCAGCTTGCCTTGGCTCGTTTATATCATTGAGCTGGAAAGTCGAGCTTGAGCTCAGCTCGTAAAATGTTCTAGTCAGCTCGGGTCAAATCGAGCTGACTCGTTAATTTTTTCATTTTCTTTTTTCAAATATTGACAACATAAAAAACAAAAATTAATAAAAATAACACATATCTATATGTATTATTTTTTTTTTAATATTTTAAAGACCAAAAGGCATATTAAAGTTTGATATGTATAATTTTTGTTTACCTCCACACGTTTTTATTTGTTATTGATTAGTTAAACTTAAAATGTTAACACTTCAACCTACTCCCACATATTTTTTATTTTAATATATTTAAATTTAAAATTTATCTCTATAAAATAAAATAAATGAAGCCGGCTCACGAGTTGATTCAGGCGTAGCACAAGCTCGGCTCGTTCACGAGCCGAGTCGACTCATTTATAGTCATGCTTTTTCTTTTTCTGAACAAGCTTCGAACAAGTCGCGAGCTACAAGCTTTTTGGCCACCCTAATATTATATTAGAAACTAACAAAAACTGTAAGCTAAAAAGCAAACATTAGCACGTGCAACAGATACTCAAATCAAGTAAACATGGTATGAAAATTATTAGAAAAATGATTAGTAATGTAGGTAATTTGTCACAACTTAAGTTAGTTAAGCTAACAATTAGTATATATTGATGATGCTAATTCATGGGTCATCACGTGGTCAACTCTTGTCGGCGTTTGAATGGTATTGCAATCTAATCAAGTGAATCTAAGGCTAAACTTTCTTCTAGATTGGTCTAAATGTCCCTTTAATTTTGTAAGTTTAAAATTAAATAAATATATAATTAAAGTCCGGTTTTTCTTAAGTACACCTTTTCTCACCCATCTAAGTCACATAGACTTTGATTTACCAAAATATAACTTAGAAGAAATTTGGTCGAAAACTACAATAGCCTACAATAGCCTATTTCCAACCAAAATACCTTTTAAAATAGTTGATAATTTAGACAATAAATGAATTTTGGGGTGAAACTAACAACTTCTATTTATTTTTTCTACTTTGCATGTTCGAATAAATCTCGTCTTTCTGAATTATGATATAGTAAGTCATTAAGCGGAAACTATAATAAACAAGTTATTTTTTAAAGCCTCCAAACATAATTAAAAATCAGAAGTCACATATCACTGATCGTTTGTGACATGGTTTAAAATTTCGTCACTTTCTCTTATTTGGATTTATGTGTTACGTCTTCGTACTTGATCATCTTAGACAAAAAATGGAGAAAAAAGGTCATGAGGTGTATATTTTTTGGCTATGATAATGAGACGAAATGGTGGTGGTGGTATTGTGAACCTTTTCGGGTCAATGTTATTTGTCTTGAAATATGATCTTTAACGAAGCCTCATCATGGTGATCATCCAAATATGAGCCACTACCAAAAACAAATAAGTTAAAAAATGGTTGAACGAAAGAATTATATGTATTTAAACAAAAAGGACGAGTCATAAACTAATGAATTGACAACTGAGATGCCACAAACACCAACGCAAAGTTGAAATTCTTGGCTAACAAGAGTCCCACCAAGTCGTCCAATTGATTCGTTAAGAGGTGTTGAACCTGGATAGCCCGTGTTACGACGGTTAGAATGGGTTAGATGGGAAAACTCAAAATGCGTAATGTGGCAATAACTAAAAACCGAGAATTGAACCAGAAACAGTTACAAAAACATTGTGGTGTAGAATCGAAATTGTGAATAAGCTATGGTAAGCGAATTGAATGCCTTGTATGAGAACCAATCATCGAAATTAACTCCAAAACTAAAAGGTATAAAAAGGATTACCTGCAAATGGGTTTTCAAAATCAAAAGAAAACATCAGAGTTGATTGAATGTTACACAGCTCACTTTCTTGCTAGGGATTTTCTCAGGATAACGGAAGTATTTAGCCTAGTAGCAAAATTAACCTCGGTTCGTGCTATTTTATCCATAGCTACTAGTAAGAGCCAATATGGGGCTAGTCTACTTGGTAGAGGCAAATGCCTCTTAAAGGGATGTCTTATGTTTAAACCTGGGCAAAGGCGTAGTTTAGATTTATTTGTGTATTGTAGAGGAGAAACATTTGTTGTTGAAAGAAAAGCTACTAGTAAGAATTGGGATATGTAGCAAACGAATGTGTCTAATATTTTTCTTTAAGGGGACATGGACCGAGTAATATATGTGGAGCAACCACGTGGGTTCGTTAGCAAAGAACTCCCAAAATATATTTGCAAGTTGAAGAAGGCCCTATACGGGTTAAAGCAGACCACATGAGCCTAGTTCGTGAATATCGATGAACTCTTGGAGTTGTATGGATTTGTTCCAACCCCAGCTGATACGAGTCAATTTATGAGAGTAGAAGGTGATCAGGTAGCTATGGTTCTGGTATATGTCGATGAACTAATCATAACTGGCGATTTGGTTTATGTAGTGGAGCAATTAAAGTTTAATCTGAATACTCTTTTCATATGAACGATACTGGATGGCTATGCCACTTCTTGGGACTTGAGTTAAAGTATGATCCAGATCGTATAATTGAGCAACAACATAAATATTTGTAGATCTTTTGACAAAGTTTGGAATGGAGTTTTCAAAACATGTAGTAAATTCTATGGATATGAATCTCGAGCTTTAGATTCATGAAGGTAGAGAGTCGAATGATGTGACCATGTATCGACGACTTATTGGGAGTCTTATTTTTATTACATTGATGAGACCCTATATTACTTTTTTGGTGAGTGTTTTTAGTCGGTACATGCAATAACCAGTAAACCTCTCTTGGATGTTATTCGAAGGGTACTAAGGTATGTTAAAAATACTCATACTTATGGTGTTAAGTTTAAAAGGGAGTCAACTTTGGAACTATTCGTCATTGTGATGCTACTTATGTAATAGAAGTGTCTGCCCGACGTTCGACGACATGGTGTGTGTTAATTCTTGGGTTAGAAGCCTTGTCTTGGTGTAGCAAGAGGCAATCGATTGTGTCTTTATCTACTAATGAAACAGAGTATTGTGCAACTGCAATGGTAGCTCAGCATTGTCCTTGGTTAGTCCAGTTGTTGAGAGAACTGAATCAAACAATAAGTCGAAAAGTAACCTTATTTGGAGATGACTTATCTTTGATTATGTCAGCTGGAAATCCTACGTTTTTTAACCAAACGAAACACATACAAGTTCATAATCAATTTTGTTCGTGAGAAGGTTCTACAATAGTATGTAAAGACTTTTGAGCGAGTTGTGGATATGTTCATGAAAGGTTTGTCTAATAGAAGATTATGAATTTATGTGAGAAGATCGGCATGATGGAAGCTCATGAATGAGTATTAAACTTGGCGATATTGTGGTTCATTTAGGGCGGCATCATAATTCTCATGGGGTGATATGGGGTGATTTGAAAGAGAATTTAATAGATAATAATAGTTAGTTTATTATTTAAGTTTATGTTTATCTAATTAATATTAAAATTTTATTTTAGAATTATGATACGAATAGATTATGCAACGTAGGGTATTTATATTTCTAGATTGTTTCCTTTGTAAGTTTATGAATTTTGTGAGTTAAAAAAAGAGTCGTTCTTGGGTTTTGGAACAAACAACCGTGCGTCAAAGCTTTTCATTGTGGGTCGATCAAGTCTTCTTCGTTCAAGAAGATTTGCTTGCTTGATTCGATTTAGCGGTGTTTGTGTTTTGATTTCACTTATGAAAATGATTTTTGTTTAACGTGTTCTTCCTTGGTGTATATGTATTAATATTTGTTTGTACAGTGTAGTGTTCTAGTTTAGATGCACAACAAAGATTAATGATAATAATCCATAAAATTTTTTGGATAAAGGGCATGGTTCCTTAGAATGGATAAGATAATTAAGAGCTATGGAACAATATATGATGGATATAATTTGCTTATTTAAGTTTTAACCCGATTTCATTCAATATTTTCATTGTTTTGCACATATTATGAATGTTGTTTGAAGCATGCTTAACAGTAGTTACGGATCAACCATGCGATAAAGAAAATCTTGTTGCAAGTTACATAAGAAACACCCATCCTTTGAAGTTGCAAAGCTCTTGCATCCATTGTCCTCATAGTTTTACACAACATATGCAAAACTATATACTCTAGAAACATGAGGAAAATGGAACTTACATAATCAATACCCATAATTTGAAGGATGTGAATAATGTATACAAGAGCTAGTCTTTGTTATGTTAGCCTTCCATTGTCCTCACACTCTACGCAACAACAAATGCAAAGGATGCAATATGCTGTAGTAAGAAGGGGGACAATGCATAACTTTGTATCATGAGCTTTTGAACTTACATAATAAATGCATATTCTTTCAATTGTAAGATGTCACACCCCGACGAAGGTGGAAACGCGGGAATGCGATGATCATATATTATAACACACTAATACAAGAGAAATACTAAAAATGCATTTATTCAAAATGTATCATGACATATATTCTACACAAAAGTCTACATGTAATCAAATCACCACATAAGTCTCGATGCAAGTATCTAAACACGTCCAAATCCATTGCTAACTCACTAGATATTACTTGAAAAACATACTTAAAAATGTCAACTATAAAGTTGGTGAGAACATAGCTTTGACAAAATAACATTGTATAGTACAAAACTATAAACAAGTTTAAGTCATACAAGTAATTAAATTCCATACATGTCGTCTACAACCAACCCTTAGTGATTGTATAATACTACAAGAAGAACAACAATCTTACCCAGTAAATCCTACAAATAGTAAAGCCATTCGCAGGGTCTAGGGAGGAGGGAAGTAGGCACACCTTACCTCTATCCCTAGGGATAGAGAGGCTGCTTTCAGAAAGACCCCCGACTCCAAAAGACACAAACTATATATATACACACACACATACAATATAGCACAAAAAGCAGTGAAACAGTATAACATTCAAACCGAAATAAATATAACATTGTGTAGCCACATACAAACATAAACATAGGAACATAGTCACCGACAAAAACCACCGAAAGTGTATTAAAGACCTAAGCCTCAAGAACCAAAAGTAATACACCTATGTATTCCCCCTAAAAGTCCTTAACCTTAATTCTAAGTCTCCGCGAATTCATATGCTGAACCATGTCCTCAAAGATGTGAAACTCTAGCAAATCTAGTTTAATCCAATCTTCCCAAGTCAATTTAGGTCAACCTCTACTCCTTATACCTTCAACAATTAAGGTTTTCACTACTCCTACTGGCGCTATCATTTGTCTTTTCTTAACATGCCCAAACCATCTTAATATCCCTTTCCTTATCTTTTCAGCTATGCTAGCCACTTCTAACCTTCCCCTATATAACTTTATTTCTTATTCGGTCTAACCTTATATACCCATACATCCACCTCAACATCCGCATCTCTGCTACATCCATCTTGCGATCTTGTGTCTTCTTGATAGCCCAACAGTTTATCCCAAACAACATACCTGCTCAAACTGCAACTATATAGAATTTCCCCTTTAGTTTAGTTGAGAACCTCTTGTTACATAGTACCCCCATGGTTACTCTCCACCTACACCAGCCTGCCTGTATGCGGTGGGGTACATCGCTATCTATCTCCTTGTCATTTCGTAAAAATAATTCTAAGTACTTGAACTTAGTTACCTTCGGAACCACTAGCCCCTCAATGGTGAGCTGAGTTTCCCCTTAGTATAATGTGCCCCCTAATGTCTGACTCCTTGACACGGGGTAATCAAATTTTGTTGATATTGTGTGCCAGGTTTCGAACATCTAGATCCCTACGTGGGAATACTAGATGGGTTTGTTAAACTAGTAGATCTATCAACGTACTATTGTTGGCTTCACAAAGTTAATAATTTTGTATTGTTGTAATGACAATTTTAGTAAATGTGTCAAATATACCATTGCAACACATAACATCATTTAATTATTTAGGAGTATGTGAAAACCATTGTTTGATTTTGTATACAAACCATAGTTATTGTTATGAGCATGTTTTCCACCCCAAAGTTTTAAATATTGTAAAGGAGGGGCTATGAACTCATGTGATAGCGTTATTGGATAACCAACACAAAGTTCATAAATGAGTTAAGAAAGTCGTTCTACGTGAATGCTACAACACATGTGTCACATATAAGGACTAGTTCAAAGAAAAGGATAAAGCATTCTAGTGAACAATGCCATTTTCATCAGTCTTTGAGTGTCAATATAGAGGTTTAAACCCATGACCATTTAGTGTCGTTAAAGATGTTTTAGGGTTTAGACATGATTCATTAGTCAAACCATGGTTGAACATGTTCAAAAGTTGATGATTTGATAAGTTAAAGAAATCAGAGTTTTAACTCAGATTTAGGATCATGTGTAGGAAATTTATTTATTACCCGAATGAAGGAACCAAATTATGGAAATTTTGTATAGTAACTAATATGTTTTGTTATTCTAAAAATGTTATTTAATGATTCTTACACAAGTCCAATTTAGACATAAGTAAACCTTATTTTATAAAGGGAAAAACTCATTAAGTGTGTCATCAACTTATGTGACTTGTGTGCATTGGTTAACTTATTTCGCTTAAAAAGTCGATAAATCGACATTTTTTTGCTTTAAAAATTTTGATTGTTTGAAATTATTTCAATACATAAACTTTTATCATATTTTAAATATAAAATACGTATTTTAAAGTTTACATTATAATCATGGTGTTTATGTATGATTATATGTGAATTTTCTCGCGTAGAATGTCGCGAAAACGCTAGAAATTGCGAAGAATATGTGATTTTGGCTAGACTTGCGTGTTGGTATTTTGTAATTGAAATATATCTTAATACGATTATGTAGATATATTTAATATAAAATTTGCTTACATGTTACAACTATGGAATTTATTTAGCAAAAAGTTGGTCGTTTCACTCGTAAGCGCGAAAACGGTAGCATTTGAAAATATACGTCGAAAATGTCAAAATTGTAAGTTTTTATCCAAATATGTATATTTTCAGTATTTTAAAGCTTTAAGACTTAATATATGAACAATTATATACTAATCTTATTTATATATGTTAATAATTAAAAATACGATTTTTATGGTAACTATTATAAACTTACAAGAAAAATGGCTTTTCATGAAATATAAGTCTTAAACATATTTTTATCATTATATAGTAAATTATATATATTTCATGATAATTGGTATGTTTATGTATGTGAACATAAATTTCGTGATATTTGATGATCAATGTGTGTGTAATGATATTATGTGTAGTAATTGCTAAGTCTTGTGTTAGACTCATTGTTTGGAGTTTATAAGTATAAGTATATTTATGTATATACCAAATTGGGTGTGAATGTTGTTATGGTAAAATAAAGATGCTAAGCAGTTTTTAGAAAGTATAAATTGTTACTTATAAATATAAGGACTTAACTGAAATTGAAGTCATCAACGTGTCGTTTAAGTTAAATGGTTTTCAACAAGTAAAATATTTGTTTAACTCTAGTAAGTTGGGTGAACAAATTAAGTGATAAAGTAGTAGTACTAGTATGACCATTAAAGTGTCCCTTTCATTTAGGGAACTGTTAGATCGGTCTTACTCTTAGGCTTTGGATATTTGCTAGTTTTGACTCCTTAAGGTGAGTTTCCGTGGTACCTTTTAAATAGCGTTTTATTTATATGGGGGGGGATGCTTGTTTTTAAGTTGACATGATTAATAGACAATGATAAAAGGTAACCCATGTTGGCCTTGAGCAAAGGCCAATAAATTACCTTGAGTAGAGGGTGTATCCATGGAAATTTTCCCACCACCATAATCATTAGCCTCGAAGAGGGCACATAGTATATTGATAGATCTATCAGGTTAGACAACCCCAGCTCGCCAGCTAGTCACTCTAGCTAAGCTGCAAGGAATATATTTTGAAAGTGTATAAAGAAAAGGGGTAAATAATGAAAGTGTAGTATTGATTAAAGGCTATTGGTTGCGAACCAGACCCATAACACCATCGCGGTTTTGACATGCCTTGGTCATTCCAACCAGACCCATAACACACACCAAACTAACTCGAACTACCCACCTAACGAAGGTTAAACAAGACTCGAATGTCACTGAGGCAGTTAGTGAACACAAACCCAACCCTCGAAGTACCATGCTAGTGACACAAGAACCCCATGGTTGTTCCCGCGTAAGACACCGTCGATTACCTAATAAGGATGATGATGATGATCCAAACGGACACCCTATCCTCATTAAGGCCTTCATCGCCTCCGTCATACCCACAATTCAAAACAAGAGAACGCAGAGTATCAACGTGATTCAAAATCTCCATGTCGACCCAAAAAACGGTAATAGGAGACAAAAAGACTCACCGCTCCATGACCTTGGTGAAGCCTCTCCTTACGGCTTACCCTAACCCATGGTTGTTCGACAATGACCCGACGATCAGAGAGATCCACCACACCACATATTCCATCCTTCAAACAGTCACCGAAAAATCATCACTATAACCCTTACCCATCGTTGAAAAACTGGTCACCATGAACATTATTGCCGATGATATTTGAAAACCATGAAAAAACCACCATCGACCAACATGTATTTATTTTATTTTTATATGGTAGTACTCTTTGAAAAAACAATAAAAAATATTTTTAATTTACAAGATACATATATGTGCTCGTAAGTTATATATATAATTCGTATGGAATACATATATGCACATTCACGTCCTATACATGTGTTCCCTAATGAGCTATACACACACACACACACACATATATATATATAGGGTGAGATCTTGATGGCAATCTTGTAAATAGTGTTTACCGTTAAAATAATTAATTTTCTAGATTAAGGGTATAAAGGTAAATTTAACATTTTTAAATTAAGAAAATAACATTAATGCACATACAAGTTCCCCCCTTCTTTTTAAACGTCAATACCTTTTTATACGTAATTTTTTTTTAAAAATACATCATAATAACGAGTGTTTTTTTATCTTTAATATGAGTACCATATTGTTATACTTAAGTAGAAAAAAAAATGTTACGTGTTGATTGGATGTTTTAGTCCATTGTTTTTTTCTATGTTCATAAAATGGTGTTTTAATTGTATTATGATTCAAGGCGTTGTGTTTTACAGTAAAACACCATGAACGTAAAACAAGACGCCATAGCATTGCAAATAATAACCTGCTACTAGAAATAACACTATAACATTATATAACACTATACATCCATCATAGACCTGTTACAGAATACATAACACTAAAACACTATACATCCATCATAGACTTGCTACCAGAAATACATAACACTATACATCCATCATAGACATGTTACAGAATGCATAACACTATAACACTATACATCAATCGTAGACCTGTTACAAAATCGTATTCCTATAATAGTGGGTGGCGGTTATAGAAGGTTATCAATTAATTAAATCAATGAGAAAATTACTTGTTTATCCTTTTAAATTAATTTAGATTGAGGACACATGTTATCTCTACAATATTTCTCATACTTTGATCCCTTTTTACAGGATCCTCTATCGTATATATATATATATATATGTGTGTGTGTGTGTGTGTATATATATATAATATATATATAGGGTAGGGTTCTAGAGTGAACACTAGGTTGAGAGTGAACTGTGTGAACTAATCTGAGCCATTGGATTATATCATCTAGAGATTTTTAAACAATAGCAAGATTGTAATTATAATGTTGTAACTTCCCTTTAAATTAATTGACAGAAGAGTATTTGCGTCTTTTGTAAATTGCAGTTATTAAACAATATAATCAAAATTTCTAAAATCTTGCTAGTTTCCGTATATACAAGATACACAGCTGTTAGTGTATACATATGTGTACAGTCTCAGTAGTATTAGTTTATACAAGATACACAGATGTTAGTTTATACACATGTGTACAGTCTCGCTAACTATCAATTTATACAAGATACACAGTTATTAGTTTATAAACACATGTACTTGAATAATACACATGTGTATAAATCCGGTTTATACCGACCAGCGGGAACAAGATATAATTATACACAAGTGTATAAGTCTTGTATATACTGACCTATATACACATATGTAAAAAAACATAATTTAATTAGGTTTAATATTTAATTTAAAAAAACATAAGAGTTTATTTAAAAATAAACATTAGCCCTTTAATATCTTATAATTAGAATAATAGAGAAATAATTAAAAATGAGAGAATTAAGAGATGAGAAAATTAAGGATTTTAATTAAAAGTACTTGACTAATATCAATCTTACCCTTTTAATCTAAAAAAAGATCAAAGACCAAGATTAGTACACTCTCAAAAGTTGTTCACAAATGATTCTAATCATATATATATATATTTTATATATATATATATAATTTCTGCTTTTAACAACGGTAAACGAAATAAAATAAATGAAAAAAAAATCAATTGGTTGATAATGACTTTCTCAGTTTTTAAGGTTTTAGTAATTTTATCTTGAATCAAACCATATATTATAATAGGATGATTCAATTAAAAAGTCACTTAAATACGGAAAAAAAACTTTAATGTAGCACTCACATAATTTCTTCCTAATTGTATTATTTTTTACTGGTTAAATGGAAAGAACCAATATTATTATTATTTTTATTATTATTATTATTATTATTATTATTATTATTATTATTATTATTATTATTATTAAATCATAGTTTTCTATCTTTGATTTGAATATATACTATTGTTATATTAAAAAAATATTAAGTTTTAATCGGTTATTACAGATATCTAATATGGTAGATTACATACTTAACATCTGGAATATTCTTAACATTGTAAAAGGTTAAAAATCTTTTCTCTTGATCGAACTTTTGGGAAAGTTTTCTGGCGTATTTATGATATGCCCTCCACAATGTAGTAGTTTATCAAAATAGTTTTAGGTTTTGGTCGATGCAAAGATGTGGGAATATGAAAGTAAAAGGTAATCGATTTTTCTATGTTTTATTATAATTTTTACACTAATTATTGAACTAATTAAAACTCTGCAAACCTCAAGAAGTAGTCAATTTGAGATATTTTTCGAATGATGAAGGGGAATATATATTGCAGTACAAGTTGATTTGGTGAAGATATTCTACATGGCAAAATCGTTTACGTGTATATTTATTGATTCACATTTGACCTACCTTTCTTTCTTTAGTACATGGGTGCCATTGTACAATGTACATATGTACAATTGAGATTTCTTTTTAACACGTATTCTTTCACATGACTTCATTTTCATTTCACATTTTATGGAAACTATTGTTTTAATTTCATCCGTATGTATTTCATCTAAAAATATCAGAATAAAATTTCACTCGTCTAAAAAAGTTTTGGTAACATTAAAATTTGAAAAAACTTTAACACCATGAATCACATTGTATTTTGTGATTCTCGGTAACTAACTAAAAGTACTAAGATTCGGGATACGCGTCCAACCTGTCAATAGGTTTTTTATGGTCACCCAAAACAACACACTGCGACAAAAGTTTTACGTTTATGTAGTATCATATTAGGTTAGAATTTGGTGTATTATACGAACTAGTAAAATGTCCGCGCGATGCGGCGGGAGCAACATATCGCATTGCGATACTCATTTTGATAGTTGTCTTATTCATATAATATTTATTGTAGCATTATTGTGATAGATATACATTAAAACGAAGTAATCGGATAATCCAATTAATTGTATTGTACACGGTTTGGTTATTCAATTAGATTGACGGTTTTTTGTTTGGTTCATTTAATTTCAGTTAATAGAAAAAACTAAACTTGGGCTAAAACTTTTGCATATAAATATATGAAATTGAGATATAAATACATGAAATGAAAGTATAAATATATGAAATGAATATATAAAATATGAAATATATGAACTGAATGTATAAAAGATAGAAATATATGAAAATATGACTGATTTGGTTCCGTTCATCTAATTTTGGTTAAACAAGAGTACAAAAAAATTGATAACCGGTTTTTAGTTAATTCGATTTTCAATTAATCAAATTTTTGGTTTACTTTGGTTCTTTTTGTCTGTTTTCGATTTGGTATTGGTTAACGATTTAGTTATTGCTCATCGATTACTAGTTTTTCGTTAATAATCGATAGGTGTGCGCGCGATGCGACGGGAAACACGGACATTGCCACCGTGTGCATTGTTCGGTTGGTTAGATTATTAACATCAACCGAAATCGAGGTCATCGGTTATTCTATTTTATTAACCAATCCGTTCTCAGTTAATCGGTTTGCTTATTCAGTTAGATTGACGGTTTTTTGCTTGATTCATTTAATTTTTGTTAATAGCCAAAACCAAACTTGGGCTAAAGCTTTTGATTAGAAATACATGAAATTTAGGTATAAATACATAAAATGGATGTATAAGTACATAAAATGGAGGTATAAATACATGTAACGGGGGTATATATATGAAATACATAAACTAGAGCTATAAAAGCTAGAAATACATTAATTCTGGTTAAATGAGAGTACAAAAAATTGATAACCGCTTTTGGTTAATTGGGGTTTCGGTTAATCAGTTTTCAGTTGATTCAATTTTTGGTTGATTTCGGTTCGGTTTCGGTTAATGATTCGGTTATTACTCACCCTTATACACTGTTAATCACGTAACGTATTAGTTTTTTAAATTAAAAAACCATAGCAATACCATATTCAAATAAAGAGGATAAAGTACTCGTTTATATGGTATAATTAAAAAAGAAAATATTAACATACCAAAAAGTTTTGGTCGTTTAAAAATCATAGATGGTTATCTTTTTATAAGGGGATAACGTATAACTGCTAACTAATTATCTATAATTTTGTTAAATATAAAGGTTTAGTCATTCTGTAGCTATTGAACATTCTGGAATAATGACTAAGTACGTTGGGCTTTAATCATTTGAACACTAAGACATCATCTACTTGTACCTTTTAATCCACACGTCAATACTGACCAAGACAACTATCGAAACGTCGACAAAAGTGAGTAGGTCGTCGCGGTACTTTTGGATTTTTTTAAAACATAATAGTTTATAAGATATGGCAAGAATATAGAATTATAAGTTTGTTGTGAAAGGAGAAAAATGTAACTAATTACCCATAATTATGTTAAAACTTATAAATTTAAGTGTAATAAAATGGGAGCTACAATATAATTATTGTTTAAAAATAACAATTTACCCTCATTTTTAATGTGCATTTATAAATTAAAGGGGGAATAGTTCTTATTTTTTGAGTATCTTAGAATGCCCCTCTCTAATGCCTTATAAGTATAGATAGTTGGGCTTTAATCACTTGTATACTAATGCATCATCTAGTTGTACCTCTTAATTCACACGTTAATACTTACCAAGGCAACTATCGAAACATCGAAAAATATGAGTAGGTCATCACGTTACTTTAGGAAATTTTTAAAACACTATAATTTATAAGATATGACAAGAATACGTAAAAGAATTATAAGTTTGTTGTGGAGTGAGAAAAATATAACTAATTACCCATAATTATGTTAAAAGTTAGGGACTTAAATGCAATAAGATGGGAAATTAAAATATAATTATTGTTTAAAAGATTAATTTATCCTTATTTAAGGGGTCTATTTATAAAATTAAAAGGGAAAAAGTTTTTATTTTTTAGTTATCTTAAAAAGCCATTCACTTATGCATTATAATATAGTAAAGATTATATAAATGATATATTGAATGGTTACTATTTTTCTAATTTATTTCATATATTAGGTATTAAAGACTTGCCTCGATGAAAAGATATGTAATGCGATCCCAAATCGTAAAAGAATTTTAACTTTGATGTGATTTATATGTTAAATTTCAAATTCAAGATTTGTTTTGGGTTTTTTTTAACTTATTAATATAATTGATAAATTTGTGTTAGAACTTGGTGTGTAATTTTGATGTAGCTTTGTGTTACAACTTGGTGTGTAATTTTGGGCTAACGTAATGTTATTCTTGTTTTTTAATAAAACTCTTTTGTTAGCCGTTAAAAATAAATAATAAATAAATTTGCTTTAAAAATATAATTAATAAATAGTGGAGGTGTTTAAAATTTACTTAAACTCAAATAAATTAAATAAATCTAGTTATAAATTTAGTATTATGCCCTTTTAATGAAGTAGGATTTTTTTTGTTATATAGTTTTAACATGTGATACTCTCATTTATTTATTTATTGGATATATAACTAACAAGATAGTTGTTTAATAAAGATTTCTGTTAGATGCTTGAACGTGGCAAGTATCACATTACATCATGTTTGATCTTTTCATTACATTTTTCCAACTAAAAGTGTATATCCCCTTATCTTTGCATAGGATACAGGATATAGAAAATGTTCTCATACGGCAAATTAAGTTACAAGAAAAATATAACAACAGGTTATGTTTTTAGTAAGTCAGGCTGATAATAAGTTCGAACATGAAAGGAATAATGGAATATCTCAAAGTTACATTACACTATATGGACATTTTTTAAATAGTTATACGATGAAACAATACCAGAAAAGGTGCTAGTTAAGGGTATCGTTTAGTTTAAATTAAAATTTATTTTTCGGTAAGTGTTTTTTTAATTTAATTTACATTCTAGCGTATAGTTATCATATTATACATACGAAATAAAGTTATGTTCAAATGAGGTATTAGCATTATAGCAAAACAAATTAATAAAATTAATAGTGACAGTAATAACTATTATTTTAGCCACATTGCTAATTTAAATCTCTTTTCATTTTACTTTCATTCGCTTCACCCAATCGAAGTGTTCACTAAAAAAAAACCTTACATGAAGAACATAGTGTTTATAAGCCATCATATATAATAATAGACTTTTAAGAAAAAAAATCCAAACTATATGAAATAATTATTATATAAGGATAATGATTATCCATTACATTATTATTTTCTACCCCTTTCATACATTCATACAATGAGTTCATAAAGTGATAGATACTTTGTTATTAGTATGCAAAATTAATTACAAAACATCATCACTTTAATCAACTTACTGGATCGAATCATCACAAATTCGTTTGTTGTCTTTCCTCTGGTTTATTATCATCACTAAAAAACGCATCAATTCCACCTACATGGGCTAATAAATATAAAACTACAATCTTAAGTAAAGAACCTAAGAACTACATAGCATGTGTATCTAGTGCTTTAGTAGAGAAAAAAAAGATTATGTAATTTCATAATGTCTTGTATATTACCCTCAAAAAAGTAATTTATGTGTTCATTCGTTTCTCACAGGTGTCTACTTGCATCTGGTGTGTATCACTTGACCTTATATGATTATAATATTTTAAACTATGAGGAAGTTTTTATGCATAAACACCAATACAAAATCTTAAATTCATGTGAATTGTAAGTTTTTTTTATATAAAATACCCGACATCGGGTAAACAACATAATTGAAGAAAGATTCATGTGACTATAAATAAAAGATCACTTGCGAAAGTAGATAAGATAACTTATTACATAAAGACATAGCAACCAATTAACGTCATTAGTGACACGATTTTCACATGTATGTTTATTATTTATGCAACTCCTTTTCCCATTGATGTTACACTAATACTGTTTCATACCGATAAACTTACTATAAAAAGAATTTAAACCCAAAAAAGTCGTTGTTGGTTCTAGTCTGGGGGTACAACAAATTAGAAAGGATGGTAACCCTTCCTTTGATTGTCAATTTTATGGAACAAGCATCATGTTGTAGGGTATACCATACTTGTGAGGATTTGTGCATGTTTTTATAAAGTTTAGCTTTAAAAATTTGCAAATCAAGTTTGGTTTTACCTTTTTATATTTTAACAGTTGTCGGTCATTTATATTTCGTGTTATATGTAGAACCCAAAAGCTAGATATATCCATAGGATAACGAGAGAAGATTAAAAGTTAATGTATAAGATCGAGCAAAGCTAATAGTGAGTAGTGACTAATGATGGCATATTGTACTTACATATTGGAAGGAATCATGTGCATGTGCATTTTTCATGAACCAAGACACATATGATTAAAAAAATGTCACAAATTATCGTTTATGTATACGTGAATGTTGATGCATATGGATTTTGTTGGATAGTTTATACACCATTTATGTACTCAATAACCATGACTATGCATACAACGGAGGACTTGAGGATCAAATTATGATCTCATATTCTTTTTGTTTTTGTAATAATTCAGTTTTTTTAATTAACCTTTCTATATATAAAAAAGTTTGAAATTCATATTAAAAAGTGTATCATTGTGTGTCATGTGATAGAAGAGAGAAAATGCGAAGAAAGTGAAAGGTTTGCAGGGTGCTTTACGTTTGATACAAATCCAAATGATAAAGCAATTACTAAAGTAATAAAAGATGGGCACTTTGTCTAGTGAGGAGGAAAGTTTAAAGATATGCACCTTAAATAAGTTAGTGTTTTATAGTTAGTAATTAACTAGTTGATACAACCATTGGCTTAATCTATATATAGCTAATTTGTGCAGGCAGGCGTTGCTTTTAAATAAAGAACACGAGGTAGAATATGCTAGAAAGTAATTGATAGAAGAAGCTGATGCTCTTCCTAAAGAGATGCTTATTTCATGCAACAAAAAAAAAGTAAAAAGATGTTGATAACACCATCCGTAATGGTTAATGTCTTCTAAGGAGCATCTTTTGACACAACATCATAACGCTCTTTCAAAAAATATGTAATGATTAACACCCCTTAATCATTTTCAATCATTACTTTCCAATTTTTTTACCTCATTTGGCGTTATACTAGAAACACTTCTTCCTTTTCATGCCCCTATAACACCCAGAAAGAAGTGTTTAGAATGTTATTATGTCTTTTCACACCTCTATAATAGTCATTACGTATAATCTAATAGAGCTCGCACATTATATGGTATAAACAGATCAGGCCGTATGTAGTATAACCAACAAAAATCTTTTTTTTTATTATATTGTTTTGAGAACAACTTAAATTTTCTGTCAAAAACTTAATAACGAAGTGATGCATAAAAGTAAATGCTTTGAAACGAAAGCAACTATTCTTATCTTTTTCGTATTATTATCATCGTTTACATTTTCTTTCTTCCAATTTATTTATTATAATAAATATTTAGTTTTCTTATCATATAGTTAAATAAATATAATAAATAAAGCTTGAGTATTACATGCCTATATCTAAAGTAAAAAACAAAATAAAGTATATTTAAATATAATATTAATAGGGAGAAAGACGTTTAAAATATTAAATTTACCAAACTATTATTAAACATGAATATTCTTTTCTAATAAATATTACACAAAGCATCTCAAGGGAAATATAACAAACAGCTGGCCATATATTTCTTAACAATGTCACAAAGTTTATATTTCTTAAGAATACATTCTAATAAATATTACATAATCATCTAAAGGGAAATATCACAAACAACTAGCCATATATTTCTTAACAAACAAAGTTCTTCACGAATTTGTGTAAAAGATGTCATGTACTGCCCTAAAGCACACGTTGTGGGTGCCTTTTGGTGGTGGACTTTACGTTGCCTCTTTTATGATCTTAGTTGGTTCATGATGTCGTTGAATAATTTCACATTGGTTTTTATCTTATGCTAATGTGACCTCTAGTTGATGGTTGTTCTCGAGGCACCAAAATTGTCTCCCTTCATATAGTATGTGAGGACTATATATCCTCTAGAAATATGTATTGTTTTAAAGTTTCCACAATACAATCTTTATATAAATGTAACACTTTGATGAGAAGTATGTAGTCCTCCACCGTCACCATTTTTATTTAATTCACAGCTATATATAGGGACACAATGATTTTCTCTGTTTTTGTTTTCTGAAATGTCTTTTAGTTGAAAGGAGCTTTCAAATGTTTTAAGATTCTACAAAGAAAACGATTAAGCTTTTTTTTTCAACCTTGGAGTTCACAAAGTTTCAATACGTTCACAATTTTTAAAACTTTCAAAGTATTATAGTTCTGAAACGTTTATTGACCCATATATAACTCACTTTTTTTGAAAAAATAATGAGAACTTGAGGCCACAAATATGAACCAAAAACTTTCACAAACAGACCACGCAATGCGATGTCACAAACGGACCATGCAATGCGATGTCCGTGGACTTGCTATTCGTTACCCATTCGTCATATGTGGTTGTTTGTCCAAACCATATGGTGTGTGCTACAAGGAAGATGAGGTTAACTTGAACATTTGTCAAAGCTAGCAAAGATGAGTGAGTGCTAGCGGTGTAAACAATTGAGCTACCCATAAACTCCTTAAGATTTACTCACTAAATACAATTTGAGCCGGTTTTAAACTAGTTCAAGTTCAAACTATCTATAAACTCCTTAAGATTTACTCACTAAATACAATTTGAGCCGGTCTTAAACTAGTTCAAGTTCAAACTTAATACCGTGGAAGTTTGTTTAATATACAAACCAGAGCCTGAGATTCGTATACATGGTTTGACTAGATTTCTGAGCCTAAAAGATGCTACAATTTATAAAAAAATAGCTTATATTCATTACAATAAGTATTTTCTAGTACTACTTATTATGATATTGGAAGTTACAATAAAATAACTCAATAATATATAAGGGAGCGTTCTGGGTAAAACATAGTTCTTGCTAGATTATGGCTGACAAAATAAGTCATTCACTTTTTACAATCTTATTTTCTTTAAATATAAGAAAACCATTGGAATTTAATGTTTATTTATCTCATCTGACACTTAATAATAAAGGATATTCGATTTAAATAATCCAAATTTTCATCAATTAGCCGATAACATTCTTAACTTTCGATTTGTACACCAGTACTCCCAACTTTCAACTTACTGGCTGATAACACTCTATAACTAACAGAACCCTAACACAGTTAGCTGATGTCAGCTGCCACGTCATCAAAAAATGCCACATCAACTATCACGTCAGCAAAAATGGCCACATCAACAAAAACTAACAGGGTTAGGGTGACATCTCATATCGGTTGTGAAGGGGAACAAAGGCTTCCTTATAAGGGCCTAGATACCTTCACCATCATGACGCGTTTTAAAACCGTGAGGGGCAGGCGCTGAGGGCATGCTGGCTGCCAAAGCGGACAATATCATGGTGCGGTTACGCTGGGCGGTTACAAATGGTGTCAGAGCCAGGGCCGGACCGGTGGTGCCAGGTCTCGCGAGGACGCTGGACCCCTTAAGGGGGGTGGATTGTGACATCTCACATCAGTTGTGAAGGGGAACAAAGGCTTCCTTATAAGGGGCTGGATACCTTTACCATCATGACGCGTTTTAAAACCGTGAGGGCCAGGCGCTAAGGGCGTGCTTGCTGCCAAAGCGGACAATATCATGGTGCGGTTACGCTGGGCTCTTACAGAGGGCTGTTACAGATGGTATCAGCGCCAGGGCCAGACCGGTAGTGCCAGGTCCCGCGAGGACACTGGACCCCTTAAGGGGAGTGGATTGTGACATCTCACATCGATTGTGAAGGAGAACAAAGGCTTCCTTATAAGAGGCTAGATACCTTCACCATCAGGACACATTTTGAAACCGTGAGGGGCAGGCGCTGAGGGCGTGCTGGCTGCCAAAGCGAACAATATCATGGTGCAGTTACGCTGGGCTGTTACAGATGGTATCAAAGCCCGGGCTGGACCGGTGGTGCCAGGTCCCGTGAGGACGCTGGACCCCTTAAGGGGTGGATTGTGACATCTCACGTCGGTTGTGAAGGGGAACAAAGGCTTTCTTATAAGGGGCTGGATACCTTCACCATCATGACGCGTTTTAAAACCGTGAGGGGCAGACGCTGAGGGCATACTGGCTGCCAAAGCGGATAATATCATGGTGCGGTTACGCTGGGCGGGACCGGTGGTGCCACGTCCTGTGAGAACGCTGGACCCCTTAAGGGGTGGATTGTGACATCTCACGTTGGTTGTGAAGGGGAACAAAGGCTTTCTTATAAGGGGCTGGATACCTTCACCATCATGACGCATTTTAAAACCGTGAGGGCAGGCGCTGAGGGCATGCTGGCTGCCAAAGCAGACAATATCATAGTGCGGTTACGCTGGGCTCTTACAGAGGGCTGTTACAGATGGTATCAGCGCCAGGGCCAGACCGGTAGTGCCAGGTCCCGCGAGGACGCTGGACCCCTTAAGGGGAGTGGATTGTGACATCTAACATCGATTGTGAAGTGGAACAAAGGCTTCCTTATAATAGGCTAGATACCTTCACCATCATGACACATTTTGAAACCGTGAGGGGCAGGCGCTGAGGGCGTGCTGGCTGCCAAAGCAAACAATATCATGGTGCAGTTACGCTGGGCTGTTACAGATGGTATCAAAGCCCGGGCTGGACCGGTGGTGCCAGGTCCCGCGAGGACGCTGGACCCCTTAAGGGGTGGATTGTGACATCTCACGTCGGTTGTGAAGGGGAACAAAGGCTTTCTTATAAGGGGCTGGATACCTTCACCATCATGACGCGTTTTAAAACCGTGAGGGGCAGACGCTGAGGGCATACTGGCTGCCAAAGCGGATAATATCATGGTGCGGTTAAGCTGGGCGGGACCGGTGGTGCCACGTCCCGTGAGAACGCTGGACCCTTAAGGGGTGGATTGTGACATCTCACGTCGGTTGTGAAGGGGAACAAAGGCTTTCTTATAAGGGGCTGGATACCTTCACCATCATGACGCATTTTAAAACCGTGAGGGGCAGGCGCTGAGGGCATGCTGGCTGCCAAAGCAGACAATATCATAGTGCGGTTACGCTGGGCTCTTACAGAGGGCTGTTACAGATGGTATCAGCGCCAGGGCCAGACCGGTAGTGCCAGGTCCCGCGAGGACGCTGCACCCCTTAAGGGGAGTGGATTGTGGCATCTCACATCGATTGTGAAGTGGAACAAAGGCTTCCTTATAAGAGGCTAGATACCTTCACCATCATGACACATTTTGAAACCGTGAGGGGCAGGCGCTGAGGGCGTGCTGGCTGCCAAAGCGAACTATATCATGGTGCAGTTACGCTGGGCTGTTACAGATGGTATCAAAGCCCGGGCTGGACCGGTGGTGCCAGGTCCCACGAGGACGCTGGACCCCTTAAGGGGTGGATTGTGACATCTCACGTCGGTTGTGAAGGGGAACAAAAGCTTTCTTATAAGGGGCTGGATACCTTCACCATAATGACGCGTTTTAAAACCGTGAGGGGCAGACGTTGAGGGCATACTGGCTGCCAAAGCGGATAATATCATGGTGCGGTTACGCTGGGCGGGACCGGTGGTGCCACGTCCCGTGAGAACGCTGGACCCCTTAAGGGGGTGGATTGTGACATCTCACGTCGGTTGTGAAGGGGAACAAAGGCTTTCTTATAAGGGGCTGGATACCTTCACCATCATGACGCATTTTAAAACCGTGAGGGGCAGGCGCTGAGGGCATGCTGGCTGCCAAAGCAGACAATATCATAGTGCGGTTACGCTGGGCTGTTACAGTAAGGGTTCAGTTAGTTAGAAAGTGTTATCGGCCAATAAGTTGAAAGTTGGAAGTGCTAGTGTACAAATCAAAAGTTAGGAGTGTTATCGACCAATTGGTCAAAGTTAAGGTTATTTAAATTAAATATACCTAATAATAAATTATGAAAATAATTCGTGTAGGTATATGCTTTTCTCTCCTGACAATAATTTAGTATTTTGTGATAACATTACCCACAAAGCATACTATGTAATATTTATAAATTTATAATATAATTCTAAATTAGCATAAAGCCCCCGCATTGCGGCGGGGGCATAAACTGTGCTCTGTAGCACTAATGCTACACAACTACCAGCGAGCAGTAACACCGGAAAAGCTAATAAAAACAAAATAAATAAAAAGGTAAAAATAACATCGAACGAAAAGCATACGTAAAATGGTTGAACCACATATACCTGTTGCGGCATGTTAATGCGAAGAAATTAGACTGAACCATAAAAATAGAAAAGAATAACTAAGTCGATCTAAGACCACGCGCGTTGTGACAAACCTGTCAAACTAGAAAAAATTGATGCGTTGTGACAGTCCTGTCAAACGAGAAAAAATAGACGAAAAAATGTTGAAACCCACGCTTACGTTACGGCGTGTTCACTCGCAAAATTAAAACGAAACGTAAAACGATAAAAGTGCAAAAGATGAAAAATATGATGATCAAAGTTGAAAACAAAATGTGTTGGTGTTAAATTGTAAAAGATGAAAAATTTTGGGTTAAAAGTAAAAAAAAACAAAGAGGTTAAAATACAAAAAAATAAAAACCTTTAGGTAAGAAGTGAAAACTCAATTTTTTTAAAGACTCCCTATGCTTAAAGTTTAACTTTATAAAACACAAACATGTTTCTAATTTGTAATATGATAACGTATAAAAAATAAGTATAATTGCATATAAATATCATAATCAAATAAACAATACAGAGCTTGAAATGAATCATGCCTGATCCCACCCTACGCTCCGGCTCCCCTATTCACATTTACACCCATTGTAATTATTCATATGTTATTTTTTTTAACGGTGAACTTCATGAATAAAATTATTACACTTTTCAAATCGAAGAGTTCTATATAACCTTACTCTGGCGAGATTATATGGGTTTAATCGGGTTTACGCCGGCTTCAACGTTTGACTTTTTTGGGCGTTCCCCGGAAAACCATACCAACGGCTGTCATTTGACAGTCGTTGTGCCACCACAACAGCATAACTCTCTGGCGTAACACACGGTGGGATGAAAACCCGGTTGGGCTCGGGAAACGAACTGAAAACCTAATCAAAATTCTTTATTGCCTATATCCAATCAATATAACACAAGTGAGTATTGAAATTAAAATTTTATTGAAAAACCTAATTCTTCTACCAATATGGCATAAGTGAGTGAATATTCTCTTGTTATTAATTTTAAGGTTCTACTTCCAAGCTAAGCTTTTAATGAGCCTAGTTCATGATTTTGCAAAAACACTTGAACGTTAGTTGTATTAGTTAAATGTTTAAAAAAAATACAGTCAAAATTACATAAAAGATAGTGTTTAAAAATACCTTTTCTTAGACCACACAGTGTGGAGGACATGAAAAATGAACGTTATTCGACATGTGGATGCCAAATTAGCGCACGTCAGAAAAGTGGCGTGATGGAAAAAATGGAGGGTTGGAAAAGGGCGTGGAAAAAGGCATTATCCGACATGTGACGTATTTTTTTATTATTTATATTTATAATTTATAAATTATACAAACTCTATTAAATTTAAATAAAACCCAATTAATACTTCAATTAGAAGATTGCATAATTTAAAATTTAAGGATTACATAACTTAAATATTTAAAACATTACATAAGATAAAAAAATAAAAACATTACATAGCTTAGACTAAAACGTTAACCTAAAAAAGCATTATCTGTCACGCCGCGTAGTGTCTGAAGTTATAGCCGTACATGTTATGGTACTCGACGCAAGTGATTTGGATGATGTCGCCTTCGTTTAGCTCACGGTTGTCATTGTCCACACTGTTTACTATCGCCTCAAATCTCGGACAATCCCTACAAATCATCCGAAAATGTGAGCAAAGTGTGCCCACATTACGGATGGCCTCACCCCTACGCAAACAAAAGTCATGGTAAACTCGATCCCAAAACCGAGCCGTTTGTAACGTAGCCCCGTGGTTGTTCACCATCGCGATCCATGATTCGCATAACGTGATGTCTCTTGTACGACCCAAGGAATCACCGGCATTTTGTATGGTTTTATGAGAGAGTGTTTTAACATGTAAAATGATAGTTTAATGATCTGGTAAATTGGAAGAGATGGTGTATTTATATCTATGAGTAATTTAAAAAAAACGCCAATTTTTTACTAGCCGTTGCGACCGACTGCCAAATTTTAACATCCAATTAACAAACGCCACGTCAACCAGGAAATGATCTTAACGCTGGTGGAAATGTTCAAGCCCAATCAATAACGTCGTGGAAAACGCCGATGACGGTATGGTGTGTTTGGCGTGGAAAGGCCTAAACGCCACATATCCACGCGCGCACCGTATAGTCTTAATTATAAGAGTACCAATGCTACCAATTTCACTATCAAAAATCCCAAACTATTCCAACCTTCGAGCTTAGCTTAGTATCCAAATAACCACCTATTTTTACCTTTATTTAATCTATATCCAATTTTTTTTCTTATATAATAATTTTTTTTAATAATTCGTGTATTTTTAAATTAGCAGAACACTTTTTTTAGTCAATATATTACACAACATTAAATTCAAATTTAAATAAAAACGACAACGTTAAATTTGCTCTTAAGCAAAACTAAATCACGTGTATAACCCAACTTAAATTAATGTACTTACAACTAATGAGTTAAGATCTCATACAAACAATGCTAACTGTAAGAACCGTAAGAATATATGTGAGTCTTTGATAATTTAAATTAAGGGTTGATATTGATTACAAATAAAATCCTTGTAAATAATAATTAATGCTATTAAGTTAGGGATATTTTAGTCATTTAGTCATTTCTCATAAAATACTAATTCCATCAAGTTTTTTAAACTAAAATAACTTTTATATATTTCATTATTTTTTGAAAAAAATTATACCATAGAATCAAGTAATTTTTAATCTTTAATATGAGTACCATATTGCTATACTTTTTTAATTTATAAAAATGACTTTTAAAAAAGTTATAAAAATGTGTTTTATAATTGTGTTAGTTATATAGTTGTAATGTGCTAATATAAAAATGTAATGTGTTGTTTTAAATCTATACGCAAGTTCTTATTTTATTGTGTAATTCTTATGTGGTGTTATTTTTTTTTCTTCATTTTGTGTTGTTATTGGGAGCCTATTTAGAAATAAATTTGTTTTCTACTAGTTATGTAATATTATGTGTTATTAATAAAATTAAAACAAAAACATAAAATTTTGCTAGTATATAACAATAATGTTGTTCATATAATAAAATAAAAATGAAATTGTGCTAGTTCTGTAATAGTTATGAAATTGTGCTAGTATGTAATAGTATTTGTTCTTTATAAAATAAACAAATAGAATTGTGCTAGTTATGTAATAGTATCTGTTGTTATTTTTTTCCTTTTTTGTTGTTATCGATATCCTATTTAGAAATAAATTCGTTGGAATGTCGTTTTTTATTGTGCTAATATTGTTTTATGTTGGTGTTACCATTGGATGCTCAGATGGTGGTGTTAAGAAGTGCTAATGTCATTATTTGATTGTGCTAATATTGTTTTTTGATTGTGCTAATGTCGTTATTTGGTTAATCTAATTACTTTTTTTGATTGTGCTAATGTCGTTGATAATGGAAGTTCCTTTTTTGATTGAAACGAGAATGCTGATAATGTGAATGGTCTTATGTTACGCTAATGTCGTTTTTTGATTGTGCGAAGGTCGTTGATAATGGAACTTCTTTTTTTATGGAAACGAGAGTGCTAATAATGGGAGTTCCTTTTTTGATTGTGTTAATGTCGTCTATGTGGGTGTGCTTACGTTTTTTTTTGTTAGTGGTTCTTGTAGGTTGGTTTGATCTGGATATGTTACAAAATTCAAATCCTGGTTTGAAATAATCTGCGTGGACTTAGGGATATTTTGATAATTAATTTTAATTAGTTATAAATAAATATGATCAAAAGGTCTAAATTACCCATAAGCTAATTTTTAATTAAATGACACTTGTCATTTATGTATTGGTTTTTATGGTTCTTACAAACATAAGAGTTTGTATTTGATCACATACCTACAAGTAATATTTACAAAGTTAAATACCCCAAAATCTTGCTGTCCAATTCCATTTATTCAGAACGGTTTCAAATATGGTTTTAAATATAGAACATAAACCAAAGCGTTCGTTATGAATTATAATTTCCAAAATCGACTAAACGAAAACTTTCTAAGAAACCTACAAACTAACATAGTTTCACAGTCAGATCAAACTATAACATGTTGATCAGTTCTGTAAGTATGTAATGAAAAACATGTAAAAGTAATACATGTTGCAATATTCAGGCCAACAGTGAATTCAGAAACAGATGCAGCCATTGGGTTCGATATGCCTGTCAGCTTGATCAGGTTCACGTTTAAGATGTATATGATTGATGGTAGTTCCAAGTTTTTAAGTGTGAAGAACTCGTGATTACAGAGAGAGAGGAAGTCGAGATATGTGTGATGTTATTATGAGAGTTTAACATAAAACCCTCTCTAGTTATCTCCTTAAATACACCTAAGGGGAAACCTTTATTAGTTAATAAGGGTAATACGGTCATCAACAATTAACAACTAATATATTATAAAGTATTATATATTTAATCTAATATTATATAAATGATTATAATGGACATATATAAAGATGATAAATTATATTTAATCTTACATTCTCTTACTTGGTCGGGTAATCATTTATTATGAGTGTTAGATCAGTCTGATCAGAAGCTAATACTCATTTTAGCTTTAAACCAAGAACTGTAACAGGAAATATAGCCGTTGAGTCATCATTCAACTCAGGACCCCTATTAGTCATATTACAGCTTCAATTTAAAACCGAACAATTATGATCAAAATAATTAAGCCCTTTAAATGTTGGATTTGTATTTATATTTGTCTGTATGTTATTACGCTAGCAGATCACATCTTAGTGACATACAAAATCAAAATTGATGAGGAAATTTAATATTTAATCATTCACAGTATCATATAGTCAAAATAATACAGTCAAAATTACATTAAAGGAAGGTATTTAAAAATACCTTATGTTAATTATAAGAGTATCAATGCCACCAATTTCATCGTCAAAAACACCAAACTATTCCAAACCTTCGAGCTTAGCATCAAAATCATCTCCTATTTTTATCTTTATTTAACTATATCCAATTTCTTTCTTATATAGTATTTTTTTATAATTCATATATTTATTACTAAATTAATGGAATATATTTTTTTTGAAAATTATATTACATAACATTAAATAAAATGTCACGTTAAATGTGCTCTTAAGCAAAACTAAATCATGTGTATATCCCAACTTAAATCAATATACTTACAAGTAATATTTACGAAGTTAAATACCCAAAATCTAGTTGTCCAGTTATATTTATTTAGAACGGTTTCAAATATAGAATATAAAACAAAGCGTTCGTCATGAATTATAATTTCCAAACCAACTAAGCGAAAACTTTCTAAGAAACCTACAAACTAATATAATTTCATGGTCAACTCAAACCATAACATCCTAATAAAAAAATTAAGAACAATAATAAAAAAAAGAATATGTAAAAGTTATTAGTTTCATGGCAAAGAATATGTAAAAACCACAAGAACTAAGATTCTCTGACGTAACATATAGTGAGACGAAAACCTTGTTGACGTAAGAAAAATAGGCAGGACGAAAAGCGTGTAGACGTAAGAAAAGTAGGCAAAATAAAAATAAATAAGACATGGTATATCATAATAAATGAATAGGAGGATAGGAATATTTGAATATATATATATATATATATATATATATATATATATATGTATTTTTTTTGCCAAGGCCCACCCTGGAACCGTTGAGATGGTTTGTGAATTCGAACTTGGACTTTCGGACACCAGTCTCCCAACGCACGCACCCGTTTGAAATTGAGGTTTGGAATTTTGGATCACCTTCGCGTACGAGTGTTGGAGGTGCTCTAAATATGGTAATAATGCATGGCGTTAAAAGTATTTATTTCTGCCCCTAATTGTCAATTACTGTTTTCTTCGATGGATTGTAAAAAAACGTGTAATGTTTGTTCTGTAGAAATCAGAGATGTTTGAAATCTCTTATCGGATTGAAGTGACAAAAGTGACTTAAGCTCAAGTACCATTTTAGCATTTTACTATATCAACAATTAAAAATTAAAATTTGATCTTACATTTAATAATTTGATCTAAGCAACTAAACAACGCATGACACTTACCGATAATACACCATTGAGCACAACACTCATCGATCTTATTTTTTTAAATGATTACACTAGTTATATTTGAAACTACATATTCTTTTACGATAAACAAGTGTTTGAAGTGAAATTTAAAAAAAATAAAGAATCAAAGTTCGATATTACTTATAATAATTTGATCTAAGCAACTAAATAACGCATGATATTTATCGATTATACACCACTGAGCACAACGCTCATTGATCTTATTTGACACATAACATGGCCAAACCTTGCTAGAAACATGTTGCAACTAGGACATGTGGATTCTAGCGAAAACACCATCTCAAAGATGCATAAAATAACAACACTAAACTTGTCTTTGTTATCTCTTCGCAAAAATAACTTGAGCCACATGAATTTAGTTACAGTTTCTTTTTAAATATAAAAATAGAATTTGAACTCAACACCATCAAATTATTGATAATGTTATTGAACTTGTACAAGTGATGAATGCATGTTGGTCTATTGAATACGCCATATCGGATAGTGTTGGGTGCATGAACTTGGCCTATTGACGTACCAAAAAAGTGAGTCACGTTAACAAAAAAGAAAGACCAATTAGACATCTATATGACTTTGGTGTCGGTGTTCTGTACTTACTTATATGATAAAAAGATTTTAAAACTCAGTTTGATCAAATTAGACAAACATTGATAATTAGTTTCCTAAATACAAACAATGTTGGTTGACCAAAATATCCAAAGTTTGACATAAAATATATGTTGTAGTATTCATTTTTCATGGAAAATATAGAGACAATTATTGTTGACATTTTTGTACATCATGCATTCATGGTAGTACAATCCAGCTTGATGCACATATGCCAAGAAAGAAAAACACATAGCACAATAGGATGTAGGAATGTGGCGTGATTCTTTTAAACAATAGACCTGACAGAACATGCATCTTTATTCGTTGTTACAGTATCTTTTATGGGATAAAAGAAGAAAATTATGAATGTAATTATACGACTGACTGTTTCCTACCGTAAACGGGGAGTTGTTATCTTATCTGCTGGAAATTGCAGTGAAGTCTTTATTAAGGTTTGTATTGTTTTGTTTGCAATAATGTTGTCAATGTGTTAACATATATCCTCAACATAATCTGGATTGTAATGATTCATGTCCTTCATTTCGATCTATCAAACTAAAGGAAACAATGGTCTCCGAGTTTCTACACAATTCTCTGCATAGTGTACAAGTTGATGAAACAACAACATTCAAGACTTTCTGACAGTTAGTGCATGCCACCACTAAATATAAATGAGGCTAGGATAACGACGAAGCTCGAGCTTGACTCGTGTTGGGCGTTCTTCGTAAAATTTAAGCTTTCTTCGTAAATTGTTTTACAGGTTTGAGAGTCGTTCCTGACTCGTTAAGGGTGTGTGTACGGATAAAATTATATTAACAAAATATTTTATGGTTTTTAACAGCATTTTTTACACTAAAAATTGCACTTGTAAGATTTAAATCCCCATAACTTTTATAGAGATAAACACCATATTAATACACTACTAAGGCTATGTAGTGTGGTCATTACCAAATATCCATCACCACCCTCCACGTCAACGCCATGTCACCCCAAAATCCATTAACCTAATCCACCACCCTATATGGTGTGGAATCCTCCCCCAATAATCATAATCTATGGATTTAATTATGCGAACTACTATGGTTTGAGAAGAGAAACGATGTACCACAGGGATCATGTCCCGCATCACAATCGATGACCTAATCCACCACGCCACACCACATAGCCTAAGCCTAAGTAATAACTAATGGGTAACTGTTTAAGCGTATATACATATCTAATTAGTTTCCATATATACAATACTTCATTTTCAATTATATCATAGCTATAACAAAATATCTAATTAGTTTCCATATATACAACACTTGCTTTTCAATTATATCATACTTATAATAAATGGCGTTTATTATATAATTTTATACAATAATATTTGTACATTAATATATTCATATACATTATAGGAAATTGAGTAGAGTCTAGCCTATTATGTGAAATTCGAGCTCAATCTCATATAATAAATAAGATTCAATTTAGATATAGACTTGCTTGAACTTGTTTAAGCTTGATCAATTGTGCGTCGCCAAGCTATCAAGTCATTTAGGTAGGGGCTTGTTGATTAAAAAGGTTTCCATATTACTACTCTATCCTTTTTAATATAAAAATTTAGTTTTGTAATGCAAATACTGATAATTTGTTTAGTAAATAATATGTATAATAATTGATCCATTCAAAATTGGTTTAGCTAGATTTATTGGGTTTCGTCCTGAATTGGTGTATAGTCATTATAGCCTAGTGGGGATGGATATGATCGGGTGATTCCGCTAATGACACGATGATGCTCCAGTAGTACGTCAGTGATCCAAATTTGCCGTTCAAAAGAAATGTACGTATAAAGACAAAGACCGGGCTTAAATGTGAGGTTTTAAAAAGTTAATTTAATAGTTTTATCCTTAAGTCACCTCTCCTTTAACTTAAACGTGTTCTATATCTGAATCAGAATGCTTACGGTTAACTTTTATGTCGCCACATATTGTCACACCACTAAGGTTCCTTTTGTTTTGGCATACATTATGAGCATTAGCAGCAATCTTTCTAGCTGTCTGTGTGTTTTATCCTAAGCACGTTTTGATGCCCACTTATAAAGGTGCATATATACTAGTGGTACTGTAGCATTTATAAACATAATAAAAAAAACAACTTTATGTTAGTTAATAAAGGCTCAAAAACATAATGTTAATGTCGGCAACTAACAAGGGATATAATCATGTGCATGAATTGATGAATTTTCATCCAATTAACCTGTTTGTCTATAGAGTAATCTCATGAAATTGAAGGCACATGCCCTATGCATCACAATCTCAAACTACAGTCGGAAACCCCAAGTGAAAGTACATATAAAAGGACAATATAGTTTGCTATGTTAACACACCCCTTTTCATTTTACAATTATAATAATTTCCTTCATATAAATTCTTAGGGATATTAAATTAGTAAGTGTATTTTTTTTCTTCAGAAAGTTTAAATCTAAGTTTATGTATTTTTTAAAGATTAACAAATTTAAAAATATAAATAAGAATACACACGCATATATACATTTGAGAAGTTTATAAAAGTTGTGAAATAAAAATTATAAAATATTGAAAAGTTGATAGATATGTTTGATCAAAATGAGAAAGGTACAAGAACTACTATAAAATTAAAATATATATATATATTTTTTTACTTATAAAAGGGCATAAAGACCTAAGGGGCAATTCGGCAATCATGGCTGTCATAATTAACCTACGAATCCCTTTAGCACATTTACAAACTTCAAATTTCATTAAATTCTACAAATCAAACGCATAATCTAATTTAAGTTCCTTCAGATTACAATTTTTAATTTTCTTAAATGGATTCAATTACTTGAATACTATTATATTAAGCAAAAGCATTATAGATGACAATAAGATAAGTATTAATAATCTCAGTTTCATACTCGATTGTAAAATCATGTAACATGTCCGGCTAAAATCATGTAACATGTCCGGCTAAATACCCATCAATAGTGACAGATACATTCAACAGGTAGGATGGGCCTAGACCCACCGTCCATTCAGTCTCTAGCCCACTTAGCTTTAGTTTTTGAATAAAAAAGTTTATGGATTTTAAACTTTATTGGGCCAATATTCAATTGCTTATTTTCATTGTTATATGAAAACAATTATAGATTAGGCTTTTCTTTGTATTCATTCAATCACAATAACCTTCATAATTGAACGGCCTATATACAAAAAAAAAGTTGCTAAACAATTTTTTAGAAAGAAAAGAATTATCTTCAAGTGAATTTATGATATTATTAAATATATAAGCATGAATAGGTTTACATCATTATTAAGTGGATAAGTATGACTTAGTTTTACCCGGCTTCTTTTAACCCGACCATTTTGTGCCCCCCGTCAAAAAAATTTCTAAATTTATCACTGCTAGTCAGGTATTGAGCATACTTGTAGATATCAGGTTTACCTGTTAGTTGGTTAAAAATGTCATACCCGCTAGGATTTCTAAATACATTTTTTCTTACCATTCTATTTTTATACAATTTATAATTTTAATAGCTACAATAGATTATTATACACATATTGTTATTGCTATAAAAAATTATAATATATATACAATTTATGATAATATAAATTCCAAAAGATAAGTTAACACTTCACATTATAAAATCTAAATAATTTATTAAATACTTATTCTGAAAGAAAAGAAAATCTTATTTTCATATAATAAAACTACTAGAATAAACGGTTACTAGAGTATGGTTAAAGAACAATGAAATTATAAATGTTTGTGTATATGGTTCGGATAGACATGTGTATAATTTCGGGTTATCGAGTCAGGTATCATTTATTCTCAATCGCATATCCGTGAAATTTTTAAATACTAATCCTATACCCGAATATCCGGCCAAGTGTTTTGAATTTTAGGTTTTTCCTATTAGTTCGGGTTCGATTGTCATCCTAAGGCAAGGTTAAATTTAACTTCCTTGAAAGTGTAACTTTTTACACACAAATATGCTAACCAAGCCAAGATTTTCACATAGGAGCCCATACAAATCAAGCCCAAACCAGAGATTTTTGGACTTGGCAAGCCTAAAACCAAGCCCTACCAAAAATACATTTCACTTAATTGATTTATTAAGTTTTATTATATTTATTTAAATCAACTTGTGCACAAAAAGTGGGTTGCCAATGGAATAGATCTAAAAGTAAAGCTTAACAAAAGTGGCCACATGATGATTAGCAACCGTATATTTTCAATTAAAAAAATTGAGTGTCGTTACATTCATAGATTTTTTTTATCTTCAGGAGATGGAGAATTTGACACTTTTTCAACATTGAAACCCTAAATTAACAACCCATCACGTTGTTCTTCCTTTTCTTAAATTCATTCATTGTGCATATACCATATATGATATTGCATCTATTGCTTATGAATGAATATCGGTGACATATATGTAATGGAGCCTGAAGATGGCGTGGATGACACAGAACTTATAAAAAAAAAGAAACACAAAGCTAAACATAAAGATAAAAGAAAAAGGGCAAGGATAAAGCAGAAGATCACCAAAGTGATCACGCACCACCACCATCAATCCCCGGTGTCCGTCTTAGTTTGAAGCGAGTCGGGTTTCTTTTGGCTGCGTATCTAGCTTTAGGCACCGTTTGTTTTACTCTTATTCAAGATCAAATCACTGGAAAGAAAACAGATATTCGAGTCCTAGATTCCATGTATTTCTGTGTTGTTACAATGACAACCGTAGGGTACGGAGATCTTGTCCCAGAAACCAATTTCGCCAAAGTTATGGCGTGTGTTTTCGTGTTTATGGGCATATTTCTTGGCGGTTTTGCGCTTAGTAAAGCTGCTGATTATATAGTTGAAAAGGAGGTAAACATGTTTGTAAAAGCTATGCAAATTAATGAAGCATTTGATCCTGTCCAGATGCTGACTGATGCCGCTGAAGAATCGGATAAGCTCAAGTATAAGTTTCTTATCGCGCTTATACTTATTGTCATGCATGTAATTGTTGGAATTGTCGTGTTGATTCTAGTTGAAGACTTGAGTGTCATTAATGCTTATTATTGTGTTTGTGCCACCATAACCACCCTTGGTTTCGGAGACAAGAGTTTTACGACCACTGGCGGTAGAGTGTTTGCTGTTTTTTGGATCTTGACTAGTACGATCTCGTTAGCGCAACTGTTTATGTACCTGGTTGAATTATGGACCGAAAGTAGACAAAGACAGCTTGTGGATTGGGTGCTTCATAGGAAAATGACAGTTCAAGATATTGAGAATGCTGATCTTGATAATGATAATAGTGTTAGGTCAGATGCAATTATTATTATTAGTGTTATTTTTAGTTATGTTAATAACAACTATGAAACTGTTATATGTTATGATTTTTGTTGTGCAGTCCTGCAGAATACGTGGTGTATAAGCTAAAAGAGATGGGGTTGGTAAACGAACAACTTATCATGAATGTGATGGAAGGATTCAAGACTTTGGATGTCGATAACTCGGGAACATTGACGGCGAACGATTTAGGAAATTTAAACAAGTTGATGTCCCGACGTTAGAAGTACATAATCTGTAAATGTGCTTTTTCACTTTTCTGCACGTATCTTCAAGTATTTTCTGCTTGAAGAACGTTTCTGCTCATTACGTTCACAATCTGTAAATGTAAATTCAAATGACTGATAACAAACAAATTACAAGTTGATATATATATAGGAGAAAACTTCAAATCTTTTAGTTAATTGAGTTTGCAATTCGAAATCACTGTGTATTGTAAATGAGTAAAAAGAGTTGCATTTATTTATTAGATATTATAAACTAAACTTTATTATTAGTTGTAATTATTACGAGTTCACGCTAGCCTGCGCGTTTGTTTTAAAAAAAATGTTTCAGTTGAAGTTGAACGTGGCTGATGTCGGTTCGATTTTGATTTACGGAAAGGTTTGCGTAAATTAGGATTCGCTTTCATCTTTGTGTGATATATCGAATCACATACTGGCTATGGTTTTAAGGTTTGTAATTATGAGAGTTTAAAATGTAAGGAAAAATAGTATAGTGTAATGATGATAAAGCTTATATGAATTGTTGATAAATTGTATTTTATATAATAAGACCATAAGGTATGGAGGGGTCTGAAAAAGTGGACGTTATTTGACACGTGGAGGACACGTTAGTGCACGTTAGAAACGTGGCGTGATGCCAAAACAAGGAGAGGGGTGTCAGAACTGGTGTCAAGTGATCCATACTCTAGAAGGTTTAATAGTGTCATGATACTAAAATACACTGTCCAATGAGATTGTGTCAAATGAGGGAAATGATTAAGTGCTACATTGTTACCCATAGGTCATGAGTTCAAGCCTTCAAGTCTTGCACCACCATGAGTTCAAGCCTTTTAGTCTTGCACCACCTATGTATCCTTTCGGGTTGTCTATATTTTTGTTTTTCTTTTTATTTTTTACATGTTTTTTCCTTAAAAAGGAAACACAAAACTAATTATAAATCTTTTGCATGGTTTCATATCATGATTTTTTAAATTACGACATAACTTTTTCGTAGTTACATTTTGATGTTTACATTTGAGCCATGGCCATAACTAACTGAACATATGTAGATATTATTGGAAAATGTACATATTATTTTTTATGGTTTTTTTTTCCAATTTTTATAAAGTATGTAGGTACTGTAGCGATACTATAATAAACTGAGCCGATATTGACTGAATTCTCGATGCTTCTCCATCGCAACACTCGGTTCTAATAGCGTTAGTTAGAAATCAAATTTAGTAGGTAGTGATGAGTGGAGCTTGTCACTTTAACAAAGGTGAAAATGACCCAAAATTTAATGAATAGGATAATGCTTGTTTTATACTTTAATGACATCATCTAAAGTTTGTATAGCTTTTCAAAAAAGAGAACTAACAACATATAGTGTGTTCATATTAGATTAGTAACGATGAAGATTATTGTTAACTTATGTGTCTTTTTTGTTTATCTAAATATAGGATTACTTATAAGTTATAAATAAACACACACTTATATACCACTTAGTTCACTTCTTATTTCATCAACGTAATTCATAAAGATTATGTATAAACAATGATTAGAAGAAGCTCATTTTTATGCCAAAAAAGGTGCAACTAATAAGAACAAAAACCTGGCAACTTGCTCTTAACTTGTCTCCCTCCACTCACTCCATTGTCTTCTTCATCTCTCCTTATACAATTAATCAAACAAGTTAATTCATTTAGGAATTTTCGTTGAACCTTTACTTATATTAGAAATTAAAATTATGCGGTTTTTGTAATAGTGACACGTCTAATTGTCATAGACCAACTAAAAAATTAGTTGGAAACAATGACATAAATCAATGCCTCAAGTAATTTACATTGAATAACACATAATTATGCGGTTTTTGTAATAGTGACACGTCCAATTGTCATAGACTAGTTGAAATAATTAGTTGGAAATAATGTCATAAATCAATGCCTCAAGTATTTTACATCAAAGAACACATAGTTTGTGTTGGCTTGAAACATAAATCAATGCCTCAAGTAATTTGCATTCGGTAGCATGATGCTTAACTTGGGTTCACGTTGAGGTATAACCGCATTACTTCGTATCATGAAGTAAAATCAAATCAACAAGGTATATTCCTACGTGCTATGACAACATTTGTTTACCGAGTTTTTTTCTATCATGGTGGTGGAAAAAAATATTTATCAAAATAGCGTTGTTAGAAAAGTATTTACCAAAATTGTGTTTTTCAAGATTTATTTGTTTCTCATTCCAAACCTCATTGGATAAATCTAATTAATTATATAACTAATAAATTAATCATGGTACTGTGTCTCTCACCAAACTTAATTTATTTAAAAATCTTAATAAGCCTATTTTTATAGAGCCTACTTTGGAAAAAAAATGTGTGTTATAAAAATTATACCCTCATAAATATGTATTTAATAAAAATAAATAAAAAGTTCACTCAAATCTAGATACGACCACTATTATATTTTTTTGACATTTTGTTAATATTAATCACACAATATCGTACTTTTTCTTAAAAAATTTGAAATGGACTTTATAATTATTTAATATCTTATTATATTAATTTAATTATAATATATTAAAAAACCAGATAAAAATATTTTATAGTTCAGATCTTTTTTAGCCACCCATTTTGTTGATAATCTATTTCATCTAAATCATGTTTTCAAGGTCTGAGTCAGGGGATTTTTAGTCCCATCATTAGTAAAAAAAGAAAAATAAAATTTACATTTACACTTTAATAATAAAAGAAAATACAATTAGTAGCTTCGAACCGCACTCTTTAGTGTTTGAACACGATTTTGACTTTTAAAAGTTTATCTGCTGTAATTACAAACATTGTTTTTGTAAAAGAAATAGTAATAAAGAAAAGTCTTTTGATAAACTTATATGTTTTTACATTTTAATATAATATATTATGTTTTAAATCATATATGAAGTAAGGTCCATTCTTAAAGTGTTTGAAATACCTTTAACTTTAACTAATGTAGTTTTTCTATCAAAACAATATTTTAGAGATAGGTTTTTTTTTGAGGCAAGTTCTATAAGAAAAAAGAGTTTTTTATTCTTAAAAAATGATTAGATCAATAGTTATATAATGAATTGGATTTATCCAATGAGATTGGGTGTGAGAAACAAAAAATCTTTAAAAACATTATTTTGGTAAATACTTTTCTAAAAACACCATTTTGATAAATATTTTATTTTCACAAACATTGGGAAGAAAAAACTCTTTGTTTACCTTTCGTTGGACCAAGCAGAAGTTTCCATGCTTATGCTAATGGGAACGGATGAAAATGTTCCATCAAAGCAGTAAGGCTACTAGGTGTGGGAGATGGTAGTCCTCAAATGATGCTCCACCACATAGGATGGATGTGAGGATGGGCCTAAAGGGGATAGACATAGGGAAATGGAGGATGGGGCTATATATATATATATATATGTGTGTGTGTGTGTTGTATGTATATGTGTGTGTGAGAAGGGGGAGGCCTGGCTTCAAAGTCCTATGGCCGACGGAGACGACGCCGACGGTCCGACGGAAATGGTGTGTAGCCCCGGCGACAGGCCGCGACAGGCCTAGAAGCCCTCCACACCGAGTGGCCTGAGACTGATTGTACATTGGAACTAGATACTTAACACCTAATGGATGATTGATTTGTACATGTTAATTGCTTGTAACTTATGTTTTTAATCCCAAATTTGCATCGAATAAGGTAACTTTGTCGATGTTGTCACACTCGTTCATAGGCGGAAGCGCGCGGTGTGATCTGATTGATTCTCATTGCATACAACATAAGTAAACATACTAATGAACAAAAACAAGCTTCAAATGTCATTACCAATATTCTTTCAAAACGCAACATAAGTTGAGTATATTGTACAAACCATGAAATGAAAATAAGTTGTCAGGTTTACACATCCAAAATGCAAGTTTTAAAATATTAAGGCTTTGACCCTTATATCACCGCAAGGAGGCGGTATATAATGGGCAAACCCTTCAAAAGTTGGCATGGAGACTAGATACTTGCTTTCCTTGACTGAAATTCCCTGCTTGGTCCACTAATTTCCTGAAATACATCTTAAGTTGAAAATCAACAAAAGTTGGCGAGTTCATGTGTTTTAACCGTATGAGATGGATCCATAAAATATATGAAGTATTTGTATCAAAACCCGGTATGTAAAGTGTCAATGAAATCATTGATCATTAATGTTTTGCAAGGACATTAATATGTGTGACGACATAGGAAGCATCCAAACCTAGACGATTTTCGTCGATTAACCTCAACTAGGACGACAAATGCACTCTTCCGTGTGGGTCCATTACCAAGAGTGGTGCTCGCCAACACCCGCTAGACCTAACCTTTGTACCGTGGTCTTAAACAAGATTAATGGTGCTTACGTCCACCCTATTCGCACATGATCTAAGTTGTTTCATTCCCTAGCTTATCATACCATAGAACATGTATTTCCCCCTATAGTTGTAAAACACTAAAAGATTTAAGATGAACAGGGGGACATGAACTCACTGGGTTGCTTTCAGTGAACTTGGTTTATCTCACATACTTTCCCTTGGTTTGTATCACAACCTACAAACGTGTTAGGTTTTGTTAGACGCTTTGGTCTTTGTAACGATTCATGTTCATGTTTCTTGTCTTAGGTATTTATTAAGACTTGTTCAAAGTTATGTTCCGGTTTAGATGTATTTTCGATGTATGATGTCAACATATATATTTCATCAAATACATATATATATATATATATATCCTTGAAACTCATGTGTTGCATGTACGGGCCTAGCCCGCTTGTCTCCGTGTCTCGCACGAGTAAGATATATGTGTTTCATGACTTTTCATAGTCGGGTTCCACCTGTTTGCCTTAACGATACCCTCGTCGGATACGTTCCATATATAATTCTTTTTAATTATATATAATTCCAAGTTCGATGTGTTAGTTAAAATATCACATTTTTAACTTGTATGATTTGTATGCACTATTTTATATATAATTTATAATTGCGATGGGTTTGTTAATAATAATCTATTTTAACATGTCTTGATATATAATTATCCGTGTGCATGTGTTATGGTATATATGACCAAATGTAATATTTCTTAGTTATTATACATGTGTATCTTCCCAAGTATAGGTATACTTATATTGTGGGTATTTGTGTATTCAAATTCGTATCCCCATAGTTATGTATAATATTGTATAATGGTATTTTCACCAAGTGTTAGTGGTATATGTTGGTATGTATTTGTACGTATAGGAATACGTATATTCTTATTTTCAAATACCCATAATTTTTGTCTATTCTTAAAATATATAATTTTAAGATATATCCAAATTAATATATGTATATTATGCTTGGTAAGTGTATGTATCTTAAAAATAATATATTTTAAGATTAGTCCTAGAAAAAATATATATTTTTAGTTTTCACCCAAACAATATATTTTAAGAGGTTTATGAAATATATATATATATATATATATATATATATTATATATATATATATATATTTTTATATTTTTTTTTATACACTTCAAGACTAATACATTTTTAGTATCGACAAAATGTGATATATTTTATATAATTGTAAAAATATATATTTTGTCAATTGTTCGGTTTTGAAAGTAATATTTACCAAGCTTCAATATATTATATATTTATAGTCCGAAATCCTTATATAGTCCAATTGTCCGATATGTCCGTATTTTGTCTCCAAGGTATGAATATAGATATATGTATTTTTGTAATTCTTTGTTTGCCATTTTTTATTGTATTTGTTTGTGTGTATACTTTCAAGTCCCTAATTTTATATATAACTAATACAAATAATATACACATAGCACATGATTTCTATGATCACTAAATATATATTTTTCAAAATATATATTTATATTCATTTTTATTTTTAGAAAAACCATGACTTCTTTGATTCAAATTTTATACAAAAATATGGGGATTTTTATATTTATTACTTTTATACAAGTTTACTTGTAAGAACTTTGTTCAAATATATTTTTCTAAGTGTTTAAATTTTATAAAATTTTGTCATAGTTTCCCCTAGATTTAGGAGGTTTCCCATGTTTAAAAACATGTGTTTAAGCTTTCAAAACTCATCAATTTATTCACAACAACTTCCACAAGTATAATACATGCATATAGATGCATTTTTCATGTTATGGTGAACTTGAAAGTTAACCAAATCATGTAGTATTTTAACCTTGTGTTTAACATGTTCATCCATCTTTAAAAATAGGTTTTGTTTCTAATAGTTACTAACTTTGTAGAAAATCATCTTTAACAACTTGTTCACATATTATTTTAAGAACATTACAAATCTTTTAACCACTTTATTAAGTTCATTCATTATGTGTAACAAGTTCATCAACACTTTGATCATGGATCTTGTAAGATCCATGTGTATACTTGATAGATCTATACTTCTAGCAAGTATATATATGATGGATATCATCCATAGCACAAAATAAACAACTACATCTTCATTACAACTTCAAGATATGTGTTACTTTCTTTATATTAAGTTACTAGTTCATGAGTTCATCTTTTAAAGGTGATGCTTTTAGATGGTTTAACTTGCACATTAACAATATACTAGTAACAAGATATAAAATGGAAAATTAGGAGGCTCACTACTAGCTCTTGTGGCTAGGGAAGTGGCAAGATGAACAAGATGATGAAGATGAAGCAAAGATGGTGGATAATAGCTCCCTAGTGTGGTCCTTCAACTTCCAATGCTTGATCCTTCCTTAGTTAGGCTTGAAACACCCTTGAGTATGCTTGGATTAGCTTGAAAATTGCTTGAAGATGGAGGTGCTAACGTGGCCATGACGTTGATATACACTAAATTATACATGTTTTAGTCCCTCATTTTACTCCTGTTTACGTGTTTTTGACTACAAATTCGATGTTTAGGTTCTCAATCGTGTACTTTTGGGTTTCGGGTCTTAAACGACGTTTCACGGTCAAATTTGGAGAAAACGAGGAGTTTTCGGGCATTTTGGATGAAAACTTCACAATCTGCTGAAGACACAGATCATGCACGGCCGTGCGCCTCGGTTGCACCCTCGTGCATCTAGGTTGCACCCCCGTGCGACTAGATTGCACCCCCGTGCACTTTTTGTGCACGGCCTTGCACGCACTTTGCCGCCAAATCAGCCACTTGCTCGACCCATCCCCTGCAGCTGACGTCATGATTAGACTTGTACAGTGCACGGGCGTGCACTTTATGTGCACGGCCGTGCGGATATGAAAAGCTCTATAAAACAGGGCAGACGCTTCTGATCAATTGATTGGGTAATTTTCCAAGTTTCTGGGCGATTTCTGAGGTCCGAGAGCTTTCTAGTTAGGACGGTTTCAAGCCTCAAGGTTGCAAGAAGCTTATCATTCATCCAATCCATCAAATCCTTGCTTGTTTATGGTTTGATTTCTTATTCTTAATATATATTTCAAGTACATTTGCAAGCATTGAACTGATGTTTATGTAATAGTGTTATGAATGTTATGAAAACACTTGTTTTATGATCAATATTTAGTTTATTATCATATTAAAATGAAGCTCAGGCAACTTGTTCATGTTTGAATCTTATGTTGGATTCTTGATTATGATTGTTTATCTTGGATGATTAGTAAATGGTTAGTTAGGATGAGTTGAACAAACCCCATAATTAATCATTTATTAGTAAACTGTTAACATTATTAATATGTTTACACCATGAAACTAGAAATGGGTATTGGTTTAATAAAAGATAAATCTGATTTTGATCAAGAATGCTTTCTTACACATAAGGGCTCTAACGGGTTAGATGGTGTTATTGCGGGTTCTTGACATGGGTCATAATCTATGTTGAGTATTTTTGGCCAAAATGACCAACTTGGTAGATTTATGTTTAAGACTTGCAAAATGGATAAGTTTGTTATATGATCTACGTTATGCTTGTCTCGGTGGTTGTATTGTGTTTATCGGTATTGCTTTCCTTGATAAAGTGAGGTTTGAATACTCTTAACGGATGACTAACTTATTTTTAAAGATTCACATGAAAATACATCAATAGATCGTTAAAGAATAATTTTAGGTGGTTAAAGTGTGTATATCGCGTTAACTTTCCAAAGAATTATCATGTTAGGATTCCCGAAAGGGATATTAGTTGTCTTTATAATTGGAAAATTGATTAAGTGCCTTTGTGACATTTTTGATAACATGCTTAGATTGTTTATAAAACAAGACAAAAGAAAAAGAAATTATATTTTTGTATTTAGAAATATGGGCTAATCACGAAACTAGCCCTTTTAACGCCGTTTTTGCGAAAATGGCCCACTGACACGACTTAAAGAGCCGTTTCCGTTAACGGAAGCGGCTCAACACCAGTCTTCACCGATAACCAATGGCAAATTGACACGTGTCGGACAACCCTGAAACGGCTTTGAGCCGTGTCAGGTAAGGAAACGTCTCAGCCGAGCTGTTTCACGTGGAGCTGACATCGAAGCCGGGAAAGGACCCGGCTCGTCCCTTAGCCGGGTACCTACCAACGAGCCGAGGTGGGTTTAGGCGGCTCAGAGCCGTTTCCTTACAGATTGACGCGGCTTAAAGCCTTTATCTAGGCGGCTTAGAGCCGTTTCCGTACGGTTTGTTGAGTTTAAAAAAAATAATGAAAACCATTTTTTAATTAAATCAGGATTTACTTAATGAGTGTATATGCATAATAAAAATCCAGCATCTAACGGGTTAGACACGTAGCTCAGTTGGAAGAGCTGCGTGCACGCAAACTAGAGGTCAGGAGTCGAATCCCATCACACGCTGCCAATAACATGCTTAAACCGGTCAGACCCCTCCCCTTATCGGTCTGACAAGGTTTTAAATTTTTTTATTATTTTATTTTGTTTAATAATCAACCAATTTCATAAATTATACCAACCCCTTTTTTTAATAGTCACATATACTCAGATTCTGTAAGAGTATAAATTTAATAAAAATCGTTTGTATATCGTACGGTTTGTTGAGTTTAAAAAAAATGAAAACCGTTTTTTAGTTAAATAAGGATTTACTTAATGACTGTATATGTATAATAAAAATCCAGCATCTAACAGGTTAGACACGTAGCTCAGTTGGAAGAACTGCGTGCACGCAACTAGAGGTCACAAGTTCGAATCCCATCACACGCTGCCAATAACATGCTTAAACCGGTCAGACCCCTCCCCTTGTCAGTCCGACAAGGTTTTTAAATTTTTTTATTATTTTATTTTGTTTAATAATCAACCAATTTCATAAATTATACCAACCCCCTTTTTTTAATACTCACATATATTCAGATTCTGTAAGATATAAATTTAATAAAAATCGTTTTATATCATAAGGTTTGTTGAGTTTAAAAAAATGAAAACCGTTTTTTAATTAAATCAGGATTTACTTAATGAGTGTATATGTATAATAAAAATCCAGCATCTAACGGGTTAGACACGTAGCTCAGTTGGAAGAGCTGCGTGCACGCAAACTAGAGGTCACAAGTTCGAATCCATCACACGCTACCAATAACATGCTTAAACCGGTCAGACCCCTCCCCTTGTCAGTCAGTCTGACAAGGTTTTTAAATTTTTTTATTATTTTATTTTGTTTAATAATCAACCAATTTCATAAATTATACCAACCCCTTTTTTTTAATACTCACATATATTCAAATCTGTAAGAGTATAAATTTAATAAAAATCGTTTGTATATCGCCGGTTTGTTGAGTTTAAAAAAAATTGGAAAACCGTTTTTTAATTAAATCAAGATTTACTTAATGAGTGTTTTTGTAGGCGGCTCAGAGCCGTTTCAAGTCACTGTTCAAGCCGTTTCACTTCGAATATATGCCGGTTTACGGTTACGTGCATAGGTTATTTATTTACAATAAGTTTAAGGCGTTTTACGTTTAAAGTAAAATCATATTTTTCCAACATGAAGCTTTTTTTGTTGTATACAGCGGTGGAAAGTGGCAGATTGTTAATAGAAACTTGGAGTATGTGGCTGATGCCGATGCAAGTAGACGTGGTTTAGAAATTGAAACCAATCTTTCATACATTAGTCTTTTAAGTAATGTTTCTAAGTTGTGTGGAATTCCAAACATTAAAAAGCTATCGTATCGGATGTCTTCGTTTACTGATCCGATCGATATAACTGATGATGGTGATCTCGCTTTTTTTTTATTTTGCCATGCAAAATCCTTTTGAATTATATAAGTTGTACGTCATTCAGGAGTCGTGTGTTGGGTCATCTAGTTTTCCTTCCGATCAAGATACATTTAAAGTTCCTGATTTAAATGTTCCTTTTAATGAAGTTAATAATAATGTTTTAAAGGACTATACAACGACTTTCGATAATTTACATGGTACAACACAAACACTGTCTCCATCAATTAAGTTTGAGCCAGGCTACGTATTCACTAAAAAAGAAGAAATGAAACTTGAGCTAGGGAAAAAATGTTTGTTAGAACATTTTGAGTTTAAAGTAGATAGATCGTCTAAAACTAGGTTTGATGTGTCATGTTTGGTGGATGGGTGTGCATGGCGTTTTAGGGCACGTAGTATTGCTGGCTGTGCCATGTTTGTTGTGAAGTATACGAACGATAAACACACGTGCTCAAAGACGCTAACGTACCCCCATCTTCGTCAGGCAAACCCAATGGTTGTGGCTCACTATTTAAAGGAATCACTAAAAGATAGTGGTAGTCAAAGATTTTAAACAAAGATTCCAAGTGGAGATAAGTTATAGTCAAGCTTGGCGTGGAAAAAGTCACGAGCTAGAAATTCTACAAGGAACAAGTACTGATTCCTTTGCTGAACTACCGTTTTACTGCTACAATTTAGAGCAGACAAACCCCGGTACTATCACTTGCATCAAGACTGACGAAGAGAATCGGTTTGAGATGGTCTTTGTTGCCATCGGTGCTACTTTAAGTTATGCGTTTTACCTTTTATTTAGTTATCTGAAATTAAAACGCGGTTGACCTCTTACGAATTTTTACTTTCAGATTCGTGCCTTTATGTGTAATCTCAGGCCGGTGGTTATCATCGATGCAGCACACCTAAAAGGTGAATTTAAAGGTACACTGTTTTTAGCAGTTCGCATGGATGGAAACAACCATATTTTATCAGTTTCCTATGGAATAGGAAAATCAGAGGATGGAGAATCCTGGACATGGTTTCTTTCTAAGCTTAGAGAGTGTGTTGGTGAAATACCCGATATGGCGATACTATCGGATAGGGCGAATTCTATACACTTAGCTGTTAGTAACGTCTTTCCACGTGCTTATCACGGGTTATCTTGTCGTCATTTAATGATGAACTTACGTTTACCGTCGAATAAAAAAAAGAATACGAGAGTTTGTGGTGGAAGACATGCAAATCTTACCGGTTATCTTATTTTAATGAGTCATTAAATGCTCTTTGTCTTGTCGTTCCCAGGGTACGCCAAAATCTAACAAGTATTGGGTTCGGTAGATGGGCAAGAGCACATTGCCCCGGTAATGGATATCATTATATGACATCTAACAGCGCGGAGTCCATTAACGCTCTTTCTAGACACCAGCGCAAAATGCCGATAACACAAGTTATAGAATTCTTTCGCCAGTCCGTTCAACAATGGTTTTATGAACGCCGGTTGCAGGGTATTCAGGAAACACACCTACTTACATAGTGGGCTCAAAAGAAAATTTAAAAAAAAATTCAAGCGTCTAGAACGTGGACTGTTGCTGGTGTTGGTTTAAACACTTATGGTGTTCAAGACGGGGGCACTGGCGGTTTTGTTGATTTATATAATCAAACATGTAGCTGCCGAGTTTGGCAAGTTTCTGGCCTACCATGTGGGCATGTGATTTCGGTTTCAAAATTTTTAGATGAAACCGATTGCAGTCAGTATTCCTTCCCGTGTTACTCAAACGAAAACTATAAAAGAACTTATGAAGAAGCGATTAATCCTCTTCCTCATAAGTCTGAAAGGGAGACTCCATAAGATCTTATAAATCTTCAACCGCCGCATATTACAAAGCGTCAGGCTGGTCGTCCTCGAGATAACAACCGGATCTTATCCCTCGGGGAAGAACCCACTCTGTCGTATTGTTCCCAGTGTAAATCATACGGTCATCATCGTGATTTGTGTTCACAGTCGATGCCATCACAAATTGGTACTAGCAAACGACCGGGGAAAGGGAAAGATAAAGAAAGCTGGGGTGATCATGACCAGTTTACACAATTCCCATCCTATAACCTGGGAGACTTTTAACAGTATCTATTTTTTTTAGTATTGGAAGTAATAAAATTACGCAGGAAATATTTCATTAAAATTTTTTATTGTTTGATTTTATGTGTATACACAAAGCATCAAAAATTAACTGGCGTGAAGCGCCCGGCATAGAGTTCATTTGCCATGTACCGTCTGTATCTAAAACAAGCATCCTGAAGGTTTCCTTCCCTCCATGTTAACGAGCGCTTGCGAACAAGGTTTTCCATTAGCATACATATGATGACTCCTAAATTTTGGCCAATACGATCTATTTGATCAGGCAAGACGACATCCCCTACTATTCCCATGGCATCCGTCTCGTCTACTTTAGCATGTTGCCAATACCCGGTACGGCCCAGAAACCATAAGAATAGAGACTCATACTCCATCACAGTTTGATGAATTCTTCTGTGCACGCAAAATGAATCTCCACAGTTATTCATGTCACAAGTATTTGTAAAATAAACAGTTATCTCTAGTGACTTTAAATTTATTCCTTTTCCGCTATAGGAATGTAAGCATGTGTCAAAAAAAAAGTATATAACATCCGGTTAAAATTATTATGTTAAAGATCAGTCCAAAATAAACATGTTTAAGATCTTATTACATATAGAACCCCCACAATATAAAATAAATAAAAAATGAATGTACTGTATCTATTTCCCAAAATGGAGGGTATGTACTTGAAGACCCATCTGCGTATGTGTTTGTCGCACTATCTAGTTCATTTAACATGTTGACAAAATTTGGTGGTAGATCCGTCCAACGAAAATCCTTTGGAGCCGTCGTCCTTGCGCGTCTTTCAACCTCTCGTTCATACATGAGTTTGTTACACCATGCTTTCACGTGCTATAAAAGATTGGTAAAGATTTATTTAAAAAAAATAATAGCCTAATTATTAAAGGAAATGATTTGTTATTAAGGTACCGTTTCTTGAACATGGCCATCTCCACTAAATCCAAGTAGTCCACTCCACCAGTCTTTCCCGAGTGGTGTTATCCCCATGTATGAGGAAAAGCAACTTGGACTATCGCCGGCGTAATAAAAGTCAAGAACATTTGACGACCAACTCCGGTTTGACATTGTGGATCTATCTGAGTAACATGTGTTTCCATAATGGTAGCGCATGCATATATATACACACAAAGAGTATACATGTATCTATAACATAATACAAATAAAATATATAAATAACAATTCTATACATAATAAGATTTTTACAACATTTTCTGCATTTTTACAATTATCTTCCAAATAAAACTTCATCATCTTCGATGTTGTCTTCTATATCCTCGGGTAGTACCGAGTCAAAAAAAGTATAGCTAGTTTACGTCTCATTTTGTATGCAGTTAACGCAGTATCTTCACCATCGTTCAACTGTTTTTTATTTATCAACTTTTGTAGATATATGCAAACCCAAACTCCACAGTCTCCCAAAACTCCGGACTGTTGAGGAGTATCGCTTGCATAAATAATGCGGAAGGGAAAATGTAACGGCGGCATGATAACCATTAATCCGTAGCCAGTGGTGAAAAACAAAATTTATATGACAGACCACCTCCGTTCTTCCCTTTCCAAAGTTTTTAAACCTAATAAACTATAATCACCAAAAAATAAGAACAGCATAAATATAAAGTATTAATTTATTAAATCAGGAAAAATACCTATCGTATATCGTAAGTGTGTAATTAATAAGATTGAAAACTCCTAAAAACCAATGTACGCCTGGTATGTACAACGGTACGTACACCTATAATAAGTAAGTTTGTGGTTCGTTAATAAATTACAAAAATAAATATGTAACAACTAACTAATTGGAATGCTCCGTAATACCTCATCAACTGTACTTATTGGTGGAAAGGGGTCCACCGCCCCGGTGAAATAACCCTTGAACGTGTGGCCGTGCCCACCCGAGTTAAAAAGATTCATCTGAAAATAAGGGGGTAAAATACTCCAACGTTCTCTTGCATCTCTTTAGTGATACAAGTGGATCATCCACCCAAATATATGCTGTTAAAAAGTAAATTTAGTGTGAAAAAAAATTATATTTTTTTTCCTTTGTTGATAGTGAAGGCTTACATCATCGCTTAACCAGCCACTACCGTCCTTGCCCAGCAATGACGCCCAGAAATCAGGACCGGCACACCCACCCGCTAATAGTGAAAGATATTTATTGTCACTACTTGGATACACTGCTCGATTAATGAAATTTGCCTATCCTCATTATTTGACTGTCTTGTTTGTTTTGGTTTTAACCTTTTATAAGCTATGAATGGGGATAGCAAAGTTGCAGCGGGCTTCACAAGTCTTTCCAATCGTCTCGTTTTTATAATATCAGGATCCTCATTCTACAAAAATGCTTATGCGTAAGAGTTGACATTTCGTACTCGTAAAATAATAACTAACTGTTATGCTAAAACATGTAAAAACGTACAGATCCGTCGTTTATAATCGGGGTCATAGAGACATGGTAGACATTGTTGTAGTTGACAAAAGAATCAGCAACAACCTACATGAAATGTTAAATGGTCATTATTATAGATTGTATTTAAATTTATAAAAAAATTAATTGCCAAATTTAAACATTACATTATCACTCTCCCTTTGTGATGTTCGCGCGTTGGCTGGTGTACCGACAGGGGCCGCACGATGCGTATGCAACACCTCTGACAAGATCATGTCAGTCAGTTTCCGGTTGTTCTCGTCCAGGAGTGATTTAAACCGGTCATAATCAACTCCACACATGGACGGACCGGTAGCAAAATTCTGTTGTGGTATTTCCTGTCGGGCCGGTGAAGGCTTAAAACCTTGATTTGTGGCATCGTCACCAAAGAAATTGTTCATAAGTGACTGCATTTGTTGTGGGTCAACAGCGGTAGGGGACTGCATAGGCGGTGGCATTGGACCCGGGAATTCCGTACGTGTTTGTTGTTCGTCGACAACCGGTATTTCACCCGGCATTGCATTAGCATACATCTGTCGTTCAGCGTCTAAATAATCTGAACTAGATATATACCATGGGCACATAGCTTCATTATTCGTGGCCAGTATAAAGGAAAGCGGCATGTATTCACGTTTCTGCGATTTTAAAGGCAATAAATTTTTAAATATAATAAAAATAACACACATTCATATTTTTAATTTAATATAACTATTTTACCTTTGCCGCCTTTTTAAGCATACGGTCCACAGTAACCTTCATGAACTTACGTCCTTCCCTCCATCCCAAAAATCTGGGAATTGTCTTAGATTCAAACCATTCGTTTGAACCCTTGAATTCTAGGAACACCTCCAAAATCTAACTGTGTAAAACGGATGTTTTAAAAATTTTATCTAAAAATTTAGGAATGTATAATAAGGGGAAGGGATCACGCACGCTGTAACATTCGTGTAAAACGAGTATCAAGAACCCGCTCCTTTTGAAATTCAAGTAATTATTTTAGCGTTTCGTTATGTAATCATAAGTATTAAATAATTTATTTTATAACCAATATTTATTTATTTTTTTAAGAATAATAAGTGAATTGTTATAAAAGGGAATAAAAAAAATAATAATAATATTAAAAAAATGGGGCAGCCGGGTTTCGAACCCGGGTACCCATCAACAACACACACCATATACACCGCTGAGCTACACGCACTGGATGGTTTAAAATCCATAACGTATAACCTTTATATTTAATGTTAAAACCTGCAAATCAGAGTTTTTGTAACTGCCGAAACCGCCAAGTGAGTAAAACCAGCTCAATCAACGATTCTGTTAAGGAAGCGAGTAAAACTGATGTTTGAACATCAGTTATAACCGCAATGAAACAATCAATTTTATATGAAACTGTTTGAAAACAATGATTAACAATTAAAATTTTGAAACCGGAAATAAGTGATCGTTGCCTATAAATACTGACTTCCAACCATTCTAAACTCGTTCATACACTCAAATCATTACCCAAAACCTCCATGTTTAACCCTCTGTTCAAATCAAATCTTCGCCAGAGGCAGAACCCAAGGTCGTCGGAAACTTCGTCGGACGTTTGAAGAAAACTCTTTGTTCGGGTATGATATGTACTTAATCTTTCAGAACTATCCGTAAGTGAGTTGTTTAAAATATAATAACAGAATCGATCAAAACAGTTGGGGATCGGGTTCTGAGTTTCTTTTTGTAAGGAAGATGAAGTTTTAAAATGTTTATTAATATAATTAGAATCCTCAGAATCACCGGGTTAGACACACAGTCCAGTGGTGGACTGTGTGTGCAACACGAGCATAGATACCCGGGTTCGAGTCTTATAATGCACAATGATCCGTTTACATATATCAAATCTTTTTTATATAAAAGCATGACTTAACCGAATAAGTATATAAATATAATTAAAATTCAGAATACAACGGGTTAGACACCCAGCCCAGATGGTTGGGATGGGTGCAAATCAATATGAAGGTCACGGGTTCGAGTATAGGTATGCGCACCGGTTCATTAATTTAAAAATCTTTTTAAATTAAATAATTTCTGATATATTCTAATTAGTATATATATGTAATTAAAATGGAGTTTATTTCGGGTTAGACACGTAGCTCAGTTGGAAGAGCTGCGTGCACGCAACCGAGAGGTCACGAGTTCGAGCCTCACTGAACGCAGCCAATACCACAGTTGAACCTTTTTTATTTTTATTTATTTATTTATATTACTTTTTGTATTTATATTTTAGTTAAAAAATCAATTAAAAATACATTTTTGAAGGTTTTAAAATCTCAATAAAAACCACAAAAAATAACCTAAAAATCTAACAAAAAGTATTAAATCAAAATATTAATTTTTATATATTGATCAAATTATTGCGTTATTATCTAGGTTAGTCTTCTTCGTCGGTTAAATCCTCAATTCGTGCGCACTCTTCATCAATCAAGAAAAACGCACCCACTGTGAGTGAATTCTTACAAATTCCCCTTTTTATTCATGTTTTGGGGTGTATCATGTGTCGCCTTATTTATTTCGTTTATTCAAACTTGTGCTATTACCATTATATGATCTAAACGTGTGATGTAAATGTTGTTTGTTGTGTTGTGTGTTTACATTTTGTCAAGTTGCGTGCAAAACATTCATTAGGCCCATTCCTCGTTGGAGACGAGTTGAGCATCAGGTGCCTCATTAGATCGGCTCCGTTTGATTGAGCCTTGATCTCATTGTTCATCATTTGGTGTGTGCGTGTGCATTAATTGACATTATGTGTTTTGTGATTAAATTTACATATACGTATACTCATATGTGGTTATGCACCTTTTTATAACCAATATAACAAATTCGTTCAAATATTTTCATAAGATTCACTCGCCAACTTTTGTTGACTATTTTTACACATGATACAGGTGGACATGTTGAAGCAAGGAACACATAGGAAATTGCCTTAGAAGAAAAATAAAGAAGTCATGAAAAATGTATTTGAACATGTTGTGCTTGTATGTTTATTGTAATTTCTTCTTTAAATAGAAATAATAAATATGAAACTTTATAGTAAATGTCATGAGCTTTGATAAAAACCCAATCATGCCCCGACTACCATTTCCGCAGCGGGTCAGGGTGTGACACACGCGTACCTTGAAGGGCCATACGAATCCCGATAGCGAAAAAACCGATTGTGTCGTCTTTTTGACGTATGTGCAAATTATAAATAGCATTATATGTACTATCCAAAAATAATTACCCCATGGATATTGTCTAAAAGCTTCCAGATCATCCACAAGGTGTAAAAGAAAATTATCAAAAATATTGGTTTTTTTGCAATCCGAAAAAACCTTGACCTATAAGCATTAGAAGACATATTCTTGTGCCGTCTTCATCGTTATATGTCGTTACGTTATTAAATAAATCAATAATTTTTGAAAAACTAACTCGAGATCGGCCAGGAAAAAATCTATTTTTAAAAGAATTTTGGTAATCTACAGGTGCCCATGAACTGTGGCCAAACCGTAACCCGGTTATTAAACAAAATTGTTTAGGTGTAAACGTAAATATTTCACCTCCTAATAAATACGAAATACCAAGACGGGGATTATTATTAGGTAACTGAAGTTGTGCAACCCTGATTAAAACAAGACTATCACATAACGTGCACCTATTATCTAAATAGGGTCCAAAGCAAGTTTGACTTATGGCGGTCTCAATTCCCGGAGTCATTATCTGCTTCAACTAAGCCACTTTTGTCTTACTTTAATCGTCGGCATCTAAACAATACAAAAACACGTGCATTTAAGAAATAAAGTTTTTAAAGTTTTTAAAAAAAAGCTATGAACAACATTACTTATTACCGGAAAAAGAGATGGTCGGTTGAACAATCTTGCATCACGTGCTCGTTTTGCATGTTCACGTGTGGGTTGAAGTTTCCGAACTTTCAAGTGGTCACGTGCGGGTTGAAGTTTCCGAACTTTCAAGTGGTCCCTGAACGTGATTTGTGGTCCCAAACAGCTATCGTTTTTCGACCTTGAACGGGTTTATGTTTTCAAAGCTCTAACAAAACCAAACGCATTCAAGTGAACTTGAGATGCACATGGAGGTGCAACCGGCTTAACCACGCGTCCGGTTGGGGTAAACGCTGAAACATGTAAGATGAAACGGCTTTGGACGCTGAAACACGTTACTAAAACGGCTTAAAACATGTGTTGAAACGGCTCAAAAATACTGAAATGGCTCAAAAGTCTGAAAAGTCTGAAACGTTAGTTGTCACGACTCGTTAAGCCGTGTCAGTCTGAAACGGCTCTGGTTGATGTCCGCCTGAAACGGCTGTGGACGACGTCTGAAACGGCTTAAAAAGTCTAAAACGGCTCAAAATTACTGAAACGGCTCAAAAAGTCTGAAAAGTCTGAAACGTCAGTTGTCACGGCTCTGTCGATGTCCATCTGAAATGGCTCTGGTTGATGTCAGCCTTAAACGGCTCTGGTTGATAAAAAAATATTATTAAAGAAATAAAATAATAAAAAAATTAAAAACCTTGTCAGACTGACAATGGGAGGGGTCTGACCGGTTTAAGCATGTTTTTGGCAGGCAGCGTGTGATGGGATTCGAACTCGTGACCTCTAGTTTGCGTGCACGCAGCTCTTCCAACTGAGCTACGTGTCTAACCCCTTAGATGCTGGATTTTTATTATACATATACACACATTAAGTAAATCCTCATTTAATTAAAAAACGGTTTCCAATTTTTTTTTAAACTCAATAAACCGGCGATATACAAAAAGGGGTGGCATAATTTATGAAATTGGTTGATAAAAAAATTATTAAACAAAATAAATAATAAAAAAATTTAAAAACCTTGTCAGACTGACAAGGGGAGGGGTCTGACCGGTTTAAGCATGTTATTGGCAGCGTGTGATGAGATTCGAACTCGTGACCTCTCCTTTGCGTGCATGCAGCTCTTCCAACTGAGCTACGTGTCTAACTCGTTAGATGCTGGATTTTTATTATACATATACACTCATTAAGTAAATCAGGACGCTGTCAGTCTGAAACGGCTCGGCTTTGACTGAAACGGCTCGGATTTAATTTTTGTCCTTTTTTCCTACTTAAATACGGAGAGATACAGGTCGCTTGTAAATTTGTTCACCTAAATTCAAAAATCTTAGAAAAAAAGAAACACAGAATGTTTGACAAAACTAACAGTGGCGTATACTCCTCTCAACCAATTAACAAAGCATCATCGTGGATACTAAAGAAATGGAGAGCACCTAAACAGACGGATGACAGTTCGTCGTTCGAAGCCTCGCGACCCCAAGAGTCAGAAAAAATAAACTTTTTTAACAATAGGCAAAGTTTACACCAGAACAGAGGAGGTAGATGGGCGATTCCAGATGACGATGAAACTGAAAATTTGTCGAAAAATGTTGTCACGTTTTACAATAATGGGGACTCCCCATTCTGTTATTCGGCAGTTTTCACAGGCCAAATTTTGGGGAACCCTGTTAGGTGTTCGTTGTAACGGTTACCTAACATCAACAGTTAGTTTCTTAAACGTTTTACCAAACATATTATTTATTTTTTTAATATTAAAATAATATATTATAAACAGCATATTGAAGGATGGGTTGGCAGACTAATCGCTTGGAGAAGTAGAAAACTACAAAAGGATCCCACATTAAATTTGCGGTGGACAATTCTTCCACCACAATTTTATGACACGCTACTTGACTTTGTACCTAAGAACGTTGTTGGTTATTTAAATGGTAAAGTAAACTCATATCCTTCCATTTTCGACTTAGATTTCGTGTTTTTTCCGCTGCTGCTTGAAAATAACTTATGGCTTTTGGCACGCCTTGAGTTAGAGTCTCAGATTTTAATTTTTTTATCCCTTTGAAAACGTTTGTGAGGGGAACAAATTTAGATATGTTATTCTACCAAGGTTGACAAAGGCCAAAGTGTATTTAGTAGCTTTGTTGGTGCATTTGTGTACCGGAAAAAGACAGGGAAACCGGAAAAAACCATAACCCATGAGCTTAATGACGACTATGTGATTTCAAACCAGTCAATCGCCAGTAATGAAGCTGTCTATCTTTGCATACTTGTGGAGCATCTCGTTACGGAAAAACCAATTAACATTACCGGAGACATGAGACAAATTTGTTTTTCATATAGACGATTCATGACTGATAAACTGTATTTTTGGCGTTGTTTGCCACGACCTAATGTTAAATAATTATATTATCAAACTGTTACAAGTTTGCATATGACTTAAACTTTTATTATTATTTGTTTATTGACGTGAATGTTAGAGTATTAAAATAACTAGTCTGTTTTTAAATGAAAGAATAACAATATTACGTACAATTTATAAGAGGGTAAAACCGTATTAAATTATATTATTATTAAATATAAAAAATAAAATACAACTAAAAATACAAACATTAAACATTTAAACTAGAATACACCAAATAACTTGATGTGTTGCAGCTTCAATGATTATGCAGCTTCAATTTGATGTGTTGCAATTCTCATCAGCTGCCACACTAATAAGAGCTCCGGATCAGATTCCGAATTTAGGTAAAATTTTGTTTAAAAACATCATCTTCTGGACACCATTGATTTTAAAGCTAAGAAAAACGTCCTTATGATAGCCGCCTCTGCATTACACTTGAATATACTATCACTCTGGCCCATCTTACATGCATGGATATACGGGATGAATTTGGAACACATTTTGCTTTGTTATCGTGTTTGAGATAGAATTGAAACACAGGCCACTTAAATATTTATATGGATGGAAAAGGCTTGAAACGGCAAATTATAAGAAGCAAACGGCTTGAACGGGTTGTGGAAACAGCTTTAGCAGCTTTATTATTATTGAATGCAAAAAAATAAAATAATTAAAAAACGATTATCATTTTTTTAAAACTCAACAAACCGGTGATATATAAAAGATTTTTATTAAATTTATACTCTTACAGAATCTGAATATATGTGAGTATTAAAAAAAAGGTTGGTATAATTTATTTATGAAATTGGTTGATAAAAAAATATTATTAAATAAAATAAAATAATAAAAAAATTAAAAACCTTGTCAGACTGACAAGGGGAGGGGTCTGACCGGTTTAAGAATGTTATTGGCAGCGTGTGATGGGATTCGAACTCGTGACCTCTCGTTTGCGTGTACGCAGCTCTTCCAACTGAGCTACGTGTCTAACCCGTCAGATGGTGGATTTTTATTATACATATACACACATTAAGTAAATCCTGATTTAATTAAAAAACGGTTTTCGTTTTTTTTAAATCAACAAACCGGCGATATACAAACGATTTTTATTAAATTTATACTCTTACAGAATCTGAATACATGTGAGTATTAAAAAAGTGGTTGATATAATTTTTGAAATTGGTTGATAAAAAAAATATTATTAAAGAAAATAAAATAATAAAGAAATTAAAAACCTTGTCAGACTGACAAGGGGAAGGGTCTGACCGGTTTAAGCATGTTATTGGCAGCGTGTGATGGAATCCGAACTCGTGACCTCTACTTTGCGTGCACGCAGCTCTTCCAACTGAGCTACGTGTCTAACCTGTTAGATGCTGGATTTTTATTATACATATATACTCATTAAGTAAATCCTGATTTAATTAAAAAACGGTTTTCATTTTTTGTAAACTTAACAAACCGGCGTGCATCCAGGGACTCGAACCCGCGACTGAATATATGTGACTATAAAAAAATGGGGTTATGAAATCGTCTTTATTAAATAGATTTATAACACAAAAACATAAACACATAATTTATATTAATATAAACAAAATTACATAAAAACTAAAATAAACAGAAAAAAAAACTATGCATCTAAAAAAAGTCTAATTGTGTCCCACTCCGTCACGTGTGTGAAATCACGCCCATATTCGTGGCGGTAGTTGATGAGGGCGACTTCCTTAACGTCATCCTCGCCAAGGTCCCCCCTAGTAGCTCCACGGCGTGGTAGATACGCTCGAACCTTTCACAGTCCAAGCGAATCACCCGAAATCTAGAAGACAGGGCATCCACGGTTCTGTTGTTGTCAACACCACGAAGCTGCGAGTAGTAACGCTGAACTCGAACCCACAGAACACGCTGACCTCAACGGCGTGGTTCACACACTGCTTCGAAATATGCTCGCATAAGGCAATGTCTTCAACCTCGATCCATGGAATGGAATTGGAAGCCATTGATCTTGCAAACGTGGGGTCTGTGCAACGGCGGGCAGTAAAAACGGCGTGGGTTTAGTGTGCGTTTAGGTTAACCGCATGGAATGCTTATGCTTATTTATAGTGGGGTGGGGGTGAATGATTTATAAGAGGTAAAAAGCCGATGTTAAATTATATTAGATTTTTGCATGTAAAATTGATACATCCACTAAAGTTTAATATTATTGAATACAAAAAAATAGAATACAACAAAAAATACAAATATTCAACATTTAAACTAGAATATACCAAGTAACTTTTTATACAAAAACTAATCGGAACAATTCGACGATTCTGCATCAAAACACATAGCAATGATAAAGGTGCGTCTAAAACTGGTAACTTCCATCTACTGAGTGTAGATGGAGCAATTCGGAACAATTCGATGATTTTGCAGCTTCTGTGATGTTTGGTCAGATCTAGGTAACACTTTGATGTGTTGCTATTCTCATCAACCACCCTAAAGCGTTAGAGTCATCAAAGGTTTCAGCAGTGGAGCTGCCCATCGTAATAATGATAAAAACATCATCTTCACCGGTTCAAACCGGACACCGTTGATTTTAAAGCTAAGAAAAACGTCGTTATGATAGCCACCTCTGCATGACACTTGAACATAACATCACTCTGGCCCAGCTTACATGCATGGATATACGGGATGAATTTGGAACACATTTTGCTTTGTTTTCGTGTTTGAGATAGAATTGAAACATAGAACACTTAAATATTTATACTAGGTTAGATGGTACGGAAACGGCTTGAACAGTGTACGGAACCGGCTATAAAAGGTCACGGTACGGAAACGGCTCTAAGCCGCCTCAAAAGTGGTTCTAAGTCGCGTCAACAATACCGGAAACGGCTCTAAGCCGCCTAAACATGCTTTATAAGCCGCGTCAACAGGTGAAACGACTCTAAGCCGCCTCATAAGAGTTCTAAGCAGCGTCAATAGCTGAAACGGCTCAAAGCCGCCTAAACATGTGTTCTAAGACGCGTCAACAGGTGACCGTATGGAAACGGCTCTAAGCCGCCTAGATAAAGGCTTTAAACCGTGTCAACATGTAAGGTAACGGCTCTGAGCCGCGTCAATTAAAACACGGTTTCCAATTTTTTTTAAACTCAACAAACCGGCGATATACAAACAATTTTTATTAAATTTATATTCATACAGAATCTGAATACATGTGAGTATTAAAAAAAGGGGTTGGTATAATTTATGAAATTGGTTGATAAAAAAATATTATTAAACAAAATTAAATAACAAAAAAATTTAAAAACCTTGTCAGACAGACAAGGGGATAGGACTGACCGATTTAAGCATGTTATTGGCAGCGTGTGATGGGATTCGAACTCGTGACCTCTAGTTTGCGTGCACGCAGCTCTTCCAACTGAGCTACGTGTCTAACCCGTTAGATGCTGGATTTTTATTATTCATATATACTCATTAAGTAAATCCTGATTTAATTAAAAAAACGGTTTTCATTTTTTTTAAACTCAACAAACCGGCGATATACAAACGATTTTTATTAAATTTATACTCTTACAGAATCTGAATACATGTGAGTATTAAAAAAAGGGGGTTGGTATAATTTATGAAATTGGTTGATAAAAAAATATTATTAAAGAAAATGAAATAATAAAAAAAATTTAAAAACCTTGTCAGACTGACAAGGGGAGGGGTCTGACCGGTTTAAGCATGTTATTGGCAGCGTGTGATGGGATTCGAACTCGTGACCTCTAGTTTGCGTGCACGCAACTCTTCCATCTGAGCTACGTGTCTAACCTGTTAGATGCTGGATTTTTATTATACATATATACTTATTAAGTAAATTCTGATTTAATTACAAACGGTTTTCATTTTTTTTTAAACTCAACAAACCGTACGGAACGGCTCTAAGCCGCCTAGATAAAGGCTTTAAGCCGCGTCAACATGTAAGGTAACGGCTCTGAGCCGCGTCAACCCAGCTAAGGGACTAGCCAGGTCCTTAACCGACTAAGGAACGAGCCGGGTCCTTACACGGCTTCGATGTCAGCTCCACGTGAAACGGCTCGGCTGAGAACTTTCCTTACCCGACACGGTTCAGAGCCGTTTCAGGGTTGTCGGACACGTGTCAACTTTCCATTGGTTATCAGTGAAGACTAGTGTTGAGCCGCTTCCGTTAACGGAAACGACTCGTTAAGCCGTGTCAGTGGGCCATTTTCGCAAAACAGTGTGACAAGGGGCTAGTTTCGTGATTTGCCCATCTTTTATGTTTTAAAATATATTTTTAGAAAATTTTAGAAAAAAAAACTCTTTCACATACCTTTCTACCGGTAAATAAATGACGACGGTTTAGTACAAAAGCGCCTGCCCGCGTCCATGAATCGACATCTGGTTCTTACCCATACTTTACTACATATACGATAGGGTACACTTGTCCTTTTGTGTGTGTTTTAATTTAAGGTATAAATCATTTTTATAAATATTAAAACCGAGTTCGTGTGTAAAATTCATTGTCAAAACATGTATATATACGCACACGTCAAGTTTTTGGTGCCGTTGCCGGGGACGCGGCGAGCTTTTAGGAACGACCCGAGTTATTCTTCTACCGGTGTACATGCTTGTGAATATTCGTTCATACTTGTTTATTTGTTCGACTTCGAATTAACTGATTGACTATTTATAAAAAAAGAAAAAAAAAACTTAGCACACTTGGGGGTAAATTTGTAAATATTATATATATTTTCTGTTTCTTTCGTTTCACTACTTGTTTCAAGTCTTTGTAGTTGTGATTCGTGCCTTGTAGAGTTTTAGCGTTGATATGGTCCATAAACAGGTAAAATATTGTAAAATGGTGATTTTTGATGAAAAAATCAAGTTTGGAGGATTCTGCAGGTTCTGCAGAGACACGGGTGCTGCACGGCCGTGCACTTAATCCGCACGGCCATGCACTTCATAACCGCACGACCATGCGCGTCACACGCACGGCCGTGTATGTCACACCCCAACCGATGGCGGAAACATTGGGATGAGACGAACAAATTGCTCAAAACTTCATAACGCTATGTGACAATATAGATTAAATTCAAATTTCATTCAAGACTAAATTGTCATACAAAAATTCCAAATAATAGTCAACAATTGTTTCAAAACAACATAACATTAAAATAGATAAATTAATCTAGGTGTGTATCTAAGTCCACCTAAATCTTGTTTCATCTTGTAACATCATCTCATCAATCAACCTGCAACATGTATTAAAATATATCAACAAAAAGTTGGCGAGCATACAAGTTTTGTTACGTAGCATAATATAGAATAAATTTGTTTAAAGTCTCATATCCATCATGAACCAGAATATGCAAGTTTACTAGCATGCCGAAACGGTGTACTATATGTTCAAACCCAAGAATCCAACGCGTTAAAATAGCCTATCCCAATAGAGTAGCGGGAGGTTAACATGTTTAACTTAACAATACCCCAAGTTTCGTGGGCGGTGCGTTAATCCTATAGCGCTATAATTGTTAAGGTAGGCTAGCAAAGTGAATGAAGCATATATCGACACAAATAGTTTACATTAGCATAACAAGTCTAAACAAGCATCACATAGTCTCATGTTAAGCATGGATAGAGATTAAAATAGTTTAAGTGTCGTGCGATTTTGTATAAAGTACATGTTGCACCCAAAGTGTAAAAAGGAAAAAGGGATCGAGTATGCTCACGGTTTTGCAAGCTTTCCCACTTGAAATCCTGCGAACGTTGTTGGTTGATGGATTAGTTTCGAGCACCTTGTCCTTCTACACGAAGAAACATAGGCATGTGAGTATTGGGAATTAACGGAAGGTTATGGATTCGGAATTAAAATAACGTGAAATTAGTATTATGAAAGTAATCATCTTGTACTCATAACACTTGTTCTTGAAACTATAGAACCTCAAGGGTTTGGTATGTTTTTATGGATTCAAAGATCCATTAGAATCGTAACAAGTGTATGGTCTTTAGATGATGTAACCTACTATTTTGACAAATGACCACTTGTTCATCATCAAGAGTTCGATTACTTTGATAATATATAAGTATTATATAGTGTACATTAAGTCATATAGGTCAAGCATGAGGTAGGAGGTTGAACCATCCATTTAGGAACCTCTTTGTAGTTTACATAAGTCAAGTAGGAGGTGGGAGGATTTACCATCCACTTAAGACCTCTTTGGATTCACCATTACACATGTGTCTTAGACACAAGGAGGGTCATGAACTTACAAGTAAGGAATGAAATGAGACAACTAAGCTATGAAAATCATCAAGTAGTGTGTGGATTCAATGATGGATAGCCCAAGCTAGTCCAAATATCACACATTCATCAAGCTTAACTTGAACACTACTTGTGGGTGTAAACCCTAGTCGAAAACAGAAAGTTTGTGAGGTTTTATCTTCTAGTTTGACGTGTCTCAACCTTGTTTTTAAGCCTAACCAACCATAAGTGAGGTTGTAAGCATTCGGACATAGGTTTGAGATGACTTAGACTCAAGTTTGAACAAGTTTAACAAAGTTTGAAGAAGTAAAATGAAAACAATCCACTTTGGAGCCTTTTTCATGGCATTCCATGGCCTGATTTTCCATGGAAAACCATTGGAGATGTGCACAAGGTCAAACCAAGCAAGTGGGAAAAATAATGGATGAAAAAGGTTAAGAAATGAGTGAGATATGCTCACTTTTGTAAGAGATAGAAATTCTGCTCGAATCTTGGATTCACAGCTGATTAAAGGAAGTTTTGAGAGTGTTTTGGTGATTAGAATAGTGTAAAAAGGCTTGGATTATGCTTGGGTTTTATAGGGAAGGATTAGGGTTGGATTTGGTGAAGTATTAAATGTTAAAACATGTTTAAAACTCAAAATAAACCCAAAACCCGCTCAAATTCGCGAGCTGAATGGTTCTGGTCGTGCTGATCAGGCCATTTAACGAGCGTATAAGGGTTTTAAGTGCTGGGTTTTGTTCAATGTGATAACCATGGTGGAGTGGCTGTGCGCGTGTTTGTTGAGGCTGGTGACCCGGGTTCGAGTCCCGCGGTCATCAGTTTTATTTATTTATTTTTTTCTTTTCCTCCCTTTTATACCAATACTTTCAGCAATTACCCAAACGGTCCCAGTACTACAGTTTCAGTAATTGCACTTTTAGTCCCTCACATTTAACTAACTAAGTTAAATGGAATACTTGGGTTTAATAACTAAATAACTTAAAAAAACCTAAACTAAGTTAATGAATAATTAAACTTTTTAAAGTAAAAAAAATCTTATTCTTTTTAAAAATTTAATGAATAAACAATCATTTATATAAAAAAAATAAATAAAGAATGAGTAAATAATGATTAAATATATATTTAAATGAATAGATAAATAACTAAATAGACGCGAAAATACGGAGCGTTACAGTCTCCCCTACTTTAGGAGATATCGTCCTCGAAATCTTTAAGAGGAAGATTGATCGAAAAGTTGGTAACTACCTTCGAGGTAAGGAAATCACCCCTAGCTCATTGGTGAAGTTGAAAAGTGAGCGGAGTTAATCGTCAAGGTAAGGAAATCACTCCTAGCTTGATGATGAGCTTCAATGTTTGGGAATATGAGTACTAGCATAAAAATTTTTGAACGATTCACATGACATACCAGATTAACGTATCACTGGCTTGTGAATAAGCAGGTCAACCCATCGTGTACCGCAATTGAATGACTTAACATGACCCCAAGACTCGTGGGCGGTGCGCTACTCCTATAGCACTACGCATAGTGCTATACATGTTAAGGTGTGGCTTCTTACGAAGTTAATGACGAGTTTATCACATAAGAATCACCCAGTGACACGAACCCAGTGCATAATGTTTCGAATATTTCACATAACATAACATGAATTTCACATAGTGTCACATGTAAAATGAAAGTGTCGTAAATTTAGTTCGTTCACGAGAGATTATGATTATTAATTGTTTTAGATTGCGAAGATAGTGTGTAACGTGTTTCCAAGCTTGAAATGAAAGTAACGCTCAAATATAAAACACATTATAATTGAGATAGCATAAAAAGGTTTTATCATAAAACATGGATTGTCACGGAACGTAACAAAGACTATTCCAAAGTGAATCGAAGTCCTTTTTGAACTAAGGGAACGTGCTTTGGCCTATTAGACAAATACTCTCATCGAGAAGCGAAAACGATATTTGCCCTTCCAGTTACTACACGTCCTTAATCGATTGGGAAATCGAAACTTTGGCGAGATCGAAAATCGAGGAGTGGGACTAGTTAACAAGATGCGAGTTTCACCTCTAACTTGATAACATCGTACCCTAACGTGGTTAGTACTTATCAAAAGATAAGGGTCCACTAGAGTAGGAAATGGAAGTTTTCCATCAAGATGTGGATGTCACTCCTAGCTTGATGTCGTAACTTCGTGCAAAATTGAATACACGGGATGAGGGACTTCACCAAAAATTGTGGGCCACTGGGCCTATCTTGGTGCAAATCGCCTCGTTGGTAAAATATGAGTGTTTTCAAAGCTTCAAGTGTATTTGTGTTGGCCTTAGGAAAGGCATATAAGTTTAATAGACCAAGAAGGAGAAAAAGAAGCAAATAAGGTAGAATTAATGAAGTTTTAAACAACAAATAAGAATCAAGTTCCTAAAACTATAGACTAGGGCAAAGCATTCCTACTTTTCCTAATTCCCTATAGTTATGGCTCTGATACCAATCTTTCACACCCCAACCGATGGCGGAAACATCGGGATGAGACGAACAAATTGCTCAAAACTTCATAACGCTATGTGACAATATAGATTAAATTCAAATTTCATTCAAGACTAAATTGTCATACAAAAATTCCAAATAATAGTCAACAATTGTTTCAAAACGACATAACATCAAAATAGATAAATTAATCTAGGTGTGTATCGAAGTCCACCTAAATCTTGTTTCATCTTGTAACATCACCTCATCAATCAACCTGCAACATGTATTAAAATATATCAACAAAAAGTTGGCGAGCATACAAGTTTTGTTACGTAGCATAATATAGAATAAATTTGTTTAAAGTCTCATATCCAACATGAACCATAATATGCAAGTTTACTAGCATGCCGAAACGGTGTACTATATGTTCAAACCCAAGAATCCAACGCGTTAAAATAGCCTATCCCAATAGAGTAGCGGGAGGTTAACATGTTTAACTTAACAATACCCCAAGTTTCGTGGGCGGTGCGTTAATCCTATAGCGCTATAATTGTTAAGGTAGGCTAGCAAAGTTAATGAAGCATATATCGACACAAATAGTTTACATTAGCATAACAAGTCTAAACAAGCATCACATAGTCTCATGTTAAGCATGGATAGAGATTAAAATAGTTTAAGTGTCGTGCGATTTTGAATAAAGTACATGTTGCACCCAAAGTGTAAAAAGGAAAAAGGGATCGAGTATGCTCACGGTTTTGCAAGCTTTCCCACTTGAAATCCTGCGAACGTTGTTGGTTGATGGATTAGTTTCGAGCACCTTGTCCTTCTACACGAAGAAACATAGGCATGTGAGTATTGGGAATTAACGGAAGGTTATGGATTCGGAATTAAAATAACGTGAAATTAGTATTATGAAAGTAATCATCTTGTACTCATAACACTTGTTCTTAACACTATAGAACCTCAAGGGTTTGGTATGTTTTTATGGATTCAAAGATCCATTAGAATCATAACAAGTGTATGGTCTTTAGATGATGTAACCTACTATTTTGACAAATGACCACTTGTTCATCATCAAGAGTCCGATTACTTTGATAATAAATAAGTATTATATAGTGTACATTAAGTTATATAGGTCAAGCATGAGGTAGGAGGTTGAACCATCCATTTAGGAACCTCTTTGTAGTTTACATATGTCAAGTAGGAGGTGGGAGGATTTACCATCCACTTAAGACCTCTTTGGATTCACCACTACACATGTGTCTTAGACACAAGGAGGGTCATGAACTTACAAGTAAGGAATGAAATGAGACAACTAAGCTATGAAAATCATCAAGTAGTGTGTGGATTCAATGATGGATAGCCCAAGCTAGTCCAAATATCACACATTCATCAAGCTTAACTTGAACACTACTTGTGGGTGTAAACCCTAGTCGAAAACAGAAAGTTTGTGAGGTTTTATCTTCTAGTTTGACGTGTCTCAACCTTGTTATTAAGCCTAACCAACCATAAGTGAGGTTGTAAGCATTCGGACGTAGGTTTGAGATGAGTTAGACTCAAGTTTGAACAAGTTTAACAAAGTTTGAAGAAGTAAAATGAAAACAATCCACTTTGGAGCCTTTTTCATGGCATTCCAGGGCCTGATTTTCCATGGAAAACCATTGGAGATGTGCACAAGGTCAAACAAAGCAAGTGGGAAAAATAATGGATGAAAAAGGTTAAGAAATGAGTGAGATATGCTCACTTTTGTAAGAGATAGAAATTCTGCTCGAATCTTGGATTCACAGCTGATTAAAGGAAGTTTTGAGAGTGTTTTGGTGATTAAAATAGTGTAAAAAGGCTTGGATTATGCTTGGATTTTATAGGGAAGGATTAGGGTTGGATTTGGTGAAGTATTAAATGTTAAAACATGTTTAAAACTCAAAATAAACCCAAAACCCGCTCAAATTCGCGAGCTGAATGGTTCTGGTCGCGCTGATCAGGCCATTTAACGAGTGTATAAGGGTTTTAAGTGCTGGGTTTTGTTCAATGTGATAACCATGGTGGAGTGGCTGTGCGCGTGTTTGTTGAGGCTGGTGACCCGGGTTCGAGTCCCGCGGTCATCAGTTTTATTTATTTATTTTTTTCTTTTCCTCCCTTTTATACCTATACTTTCAGCAATTACCCAAACGGTCCCTGTACTACAGTTTCAGTAATTGCACTTTTAGTCCCTCACATTTAACTAACTAAGTTAAATGGAATACTTGGGTTTAATAACTAAATAACTTAAAAAAACCTTAACTAAGTTAATGAATAATTAAACTTTTTAAAGTAAACAAAATCTTATTCTTTTTAAAAATTTAATGAATAAGCAATCATTTATATAAAAAAAATAAATAAAGAATGAGTAAATAATGATTAAATATATATCTAATGAATAGATAAATAACTAAATAGACGAGAAAATACGGAGCGTTACAGTCTCCCCTACTTTAGGAGATATCGTCCTCGAAATCTTTAAGAGGAAGATTGATCGAAAAGTTGGTAACTACCTCCGAGGTAAGGAAATCACCCCTAGCTCATTGGTGAAGTTGAAAAGTGAGCGGAGTTAATCGTCAAGGTAAGGAAATCACTCCTAGCTTGATGATGAGCTTCAATGTTTGGGAATATGAGTACTAGCATAAAAATTTTTGAACGATTCACATGACATACCAGATTAACGTATCACTGGCATGTGAATAAGCAGGTCAACCCATCGTGTACCGCAATTGAATGACTTACCATGACCCCAAGACTCGTGGGCGGTGCGCTACTCCTATAGCACTACGCATAGTGCTATACATGTTAAGGTGTGGCTTCTTACGAAGTTAATGACGAGTTTATCACATAAGAATCACCCAGTGACACGAACCCAGTGCATAATGTTTCGAATATTTCACATAACATAACATGAATTTCACATAGTGTCACATGTAAAATGAAAGTGTCGTAAATTTAGTTCGTTCACGAGAGATTATGATTATTAATTGTTTTAGATTGCGAAGATAGTGTGTAACGTGTTTCCAAGCTTGAAATGAAAGTAACGCTCAAATATAAAACACATTATAATTGAGATAGCATAAAAGAGGTTTTATCATAAAACATGGATTGTCACGGAACGTAACATAAGACTATTCCAAAGTGAATCGAAGTCCTTTTCGAACTAAGGGAACGTGCTTTGGCCTAATAGACAAATACTCTCATCGAGAAGCGAAAACGATATTTGCCCTTCCAGTTACTACACGTCCTTAATCGATTGGGAAATCGAAACTTTGGCGAGATCGAAAATCGAGGAGTGGGACTAGTTAACAAGATGCGAGTTTCACCTCTAACTTGATAACATCGTACCCTAACATGGTTAGTACTTATCAAAAGATAAGGGTCCACTAGAGTAGGAAATGGAAGTTTTCCATCAAGATGTGGATGTCACTCCTAGCTTGATGTCGTAACTTCGTGCAAAATTGAATACACGGGATGAATGACTTCACCAAAAATTGTGGGCCACTGGGCCTATCTTGGTGCAAATTGCCTCGTTGGTAAAATATGAGTGTTTTCAAAGCTTCAAGTGTATTTGTGTTGGCGTTAGGAAAGGCATATAAGTTTAATAGACCAAGAAGGAGAAAAAGAAGCAAATAAGGTAGAATTAGTGAAGTTTTAAACAACAAATAAGAATCAAGTTCCTAAAACTATAGACTAGGGCAAAGCATTCCTACTTTTCCTAATTCCCTATAGTTATGGCTCTGATACCAATCTTTCACACCCCAACCGATGGCGGAAACATCGGGATGAGACGAACAAATTGCTCAAAACTTCATAACGCTATGTGACAATATAGATTAAATTCAAATTTCAATCAAGACTAAATTGTCATACAAAAATTCCAAATAATAGTCAACAATTGTTTCAAAACGACATAACATTAAAATAGATAAATTAATCTAGGTGTGTATCTAAGTCCACCTAAATCTTGTTTCATCTTGTAACATCACCTCATCAATCAACCTGCAACATGTATTAAAATATATCAACAAAAAGTTGGCGAGCATACAAGTTTTGTTACGTAGCATAATATAGAATAAATTTGTTTAAAGTCTCATATCCAACATGAACCATAATATGCAAGTTTACTAGCATGCCGAAACGGTGTACTATATGTTCAAACCCAAGAATCCAACGCGTTAAAATAGCCTATCCCAATAGAGTAGCGGGAGGTTAACATGTTTAACTTAACAATACCCCAAGTGTCGTGGGCAGTGCGTTAATACTATAGCGCTATAATTGTTAAGGTAGGCTAGCAAAGTTAATGAAGCATATATCGACACAAATAGTTTACATTAGCATAACAAGTCTAAACAAGCATCACATAGTCTCATGTTAAGCATGGATAGAGATTAAAATAGTTTAAGTGTCGTGCGATTTTGTATAAAGTACATGTTGCACCCAAAGTGTAAAAGGAAAAAGGGATCGAGTATGCTCACGGTTTTGCAAGCTTTCCCACTTGAAATCCCGCTAACATTGTTGGTTGATGGATTAGTTTTGAGCACCTTGTCCTTCTACATGAAGAAACATAGGCATGTGAGTATTGGGAATTAACGGAAGGTTATGGATTCGGAATTAAAATAACGTGAAATTAGTATTATGAAAGTAATCATCTTGTACTCATAACACTTGTTCTTGACACTATAGAACCTCAAGGGTTTGGTATGTTTTTATGGATTCAAAGATCCATTAGAATCGTAACAAGTGTATGGTCTTTAGATGATGTAACCTACTATTTTGACAAATGACCACTTGTTCATCATCAAGAGTTCGATTACTTTGATAATATATAAGTATTATATAGTGTACATTAAGTCATATAGGTCAAGCATGAGGTAGGAGGTTGAACCATCCATTTAGGAACCTCTTTGTAGTTTACATAAGTCAAGTAGGAGGTGGGAGGATTTACCATCCACTTAAGACCTCTTTGGATTCACCACTACACATGTGTCTTAGACACAAGGAGGGTCATGAACTTACAAGTAAGGAATGAAATGAGACAACTAAGCTATGAAAATCATCAAGTAGTGTGTGGATTCAATGATGGATAGCCCAAGCTAGTCCAAATATCACACATTCATCAAGCTTAACTTGAACACTACTTGTGGGTGTAAACCCTAGTCGAAAACAGAAAGTTTGTGAGGTTTTATCTTCTAGTTTGACGTGTCTCAACCTTGTTTTTAAGCCTAACCAACCATAAGTGAGGTTGTAAGCATTCGGACATAGGTTTGAGATGAGTTAGACTCAAGTTTGAACAAGTTTAACAAAGTTTGAAGAAGTAAAATGAAAACAATCCACTTTGGAGCCTTTTTCGTGGCATTCCAGGGCCTGATTTTCCATGGAAAACCATTGGAGAGGTGCACAAGGTCAACCCAAGCAAGTGGGAAAAAGAATGGATTAAAAAGGTTAAGAAATGAGTGAGATATGCTCACTTTTGTAAGAGATAGAAATTCTGCTCGAATCTTGGATTCACAGCTGATTAAAGGAAGTTTTGAGAGTGTTTTGGTGATTAGAATAGTGTAAAAAGGCTTGGATTATGCTTGGGTTTTATAGGGAAGGATTAGGGTTGGATTTGGTGAAGTGTTAAATGTTAAAACATGTTTAAAACTCAAAATAAACCCAAAACCCGCTCAAATTCGCGAGCTGAATGGTTCTGGTCGCGCTGATCAGGCCATTTAACGAGTGTATAAGGGTTTTAAGTGCTGGGTTTTGTTCAATGTGATGACCATGGTGGAGTGGCTGTGCGCGTGTTTGTTGAGGCTGGTGACCCCGGTTCGAGTCCCACGGTCATCAGTTTTATTTATTTATTTTTTTCTTTTCCTCCCTTTTATACCTATACTTTCAGCAATTACCCAAACGGTCCCTGTACTACAGTTTCAGTAATTGAACTTTTAGTCCCTCACATTTAACTAACTAAGTTAAATGGATTACTTGGGTTTAATAACTAAATAACTTAAAAAAAACCTTAACTAAGTTAATGAATAATTAAACTTTTTAAAGTAAAAAAAAATCTTATTCTTTTTAAAATTTTAATGAATAAACAATCATTTATATAAAAAAAAATAAATAAAGAATGAGTAAATAATGATAAAATATATATTTAAATGAATAGATGAATAACTAAATTGACGCGAAAATACGGAGCGTTACAGTGTACGCGAGAACGGTGGTGCACATCGGTGCATGTGTTGACTTGCACGACCGTGCATATCATCTGCACGACCGTGCACGCAAAAAAATAATAAATAAATAAAAAATCACATCTGTGCATATGTTGATCTGCACGACCGTGCATATCATGTGCACGGCCGTGCACGCATAAAAAACATAAAAAAATTATTTATCTAAAAAAAATAAATAACCATAACAAAAAAAATTAAAAAAGAGAAATAAAAAAATTAAAAAGAAAAACAAACAAAAAAACAAATATTAAAAAAAAACCATATAGTGCACAACCATTCTCTCTTTTCTCTCCTACAACAACTCACCGTTTTTTGTAATCACCACATATCACACAAAAGGTATGTTTCTTTAGTCTTTTACGTGTTTAATCTTGTCTTTTGTCTTATATTAATATTTTGTGTCAAGAAATTTAAGGGTTTCTTCGTAAATCCACACAAGACCCTAATTTTTCATGTTTTTCTATAAATATTTTACTTTGATCGAGTCGGGAGCGTGTCGTTCCCTGTTACAGTTTTGTCTATTTTTTTTTTTATTTATTTATTTTTGTTCGTTATGTTTTAGTTGGGGTTTTCATTTTGGGTATCTTTTATTAAAACCCCCCGGATATGTTTTTACTAATGGATGGGATGATTATTTAACTAATCCTTTGATTAGTTGTGATGCTTTGTATTTTGTCTAGCATGTCACATTTTGTAGGAAAATGGGACACAAACCGAGTATGCACCAGGGAGCGTGGGGACGGTGAAGTTAAGTCCATGGATCTTCTTCAGTTTTCTTCAATATCCAGGGGAGTGTTATTCTCCTTTTTCACACTATAGTTTAGCTATTCATACCCGCTTAACTATTTTTTGTTTCACATTGAGGACAATGTGAAGTTGAAGTGTGGGGAAGGGTATTAATGCTGTTAACTTTGTTTGTCCTTAAAGTTTTTGCAAAAACTCCCACTTTAATTTTTGTGGCATTTATATATTGCAAAAAAACAACCTAAACGTTTAGTTGTTTTTAGAAAGGATCAGATACAATCAAAACTGACAAGTCACATTAATTTTGAAAAAGATAACTATGAGCATGACAAACTACAGAATGACTCATATGCTAATTTTTACACTTGCTCCCATTCCTTCTGTTTACGTGAGCATATTTTTGAGCCTTGTACTACTTTCTTGACATGCTTATTGTTTTTTGCGGAATATGAGTGAGCCAGATGTTTTATGCAATTTAGAACTTGTCATTAGCATACTTTTCAAGATCATGAATATGTGAAAAAGGCATGAATGTGATAAAAGCACTTAGGATACCCTTCTTGTGGTAGCCTTTTTCTTTGTTTATTTTACGTACCTACCATCATTCCATTAGTTAACCATGTTGAGCCTACTCCCCGTGTTTCTTCCGATTACACCCAATTAACCTACTTAGCCAAACTTATCTTTTTTATTTTTAAACCTTTGTGTTAAAACTCGGTTAAAGTTATCATTTGACTTGTGTTCTTTGTACTTGCTTCCTTTTATGTAGAAGTATTAAAGTTCTTGTTCTTAGTTTATATATTTGTTAAAAAAAACAAAAAAAGAGAAAGAGAGAAAAAAAAGAGAAAGAAAAAAACAAAAAAAGAAAAAAAATCCTAAAAATAGAACACCTTAAAATAGGGTGAAGATGAGCAAATTAGAGCAATTTTAAGTGCTAAATGGTATAATATTGTTGTTAGCTTAAGTAGATGAAAATCGTCGTTCACGTTAGTTATGTATAGTTCTTATTTATTTACACTTGTTAAACATAACCACCGAGTTTTAACCATTTAGCCACTTTTAAATGTCCATTCCACACCCTTAACCATTGCCTATCATTACAACCCTCAAAGACCTATCGATTTGTGCCTTTTTCGCATGTTAGGTGATGGAGATTCGATCTTTTGACAAGATTATGGCATTGCATGATTCATTTCCTTGGTGTTGAGTATTTTACACATACACATTTATGTATGATTCATAAATATAGCCGAGTGTGTGAGAGCATTGTGAGTAGTGTAAAGATTTGCATGCTAAGTCAATTGGAAGTGGAACCATTGCTTTTTGGTTATCTTTACATATATTATCATGTGCTTGATTGGTTTGAAACATTGATGATGTCTTTTGGAAGCCGATTTACCGTTGCATAGATATTAGCAATTTAGTCTGCTAAATAATTGATGCCGTTGGGAGCTTTCGTAGTTTGCTTGAGGACAAGCAAAGTTCAAGTGTGGGGAGGGTTGATATACACTAAATTATACATGTTTTAGTCCCTCATTTTACTCCTGTTTACGTGTTTTTTACTACAAATTCGATATTTAGGTTCTTAATCACATACTTTTGGGTTTTCAGGTCTTAAACGACATTTCACGGTCAAATTTGGAGAAAACGAGGAGTTTTCGGGCATTTTGGATGAAAACTTCACAATCTTCTGAAGACACATATCATGCACGGTCGTGCGCCTCGGTTGCACGGCCGTGCAACTAGGTTGCACCCCCGTGCACTTTTTGTGCACGGCCGTGCACACACTTTACCGCCAAATCAGCCACTTGCTCGACCCATACCCTGCAGCTGACGTCATGATTAGACTTGTACAGTACACGAGCGTGCACTTTATGTGCACGGCCGTGCGGATATGAAGAGCTCTATAAAACAGGGCAGACGCTTCTGATCAAATGATTGAGTAATTTTCCAAGTTTTCGGGCGATTTCTGAGGTCCGAGAGCTTTCTAGTTAGGACGGTTTCAAGCCTCAAGGTTGCAAGAAGCTTATGATTCATCCAATCCATCAAATCCTTGCTTGTTTATGGTTTGATTTCTTGTTCTTAATATATATTTCAAGTACATTTGCAAGCATTGAGCTGATGTTTATGTAATATTGTTATGAATGTTATGAAAACACTAGTTTTATGATCAATATTTAGTTTATTATCATATTAAAATGAAGCTCAGGCAACTTGTTCATGTTTGAATCTTGATGATCATATGGCAAACTTGGTTCATTGATGTTGGATTCTTGATTATGATTGTTTATCTTGGATGATTAGTAAATGGTTAGTTAGGATGAGTTGAACAAACCCCATAATTAATCATTTATTAGTAAACTATTAACTTGATTAATATGTTTACACCATGAAACTAGAAATGGGTATTGATTTAATAAAAGATAAATCTGATTTTGATCAAGAATGCTTTCTTACACGTAAGGGCTCTAACGGGTTAGATGGTGTTATTGCGGGTTCTTGACATGGGTCATAATCTTTGCTGAGTATTTTTGGCCAAAATGACCAACTTGGTAGATTTATGTTTAAGACTTGAAAAATGGATAAGTTTGTGATATGATCTACGTTATACTTGTCTCGATGGTTGTATTGTGTTTATCGGTATTGTTTTCCTTAATAAAGTAAGGTTAGAAAACTCTTAACGGATAACTAACTTATTTTTAAAGATTCACATGAAAATACATCAATAGCTCGTTAAAGAAAAATTTTAGGTGGTTAAAGTGTGTTTATCGCGTTAACTTTCCGAAGAATTATCATGTTAGGATTCCCGAAAGGGATACTAGTTGTCTTTATAATTGGAAAATTGATCAAGTGCCTTTGTGACATTTTTGATAACATGTTTAAATTGTTTATAAAACAAGACAAAAGAAAAAGAAATTATATTTTTGTATTTAGAGTCTTTTATGTTTTAAAATATATTTTTAGAAAATTTTAGAAAAGAAAACTCTTTCACATACCTTTTTACCAGTAAATAAATGACGACGGTTTAGTACATAAGCACCTGCCCGCGTCCATGGATCGACATCTGGTTCTTACCCATACTTTACTACATATACGATAGGGTACACTTGTCCTTTTGTGTGTATTTTAATTTAAGGTATAAATCATTTTTATTAATATTAAAACCGAGTTCGTGTGTAATATTCATTGTAAAAACATGTATATAGCACACGTCAGAGGTAGGGAGGTTGGGGAAGAAGAAGAGTTTAAAAAATTTGAGATAATGTTAAGTGTGGGTATGATGGGTGCAAAGGTCTTATTTTATGTCTACTTACCAACACAAGACCCTTTATACAAAGGGAACTTACTTCCAACATTAGGGGACAAGGGAGACAAAGTTGTGGGTGGCTAGTGAGCCCCCACATGGCCGTCCATGGTGTGTTTGTTTAGGACTAACTTAGTTAATTTTTCTAGTTAAGTATTTAGTTAAGTTTAGGTTAAGTTAGGGTGTTTAGGATTTTAGGAGTTTTTAATGTAATTCAAGATGTATGGTGCCATACACTAACTAACCATTGTTAAATAATATTAACTAGTCCATAATTTATGTCTAGTTCGTGTTCGGTTGCTTAACGGGTGCTAGATTCGTTATTAGGCCCCTAAACGGAGGTTTAAGCAACTTGTAGGCATTTTAGGGATTTTTAAGCAAAATAATGTGTTTGATCAGTTAAACTAGTTGTATGATGTTAAAATATTGTTAACTAGTTCATATGATGTGTCTGGTTGTGTCCGGGTGTTTGTTTCGTTGTCGGTTCGTTAAAACGTTAACTTTCAAGACTTGTATGATATGATATGTTTTTGTGCTAAATTGATACTTTCAATATCTTTTAAGTAGTGTATGATGTTTAACACCATTTCTGAATATTACAAAGCTAGTGGATGCTGAATTTTGCTGAATTATGCTGAATTGTCACTTAGTGCGTATTTCAGATATTTTCAGTGCATGTATTGTTTCCGGATAGTGTTAGCATGAATCCTTGTTTTATCACATTGGATTTAATATACAGTTTATGTTGGACTCCCATCTAAGCCCTAAATCTGCTGTTTAGCTGAGTACTGAAACCGTACTGACATAGTTAGTCTACTAGTTGTTCCGATGCATTGTTTTAAACTGTTTTTGTATTATAACTACTAAATTGAATATTATGCATCATGTAATGTACTTAGTGAGTTTTCTAGTTGCATGCCATGTAATTCATGCAGTTCAGACATTCAAAACACATAATTGTATAATATAAATCCTTGTTTAAATGTACGGAAATTACCCGAAAGTGACAGTTGTCATAGATGTTTCTTATATGTAAACTAGAGGTGCAAGAACACACAAGTTTCAAGATTTGTGGTGTGCACAAGGATCGATATTGGAACAGAAAAGAAAAAAATAGAAAGGTAGTGTAGAGTGGTGAATCCCAATGTGGGATGTGAGCGTACAAGTAACATAGATCTGGAAGTTTGGAGTCTAGCAAATTGATCCGACGTAGTCTATGCCAGGTTCGGTGCAATCTACGTCTGTGCGACGAAATTGAGGGTTTTGAGTCGGTTTTTTTACGACCATTTAAAGGGAAAGTATAGGGTTTCGACTAGGAGCATAGAAAGAAAGAAGGTGAAGAATTTCAAGTGACACGCAATGATTCACAAATTCAATCCACAGTCACTTCTTAAACATTTATCAACCATCATCATCAGTCTGAACATGCTCCGGTAATTAACCCGTGATTAACCCTTGATGTAGGGTTTGTGTTAAAAAATGTATCCAATATGTTTTTTTTACAGGTTGGACATATATAGGGATGACAATGGGACGGTTTCGGTAATCCCAACTCCATTCCCGATAGACCTTCCGTAGTGGAAGGTTATATGGTGCCTATCCTCTCCATAGCGCACTATGGCGCCTCCGAACACCGCCCCAAGGGGCGTTATACCACCTGAATTAAGTTGCCTCGCAAAAATTATAATGGGGTGAACATATTTGCCTCACACACACACACACACATACATATACAACTCCATATCTACATAATCCCCCACTACATGTTATATAACCCCCAGATTTCACTTTTTTGTCATTTGTCACATAACCCCCATAAAAGGTATTATGTAGTGTTACCACTATACATGCCCTTATAAAAGCTTATTCCACACGTGGCCCAAAACCCATTAGGTAGACATCAGGTAATTACTAATCGGATATCGGGCATATCCGATGGTTTTAAGTATACGCCTTAATTTATTAAAAATATCCATTTGGTATACCCAACCCAGAATTTACCAGGTAAGGGTAAATCAATTAAAATTTTCATAATCAACATAGAAACTTATAAAAAACTACAATATATATAAAAGGAATACCCATATGTAGATAAAAGATATACATATAAGAGGTGTGTGCCAGTTTTTAATAGTCGTTAACTTGTTATCAAAATATTACAATCTGGATGTTATAACCAAAAGACTACAATACAACAGAGAGATTCACAAGAACACAATAATGAAATTTGCAAGTACTAACATTAGATGGTTGTGCGTATCGACCTGTGCAGTGTTGTAGCTAATGCGTTAAGTATCCCGCCTGGGCAGTGACGCCAATAGAGAAACATTATCAACAGATAAGAACTACACCATGTATTAGGGGTGTTTAGAATTTGATTCAGATTCGAAAAATTCGAAATTCGACTCGATTGCGATTAAAAATGTTCAAATTCGAGTTGATTCGTATTCGAGTCCAGTAATCAAATTAGAATCGAATACGAATTTATGATTTTCAATTCGATTCGAAATTCGAATTCAATTTGTATATACATTTTTTAATATATGTACATACACACACAAGCATATTTATACACACACATATAACTTCTAAACTTGACCAAAGTATGAACTACCTCCATAAGTGATACGTTTATTATTCATAACATTACCAAACCTATTGAATAGTCCATACTACTTATTCTAAATTTTTACCTAACTTAAATCGTTGCCGGTAAGAAACCTATATTCTAAATTTTGGTGTTATTGATAGTTAATTAATTTTGCAGATTATTATATTTTATGTTGAATATAATTAGTTTGTAGCAGTTTAAAAAAGAAAAGTAAAATAATTTATCGATTAGGGTGAATATGAATTAAATTGAATTTATTCGAATTCGAGTCTTAGATACTTATCAAATCGAATACGAATTCAAGGAAAAACTAAAAATTAAAAATTTGAAAAATTCGATTAGAAAAAAAGAAAAGTAAAATAATTTATCGATTAGGGTGAATATGAATTAAATTGAATTTATTCGAATTCGAGTCTTAGATACTTATCAAATCGAATACGAATTCAAGGAAAAACTAAAAATTAAAAATTTGAAAAATTCGATTAGAATAATTCAAAAATTCGTTATCCGATTCGATGAACATGCAATAACTTTAAATAGATAGCATTAAGATAATGCAAACAGATATGTGATGTAATGGAAGCATGGCATTGCACACATCTAGCCTGACATACAAGATCATGAATTCATGATATATTGATAAATAATTAACAATTTAAACACAGTTGTAGAGAATCTAGGGTTAGAAGATTTTTATAGCTAGGTTTACGAATGTAGAGAATGAGGAAGATAGAGACGTCTTCTACTACTGATATTTTAAGAATTTTAAAGGGTATATTTGTTGAGTAAAAGTTAGAACATTAAAGGGTATAATTGTTAAGTAAAAGTTAGAACATTAAAGGGTATAATTGTTAAGTAAAAGTTAGAACAGAAGAAGTGGGAACTGGGGTACAAAAACTAGATGGATTCGGTTCCACTTAAGAAAGGAAAGCTATGTAATTTAAAGAAATATAGGACATAATTTAAATATACATTAAAAAAGGAAATAATGCTAGACATATAATCAGGTAAATAAGTATAAGTTATGGGTGATCAAGCCGGATAAACGAGTACATCATCAAATCCAATACTCGTCAAACACCAAAAAAAATCACATACAATCTCATACCCTTTTAAACCTTATACCCATTTTGGATCTTTCAGGTATTTAGTATTCTCCTCAAGTTCTTGTTTCATTGCCATCCCTAGATATATATCTTGTGATGATTAGGTTGAGGTATGTGTTTTATGTTTTGTGATTGAAGAACTTATTTCTTTTATTAATCATTTGACAATCTCTTATTCACTAGTCTTTAATCATTAGCAATCTTATCTTAGGTTGACAATTGTTAAGTACTGCATCCGTTGTATAACTCTCCTTCAAACCCTAATTTAAACCATTAGATTGACATTTAGAGCACCTATGGGTATGTTTGGCAAAAGTAGCTGTTGTTGGTAGCTGGAAGCTAGTGGCTGGAGGCTAGAAGCTGGTGGCTGGAGGCTGGAAGCTGGTAGATATAGTTGTAGCTTTATAGATATATTAGGTGTTTGGCAGAGTGGCCGGAGCTTTTAATAAAATGTATAAAATGACCAAAATGGACATTAAAAAGTTGGTACATTAGAAAGTTCATTATTTTAGAGGTTAAAATAGTCATTTTTTTCCTAAAAGCTTGTAGCTCATTTTAAACGCTACTAGTAGGAGCGTTTAAACCAAAAGCTTCAAGCTCCTAACCTAAAAGCTTCTAGCTCCTTCAACCAAACAAGGCTTTTTATTAAGTTGGAGCTTTTTCTTAAAAGCTTAAAGCTTGAAGCTCCTAAAAGCTTCTAAAAGCTCCATGTCAAACATACCCTATGTGTAAGATGTATTAAAATAACTCTTCCTATAATGATTTAGTTTTATTTTTCTACGACAAGCTATGTAACTATTTACTTATTTACCAATACACTAATAATCTTTAAAAAGATATAATTGATCCCCCCCCCCCCCCCCCCACACACACACCCACACACACCCCCCACACACAAAAACCCAATTACCATGTGTCTCTTGTCATCAAAACCAACGTACATGCATATCCTGTTTCTAACAATTATAAGGCCAATTTCTAAGATAGTGATGAGTGGGAATGCGTGTCACTTTAATAAAGAAGAAATTGACACAACTTTAGTTAATAGGATAGTGCTCATTCTATACTTTATTGACGTTATGAAAAGCATGTATAGCTTTTCAAATTAGAGACTTGACTGACCATAACCACCATAGTGTGTCTATACTCTATTATTATTATTATTATTATTATTATTATTAATCACGATAACTATTATCAACTTATGTATTTTAATTATTTTATTTATATACAAAACTACTAATATAAGTAAACACATACATATATACCAATGGTTACAAGGAAAACCATGGAGGAAAATCATTGGTATGCCAAAAAAGTGACACTAATATAAAAAATAGTCGCAACTTGTTCTTCAATAACGTGTTTACAAATTATATTTTTTTTGAACCACTTGATACTCGTCTTCACGGGTCTTCGTCAACTTCCTTTTTGAATCATCATTAAACCAATAATCATTTCATTCGAACCAGAGATCCTTCACATGCTTCAATGGAATCCACTCTCTTCATCATCCTTCTTTCTGCTCTCTCATTTCTTTCCTCACAATCACAATATGTGTTACCAGACCACTACTTCATTAACTGTGGGTCAAACTCTGATACCTATTTCACCGGAAAAACATTCACGGGAGATGAGAACCCCACCACCTTCTCACTCTCCGATGGCCAAAAGGCCGAAAACAACAACTCCACGTTGGAAATCTACAAAACAGCTAGAGTTTTCACTCAGAAATCATGGTACGAACTCGAAGCAGATGGAAACAACACTTTCGTGATGGTAAACCTCCATTTTTCCCCCTTCTTTTATAACCATGTTGAATTATCTACTTCGAAATTCAATGTTTCGGTTTCTGGGTTCAATTTGTTATCCAACTTTAACGTGGGAAACTCGACTGTAATCAAAGATTTCATCATCCCAATTGGAACCAAACGAAAGTTCAGTATTGTATTCACACCCTCCAGTGGTTCATCCCCTGCTTTCGTGAACGCGATAGAAGCTTTCACAACGCCGTCTGAACTGTTCAAGCATGGCGACACTTTAGATCATATATCACCCTTGGGGAGAGATGGTGAAATGAATAACATATCATCATCTTATGCTTTCAACCCAAATTATAGAATTAACGTTGGTGGTGACAGTATAGATGTAGATCGCGACACTTTAAGAAGAAACTGGATCCCAGATGATGAATTTCTCGTCAACAGTGAATCAGCAAAGACGGTGAAACCATTCGAGGGTGCACTTACTTATAAGGAAGATTTTGCTACCACATATGATGCTCCTGATAGTGTATACAAAACAGCCAAACAGTTGAGCGATAATTCGTCGGCGAATAATAATGTTACATGGACTTTTGGGGTTAAGAAGAACACCGTGTTTCTTGTTAGAGTTCATATCTGTGACATTATAACCACAAGCCTTAGAGATCCTGAGGACGCCTTCAATTTGTTCATTTACCGGAATTTTAGGAAGGTGATTCATCCGGGTGATGAGGTACAAGCAGTGCAAGTTCCCTTTTATTATGATTTTGTGGTGGATTCGGGTGAGTCCGGGTTTGTGAATATTAGTATCGGAGCGATTCTGGGAAATATCAGTCAGCCCGTGTTATTGAATGGAATCGAGATCATGGAGTTGTTGAAGAATTCAGGTGTAGATGATACTTGGAAGGATGGGAAGAGTAGTAGCAAGAAAGTGTATGTTGTGGTTGGATGTGTTGTTGGTAGTGTGGTGATTGTTTTGTTGATAGGTTTCTTTATCTGGTTTAAGTACAGGAAAACGAAGCCCGCCTTAGGGACGAAAACGGAAACTAACACGGTACCATCGCATGGTCAGAGTTCATACATGAGTAATTTTGAATTTACCCTTATCGATCCGTCAGAAATTTCTAGCTTGAATCTCAGCCTTCGGCTCCAGTTTGCCGATATATTGCAAGTGACGAACAATTTCGATGAGAAGTTGGTGATTGGAAAAGGTGGATTCGGGAAGGTGTTTAGAGGTACATTTCCTGATGGAAACCCAGTTGCTGTGAAACGAGCCGAGCAAGGACACAGTCAGGGTCGGCCAGAGTTTGTGAAAGAAATAATGGTCTTGTCGAAAATACGACATCAACACTTAGTTAGTTTAATTGGGTATTGTGATGAGAATTCTGAGATGATACTCGTGTTCGAATACATGGAAAAGGGTACTCTTCAAGAACATTTATATGGCATGAAGAAAGATGACGAGAAGCTCCCGTGGAGTAAAAGACTCGAGATCTGCATTAGTGCGGCTCAAGGATTACATTACCTTCACACGGGTTTAGATGAGGTGATAATTCATCGAGATGTTAAGTCGACAAACATCTTGCTTGACGAAAACTACACAGCGAAAGTGGCTGATTTTGGGATATCACGACTGGATAATTCGGATGAAGGAGAGATAGATATCAAAGGGAGTTTCGGGTATTTTGATCCCGAATACGTAACTTGCTTGAAATTGACACAAAAATCAGATGTTTACTCTTTTGGAGTCGTTTTACTAGAAGTGTTATGTGCAAGGAAGGCAGTTGATACTACGCTTCCTATTGAGGAAGCATGCTTAGCCGAATGGGGAATCAAACAGATAAAGAATGGGATGGTAGAGAAGATAATTGATCCATATCTTGTAGACAAGATAAACCCGAATTCGTTAAGGATTTATCTAGAAACGGTTGAGAAATGTTTGAAGAGCACAGGAGATGAGAGGCCGAGTATGTATGATGTGTTATGGGGCTTAGAATACGCGCTTAGGTCTCAACAAAAGGAGGTGGGTAAAGAGCCATGTGAAGATAGCACAATGACTGCATCGCTGCAGTCGATGCAAATATTTGACCATTTGCCTTCTATTTGCGACGATAATGGGTATGAAGTGAACGACATCTCGATCTCAATTGATCCAAGTGAAAGCCAAGTATTTTCTTTGTTGAAGATTACAGAATCTCGATAGTAAATATGAGCAATCAAGACGCATACCATAAGATTTTGATGGTTTTAGGAAAGGGCACATAACCATGCTTCTGTGCCCTTTCTCACCACACCACCATCTACTCTTTTACGTGTAATCGTGTCTTATTGATTACTCTTGTCAAGTCAAGTAAAAGTCTATTTAGATAGATGGCAAAGGTAAGTATGGTATTTATCCACAACTAGTATGTGATTTATGTCCTTGTATTGTTTGATTATAAAGTTAATTTCAACTTTGTTATTTGAAGTTTTAGCTAAGCTAAAGTTAGAACTAATTTGCAATAAAATTAAAAACAAGAAACACTTAAAATAAAAAATAGAGTTGAAATCGGTATGAATATAAGAGATAAACGGCAACTTCAGGATTTTAGTTTGATTATTCATAGACATCATATCTTGAATGAGACTAGAATGTTGTCAACTATATACACATCAAATCTTGAATTCTTGATCACAATTTAGGTGTTGTTTGTTTTTTCAGAGGTAAAACGTTTGCAGTCTGCGGACCACATCTGCAGACATCTGTACAGAAGAGTTGGATCAAACCTCTACAGTCTACAAGAAGAAGATTGTTTGTTTTTTTACTTCTTTGCTGAAATAAACTGAAATATAAATAAACTGATTTATTAAACTTAAAAGAGTTTTTCAATATTCAAAGTTAAATAATAGTTATACAATACTGAAATAATATTCATAAAAAAGACAATAACACTTTTTTAAATCATTTAATCCATGCTTTGCATTAACTGCTCAGCAATTTCATCTTGTAACTGAGTCATATATTCCCGATTCGATGCAGTACCATATGCTTCTACCTTGACTTCATCAACATTAACGTGCACTTGCCTATTATACAACGAAACATTGGGTTGATCGTATTTTGTAAACAATTCATCGCTCAAACCCTCTTTCCTTATAAAATTATGTAGCACGAAACATGCAATGGTAATGTTCCTTTGTGTAACCAATGGAAATGGTACCATCCTCTTCAAAAAAGGGAATCTTGCTTTCAAGACACCAAAAGCACGCTCAATTACGTTCCGAAGTCTTGCATGAGCATGGTTAAATTTCTCTTTGTTAGTCAATGCACATCTTCGGCAAAAATCTCCTAGCCAATACCTCACATTACGATATGGAGCCATAAATCCCCGTATGTGTGCATACTCGGTGTCACAAAGATAATCCTTGTCTTTAAAGATATACAATTAATTAGAAAAGTAAACCAAGTTATAAATATTTAACAAACCATAAACATACCATGTGGTGAAAACGGGAATGGTGCATGTGGATCTGATAATATTCTAGCATTGTGTGCTACACCTTCCCAGCCGGCCACGACGAACGTAAAAACCATGTTGACGTCACAAATTGCTAATACGTTTTAATAACAATCCCCTTTTCCCCTTCCTCTATCTAATCTTGTTTACTCAAGGACAACAACATGTATTAAAGTTCCATCTAGTGCACCAACCGCTCCTTTAAAAACCCGTCGTAACTTCTTGTTATGTCCCGGTATGTTTGGATTAGGATTGAAAGAAGTTGGTACTATTACTTCTTTGGCAAAAAGCATCATTTTATCCAAGACTTCATAAAAATATTTATGAATTGTTTTCTTTGAGTGTTGAAATCTACACTTGATAACTACATAACGTTGATTATGACCGATTATCAAAAAAAACATAGCCATCTTCCCATCAACCGATACATGTTTACTACCCTCTAACGAATAATTTACTTCAAAATGTGCACATAGTCGGACAAATGATTCACGAGACATACGTAGAAGTTTAATGCATTATCTGGGATTTCCTGTCAATAACTCTAACGTGTATTTATGTCCCGTCATACACGAATCATTGTGTCACATTCGTTTTAGACCTCTCTTCCAAAAAACCGGACATACAAGTACATAAGAATAACGAGAAGTAATTTCTTATTATAATCCATTATGTACCTGTTTTAACAATTATAAACAACCAAAAGTGTAAGCATAAAATGTCTTTAACATAAACCAAAAGCATTCAATGTCTAAAACATAAACCAAAAGCATACAATGTCTAAAACATAAACCAGAAGCATAAAAGGTCTCAAACATAAATCAAAAGCAATCAATGGCTCAAACATAAACCTAATAGTTGTGTTAAGCAGATAAGGTTCTTCACTACTTTATTAGGCCTAAATTTTTAGCCGTCAACCCGATCCACCCTCTTAAGACCTTGGGAATGTCTGGCAATACCATCCACGCTTCTCTCATGTCGGAGGACACTCCAAAATATGAAAAGCAACTAAGAATAGAGGATCTAACAGGTGTAACCCAACCAACTTTAACTTCTCAGAACACTCACGAATTGTTGGCCCTTCTTTGCCTTTAATAAAAAAATTGTAGATCCTTTTGCATATCAAGTCCTAAATCATCATGGTTAATAGATGGTTTTGAGTTTTTTGCCCTTTTGTTTGGAGTAGGCTTAGAAGTAGGCTCAGAACTAGGCTCTGGAGTAGGCTCAGGAGTGTCGGCATCATCTTCTGTGTCATGATAACGGGTGTCCATAATCATAAGTGATTGGACACGATGACAAGAAGATCCAACCCCGGATGTTGTCTAGGTTGAGGTCCACTTACAATTTCCAGTGGCAGTATTACCATCAAACAATTCTGCACAAAGTTCTGGAAAAGGCGATGAGAATATTTTCAATGATGCAGCTTTAGGATGCCCCTAAACCCAAAGTAAAAAAAAACGTTATAATTTTTTTTGTAGGATTATGTTTAAAAATTATATAAATGAACATACCTTCTTAAATTCTTCCCATTCCTTGTTCGTTAAAAGTATTTCTTTGCGCGTCGTATATGTTGCCGGTTTGTTTTTCAAACCCCAACCTACGTATTTGGCTTTAACATTATCATATGCATTCTACATTTGTTTTTGAGTCAAATCTAAGCCAACTTTTTCTTAAAAAGTTTTCCTAAATTATTTCGTGAGTCTTTATGCAAACTCAATCCTTTCCTACCCACCGTGTTTATCTCTTCAATGCAAGTCTCTAGTAAGCATTTTAGATGCTCATTTGACCATTGTTGTTTTTCTTCCATTTCTATTAATTAACAAACAAGCAATTAACATACTAGGCGCGAATCATGTCAATCCATGACAAACACAAAAACTTTAGTCAAACAATTTATCAAAATGAACAATTCTAATCAAACAAACGCAAAAACTCTAATCAAACAATCTATCAAGATGAACAACAATTATAATCAAACAAACAAAATCTTTAATCAAACACTTCATCAAAATGAGCATCTATATTCCATAACAAACACAAAAAAATAACATAAACATAAGCGAAATCAGAATATAAACACCAATAATTAATTTAAGAACTAACATTAAAAAATAACAATTATCAATTGATATCAAACAAAAATCAGAATTGAAACAACAATTATAATAAGCATTTAACATAAAATCAGAATTGAAACAAAAATTAAACAATAAAAAGAACAATTCTTTAAATATAATTAAAGAATGAACATACTTGCGGCTTAGAGGAAGCAGGGGCCTATGATGAACATCAGCGGCCGACGATGAGCAGCATTGGGGTGGAGGTGTAGGCTGGGAGAAGGATGTAGGGTGGAGCAGCAGCGGGGTGGAGGTGTCAGCTGGCAGCAGGGTCGACGACGATGGCAACAGGTGGCGGAGGAGGTGGAGGTGACGGAGATGTGGTGGTGGCGGGGGAGGTGGAGGTGGTGGCGGAGGAGGAGGAGGTGGAGGTGTTGGCTGGGAGAAGGATGTAGGGTTTTTGAGATTGTGTTTTGAAAGAGCAGAGCCTGAAGATGTGAGTCTAGATCTATGCGAGGAAGAGGTCTAGAAGACTTTTTAAATGAAATCACTTCTAAAAACCAAACACAATGCAGACTTAAACGTCTGTGCGTGGAACATACATAAGAGGTTATGAAGTGTTTTTCAAAAAAAACAAACACCCCTTTAGTGTTAGGCACAGTTACTAGTAGCTCTTTTTCCACAAGTACATAAACTAACATTCGAATTGGTGCAACCAGGCAAATTATTGTCGTCCTGTCTTTAAAGAATTTAGAATAATTTGTAAGATTCACAAGTTAAATAATTACAAAACATTAAATTAAAATGTCTTACAAAGTATGATAGTTAATGAGTTATTAAATGGAAAAATTACATATATTTTCTTATTTTTAACTCTGCCACGATTACAATTGATCGGACCTTGATGGTTGACACTGATTTTTTATTACTTATATAGACATAACTTATAATTATTGATAAACTTATTCTAAACAGGTTTTATGCAAATCCTTACTATACATAATCAATCTTATAATCATCCTAACCACAATAATACAAGAATTTACATTTATAATAAATGTATAAGCGTCAACGTTAAATAAAAACTTAAATTATACTCCTGGTCGATCATGATCACGAGAAAAGTACTAGCCAAATAAAATTAAAAGTAGAAAAATAAGATTATGCCAAGATAGAGGTTGTCAGGGCTCGTTTCTTTTGGGCTGATGTTTCTGGATCATGGTCCGGCCTTTTGTTTTTTTGTTTTTAAAGTCATACATATATATAGAATATACAAAAACCCAACTAGCAAATAGCTAGACAGAAAGAACAACTACAAACACATAAGTTGGTTCTTTAACCACTCTACAAAGCTAACTTAATCTTACATTACCTATTCGAGAAACAAAAATCGAATAATGAACAATGGCAAAAAAAATATTAACACAATTCCTCTTATCCTTCTCAAAGATCATGTCATGTCAGAACTACTATAAAACCCACAAAACCCTCATGAGAATAGATTCTACCACTAATTTCTTTGAATTATTCACATGAAAATTTTGAACTCAGAAGGTCCAATTCAAGCCATCTAGCGATCAAATTCCAAATCCTAGCACCAACCTCACACTCACCAACCAAATGCCCCAAAAATTCAAACTCTAACTACAGAAAGGACACAACACCGAAGGAACATCTATCCGGTGGACACCAAGTTAACTGTTGAAGAAAGGCGATCCAATAATACTCTATAAGCAAAAATGTCCATTGTCCTAGGCACACATCTGTTTCATCTTGTTGACCTAGTACCATCCCGAATATATATATATATATAGGAGGGTTATCTTGAGAACACTAAATATTACGAGAACCGTGAGAACGAATGAAAAAACTAATCAAAATCAATTTTTTTTAATACAAACCTCATTGTAATTAAAATACAACATCAAAAAAGAATTTACAATATCAAATAATTCAAACTCTCCTCCCAAAATCACTCTTACTAGATTTTTTACGCATGTGTAAATATAACAAATTTACACATGTGTAAATGACAAACTTACACATGTGTAAATTTAATTTCTAACATTGTATTCGAATAATAATGATAAGTGTAAAAGAAATTTTGAATTTGAATTGTTTTTCACCAAGTTCTCGTGGTTTTTTCATTTGTTCTCATAGTTCTTGCGATATTTAGCGTTCTCATTTAAACACTCCCCTATATATATTTGATCACTGGAGTATTATCGCGTCATCAGCGGAACCACTGGATCATATCCATCTCTAGTAAGCTATAATGCCTAGACACCAATTTAGGAGGAAAGCCAATAAATCTGAGAAAACTCCCTTTTGAGAATCGAACTCAAGACCTAACGGTCACAAAGCCTTATCCTACCCCTAAGTTAGACACCAATATATAACTAGTAGTACACCCGTCCGGTGGCTGGAATTTTTAGTTGTAATAACAAAAGTATTTATTTACATTTATAGGCATAATATGAACTCATCAAATGTCTTCACATCGACATGCATAATATGCCTATTATTAACGAAAAAGCATGGTTGAAGATAATTTCAATAACTCGGATTGCATTGAGTCTTAAGTTTTCGATGACTTTTCAGAGATCAAATATTACACGGTCAGCCCTTCATATTAATCTCACCATGAATCGTATCAATCCAATGATAACCTACAAAAGAGATACTTGAGTTAAATTGTATCTAACCATGACTTGATAGCAACATCTGTTGGAAATTTTTATAGTGTGAATGGATATTAATTTAGTGAAATTATAATTTAGTAAAATTATAATTACTAATTAAACTCTTCATATTGTGAATTCAAGATTAAACACTTGAGTAGAGTTTTTATGTTAATTTATTTGTTATTATTAGAGTTTATGTCTCTAATAAAATAACTAATTAAGTGAGACTTTTCACTTATTCTCAACTCTTGTAAAAATAGTAGGTTATGTGCCTCATTTTGATATAGAGAAATGTTAGAAAAATACAAGAGAAGTAATATAAGAAAACAAATGAATATATGGAGAGTTCTTGGAAATAAGAAATACTTGAAGACCCATGTGTTGGGTACTTAGAGAAATATGTTTTCTCTATACAATTTCATCACCTTCGTATCATATTTTTCCACAAGTTCTAACACTATAATTTTATCCGGTATAACCTTGGGCGCGTGAGCTATCTCCGGCAGTACATACTGTTTCGGTTGTTGTACCCTGGGAAACAGACGCGTCATCTTTAGTAGAGGCGCGAAGTCTATTTTAAGGAAGCGTGTTGAACACGTGCCTCAGCCACAACCGTCAACATCAGTTTATTTATTTTTTGCAACAAAAAGGGATCGCACAAGAAGACGCGGTTCAAGTTCTCGTAGCGGAAATTGTACAAGAAGATGCTTCTGAAGCTCATGTCAAAAAGAACGATTTGAATCGATTTATTTAAATATGTTGTATTTCATATTTAATTTTGTATGGATTTGTACACGGTATAGGTACAACAATTTCTCAAAATTATGTAAAGAGAGTATCTTTACAATTTTATATTTATATGTATAATTTTTATTATAATTGTGACCCACGTCCTACAACATCAATGATAGCCAACAAAAGAGGCATGTGGGTTAAACTTCATGTTCATTCGGGTGGGAAAAAAATATACAAGTTAATCTGATTCTGTGCAGAATATATTGATTAATTGCGAGATGCTTACGCTTGGTATTGAGTTTCAACTAACGTGATAAAAAAGGCTTGATCAATTCTAAAATTGAATCATACTTGCTGTGTTGGACTCACTTTCCAACCATGTTCTTCAGTCCACAAGGGTTGAGATTCAACATCTGCAACCACAAAACACACCTATTATGTCCAGAGTAGACCACATCATGTATGTACATATCATAAAATAAAAAAATAAAAAAAAGAAAGAAAGAAACCCAAAAAACCACTTTTAAGTTCCCCTTCTGAAATGTAAATTAGGAACACTAGCACTATACTAAAAAAAATAATAAAGGGGCCTAACAAAAGCAGCTAAAAATATGCACAAAGGTAAAAGCGTTACCATGGTTATGAAATGAATTGGCCGTCTCTTTAGCTGTAGTTGATGTATTCATCTTGTTAAATTCCAAAGATGACTTTTTTTATCTCCTAAAGCATGCTACTATAAGACAATAGCGTATAAAAATGTCCTTTTTGGTCATATTTTCAATCAATACCTTGTATAATCAAAATTTGTCAAACACTAGCAAAATCCATCTAAATCCTAAATACAATCTCCAGCAACGTATTAGATTGAAAAAACTCATGTATCCACCCATGCTTCACTATTGAAGTTGTATTGGATACAAATGATTGTCAAAATCATATGAATTTTTGCAGTGAAGCCATAACCAAACCGTCTAGAACATGTTTGGTTTGGATATGTAACGGGTGCAAAGGGTAGGTTCCAAGCGGTTCCCAAAAACACAATCATATGCAGAACTGGGCATGTATATCACCGAGTCGGAACCATCTACACATACACACACACACGTACCTGCTCCTTAGAACACACATATGATTATCGGCGTATTTCATATTCGGGTCTCGAGGTTTTAACCTAGTTGTCGGGTCATACCTAGAACCGACCCTTAACCATTTGAATGTAAAACAAAGAATCCAAAGCCGAGCCTTAATTATCAAAGAGTCAAACCATGTGGTACTCATTGTTCGGTTCCATGGTTGACGGTTCTCACAATTGTGATTATGTTCTGCTCACCCCTACTTCCTGCAGGCCAGATTATTAAACAATTAGGTAATTATGTTATTTACGAAAATATCATACAGATTGAAGTGAGCGGATAAACAATCAGCCTGAACATAATTCATATAAAAACAAATTTACGGCTCTGGCATTTATTATTCTATTCCAACTCCATATTGATTTTGAAAGATGACTCATGATTCCATCTTTGTGCCTGTTCCAACAATAGTCAACTAAATAGACTAACAATTAAAAACACTAAAAATTGAAGGAAACAAAAAGATAAGAGTTCATCATGTTGTATCCATTTTTATATATAAATACAAACCAATTACTGCATCTTAACCACCCCATCCCACCTCACATATTATACCACAAAGACACGAAGAAGAAACATATCTTTTGGAAGTTGGACCTGGTAAAAAGTTACAAAATATTTAAACTGTATATTCATTTGTTATTCTTTTTTATATTGAGTTATAAATCCCTTGGAGAAATTTATGCTATCTACACACATACAACTTCATACTGGATTTTTTTCATAGAAGCATCTGAAAGTTGTTTCAATTCCTCTTGCACTTGTGCTCTATCCCCTTTCCTCTGTTCCCTCTCTTCATCTGGAAGGAGCCTGAGTTTGGCTATGGACGCATTCTGCCTAAAAAACGCAGGTTTGATATGTTTATCAAACACATGTCCATATTTCAAGAAAATTACAATCATTATATCAATAGCAATTTCGAATCATATACATAATATACCTTTGGTGAGTTTATACTGTCACAACCCGTCCCGCAGCGGAATAAAAGACGGGGCATGATTGGGTTATCACCAAAGCTCATGATATTTACTAAGAAGTTTCGTATTTATTAAATTCAAATTACAATTTAAATATCCAACAAACAAAATTCATACAAATACAATAAAATCTAAATGTTTGTTCCAACGCAATAACTTGTTTATTCTTCTAGGCCATCCTAAGTGTTTCTTTCCTCAACTTGATCACATGTATCATGTGTAAAACAGAGGAGATTTTGGGTCAACAAAAGTTGGCGAGTGAACCTTGATAAAACATTTTAAATAATTGCTTATTTTGTTTATTACAAGAAAATTGTGCATAAATTACATTTGAGCAAATATATATATATAACCAATCACAAACCACATTAAATGAATATATGACATGAATGATGATGTATCTGAGATCAAGGCTCAATCAAACGGAGCCGATCTAATGAGGCACCTGATGCTCAACCCGTATCCCACGAGGAACTGATGGGCCTAATGAAATGAGTGCACTGAAATGATAAATTTAATCCACATATAACCACACAACAAACAATTCACATTTGATTACAAAATGATATAAGCACAAGTGTTTAAATAAAATAAAGGAATGGTACTACACATGATACACCCCAAAACGTGATTAAAACGGGAATTTGTAGAGATTCACTCACCTTGGGTGCGTATTCTTGAATGGTAAAGAGAGCGCACGAGTTGGGAATTTAATCAACGATAGGTACTAACCGATGGTGGTTGTTCTTTTGATTTTTCCGGCGAAGTGGGACGCTTTTTCCGGCGAACCAACAGAAAAGAAACGCCGAGCAGTGTAATCACATAGAAAAGAAAAGGTTGGTGCGAGATTGCCAAGCGTGGGATCGAGGGTATTTATAGGAAAAAAAATACACGGTTCAGAGTATGATTTCGGTTGAAAAAAGTGGGGAGGTTGATTTGGAATCGATCATAACTGATTCCAAAAATAGTTCGCATTGAGCTGGCGACAGAAAAGCTTGACGAGTTTTAATTTAGGAAACCCGCGTCGGAGATTGAGCGAGTTTCTTTGGTCGGAGTTGCAGGGTTCAACCTAGTTTCAATATATTAGCTTTAAGATTCTAGGATTAACACACCTAGTGTGTGTGGCGCAGTGGTGTGTGCGGTACGTGTGACCGGGGAACCCGGTTTGATTCCCGGTTCCACCAATCTCTTTTAATTATATTATTTTTTTTTATTAAACCTTGTTTTTCACTAATTATGAATATTTATTATTATATCATCTTATTTTAAACATTGATTATTATTATTATATATGTATTATTGTGAACAAACAAAATAATAACACGACGTAATATAAAATATCCTTTGATTGGTATAGTGGGGCGGGTTTTCCGAAACCCGATTTGCAAAAATGTTACAGTATCCACTACTTTTAGAAATTTCGTCCCGAAATTTAAGTAGTAGTTGTAACCGGAAAAAGATGCGGGTACTTTTCGCGCATTGAGTCTTCACGTTCCCAAGTAAACTCGGGTCCTCGTTTTGACTCGCAACGCACCCTGACGATTGGAATACGACTTCGCCTTAAACGCTTCTCACCGAAATCCATGATTTCCACTGGTCTTTCAACGAAGTGCATCGATTCATCGACTTGAATGTATTCTAGAGGAATATGGAGGTCTTCGTCGGCGAGGCACTTTTTCAAGTTTGATACATGGAATGTGGGATGAATTCTATTAAGCTCTTCTGGTAGGTCAAGCTTGTATGCTACAGGACCTACTCTTTCGAGTATCTTGAAAGGTCCTACGTAGCGTGGTGCTAGCTTGCCCTTCTAGCCAAAACGAACCACTCCCTTCCACGGTGATACTTTTAAAAGTACTTGATCACCAATGTCAAACTCCAAGGGCTTTCGTCGTGTGTCAGCATAACTCTTTTGACGACTTTGAGCCGCTAGAAGATTGTTTCGAATTTGAGTGATTTTGTCGGTTGTTTCTTGGATCAATTCAGGTCCGGTGATTTGCGCCTCACCAATTTCGTGCCAACATACTGAAGATCGGCATTTACGACCATATAAAGCTTCGAAAGGAGCCATGCCGATACTTGAATAATAGCTATTGTTGTACGAAAACTCGACTAACGGTAGATGAGCGTCCCAGTTCCCTTTGAAGTCTATGACACATGCTCGAAGCATGTCTTCAAGGGTTTGGATGGTGCGTTCAGATTGACCATCAGTTTGAGGGTGAAAGGGGTACTGAGGTCTAACCGTGTACCCAAAGCGGTTTGTACGGCTCGCCATATTCGTGAAGTGAAACGACCATCACGGTCTGAAATGATGCTTACCGGTACACCATGTGTCACACCCCGACCCGCAGCGGATAAGGTGACCGGGGCATGATTGGGTTATCATCAAAGCTCATGACATTTATTATAACGTTTCATATTCATTAATACAATTTAATGGGAAATTTACAATCATAAATACGTCATGACCTAACATCAATCTAAGCTTCTTTGTTTTCTTCTAAGGCATTTCCTATGTTTTCCTTGCTTCATCCTGTTCACCTGTATCATGTCTAAAAGGGTTTTTGGATCAACAAAAAGTTGGCGAGTGAATCCTATGGAAAACATTTGAACAAGTTTATTCAATTGATTATAAATAAAGTGCATAACCCCATATGAGTAAATGTAGATGTAAATTTATTCACACAACACATAATATTAAATATTGCACACACATACATCAAATGATTGTTTTGAGGCACGCGTTGTTCGACTCGTCTCCCACGAGGAACTGATGGGCCTAATGAATGAGTTTTGAGGCACGCGTTGTTCTACGAACTGATGGGCCTAATGAATGAGTTTTGAGGCACGCGTTGATGGGCCTAATGAATGAGTTTTAAGGCACGCGTTGTTTAACTCGTCTCCCACGAGGAACTGATGGGCCTAACAAATAATTTGCATACAACTTGACAATATGTAATACATCACAACAAACAATATTTACATTCTAAGTTTAGATCATATAATGGTATAGCACGAGTTTGAATAAGCGAATTAGTTTAAGCGACACATGATACACCCCAAAACATGAAATAAAAGGGGAATTTGTAAGAATTCACTCACATTGGGTGCGTTCGGTTGATGATGTTGAATGCACGCGAAGTGGTTTTAACCACGAGTGAAATTAACCTAGATAAATAGCATTATGGTTCGGTAAGTAAACGGATTTTATTAATCCATTTTAGTAGGATTTGTTGGGTGTATTTTTGTGAGTTTAAGGCTATTTTCTAACCTTAAAAGTGTTATTTTTAAATATTTTTAATTGATTTTTTAATTAAAATAAATAAATAAAAATTATAAAAAAAAGTTGACTTTTTTGACCGTTGACCGTTGACCTTTGACCATTGACCTTGACCTTGACCGGTTCATATGTGTGTAATTGTGCGCCGGGCAGGACTCGAACCCGAGACCTCCCGTACGCGTGCACGCAGCTCTACCAACTGAGCTACGTGTCCAACCCGAAATATTTCTGTTTTTAATTATATTTATATATTAATAAGATTAAACAGAAAATCCTTTATTTTTAAAAACGATTTTAATCCAAGACTCGGTGCGCTCCACAGGTCTCGAACCCGGGACCTGTGGTTTAGATTAACACACAGTCCACCGCTGGACTGTGTGTTTAACATGGTATATAAACCGATTTTTATTATACTTAAATACAAATTAAGTATTTTCATTTCTGACTTATTTAAAAAGGTAGATAATTGTCCGAGTCGGTGCAGCAGACCGGACTCGAACTCGCGACGTTTACGTGTTTAATGTGCACACAGTCCACCGCTGGACTGTGTGTCTAACCCGAGTTATAACTTGTTTTTAATTATACTTATACATTACAGATACTTCATCTTCTTCGTTGGTTTTAACCAGAATCGGAAATCCGACTGGTTCGATGTTTAATTCATATTCTTTAATGTCTGATGGTTAAATACATGTGAGATTAAATAAAAAGAATGAAGAAATTAGGCGTGAGATATACCGACTGGATTCCTCTGTTTCTCCGGCGACAGCAAACACTTCCGGCGACGTGTGTCTTGCAGCAGAGAGTCTTCAGAAAGCTTGAAAAGGATGTGGGTGACTTCGGTATAAGCTCAGGGGGTTTAGTAAGGCTTAGAAATGAAGGACTCGGTTTTCCGGCGATGTGCAGAAATATTCCGGCGACTTGCAGCGACTGATTCCGAGTGTTTTAGCGAGAGTTTAAGAGAGTGTTCGAGGGATTAGACTGGTTGGATTGAGAAAACTAGCTCTGTATTTATAGGCTGCTTATGCCCTTGACTTCCTTGCCACTACTGCGGTTACGACCCGGAATTAATGCTAGACATCAGTTATAACCGATGTCATCGTTAATATAAACGTTAAGTCAAGAGTAATTGTCGCAAATTGGCGAAAACGTCGGATTTTCCGGCGTCTGCGGATTTGGGCGCCGGTTTTGAATTCGGAAACGCATGATATGAATTAAATGATTCTAATAACTAACAAAAATCACAAGTGGCGCAGTGGTTGAACGGCTGGGTGTTAAGTTGTTGTTGAACCGGCTACTGACCCGGGTTCGAAACCCGGCAGTGCCAAAGCATTTTTATTTTGTGATTTTTAACAGTTTTTCAAAAACTAAATATATTTCACATATAATAATTGATTATGTATCGTTTAAAATTATTTTGGGCATTAAATTCGCAACGAAATTTTTAACTGATTGTTCGGTTGATAAACGGAGCGGGTTTGGTAAATCCGTTTTTTTTTACGGATGTTACACCATGACGGCTTACGATCTCGTTGATGTAGATACAAGCTAACTTCTCGTTCTTGAAGTCCTCGCGAATCGGAATGAAGTGAGATGATTTTGTGAGACGATTGATTATTACCCATATGGTGTCATACCCACTGGAGGTGCGAGGTAACCCGGTAATGAAGTCCATGGTTATGTTTTCCCACTTCCATACAGGTATTTCATGTTGGACTAGAAGTCCTGAAGGTCTTTGATGTTCAGCTTTCACTTTGGAACATGTAAGGCACTTGGAAACAAAAACAGTGATATCCTTTTTCATGCCATGCCACCAGTAGGTGTATCATAGGTCTTGATACATCTTATCGGCTCCTGGGTGTACAGAGTATCGTGTTTTGTGTGCCTCATTCATGAGGAAATCACGAAGGTTGTCGCGATCGGGAATCCATATGCGGTTTAAATAATATAGAATACCGTCGGATTTGGTTTCAATTTTGAGTTCAGCTCCACATGACAGCTCATCGCGTACGTCATTTTCCGTTACAGAGATATGTTGAGCTGCCCGGATTCGATCCTTGATATCGGTTATGATTTGTGAACATAGAAGACGAATAGAGTTCGTATATCCCTTTCGACTGAGCGCATCGGCCACCACGTTTGCCTTGCCAGGATGGTAACGAATCTCGCAGTCGTAATCGTTGAGAAGTTCGACCCATCTTCGTTGCCTCATATTCAACTCTTTTTGGTTGAAGATATGTTGGAGACTCTTGTGGTCAGTGTATATTTCACACTTGGTACCGTAAAGATAATGTCTCCATATCTTAAGAGCGAACACAACGGCTCCAAGTTCCAGATCGTGGGTGGTGTAATTCTTCTCATGAACTTTGAGTTGCCTAGAGGCATAGGCTATCACTTTTCCTCTTTGCATCAATACACAGCCTAGTCCTTGCCCTGATGCGTCGCAATAAACCACAAAGTCATCGCAACCCTCAGGGAGTGTAAGGATAGGTGCGTCACAAAGCCTTTGCTTTAAAGTTTGGAAGGCCTCCTCTTGCTTAGGTCCCCAAATAAAGGGTTTTCCTTTGTGAGTCAAGGCCGTGAGCGGAACGGCGATACGGGAAAAATTGGCAATGAAGCGTCGGTAGTAACCAGCCAAGCCAAGAAATGACCTAACTTCAGTAGGGGTACTTGGCGCTTGCCATTCCTGTACTGCTTTGATTTTCGAAGGATCGACATGAATCCCCTTGTCATTGACGACGTGACCAAGGAATTGTACTTCTCCTAACCAGAATTCGCATTTTGAGAACTTAGCGTAAAGCTTTTCAGTCCTTAAGAGTGTAAGAATGAGTCGAAGGTGTCGCTCATGATCGGATTTTGACTTGGAGTAGATAAGAATGTCGTCGATGGAGACTATGACGAAACGGTCGAGGTAGGGTTTGCATACCCTATTCATTAAATCCATGAAACAGCGGGGGCGTTGGTTAAACCGAAGGGCATAACCATGAACTCGTAATGACCATAACGAGTTCGGAAGGCAGTTTTTGGGATATCTTCTTCGCGCACTCTAAGTTGACGATAACCAGAACGGATGTCGATTTTGGAAAAACAAGTGGTGCCTTGAAGTTGGTCTAGAAGGTCATCAATACGAGGCAGTGGATAGCGATTCTTAACCATCAACTTGTTGAGTTCTCTATAATCAGTGCACATGCGAAACGTTCCATCTTTCTTCTTCACAAAAAGAACAGGCGCACCCCAAGGCGATGAGCTAGGACGTATGAATCCTTTGTCAGTCAGCTCTTGTAGTTGGCTGGCCAGCTCTTGAATCTCGGATGGGGCTAACCTATAAGGAGATTTTGCGACCGGTGTAGCGCCAGGCACAAGATCAATTCAAAATTCGACTTCTCTCACAGGAGGAAGTCCTGAAACGTCGTCAAAAACTTGCGGGAATTCTTTCACAATTGGAATATCTTCGAGCTTCCTCTCCTTGCCTTCCTTCTTGACGACGTGAGCTAGAAATGCGACGTAATTCTTGCGAAGATAACTTCGGGCTTGAAGGCAGGACATCAATCTGAGCCCTTTCGAAGGAGTTTCCCCAAAGATACGTAGTGTCTGACCGTCGGCGAGAGGAATACGAATGAACTTTTCATGGCACACCACTTCAGCGTGATGCTGGCTGAGCCAGTCCATGCCGATGATAACATCGAAACTTCCCAATTTCATAGGAATGAGATCAATTGGAAAATCGTGATTATTTAAGGTGAGAGTGTAATCGTGTATAATAGAATTTAATGAAGTGGGTTTTCCGTTAGAAACTTCCACCGTCAGAGATTCAACGAGATTATCACGAGGTTCGTCGAGGATAGATTCGAATTCTAAGGACACAAAGCTCTTATCCGCACCAGTATCGAATAATATGGATGCATAACTACCATTTATGATAAACGTACCGTTGACCACATTGTTGTCAGCCCTGGCTTGGTTGGCATTGATATTGAAAGCTCTTCCTCTAGCAGGTGGAGGAGCTTGGTTGGCTTGGTTTACCGGGTTTGCTTGAGCTTGGGCATGGATGATGTTCACCAGGCGTGGGCAAGTGTTCCTGAAGTGGTTTGGGTCCCCACAATTGAAACAGACTCGCATGGGTTGCATCATGGGGTAGTTGGGTTGGTAGTAAGGTTGGGTTGCGAGTAGTGCAGGTGGTAGAAGTAAGGGTTGTTGGGCTTGGCCACCATTTGATTTTGGGTTTGGGTTGGAGGTTGACTGCGGTTCAATTGCTGAAGGGTACGGCAGGTTTGGATAGTGTGACCCGCACGGCCACAACTTGTGCAATGTTGGCAGGGGTTTTCAGGAGGGTGACGGTGTTGACAACGGTTACACTTAGGGTGTGGGCCAGTGTATGGCCTTTTGAATGGTGCGGCTAGAGGGGCGACTTGGGTGATTGGAGCAGCAGTGATGGGAGGGTTGGTTTGGGTGACAGCAAAGTTGTTGCCATTTCGCTTCCTCTTACCAGCAAACTTCGAGGATGAACCTGGGTGGTTTGGAGTTGGGGTCTCAATGGGTGTCTTCTTCTTCTCATCTTTGAATTTGCCATTTCGAATGCGATTTTCAGTAAGTTCCGTAGCTAACTCCATTGCGGCTTTAAGTGTTGCAGGCGAAGTGCTTAAAACCGAATCTTGGATTTTCAAGGGGAGGCCTCGAATGTAGTGTTCGACAAGGCGGTACATTGGGGTGAACAGATTGGGGACCATCTGGTTCAACTCGAGAAATCTCTTATTGTATGATGTGTGGTCTCCTTCCTTTTGTTTCAATGCGTGAAACTCGTCTTCTAGCTTTTTTATTTCGCTTCTTGGACAGAAGCGTCTCGTCATGATTTCCCTTAACTCTTTCCATGTTAACGCCATGGCATCTTCAACACCTCCCTTACCCTTTTCCGTGTTCCACCAGGTAAGGGCTACCCCAAACAATCTTCCAGTCGCGTAACGTACCTTATGGTCCTCGGGATAGTCACAATTAAGAAAGGTGTTTTCCATCTCCTCAAACCAGTGAAGGAGAGCGGTGACACCTTCAGTCCCTTCATATTTTGGGGGATCGCAGGACTTGAAGTGTTTGTAGGTGCATTTGGGGGTTTTGGGAGGAGGGTTGGCGCCGCTTTGGTCTTCTTGGTTGGGAGAGTTGATGGGATTAGCGGTGAGAGCTTGCTGAACTTGTAGTACGATGTCAGGAAGCACTGCGGCCATTTGTTTAGCAATTTGTGTGGCCAAGCGTTCGTTTGACTTCCCAGACCTTCTACCTCCACGTAATTGCCTAGCAGAACTGAAAATAATTTAACTACATCCATAGGATGTCTTGGGTTTGCTCATGTTTGGGCCTCCAAATGTCCCCCATACCATTGTCTGTGTAGTCATGTGGGCCCCCATGACTATGGGCTTGGTAGGATTGACATTGGTGTCGGCGGGTTAACACTCGCACCACCCGAATGAAAATCGTAAAACATGATTGCGAGATGTATGGTCGGAGGGTGTCCAGGTGTAGACACAATGACAACTCAAAGTGGGGTTAGCTCACACGACCTTTGGTATAGCATGCTTTGGCCTAATAGGTCCTTCGGACTCTCATCGTTAGTCCCCAGGTAGGCAAACTGGTCCTTTATTTTGGATTTATACGAATGCCAAGCCTAGACAGGACGTTCCGACTACCGGTACTCGTACCCTTCCAGTTACTACATGTCCGTCGTGAAAACTCACTTTGATGTGATATGAAAAATACGAAAACATTGCAAAAATCATGGAAATCGTGAGGTGTGTGCTTTCATAGGTATGATATGTTATGAGGATATGAACTATGATAAGCATTGCATATTAACATGTACTTGTGAGAGTGCTTGCATAATATTGGGTGTGAAAATAAACATGAAACATATAAACATCATGAATTTTGCATGTCACACATAAACAATTAAAATTTAATCAACTATAGTATAGGCTCTAAGGGTCTAATAACCTATCCTACATCCCTATAGTCACAAGCTCTGATACCAATCTGTCACACCCCGACCCGCAGCGGAATAAAAGACGGGGCATGATTGGGTTATCACCAAAGCTCATGATATTTACTAAGAAGTTTCATATTTATTAAATTCAAATTACAATTTAAATATCCAACAAACAAAATTCATACAAATACAATAAAAATCTAAATGTTTGTTCCAACGCAATAACTTGTTTATTCTTCTAGGCCATCCTAAGTGTTTCTTTCCTCAAATTGATCACTGTATCATGTGTAAAACAGATGAGATTTTGGGTCAACAAAAATTGGCGACTAAACCTTGATAAAACATTTTAAATAATTGCTTATTTTGTTTATTAAAGAAAATTGTGCATAAATCACATGTGAAAAAATTTATATATATATAACCAATCACAAACCACATTGAATGAATATATGACATGAATGATGATGTATCTGAGATCAAGGCTTAATCAAACGGAGCCGATCTAATGAGGCACCTGATGCTCAACCCGTATCCCACGAGGAACTGATGGGCCTAATGAAATGAGTGCACTGAAATGATAAATTTAATCCACATATAAACCACACAACAAACAATTCACATTTGATCACAAAATGATATAAGCACAAGTGTTTAAATAAAATAAAGGAATGGTACGACACATGATACACCCCAAAACGTGATTAAAACGGGGAATTTGTAGAGATTCACTCACCTTGGGTGCGTATTCTTGAATGGTAAAGAGAGCGCACGAGTTGGGAATTTAATCAACGAGTAGGTACTAACCGATGGTGGTTGTTCTTTTGATTTTTCCGGCGAAGTGGGACGTTTTTCCGGCGAACCAATAGAAAAGAAACGCCGAGCAGTGTAATCACAGGAAAAGAAAAGGTTGGTGCGAGATTGCCAAGCGTGGGATGAGGGTATTTATAGGAAAAAAATACACGGTTCAGAGTATGATTTCGGTTGAAAAAATTGGGGAGGTTTGATTTGGAATCGACCATAACTGATTCCAAAAATAGTTCGCATTGAGCTGGCGACTGAAAAGTTGACGAGTTTTAATTTAGGAAACCCGCGTCGGAGATGGGCGAGTTTCTTTGGTCGGAGTTGCAGGGTTCAACCTAGTTTCAATATATTAGCTTTAAGATTCTAGGATTAACACACCTAGTGTGTGTGGCGCAGTGGTGTGTGCGGTACGTGTGATCGGGGGAACCCGGGTTCGATTCCCGGTTCCACCAATCTCTTTTATTATATTATTATTTTTTTATTAAACCTTTTTTTTCACTAATTATGAATATTTATTAATTATTTCATCTTATTTTAAACATTGATTATTATTATTATATATGTATTATTGTGAACAAACAAAATAATAACACGACGTAATATAAAATATCCTTTGATTGGTATAGTGGGGCGGTTTTCGAAACCCGATTTGCACAAATTACATATACGGCTAAGATTTATGTTAAAATAAGTGTTACAAGTTATTTGTCATTCATATGTTATGTTTAAATGTGTTTTTATAAAGTTTGGCAAGGTTATGTGCAGGTTGTACAAGTTGAGGGTGTTATTTGTTGAGGAAAAACTATCAAGAGGGACTAAAGTGTGGCAGCAGGGAAACATGAAGAGTTGAGTGCACATATGTTGATATTTCGAGGTTCGAAGTGTAAGTTGGGAAAGCAAGTAATATAAAAGGCTTGCTTTCTCTTGTTCAGTTGAAGTTGTTGAGTTTGTTGTTCTCCAGTGGTCATGTTTGTTAATATTTTATGAATCCTGTGTGATTCTGTTTTTCAGTGTGTATGTTTATCAACTTATTGTTATCAGTTGATTGTGGTGAACATCTGTTCATTGTTGTTGATCTTGCAAGTTGTAAGATCATAGGGTTCAAGGGGGTAAATATTTTTTGGTTTGGGTTAATAAGAGATTTGTCACAGTTTTGTCGCTACATCTGGTGTTCTTCTTTGTTTCTTATTCATACCATGATTGTTTACATGGTATCAGAGCCCTAAAGTGGCTCGTGAGTCTATTCTTGGGTATATCCGCTGCGAGATCGGTGATAAGGGTTAATCTGGTTGTTTGCAGGTAAGGATTCTTACATCTTGAAGAATCGTCTAGAAAGTGGCATACTGGTGTAGAGCTGGTACTGTTGAAACCCTAGCTAGGGTTTCTTGGTTTGTGTGAAGAAGATCTTGAAGATTGGGGGCTTTTACTTCCTGTGTTGGGCTCTGAAATCCAAGAAGATTTCAGAGCAAACTGACCAGGGTAATTGCGGCTTTTGCTGATCTGTGCTTTGTAACCCTAGAAGGTTACGAGTCAGATCTGACTGGAGGGAGTTAAACGCTTCTGTAAGATCGTTCTTCTTTTATCTCTTGTTTTTTGTTGTTGGTGTAGTTGATACCGAGTAGTGAGGACCGGTTTTATTTTCTATTTACCCCTTCTTGTTGTTCTGTTGAAGTATTGGTTTTTCTTTGTCTATCAGTTTGACTAGTTCTTGAAAGTGTGCACCTGTGTTATGCTTGTCCTGGCACCTATAGAGTGATGAACCAGGAATCTGGCCTCTGACACAGCTGTGAGTGTAGGTTTTTTATGTGTTAATTGCTATTGATTTACTTGTTTCTGATTTGTTTGTCTTGATTGGATATCTCTATGTAATTAGTTTTTTGTGTGTTCTTTATTTGTTTAATTCAATGGGTGACACTAGTAGCACATCACAGACCTTGATTAGTAAGCTAGATATAAGTGACCCTTTGTATCTTCATCCAAGTGATTCTAGCTCTTTGACCATAGTAAGTATTAAATTGAAGGGCACAGAAAATTATTCTGTTTGGTCAAGTTCTATGAAACTGGAATTAGAAGCTAAGAATAAGCATGGTTTCATTGATGGAAAATGTGTGAAGATGATGGTGTCTTAGCTATTCAGTGGGATAGGTGCAATTATGTTGTTCTTACATGGTTGTTAAATTCTGTTTCTAAAGAATTGTTTTTGGGCCAAGTTTTTTTCTAAACTAGCATCTGAGGTCTGGAATGACTTAAAAAAACCTATGACAAGGTTGATGGTTATGTTGTATATGATCTGTATAAAAATTAATAACATTTCACAAAATGGAAGTTCTGTTGCTGAATATTATAATAAACTAACTACAATGTGGAAACAATTTGATGCAATGGTGCATCTGCCTACATGTTCATGTCAGGCAAACTAAAGACTACAATGAGTTTACCACTTTGATAAAGTTAATGTAAGTTTTTAATGGTTTAGATGATATTTACCAACTAGTTAGAACCAATTTGTTAACTAGAGAACCATTTCCTTCTGTCAAGGTAGCTTTTTCAATCATTTCTAGGGAAGAATCACACAGGTTGTCTAGCAGTGGTTCAAAAGGTCAGAGTGTCTCTTTTGTTACCAAAACAAACCAGTCTTTTGAGTCTAATAGGAGAATAAATTAGAGGTCCTAATTCAAACTTAAAATGTACTAATTGTAATATGTTGGGACACACTGTTGATAGATGCTTTGAATTAATAGGATATCCACATGGTTTAAAAAGAAGGGTTGGAAATCAGGGAAATAAGGGTTAAACTAGTTATAAAAATTTTAATAATGAAAAGTCAAATACTAGCTCTAGTTCTACTATTATGCCATTTACATCTGAGAAGATTTCCAAACTTCTTAGTCTGGTTAATGAAAAGGAGAAGAATGCATGTGATCCTCCAGTATCAAATATGGGAGGTAAGTATGTTAATCCAGAAAATGATTCTATGTTTCATGGTATGTGTAGTAGTTTTATGAATTGTTCTAATGTTGTTGGTCATGTGTTTAGTTATAACTGGGTTATAGATTCTGGTGCTAATCAGCATATGGTTATGACAGATAGAGATATGTATGATTGTGTTGATGTTTCTGAGTATGATTTAAAAGTGTCTCACCCCAATGGAACAAGTGCTAAAGTTACTAAAATCGGAAATATTAAACTTGCTACAGGGGTTATTTTGTATGATATGTTTTATGTTCCTGGTTATAATGTGAATCTAGTATCTGTTCATAAACTTGCTAGAGATAATAAAAAACTATTAAATTTGATGAAAACCAACTGTTGTATTCAGGATTTGAGTTCAAGGAAAGTCCTGGTGATTGGTAGGCAACATAATGGTCTTTTTTTGTGAATAGAAATGGTAATCTTTCTAACATGTGCTTTAATAGTTCAAATAGTGCTAACTTGTGGCATAGTAGACTGGGTCACCTTCAAAACAAGTCTTAGCCATTTTAAAAGATAGTCTTGGAATTAATGTTGTTGATGACCTGCTTTGTGAAGTATGTCATAGGTCCAAACAAGTAAGGGTTCCTTTCCCTTTGAGTGAACATAAAACCAAATGTGTTGGAGATTTAATTCATTTAGATGTTTGGGGACCCTATAGAGTTGTGAGTAAGGAAGGATTTAAATATTTTTTAACTGTGATTGATGATTATTCAAGAACTGTTTGGTGCTATAAGTTAAAAACAAAAGGGGAAGTGTTGGATAATGTTGTCAATTTTTATGACAGTTTAATAAAAAAATTAAATGTTTCGAAGTGACAATGGAACGAATTTGTTAATTCTCAAATGAACAATTTTTGTAAAACAAAAGGTATATTGCATCAAACCACTTGTACTTATACACCACAGCAGATTGGGGTTGTGGAAAGAAAGCATCGACATCTTTTAAACATGGCTAGGTCATTGTTGTTTCAGGGGGTTTGCCTTTAAAGTTTTGGTCAGATTGTATATTAACTGCAGTTACTTAATTAACAGGATTCCATCATTTGTGCTCCTAGTAAGAGTCCATATGAATTAATGCATGGCTTTAAGCCCTCTCTTAATCACTTGAGAAATTTGGATGTCTATGTTTTGGAACTGTCTTAAATGAGAATGTAAGTTTTCTTATAGAGCACATAAATGTGTTATGATTGGTTATTCCAATGCAAAGAAAGGGTATAAGTTGTGGAATTTAGATGACAAAGTTGAATTCTATTCACGAGATGTCAAGTTTTATGAAAGTGTATATCCTTTCAAATCTAAAGTTGAAAATGACAAAGAAATACTGTTAATACTGATTTAGATACTCTAAATTTTTTTGATAGTTACAAATGTTAACATCCAAAGATTCTGAGAGAGATAATTTAGGTATTCCCAATGATGAAGAGAGGGATGTAGGTTCTCATAAAACGGTTAGTGATGATCAGCAGCCTGATCATTCATCAACAGCTGCCACTTCTAGACAAGGTCGGACATCTACGTTGTAGCTGATGAGGCACAACCCGTTGAGGGAATATATACCTAGTCTTAGAAAGTCCTCTAGAATTGTAAATGTTCCTAAGAAGTTAGATGGGTTTGTATTAGATGGAAAGGTTAAATATGGTATAGATAGAGTTGTGAATTATTCTTATTTGTCCGATGAAAATATATGTTATGTGGGTAGTTTAAATAAATCTATTGAACCAACCAGTTATAATAAGCCTGTTAAAGATCCCAAGTGATTTGAAGCCATGAACTTAGAAATGGAAGCCCTTGTTTAGGAACAAGACTTGGGAGTTGGTTGATCTACCTGCTAGTAGAAAACCCGTTGGGTGTAAATGGGTTTATAAAATCAAATACAAGTCTAGCGGTGAAATTGAACGATATAAAGCTAGACTTGTTGCGAAAGGGTTCAACCAGCGAGAAGGTTTAGATTTTACTGAAACTTTCTCTTCGGTTGTAAAAATGGTTACACTTAGAAGTGTAATAAGTTTAGCTGTTGAAAACAGCTGGGATCTTTTCCAGTTAGACATCAATAATGCGTTTTTGTATGGTTCTATTAGTAAGGATGTGTACATGACCCTACCTCAGTGGTATTATTCTGATAATGAAACTAAAGTATGCAAACTTGTTAAGTCCTTATATGGACTGAAACAAGCTCCCCGTAAATGGAACGAGAAATTAACTAGTGTGTTAAGTAACATTGGTTTTGTACAAGTGTATGTGATCATTCTATGTTTATTTTGTTTAAAGAAACTGTATTTGTTGTATTGCTTGTATATGTTAACGATATAGTTATAATGGGAAATAATAATATAGAAATAAATAGAATAAAAAATTTCTAAGTGAGAGTTTTCAAATTAAAGACTTAGGACAGCTGAAATATTTTTTAGGGAAATTGAAGTTCTTTATGAGAAATCTGAAATATGTTTAAATCAAAGAAAATATTGTTTAGAATTGTTAAACGAATTTGGTTATTTAGCTTGTAAGCCAGTGAGTACACCAATTGAACAAAGTCATATCATCTCTGCTAAAACTAGTAGAGATCAAAAAGGGGTAAAAAGTATAACAGGATATCAAAAACTTGTAGGTAAATTGAGTTTTCCTTTCTCTGACCAGACCTGACATAAGTTATGCAGTCTAGTTTCTTAGTAAATTTATGCATGCACCATTAGAGTCTCATTTGCAAATTGCTTTGAGACTTTTGAGATACTTAAAACTGTCACCTGGGAAAGGTTTGTGTTTTAAAAAATGTGAGAATTTTCAGTTAAAATGTTTTGTTGACTCAGATTGGGCGAAGTGTTTGGTTACTAGACGATCTGTAACAGGATTTTGTATTTTTGTAGGGATTCTTTAATCTCTTGGAAAAGTAAAAAAAACAAAGCACATGTCTAGATCTACTGTTGAGGCTGAATATAGAGCTATGTGCTCTGCCACTTGTGAACTGTTATGGATTGTTAATGTGTTGAGAGAATTAAAGGTTAATTGTGACTTACCTATACAAATATTTTGTGATAGTCAGTCTGCAATATCTATTTCAGAAAATCCAGTTTTCCATGAATGAACTAAACATTTTGAGGTTGACTTACATTTTTTAAGAGACAAAGTTGCAGCAGATATAGTTGTATCTAAAAAAATTGATTCTGAGAACTAGTTGACTGATGTTTTCACTAAAGGGTTATGTATTGCTCAACATAAGTTGTTGTGTAATAAATTGAATTTGGTTAACTGGTTCGGACATATGAATGATGGGGGATGTTAAAATAAGTGCTACAAGTTATTTTGTCATTCATATGTTATGTTTAAATGTGTTTTTATAAAGTTTGGCAAGGTATGTGCAGGTTGTACAAGTTGAGGGTGTTATTTGTTGAAGAAAAACTATCAAGAGGGACTAAAGTGTGGCAGTAGAGAAACATGAAGAGTTGAGTGCATATATGTTGATATTTCGAGGTTCGAAGTGTAAGTTGGGAAAGCAGGTAATATAAAAGGCTTGCTTAGGGTTTCTCTTGTTCAGTTGAAGTTGTTGAGTTTGTTGTCATCTTCTCCAGTAGTTAGGGTTTGTTAATATTTTGTGAATCCTGTGTGATTCTGTTTTTCAATGTGTATGTTTATCAACTGAGTTGATTGTGGTGAACATCAGTTAATTGTTGTTGATCTTGCAAGTTGTAAGATCATAGGGTTCAAGGGGGTAAATATTTTTTGGTTTGGGTTAATAAGAGATTTGTCACACTTTTGTTGCTACATCTGATGTTCTTCTTTGTTTCTTGTTCATTACCATGGTTGTTCACAATTTCATATGAAGGGATCTGACGGTTAAGATGGATTTTGGCAGCGGTTGGGTGCTATTGGGAACGTTATTTAGTTGCGAACACTCCGGCCCGCCCTTACCATCTGACTTCATCTCCATCACCAAGCGTCACTATTCCATCTATCTTTTAAGCAACACATCTTTTTTTTTTTAATTTAGAGATTGTATAGCCTCAGAAATCTATAACATAATGGAGTATTTCCCACCCAAGAAATCTATACATAATGGAGTATTACCCACCCAACAATCATGCCAAAACTCTGTGGATTCTCCATCACCATTCCTTTTCCACAACGCTATAAACGGAATAATATCTTTTTGATGAAGCTTCACAATTGACTTTACATTATTTTGCAAAACCCCGTTTCCTCTAGATTTAACTCTACCCTTCAAAAGTTCTCACATTACCTCATGAATCGCTTTAATATAATTAACCCAAGGATGATCATGATTATTAACGAATCTCCAGTGCCATTTCTGTAACAAAGCATATGATACCAAATTACCAACTTCGTGCAAACAACAAACCATTCGACAACTGGAACCCACCCGAAATCGGTTTGAAAGTTGGAAACTGATTTGAGACTGCTTAAACCAACCAGTTTGTATCATTTTATGAGTTGAACCAGGTTGGAACCTGCTTGGAAAACCGATGCTACCAACTTTTTTTTAGAATGCAAAAATTAACTGTTGGGATGTCTATATAGCCGCTTGTGACCATTTTTTTGCATTTCTTTTTACCATTTTGCCTCCTTATGTTCGTATGAATATATGTTGGATGTTTAATCACAACGTTTAAAATCGCTCTCGAATAGTCACATGGTATCCTTATGAACACGTGCCATTTTTATTGGTTTTCTTATGAACACCATTCTACTTCACAAGGATTTTTATGTAAGCTAAACCTAGCCGTCTTAGCCTACGGATCTTGTTTGGCGTCGTCTGTTTGGCTCTTTCTGTCTTTGTTTATTTTGCTAGAGTTAAATATGCATGTTTATTCCGTTAATTTTAAAGATCAATTTTTCTAATCTAGTAATTTTCCAGTGTTATATAGTATATGAGTAATGAATAATGATGAAGATTATATTAACTCATGTATTTTAATATTATTTAACTAGCGCGTTAGCAGGTTTATCGACAATGGTTTTATCAACAAAAGTTGTATGATGTAACCCCAAAAGTAAGGTCGTGTTTTATATCGATCGAAAACAATAAAAACAAATACCTAAACTGATTCTGCTTACACCGATACCGTTACCGATGTTCGGTCGGTACCAGCTCGATTCGTCACAATACTGCTATTTTAAACAAACTCAGTTTTGAATAATAAAAGTATATCGGAATATTGACTGAAAAATCAAAAACTTAGAACGAACGTCATAAAAAAAAAGGGCGCATTATTTATAGCATAAACTACGAAATTGAAACTAAAATAGTCAAAATTCCAAGTTAGGGTAGATAAATCTTGTAAATGTAACTATAGAATTACAAAGTACAAAAGTAAATAAACACAGACATACATGTATACCGAAGAGTCAAAGACTGAAGAAAATACTGAAAATCATCGTACTCCTAAAAAAACAAAATTTTAGCAACTAAGCTTTTTGTTCTTTTTCAACACTCCCTTTAGAGCCACTTGATGCTTGTCTTCACAATGTCTTCGTCAACTTCCTTATGAAATGCTGTCTTCTTCCTCCTTGTACATGGAAGCAAATCAATATCTATTTCATTCGAACTGAACCAGAGATTCTTCACATGCTTCAATGGAATCCACTCTTCTCATCATCCTTCTCTCTGCTCTTTCACTTGTTTACTCACAGTCACAATATGTGTTACCAGACCACTACTTCATTAACTGTGGGTCAAACTCTGATACCTATTTCACCGGAAAAACATTCACGGGAGATGAGAACCCCACCACCTTCTCACTCTCCGATGGCCAAAAGGCCGAAAACAACAACTCCACGTTGGAAATCTACAAAACAGCTAGAGTTTTCACTCAGAAATCATGGTACGAACTCGAAGCAGATGGAAACAACACTTTCTGACGGTAAACCTCCATTTTTCCCCCTTCTTTTATAACCATATTGAATTGTCTACTTCCAAATTCAATGTTTCGGTGTCTGGTTCTCTTTGTTATCCAACTTTAACGTGGGAAACTCGAGTGTAACCAAAGATTTTATAATCCCAATTGGAACAGACCGAAAGTTCATAATTGAATTCACACCCTTCAATGCCTCTTCCCCTGCTTTCATAAACGCGATTGAAGCTTTCACAACACCACCTGATCTGTTCAAGCATGGCGTCCCTACGCCTCATATATCACCCTTGGGAAAAACTGGTGATTTGGATAACATATATTCATCTTATGCTTTTATCCCAGTTTATAGGATTAACGTTGGTGGTCAGAGCATTGATGTTAACCGTGATACTTTAAGAAGAAACTGGATATCAGATGATCCCTTCATCAAAATATTGACGCAGCGGAATACACAACATTCTTAGGCACAATCAATTATGGCCAAGATGGGGCTGCCAGTTATGATGCTCCTGATGCTGTTTACAACACAGCCCAACAATTGAAACCGAATTCGTCGGTCAATATAACATGGAATTTTAGAGTTAATAAGAACACCATGTACCTTGTTCGGGCCCATCTCTGTGACATTGTGAGCAAAGCCTTCATGAGCTCTAATGATGCCTTCAATTTCTTCATTTACAGCAATTACAAGGAGGTGATTAATCAGGGTGATAAGGTAAACGTGCTTCGAAGACCCTTTTATTATGATTTTGTGGTGGACTCCGTTGAGTCCGGGTTTGTGAATGTTAGTATTGGAGGGATTCCGGGTAACAGTCAGCCCGTGTTATTGAACGGGCTCGAGATCATGGAGTTGTTGAAGAATTCGGGTGTAGTGGAGCCTTTGAACAATGGAAATAGCAGCAAGAAAGTGTACATCGCGGTTGGATGTGCTGTTGGAGGTGTGATTGTTTTGTTACTAGGTTCTTTTATCGGGTTTAAGTACTGTAAAGCCAAGCCGGTGGTAGGGACGAAAAGGGAATCTAACACGGTACCATCGCACGGTCAGAGTTCATACACGAGCATAAATTTCGACTTTACCATTAACAAAGTGTCACGACATCCTAACTTGAATCTCAACCTTCAGTTCCAGTTTGCCGACATATTGCAAGCGACAAACAATTTCGATGAGAAGTTGGTGATTGGAAAAGGAGGATTCGGGAAGGTGTATAAAGGAACTCTTCCAAATGGAAAGACAGTTGCGGTGAAACGAGCCGAGAAAGGACACGGGCAGGGTCGGCCAGAGTTCGTGACAGAAATTATGGTCTTGTCAAAAATACGACACCAACATCTAGTTAGTTTAATTGGGTATTGTGACGAGAAATCCGAGATGATACTGGTGTATGAATACATGGAAAAGGGCACTCTTCAAGAACATCTATACGACACAAATAAAGACGGCGAGAAGCTCTCGTGGAGTAAGAGACTTGAGATCTGCATTAGTGCGAGTCAAGGATTACATTACCTCCACACCGGTTCTGATGCGGTGATAATTCATCGTGATGTTAAGTCAACGAACATCTTGCTTAACGAAAACTATATAGCAAAAGTGGCTGATTTCGGGATATCTCAATTCGATAATTTGGAGGAAAGCGAGATGCATATCAAAGGGAGCATCGGGTATTTGGATCCTGAATACATAAGTTGCTTGAAACCTACTGAAAAATCAGATGTTTACTCTTTTGGAGTTGTTTTACTTGAAGTGCTATGCGCAAGGCATGCGCTTGATAACATGCTTCCTCAAAAGGAAGTAAATTTGGCTGAGTGGGCGATCAAACAGATAGAGGATGGGATGGTGGAGAAGATAATTGATCCGTAAACCCGATTTCATTAAAGAAATATTTTGGAAACGGTGGAGAAATGTTTGAAGAACACAGGAGATGAGAGGCCGAGTATGCTTGATGTGTTATGGGACTTAATATATGCATTGAAGCTTCAACAAATGGCGGAGAATAAAGAGCCAAATGAAGATAGCATAATGAATACATCGTTGGAGTGGTCCACGCTAATAACTTGCCTTCTAAACGTGACGATGGCGATTATGATGTGAACGATAACTCGGTCTCAAGTTATCCAAGTGAAAGCCATGTATTTTCCAAGTTGAAGATTGATGAAGCACGATAGTATAAATAAGAACAATCAAGGTGCATTCCATAAAACCTTTAATGTTTTCAGCTTTTCAAGTTAGGTACATAATCATGTTAGCCATGCCATTTATCACCGGATCACAAGACCATGTTCTCTTTGTATGTAATTGTGTCTTGTTGATTTTTGTTAGTCAAGTCATGCAGCTAAAGTAAATTGGGAATTATATTCACCAGTAGCATGTGATTTGTGTCAATTATCTTTAATTAACCCAATGATCTTTGGCATAGCGGTATCAAGGTGTTGGCTAAAACCTTTTCCTTTTCAAGTGGGGGACAAAAAGATGTTAGTAGTAGATTTAAAGAGTGTGAGTTTTCATTCAAAAAAAATTTTGATTAAAAAGGTAAATATCAATTAAAGATTGAGTTAAACTAAACTAAGAACCTATGTTGTTAATACGGTAAAATATTGGATATCGGCCAAGGACCAATATTTGAGATATAGGGTTATCTCGGTGGGATATCCATAGTTTTAATATAATGCAGAATTTATATATATAGCCATTTAACACTAATAATTCAGTGATATATCGGTCAATATCGCAGATAATATCAGTAACGATATTTGACACCGGTATTTTACTAAGGGACCGATATATCACCGATATTAACTACATAGGTAAAAACCAAGTTGCAACGAAACTAACAAGCAAGAAACACACCAGAACAAAAGAGAGTTGAGATTCGTTATGAATATAAGAAACAATTTGTTATCCGAAGTCTTCAAGTGGACGGGATGCATGGCACAACCTATTTAAAACCAACTAGTGTTGGTTTGTTATTGTATTAATCTTTCTTATAAGTATAATCTTACATTATTATTGTTTTTACAATAATAAACATCTATTTAACTAGAAGGCAGTCAAGCATGTCAAAGAAAATGATATTCCGGTTGGGCAAAAGGTCTTTTCACAATCATAAATTTGTTACATTCATAGTAGAAAGTTTATTTTGGGTGGAAATTCTAGAAAGTAATCTTGATTATCTATTGATTAATTAAGGGCTTTGATTAAATGGGCATAAAAAAAGAGGTGCCTAAGATTTGTAAGGGTATTGTAGTCCATCCAAGTCAATAGTTTCTCTCTTCTCGAATTCCCTTTCGTTTTTAAAACGTTAATAACTTTTTTATACGACATTATTTTTTTGTAAAAATTGCATAATAAAAACGAGCGTTTTTTATCTTTAAAACAATCACACTATTGCCATACTTTTGGGGGAAAAAAGTTTTCGATAACTCGATGCATAAAACGCAATAGACAAAAAAAACACAATAAAATGATTTTTTTTTCTAAAACGCAATGGACTAAAAACACAAAAAATGTTCTTTGTAAAATGCAATAAACAAAAAACATAAAAGAAAATGTTATTTTTTTTTCTAAAACGCAATGGATCAAAAACACAAAACAAAATGTCCTTTCTAAAAAGCAATGGACTAAAAACACAAAATAAAGTGTTTTTTTTCTAAAAATAATGGATAAAATACACAAAAAATGTCTTTTCTAAAACGTAATGGATCAAAAACACAAAACAAAGTGTTAACGCAATGGACAAAAAACATATAAAAATGTGTTTTTTTCTAAAACGCAATGGATAAAAAAGGAAAGTGTTTTTTTCTAAAATGCAATTGATTAAAAACACAAAAAAAAAGTTTTTTAAAAACGCATTAGACTAAAGACAATAAAAAATTATGTTTTCATTAACACATAATGGACCAAAACATCTATTGTCTTTTAAATTTTACAAAATTCCGTTGTGTTTTAAAAATATACACATTTCAGTGTGTACTAAAAGAAAACAATCATAAAAAGCAATGGAAAAAGTCAATACAGTATTGATGAGTGTGAAATACAATATTGATGAGCCTACAATATAATACTGATGTATGCAATAAAACATAATAAAATAAAAGCATGATTCCAGTGTAAAATAGTGAATCCATTCATATTCATAATTCTAATAAAACGCAATGAGGAAAAAAAACAAACATTCAAAATAATAAATTCTCCCATGATGACGTAATGACAATGTGAGGATAACCTGATGTGGATTCGACCGTCGAGGAGGGTGCACAAAGTGTTCGACATCGCTGCAACGGGTTAGGAAAGTGCAGATTATTCTGTAACGGATTTGACAGAGTGGTGAGGTTGGGGTGATGATTGTGGTGGTGGTGGGCGATGGAGTGGCGGTGGGGGGTGGTGATGGTGTGGGGTGAGATGAATCGTGAAATACAAAGACGTACTGGGTTTTATTTTAGAACTGGACTTTTTTTATCAAGCATTTCATGATACTAAATTGTGTTTGACTAAAATGTCACTTTCTATATTTTTTTATCTTTAACACGACCATTTGCATACCTTAAAATGTAAATTTAATAAAAACAAAATTCTGGCAACTTGACTTTTCTTGTTCTTCAAACTCCCTGGATGCTGTCTTCACAAGTCTTCGTCAACTCCCTTTTTAAATGCTGTGTTATATCGCACCTTTTATTGTTACCATGTATCCGTTAAAATTGTGTCTATTAATAACATGGATACACAGAACTAATAAAGTTTATGTTTCCTTTCAAAAAAAAAGTGTTATTGGAAATGCCATTTTCGTAAATAAATATATAACACCATTTCAATTAATAGGGTCGTAAATAAGAAAATAACACCATTTTAATTAATAGGATAGTGATGTATGGTTTAGTAACAAAAAAGTACTTTGGTAGCTTTTCGATAGTAGACTGAATGATAATAGTGTTATATATTATAGAAATGATGAAGATTATAATTAACTTGCGTATTTTAATTCATATCTTTATTTAGATTTAGATGTTTTTTTTGTCATAAGATTGAGTTATAACTCAATCGTGCCGGGTTCGTAGGTTAAATCGTTGAAACCGAACACAACCTATATATATATTACTCTAACATAGGTTTTTAAAAGAACGTAACATGAACAACACGACCTTTTTAACCCAATTAACTAAATAAGTCAAAACGATTTGGCGCACTATAAGCAGGTATGATGTAACTTGTTTTATGAGTGTATAATGTTTGATGGGTAAGTCACACATGTTTAAAACTAAGTAGCGTTACTAATTGGTTATTGAATTAAACGGTTTTACAAGTATATTTTTATAGGGTTGGGCTCAATAGGAAACACTAAAAAAACGGGGAGTCGAGAAACAATGCATTTAACATGTGTTAAATAAATTATAAAAATTAAATCTAACATGTTAAAAACTAATTTTTTTCAAACAAATAAATTCGGAGCTTTTGCATATAAACATATGTAGAATCCTTTTTAATAAAAAAATCAAAAACTAAAAAAATGCTTAAAAACAATTTTAAAAAGGTAAAAAAAATAACAAAAATGATTTTTAATTGGAATGAAGTTTAGATGTAAAAGCTTCAAAAAACATTTTAAAAAAAATTAACTTTCAACATTTTCAATTGAATTTTTAGGCATGCTCTCTTCTTTCATACACTAAACTTATATATTATATGATATATTATGTAAGTAGTGTTTTCACGATTATAAACATGTATTTAAGTACAAGGCAGTCAAGCATGTTAAAAGAAATAATGGGACAAAAGGTAGGTACTATTTACAAAAAGCAGAAGATTGTATACCTTAAAAAGTAAAACTAATAAAAACAAAATCTAGCAACTTGAAATTTCTTGTTCATCAACAGACCGTTTACAGCCACTGGTCTTCACAAGTCTTGGTCAACTCCCTTTATAAATGCTGTCTTCTTCCTGCTCCTTGTACCATTAATCATCATCAACCCAATAATTATTTCATTCCCACCACAAGCACTTCACATGTTTCAATGGATTTTACTCTTCTCATCCTTCTTCTCTCTGCTCTCACACTTGTTTCCTCACAGTCACAATATGTCTCACCAGACCACTACTTCATTAACTGTGGATCAAACTCTGATACCGATTTCACCGGAAAAACCTTCATAGGAGATGAAACCCGCCCCAACTTTTCATTCTCCCGTGGCCGCAAAGCCGTAAATAACAACGCAGCATGGGAAATCTATCAAACAGCAAGACTTTTCACCAAGAAATCATGGTATGAACTCGAAGCGGATGGTAACAACACTTTTGTGATGGTAAACCTTCATTTTTCTCCCTTTGTTTGTAATGGAATTGAATTAGCTACTTCCAAATTCGATGTTTCGGTTTCTGGGTACACTTTGTTATCTGATTTTAATGTGGGAAACTCTACTGTGATCAAAGAGTTCATAATCCCAATTGGATTAGAACGAAAGTTCAGAATTCTATTCACACCCCGTGGTTCATCCCCTGCTTTTGTTAACGCAATTGAAGCTTTCACAACACCCTCTGAACTGTTCCAGCATGGTGTCCTTTCACCTCATATATCATCAGTAGGAAAGATTGGTGATATGGATATCATGTCATCATCATCTTATGCTTTCAACCCAGTTTATAGAATTAACGTTGGTGGTGACATTATAGACGTAGATCGCGACGTTTTAAGAAGAAACTGGATGCCAGATGATCCGTTCATTGTCGAACCACACGAAGCGGAAAACAAAACATTCACAGGCACGCCTAACTATCAGGAGCCTTTTGCTGCCAGATATGATGCTCCTGATGATGTATACAAAACGGCCAAATGTTTGAACCCGAATTCATCTGTGAATATTGTCACATGGAATTTTGGGGTTAAGAAGAATGCTATGTACTTTGTTAGAGCTCATTTCTGTGACATCGTAAGCCCAGCCCTCTATAGTTCTGATGATGCATTCAATTTCTTCATATACAACAATTATAAGGAGGTGATTAAACCGGGTGATAAGGTACTCGCGCTGCAAGTTCCATTTTATTATGATTTTGTGGTTGATTCGGTTGAATCAGGGTTTGTGAATGTTAGTATTGGAGCGATTTCTAATAACAGTCAGCCTGTGTTATTGAACGGGCTCGAGATCATGGAGTTGTTGAAGAATTCGGGTGTGGTTGATACTTGGAACGATGGGAAGAGTGGCAAGAAATTGGACATTGCGGTTGGATGTGCAGTTGGAGGTGTGGTGTTTGTGTTGTTAATAGGTTTCTTAATTGGGTTTAAATGCCGGAATAAGAAGGCGGTGGGAGGGACGAAAACGGATTCCAACGTGGTACCATCGTACGGTCTGAGTTCATACACGAGTATGAATATCGACTTCAGCATCAACAACCCGTCACCAATTCCTAATATGAATCTCAACCTTCGGTTCCATTTTACGGATATATTGCAAGCAACGAATAATTTCGATGAGAAGTTGGTGATTGGAAAAGGTGGATTCGGGAAGGTCTATAGGGGAACTCTTCCTGATGGAAAGACAGTTGCAGTGAAACGAGGTGAGAAAGGACACGGGCAGGGTCAGCAAGAGTTCGTGACAGAAATTATGGTCTTGTCGAAAATACGACACCAACATCTAGTTACTTTAATCGGGTATTGTGATGAGAGATCCGAGATGATACTCGTGTACGAGTATATGGAAAAGGGTACTCTTCAAGACCATTTATATGACACGAATAAAGATGACGAGAAGCTCTCGTGGAGGCAGAGACTGGAGATCTGCATTAGCGCAGCTCGAGGATTACATTATCTTCACACAGGGTCGGATGCAGGGATAATTCATCGTGATGTTAAGTCAACGAACATCTTGCTTAACGAAAACTATGTAGCAAAAGTGGCTGATTTTGGAATATCACGGTTGGATAACTTGGAGGAAAGTGAGATGGTTATCAAAGGGAGTTTTGGGTATTTGGACCCCGAATACATAAGTTGCATGAAGCTGACTCAAAAATCAGATTTTACTCTTTTGGAGTCGTTTTACTGGAAGTGTTGTGCGCGAGGCCGGCACTTGATAACATGCTTCCTCATAAGGAAGCAAATTTGGCGGACTGGGCAATCAAACATATCAAGGATGAGATGGTGGAGAACATAGTTGACCCGTATCTGAAAGGCGAGATAAACCCAAATTCGTTAAGGAAATATTTGGAAACGGTTGAGAGATGTTTGAAGAATACGGGAGAGGAGAGGCCTAATATGATTGATGTGCTATGGGACTTGGAATACGCGTTGAAGCTTCAACAGATGGTGGTGGATAGAGAGCCATATGATGATAGCACCATGAACGCATCATTGCAGTTGTCGATGATTGATCGATTACCTTCTAAATGTAACGATGATGATTCTCAAGTGAACGATTCAGGTTACCCGAGGGAAAGCCAAGTGTTTTCCCGGTTGAAGATGGAGGACGCTCGATAGTAAATATGAAGGTTTTGGAGCTGTTAATACTTATTGTTTTGCACTAATTAATACTGTAATAACTAATAAGCATTGTTTTATCCTAATTAGTGCATGTTGTCATAGGCTTTAATCTTGTATGCCATTTTAATGCGTTGGGGTAGTCCACTTGTGCTCGTCTGAAACGTTATTTAACAAGTTGCATTGAAGTTTTACGATTATTCTCTCCTTAAATTTATAAATGAAACTCGGGAACACAACACACGCAAAGGGTATTATAAATTACAAGGTGTCTTTGTGAACCACCATTTAAACACCACAAATATGCAGAGTAGAAGAGAGCAACCGCTTAGCTATTCTTTCTGGAGTAGACTGTATTTGTTGAGTTCTTGAACGGTGATATCGGCTTTTTATTTCAAAGAATATTGTCAATGTCGTACGAGTCTTGCTTTTAAAGCGAAAGAAATATATATGTTTTTGTTAAAAACTATTTATGATAAAAGTTGTTATGATAGAGATAGGAGAAGAACGTATGATATGGGTGTCATCGTTGAGAATGAAAAAGCTTGAAAATCATTCATTCATGGAAATCGAAAAATATATGTTTTAATGAAGCAGAATGTTGCTAAGAAGGGTTTGTCATGGTGGATCGGTGGGCTCATGTCAAGTTTCGTGGCTGAACTACTCAGTTGACAAGTCAACTAATAGAATATAGATTAGATTGTTTTCGTTGAAAGTTGTTAAGTGATTGCAATTTGGGTAATCAATATCAGTATTTTTTTAAACTGCCAATTAGATAAAAGTTTCGGGTAACCCAATAGCAAAATATGATCCCATACCCCAATGGCTATTTATATACCAAATAAAAAATCAAAATAAACATTGATACAGTACATACTCGATCAAGACACTATTATGATTTTGAAACTCAATGGTTGCTAGACAGCCAGACCATGTGGAGTTCCGAGGAGACCCTGCCCCATTGGTGGAAGTCCGCCCTAATGGGGTTCAAGAGGCAATGCCCTAGTGGGGGATCTTAGATCAGTTGGTAAGTCCGCCCTAATGGGGTTCAAGAGGCAATGCCCTAGTGGGGGATCTTAGATCAGTTGGTAAGATACTACTTATCGTTAGTAGTGTTAAAAACAATGGTATGAAGATCAATCACACAAACACAAAGAAATAGCAACAAAAAACAGTGACAATCTTATTTATCCAACCCAAAACTGTTACCCTCTAAGAACCTAAATTGTAAGATCAGAACAATACAACAAAATACAGAAGTTTCTGTATGATCATCACACAACTATAAGATCAATCTCTCCGAATACAATGAGACTTAAACAGAAATACCAAACCCTAACGAAGGTACAGAGAGAATTGATAATGATAACATGAGGAGTGAATAATGAAACTCTCCAGTCATCAGCCCTTATATACCAGTATCTTTGTAACTTACACTTTAGTCCAAAAGTATTGCTCATGATAATCGCAGTCCCTGATAAGTTTCATAATAGCCCTCATACTTTCACCTGTTAACTCAACTCACCAGCAACAATGATAACAGGCCAACAAGTCTGGGCCCAATATAAACAACATATAAGGCCTTCTCAATATCAGCCCATGTAACACAATATCAGCCCATGCAACACGTTATAAGTTATAACCATATACTTTTAACAAGTAGGAAACTATATCGGTTGCAAACATATTAGTGGCAACATGATTTCAGCAGCGTGCTACTATTGAGCAGTGGAAACTTAATAAGTTACGAATTGTAAAAGGTTAACTAATAAGTTATTATTTTTCGTTGATAAATATATTAGAAATTGTATTACTTGTGTTATTTCTGTATTTCATTTATACAAGCCTACGAAGAAGATTAGATTCGAATATGGAGACGATGATCTAGCAATTGATGAAACAGCCACCAGAAGCTCCAACCTTAATGAAGATTCCTCCAAGTGTGAGCCTGAAGATGATAATAAAACTAGAGATGGCCATAATCGGGTTTTATTATTACCCGGAACCGGTTCCAACCCGGACCCGGTTCTGCTTGGATGTCATTGGAACCGGGTATGGTGTGGAACCGGGTCAGGTTCCTACCCGGATTCACACCCAAGAATATGGAACCGTGTAGAACTGGGTACGGGTATTATGGAACCGGGTATGGTGTGGAACCGGGTATGGTGCGGAACCGGTTCCTGATAGTGTTCAGAACCGGTTCCTGACAGTAAAAAGCTGACTTTTACTGTTCAGAACCGGTTCTGAACAGTAAAAACCTGACTTTTACTGTTCAGAACCGGTTCCTGACAGTAAAACCCTGACTTTTACTGTTCAGAACCGGTTCCTGATAAAATGTTACCGGTGGAACCGGTTCCTGATTAAAAAATCGTTTTTTTTTTTTATATAAACACCTTCCTACTTACCGGTTCCTGATAAATGTTATCGTTGGTGTTTTAATAAAGTTTGTGTAATGTTTCTTTCTATTGTGTTTGTTATGTTTGATTTTTATTATTAGTTACATTGATAAATAAAAATAGTAACAATAATCGGTTAAAATTAAAAAACAAATTAATCGGTTACAATATATAAAAAAAATTTAACCGGTTACAAAAAAAAATAAAAAATTACTCAGAACCGGTTCTAGTAAGATTTTATTTCTTTGATCGTTTACTAGCGGCAGGTGCAACACTTTCCGACGAGTTTCTCTTAAGTGCGGGTACCTCGGTACAATCGTCGTCCGAATCGTTAGTCTCCACTTCTTCTTCGTCAACAATTTTATGCTCTAACTCAACTTCATCTTCTAGACTAGATTTATGTTGAACAGGATCAACGGCATCCAAATGGTCCTTTAAGCATATTGCCATCTATAGCGATTCCGGAGTTAGTCTTGTTCTTCTAATTGACAAAACCCTGCCACTAAGAGAAAACACACTTTCCGAAGCTACCGTGGAAGCTTGGACCGTTAGTATATCACGAGCCATGGTGGCTAGAATCGGGTATTCGGATTCTTTCGATTTCCACCATGCCAAAACATCAAATTTCCTATACTCCTCGGTGGTCATAGTAAGCGAATACTGATTTTTTTTATATCTCCCAAGTTCACTTGTTGGTTCACTACCCCTTTGTTGTCTAGCGGTCTCGTCTCTAACGACATTCAACATGGTTATAAGTGGATCCCCGCTTGTTTCATCGTTAGAGGCCGTGGACCGAGACTCAAACAAATTTGTATGATTTTTTTCACCATATTTTTTTAAATAATGATCATAAAGTTTGGCCATACACTCATTGAATATTTTTTTTGTTTTTGCTTTTAAAGTTGGATCCTCCTCATGCAAATCCAACTTGTCATAAATTTCATCAATTAAAGCTTCAACACCCGGTACGTTTAAAGCTGGATTTAAAGCAGCGGCACATAGAAAAACGGGTGGTAATTCTAAAAAGTATTTTTAAAATTTTTGAATCATTGGTCTCGTCATATTCCTTAACATGTCACTAGAATTTTCAAACTTTTTAAAATTAGTTGTTATCAAATACAATTGGTCCATAACTTTAGAACTAGTAGGATAATAAACACCGGAAATCAAAGTCGTTGTAGTTTTAAAAACTTGTAAAAAAGTACTTAGGTTATTAATATTTTCCCAAGCCGTGTCGGGAAAGGGGACGACAAGGTACTCATCACTTAAAGTTGTATGAAAAGATTTTAAAATGCCCATTTGCTTTATAGTCATTTCAAACATATGACAAGTTGAATTCCAACGAGTCGGTATATCCCAATTCGGTCCAATAATTTTTTGGTTGACATCTTTACAAAGTTTTTTATATTCTTGATATCTTTTTTTCCACTTTTGAAAACATCTTGGAGCATAGCTCTAAATGCTATAATAAAATCCGATACAAATTGATCTTTTAAACCGGTTTGCACTACTAAGTTAATAATATGTGCAACACATCGTGTGTGAAAAAAACACCATCAAGTATTGGTTTGTACTTCAACTTTAATTTTTCAATCGCCGTTGTGTTGTTTGAAGCGTTATCAAAGGATATTGAAAAAATTTTATCTTCTAAACCATATTTAATTATTGTGCCATTTATAATTTTATAAATATTTTCTCCCGTATGAGGAGAAGGAAACTCGTCAAACGCAATCGTACGCTTCATCATTTGCCATGTATCGGGATCAACCCAATGAGCGGTGACACATATGTACGATTCCGGTAAACCATGTGGAGCCGACCACACATCACTAGTTAGGTTTACACTAGTTTTTAAATTCTTAAAAAAACAATTAAATCTTTTTTTGCATTTTCCCATAAACTTAAACGAAGACGTTTTAAAGTGCGACGACTTACATGTTTATAGCGAGGTTGTAGCGTCTCCCGAATAAGATTTGTAAGATCGGGGTCGTCGAAGTGTCTAAACGGCAACGCTTTTTGTAACACCAACTTCGCCATCCGATCGCGAGCTAATTTTTGCTCATAACGAAAAATGGTACCATCTTTGGATAGTGGAACTTGACCGGATGTCATTTCCTTTAAAACTTTGCAATACTTATTAATATGCTTCGTTAACGTTGAGTTTGATTCCTTGGCTAATAACGATCCACAATGTTTACATTGAGCCTTTTGCGAGCCGTCACTCATCTCACCAACTCCCAATTGCTCCAAACTTCCTTACTGCAATTATGAGACAATGTTCCAACCACATATGGAACCGATTGATCTTGAGGAACATTGTTAACGGATTGGGAATTTGCGTTTTGGAACTCTTTGAGGCCATTTGTTGATTAGAATGTGAAAAAGAACAAGAAAGAAATGTAACAAGAAGAATAGATATGAGAAATTGTGTGCTAAACAATAGATTTCAAAAAAATATATATAGAATCGGTTCTAACGGTCAGGAACCGGTTCCAACGGTAACATTTTTAACGGCTATAGCCGGTTCCAACGGTAACATTTTTAACGGTCAGGAACCGGTTCCACGTAGGAACCGGGTACGGGTAGGAACCGGGTACGGTTAGGAACCGGTTACTACCCGATTCAAATGGTAAAATTGTGGAACCGGGTTGGAACCAACGGGTATTTTGAACCCGGAACCGGTTCTACTTAATGTCGGGTAGGAACTGAAACCGGTTCCAGTTCGGTTCTACCGGTTCGGGTTCGGAACCGGTTTTTATGCCCATCTCTAAATAAAACTAGCGCCCAGTATTACTTTGATTCCTACTCTCACCCTGGTAATCAAACTGCTAATTACTCGATTTCATTTGTATGTTTCTCAGTGATCATTCCAATCGTAAACCGACTAAGTTTCAGCTTTCAAATTTTTATAGATTTTAAACATCAATTCGTGATCGTTGAATATAAATTGAAAACTATAGCAGAAATTGAATAGTGTCACAAACAAGGTATGAGTACGGGGCTAGGCCTTTGACAGGCCTATGAAGGATGAACAAATTCGAGGAGCCCAACAACATGCGTGGGGCCAATAGCAACAAAGCTACACAACTTCACTAGCGCCATTTTCAACTCAGCCCAGCAACAACATTTGGCCCATCTCCAATGCAATAACAAAAAAGACACAAATTATAAAATAAAATTAGTTAATAATAGAGAATTATTAATGCTTTTATGTGTTTCCTATTTTTTGAATCATTTTTTTCTTAATTTTTATTGTTACAGGATTGCATGAAGTAAGTTGATAATATGCTGATGCAAAGTAACCTGACATTAAGCTCCGTTGCAAACACTTTTTAATTCCTTTTTATTTATATTTATTTCTGAGTTTATACTAGAATGAGAATCTAATTTGCACGTCTGGGGGAGTAAAATAAGTAATCTTTTTAAGGCTCAAAAGTGGCTATTGATGCTAATGATGATTTGCTATCCACATGACCCGCAAAGCACCTTTTTTTTTTTATTGAAGATGATGAAGATCAAGTGAACCAGGGAGGTTAGGGTTTAAAAAGAAAGTTAAATTTGAGATGATTAAATGAGAGTAAATTAAATGAAGAAGTAAAACAAATAGGTAAAAGGACAGAAAGTGACAAGATTTTCAAACCACGAGCATCCAGATGTGAGAAAACAAACTATTGGATGAAAGTGACAAATTCAACCAAACCACTTTGGGACAGAAAAATCAGATGTTCACTCTTTTGGAGTTTTATTTTACTAGAAGTGTTGTGCACGAGACCAACACTTGATAAAACACTTCCTCAAAAGGAGGCAAATTTAGGCGATCAAACAGATAAAGGATGGGATGGTGGAGAAGATAAATGACCCATATCTTTTACACAATATTAAACCGGATTCGTTGAGGAAATATTTGAAAACGGTTGAGAGATGTTTGAAGAACATAGGAGAGGAGAAGCCGAATATGGTTGATCTGTTATGGGACCTGGAATATGCGTTTGAAGCTTCAACAGATATAGAGCCATATGATGATAGCACCACAAACACATTGTTGCAGTTGTCAATGTCGATGAATAATCGTGTGCCTTCTAAATGTAACCATGATGATTCTCAAGTGACCGATACATGTTACCCATGTGAAACCCAAGTGCTTCCCGATTAAGGAGGCTTAGTAGATAATTACTCAGGAAGGTTTTTAGTGTTATTATTGCTATTTAATTCTTTAGTTTGTGTTAAAATATATAATATTGTTTTCCATCTTGTTGTTGACTAAATATTAGAGGAGCTGTTAATTTTTATGTTTTCTTATATTGTCGTTTCTTTTTGTATGAGGTTACAATGGGCTACTAGCTGGTTAATTTAACAGTGATCGAGGGTGTGTGTGCGACTCGTTTTTGTTAAGGTTCAAGCTCAGGTTGTCTAAAACGAAGAAAGGTGAGATTTTTTTTCACATTAAAAGATCGCATGATAAAGTTGTAATATGTTTGGAGTAACATTATATGAATATTCAAATGCATTTCTAACGATAAGTTAGGATCTTGACGTGAAATAAAGGAGTCCCCGGCCACCATTTTAGGGTTTTACCATGTACATTTAGCATGTTCTTGACGTGAACCCTAATAACCCTAATCTTATTTGAGTCCAAGCTAGATGCATGTAAAAGATCCGCCAAAAGCTGAAACAAATTTGAAGAATCAATGCAACATAAGAACCACAGGATATAGACGGTTCATCTCTGGATCGACTGTTGATGTTTTGGGAAAATTAATTAATTCAAAATTCTAATAATATTTACAAGTAAAATCTAATTACCCAAAATAGTTTGTTAAAAAAATATACATAAAATATGTACATTAAACGTCCATTTAACTAGTAGGATTTTAAATCTACTCATTGTATATACTTTCAAATAAAAGATACATGTACACTAAATTTACATGAGTTTTTTTTACACTTCAACATTTAGTATTGGTGCTTACTATCCTTTAACTTTCTAAAGACTTTATAATCAATTTTTACGTGCTTATTTTTACGTACGTATCGGTATAAATTCAGGCTGAGTTACATTTCAATGTAAGTTTTTTTTTCTGGAAATAGGTAAGCACAAATATAATACGTTTTTGTGTTTTTTTTGTACATTTTTAGTTGGTTTACATCTTGACATAAGTTTTGCTTTAAAACAAGTCGGGTCAAATATAATATGTTTCATTCGATGGTAAAAATTAGGGGTTAGCATATGACCAAATCAAGAGAACCGTAACCAAAAAAAACAAACCGAAAACCAAAATAACCGAAGGGTCGGTTATTTATATATTTAATAACCGCATGTTGCAGTTCGGCTATGGTTATTCTTAGTTTCATAACCGCAAATAACAGAACCGAACCGAACTGAATGTTTTAAACATGGCCAAATCCATCAGACCATAGGTTTTTAAGTTAGTGTTTAATAATGGCGCAATCCATATGTTTTTTGGTGAAGTGTTTAAGTCTTTTAACCATAAGTTTTTAAGTTAGTGTTTAAGTCTTTTAACCTCTTTCAATTTAAAAATTTAGCCACTTTGTGTTTGTACGTATGCTTCCACATAACACGTGTTACTTTTGTTTTTGTAATTCAGTATGAATGTGGAAGTGAAATATAATTGATAATTCTACAAGCTTTAACTATGTATATTTATTTTTTACGTATGAATTTTGCATAACCCACGCATTTAAAGCCTAACTTTAGCAACGACAAAATAACCAACCTATAACCGAACCGCAAATAACCGATTAATCGAAACGGCATTAACCGAAACCGGACGCTTATGTTTTTTGATAACCGAAGTGTGCGGTTATGGTTTCGGTTATAAGCAATAACCGAACTGAACCACACTATGCTCACCCCTAGTAAAAATTCTAGTTACTTTATGTTTCTATGTTGCCGTAACGCAGCGTACTATTCTTTAACATAAAAAACTTAATTTTCTTTATTGCTTATTTTTATGTACATGTCGGTATAAGTTAAAATTGATTAATGTTTCAACGTAAAATTTTTTCACAAACAAGTCGGATCAAATATAATAGTTTCCGTGTGTATTCTTATGTACGTTTTTAGTTTGTCTATGTTTTGACATAACATTTGTTCAGAAACAAGTCGGGTCAAATATAATACGTTTTCATTAGATAGTACAAATTCGAGTTACCGCAGGGAAATTTACTAGTTGTTAAAGATAACGAAGTTTCGATAAAAGAATAAATCCTTATATTATATTGTGTTGCTGAGTTGTCTTTAATATTGAAAGTGAAATTCCGATTAAAAAAGGTAAAGCATGCCATTATAGAATCGTAGTTGTGTTGCCTTTAATATTGAAAAGGAACGACTTTAAAGCATACAAAAGTAAACAATTTGTTTTCTTGTTGTTATTCTACATTCCATTTAAAATTAGAACCACAGGATACCCCGTTTCTAAATGTTGTCTTATTCCCTAACCTTTTAGAATGAATGAATCAAACCGATAACAATTTCATTAGAATCACAAATTCTTCAATGGAATCCACCCTTTCTTTTTCCCTCGTCATTCTTCTCTTTACTCTCACACGTGTTTTCTCTCAATCACAGTATGTCTTACCTGACCGCTACTTCATCAACTGTGGATCAAACTCTGATATCTACTTCACCGGGAAGACATTCATCCGAGATGAAAACCCCGCTAACTTTTCAGTTTCTGGTGGCCGCAAGGCCATAAGTAACAACCCCACATCCAATACATCAGAAATCTACCGATCAGCGAGAATTTTCACTCAGAAATCATGGTACGAACTCAGATCAGATGCAAGCAACACTTTCATGATCGTACGCCTTCATTTTTCCCCTTTCTTTTCTGATGGATCTAAGTTCGACGTGTCAGTTTCTGGGTTCACTCTGTTATCCAATTTTAGTATAGAAGAAAAAGAATCGATTGTAATCAGAGAACTTATAATCCGAATTCGATCTCGTGGACAGTTTACAATTGAATTCACACCCTCCAGTGGCTCATCTTCTGCTTTTGTAAACGCCATTGAAGCTTTCACAGCACCATCTGGACCATTCATGCAGGTTGCCCCTTCACCTCATGTATCACCCGCCGGATATATTAGTGAAATGGATAACATATCATCATCTTATACTTTCAGCCCAATATATAGGATTAACGTTGGTGGCCAGAGCATTGATCGTGACAGTTTAAGAAGAAAATGGACACCAGATGATCCGTTCATCTTCAGAAGTGATCCAGCAAAAAATGTAACATTGCCAGGCACGTTTAATCATAACGGATTTTCGGCAACTAGATACGATGCTCCAGATGATGTATACAAAACAGCCAGAGAATTGATCACTAATTCAACGCTGAATAATATCACATGGAGTTTTGGAGTTAATAAGAATGCCATGTACCTTGTTCGAGCTCATTTCTGTGACATTATAAGCCCAGGCCCAGACCCTCCTATTAGCTCCTTCAATTTCTTCATTTACGGCCAATACAACAAGGAAATTAATCAGAGTGAAAAGGTTAGAGCGCCACCAATTCCCTTTTATTATGATTTTGTGGTGGATTCTGTTGAGTCTGGATTTGTGAATGTTAGTATCGGAGCGATTCCTGCTTCAAGACAACCCGTGTTATTGAACGGCTTGAGATCATGGAATTGATGCAATACTCGGGTGTAGTTGGTATTGGGAAGATTTCAGGTGTAAACGATATTAAGAACAGTAGGAAGAACAGGAAGAAAGTGTACATGGTGGTTGGATGTGTAGTTGGAGGTCTCGTGTTTGTTTTGTTAATAGCGTTCTTCATCAGGTAGAAGTATCGAAAAAAGAAGCCTGTGGTAGGGACGGAAAGAGATTCTAACACAGTACCATCATACGACTGGAGTTCATATACAAGCAAAAATACAGAACTTACCGTTAACCACCCATCACAAATTACTAATCGGAATCTCAACCTACGGTTCCAGTTTGTCGATATACTGAAAGCGACGAAAAACTTTGATGAGAGTTTAGTGGTTGGAAAAGGCGGATTCGGGAAGGTCTATAGAGGAACTCTTCCAGATGGAAAGACAGTTGCAATGAAACGAAGCGAAAAAGGACACGGGCAGGGTCTGCCAGAATTCGTGACAGAAATTATGGTCTTGTCAAAAATACAACACCAACATCTAGTTACTTTAATAGGGTATTGTGACGAAAAATCCGAGATGATACTCGTGTACGAATATATGGGAAAGGGTACTCTTCAAGCTCATTTGTGCAACATTGAAAAGATATCGAGAAGCTCTCATGGAGTCAGAGACTCGAGATCTGCATTGGCGCAGCTCGAGGATTACATTACCTTCACAAGGGTTTGGAACAGGGGATTATTCATGGTGATGTTAAGTCAACAAACATCTTGCTTAACGAAAATTATATAGCAAAAGTGGCTGATTTTGGGATATCTCGGTGGGAAAACAACGAGGAAAGTTTGATGGATATCAAAGGGAGTTTTGGGTATTTGGATCCTGAGTACATAAGTTGCATGAAACTGACTCAAAAGTCAGATGTTTACTCTTTTGGAGTCGTTTTACTTGAAGTGCTCTGCGCGAGGAGGCCCGCAGTTGATAATACGCTTCCTTTGGAGGAAGCAAATTTGGCTGACTGGGCTACCAAACAGTTAAAGGATGGGATGGTGGAGAAGATAGTTGACCCGTATCTCGTAGACAAGATACACCTGAATTCGTTAAGAAAGTATTTGGAAACAATCGACAAATGTTTGAAGAACACCGGAGACGAGAGACCGAATATGGTTGATGTGTTGTGGGACTTAGAATATGCGTTGAAGTTTCAACAAACGGTGGTGGATAAAGAAGCATATGAAGATAGCACCATGAAGACCTCGTTGTTGTTGTCCATGTCGATGATTGACCGCTTGCCTTCTAAATGTAACAATGATGATTCTCAAGTGAGCGAGATCTCGATCTCAAGTTGCCCGGGTGAAAGCCAAGTGTTTTCCCAGTTGAAGATTGATGAAGCTCAATAGTACATACGATGGCTTTAGAGCTGTTAATACTATTTCATTCTAAAATAGGCGTTTTTCTTTATCCTAATCAGTGCATTGTGATTATGCTTTAATCTCTATTGCATGCAATCTAACGCCCAATTCTGCAATAAACATTTGCGTCATCTAACCTTTGGCGTCTAACAATTGACACTCGTGAAATAGTTAGATATACTTAGGTGGGTGTTGCCGAATAAAGCGGGGTAGTCCACCCGTATTTATCTTAAATGACTTATTAGTGTTATTTCAACCGAGCTTATTATTTCAAGCCAGACATATTTTGACCGAACACAATTTAGTCACCACAAATGGATACCAGTGCCACCACAGAGCTTATCACATCCTCCACCACCAACGACAAACAAATATAGCAGGTGAACTAGCTTACACCAACCCATTCTACCCAAGTATTAGTGTGTTTAATTCAGTTTAGACAGTTAGTTGTTAATAGCTGTTAGTAGAGTTAGCTATTGTTTGTTATTTCTCTTTATACTCTTCTGCATCTATACATTTTAAAAGAGATAATTTTCTTGTAAGTTCATTTTTGCTCATTAGTCATATTGAGAGAGCTATATACCTGTTGTCATCTAGAAGCAGCAAGGTTGTTAAACTTCCGACGACTTGATTCGGCAGCCGCTTATCTTCTCCGGTCAAGTTCCCTTCTTCTGTCGATTCACTTCTTCTCTGTTTGAAGATCATCTATGGCAACAACATCTACAACAAGAACATCAAGTCAGTCCAATAATCCGTCAAATATCACAAACTTCATTGCCAATTAAACTTAATAATGACAATATATTGAATTGAATCGAGAGTTACCAAATTCGTCAACGCAGTCATCCTCGGTGGCATAACGGTGATAGTCATAGAAATTTGTCAGCAAATTCGCTGATGTTGAACAATCGGAGTTGGACTCTAGGGCTTGGTGCTTTCTATTAGAATCCGACTTGTTTTGATGATGGACATCCATGAATTTAGAGGTGCACAAATCGATTTGGAACGCTAATCTTACTCCTAATATCACATCAATATCCACTATAGGTCTCAAACCCTCAAACTTTTGGCTCCATTAATATTAAACTGATTAGCAAAACTACTACCAAAAAGGGCATTTATAGCAGTAATAGAGTGTCTCATATGGTGTCCTCTCTATGAGGTTGATGATTTGAGTTCCACAGTGATAATAATGTAAATTTAGAAGTATGGTTAGATTGTTGTTAGAAAGTATTAGTGTAACTATTAATTTGTACCTGAAGTAGTCACCCCAAGTCTGAAACTGCTTAGGCCCAAAAACATGTATTTTATGGGCACGGTGAAATTAATGAAACTTAAAATATATTAAAAAGGTAGTAATATTCACGAGCTATATGTTTATATGGTTTGGTTCAATGGAAAATATTAAAAAAAAAATAGGAACCCAGGAAAATGCATTTAACATCTTAAATAAATTATAAAATCTCAATTTAACATGTTAAAAGTTATATTTTTTCAAAAAAAATTGGAGCTTTTGCATACAAACACATGTGTGAGCCTTTTAAAAAAATCAAAAACTAAAAAATAGAAAAATGCTATAAAACGATTAAAAAAGGTATAAAAGTAAATTCGAGACATTATTCGTGCATCTAATTAATCATGTTTTGCATTAATTACATGCATTTATACTTAAATATTATTAATTGAGTCTAATAAGTTTAACAAAGTTTGGGTAAATGCATGAGTTTGCATTTGGTAATCGTTAGATATCATTTTATCGTGTAATGGTAAAAGTATCCAAAACAAACGTTGGTAATAATTTGGTAAACTTTTATAGCGAATATTGTTCCAATGTGTCTGGAACATTAAATTAGGAGCACTATTATGTGTTTGGTGTGAAATATAGATGAAAACATAATACATATATATTAATATCGTGTTTTTCGTTTTATCGTGTATATGTTAATTTTACCATAATTTAACTTCTATACTTTACCAAACTATGTATTATTGTGTGGGAGTTTCATGTCTAGTGATTAAATTGCCCTAAATTGTAAGTAATGGGATAACCTAGACAAAAAGTACCTTCAAAATGAAACCAAACAAGAGATTTGTGGTTAGGGGACATGGTTAGTTATTTTATTAATACTTTTAGCACCCAACCCTTCCCAAGACCCACCCCCACCCCTGTTTCGGTCGAAACCCCAATGCTTCCCCTCACTTTTTGTGCCTTGCTTGTTGGCTCTTCCATAAAGGCATGTGTGGTTAGTTCTTGTAAACAAACACAAAGCACGTCTTATTCATGCGTTCATTAAGGAAATATATGTGTTCACGAACGGTTCATGAACACTTACCGAACGAGCTTTTATGTTCGTGTGCGCTCGTTAAGGAGATGAATGTGTTCATGAACACAAACGCACATAATAAAATCAGTGAAAGCAAACGAAGGATAGAGTCATGGAGGAGGAAATCATGGGAGGAGCGCTGGAACTTGAAGCCATCATTGTGGAACAGAGGACGATAGTGTTCGTTGATGTGAATATTGAGAAAGGAAAGGAGAACGATACATAAACAAAGTGGGAATAAGGTTTCCTATTTTAATTTAAGAGTAATAAAATAAATAAAAATAAAGAATATACAAAGTTCCGATAAAATAAATAAAAGTATGAAAATCTTTGTTGAACAACATAAACAAACGAACGTTTACGAACACATTATCAAACACTCACAAGCACAATTTAACGAATGAGACATTTGTTCATGTTTGTTCATTTAACTAATTGAACAACATTTCTTGTTCATGTTCGTTTATTATTAAACGAATGAACATAAACGAACTTCCTGCTGAATTGTTCACGAACGATTTATTGAACGTTCGGTTCGTTAGAGCCTTATGTGTGGTCTTGAAACTTGGAAAGATGATGATTATGGGAGATATTTATATGATTTGAAGCATTGTAAGGCATATTTGTCACTTAACACTTTCAATAAACTCCCAAAACTCTCTTTATCTTCTCCCCTATTTTGGCCAAGAGCAAAGAAAACCCAACCTCCACTTTCATTCATCCAACACACCAAAATCAAGCTTAAGATCTTCTTCTTTTAACATCTAAGGGAGCTTGGAGCTTAACCTTGGAAGTTGAATCTCAAAACCCAATCCAAATTGATCATTCATTAAGTGGAAATCTTCCTAGCTAGACTAATGGTAAAATGTTTGATCTCACCTTGTTAATCTTGTTAAAATATATATTTTGTGAAAGAAAAATTCATCAATGTAGATATTAATGGGTTTTTGTTAAAAACAAACTAATCTAGTGTTAAAGTGGAAGATTTGGGATAATGTGTGTGTTTGTTGAGACATGAATGTTGATGTATGTATGTGTGTTCATTGTGCATGTTAAATTATGTTATAAGTGCTTGTATGTTGATTGTTATTAGGTGATGACTTGCAACTAGATGGATGTTGATATGTGATTTTTTCACTATTATGGGAGTGTGTAAGTATGCATACTAAGTCGTGGGGTATGGGTATATGTTTGATGATGATATGCTCTTGAAAAGATTGATAAAACCCTAAGATGGGTATGTTTGATGGTGAACTGAAAGTTAATGATGTGATCATGATAAGTGTATGTTTACACATGATTATGTATGTTAAGAGGATTCTTAGTGTTAGATGCCTTAACATGTTAAAAATGGTAAATTTGGTGGATGAAAGTTTGTGTTTTAGCATGAGAATCACCAAGTTTGGTGATTGCTATGATTAGATGATCATCATGAGTTCTTGTGGTTATTTTGATGTGTAAAATAGACTTGGTGGATTTCTAGATGAAAATGGTGTTTTCATAACTGCTGGGTTTCAAAATGTATAAGTATCTTTTATAGAAAATCTATCATTTTATGTGAAAATATATTCTTTATATAAAACCAAATCTTATAGGTTTTGTGAAATTGTAAATGTATTTACAGTGATAAAGTACTTTGGTTAGAAAATCCATATTTTCAAACCTTGATATTTAATGTGTGTAATTGTTGCGTCTAATTTTCGAAAAAACAACTAGTTGTTCGTTCAGTAGATATATGTTAAAAGTGCCAATTTGTGGATGATTGTTGTTATGCGAATATATGTCCATGCTTTGTGGATGTAGGTTAATTGCATTTAAACTGTTTAAGTGTTATATGTTAAGATTATATATATAGGTATATATTTCAACATCTTTAGTTGATGATTTCGTGTGTTATATTATTATATATGTTTGTTATATATATATGTATATATATATATATCGGTAGAGGTTCATCTGAGAAAATTTAAAAGTGTGAGAACGATAAGAAACATTATGGAGGTGACATGTGTCCATTTTTATTTTGGTAGTTTAAGGGTATAAGTATAATTTAACTAATAAAATCTAATTATGGAATGAATATATGCAACCGATTTTTTGCAGTTATTGTAGGGATTTTCGAATTTGAAATAACACCCTAACTCATAAAAACACCACAGCATGTATATTGAAGGCATACATCTTATAAAGAACAGAATATAACTCATAAAAACACCCTAACTCATAAAAACACCACAACATGTATATTGAAGGAATACATCTTATAAAGAACAGAAATATAACAAAAATAACACCATAACTCATAAAAACACCACAGCAGTTATATTGAAGGCACACATCTTATAAAGAACACCCTAACATTGAATATAACAGAAATTACACCCTAATATAACACTAGTCAATACTTCAATCAGAATCAAAAAAGAAATAACACCCTAAATATATAAAAACAGAAATAACTTTACATAAGTATATCAATATGGTACTCATATTAAAGATAAAAAAAACACTCGTTATTATCGTGTAATTTAAAAAAAAGGGTTACGTATAAAAAGTTATTGATGTTTAAAAACGAAGGGGGAACTTTGCATGTGTATTAATGTTAATTTCTTAATTTAAAAATATTAAATTTACCTTTATACACTTAATCTAGAAAATTAGTTAGTTTAATAGTTAACATTATTTACAGAATTGCCACTATGATCTCAACCATTAGATTAAATATCTAATGGTTAGATTCTTTCTTATCCTTCTCACATTTTTAAATTTTCTCACAATAATCTCACCCTTATATATATGATTAGGATCATTTGTGAACAATTTTTTCATAGTGAACTGTGTTAACTAATATGGACCATTGATCTTTTTTTAAGTATCAAGGATAGGATGGTAATTTAACTTATTATTTTATTTTTTCAATTTTTTAAACAAAATTTGAATATGGTAGTTAATGGTTCCTAAATTGTAGATCTAATCAAATCAAAATAACTTTTTATAATCTTTTTTATTGATCTTCGGTTACAATCCATATCTTTCGAAAACTTTGATAATTCCCAGATTTTTCCAAGTCGTTCGAACAGTTTGTTAATCCGCATATTGTTACACCTTTCGTTCTTATTGTTACAATCCATATCTTTCGAAAGCTTTGATAATTCCCATATTTTTTCCAATTCGTTCGAACGGTTTTTTAATCTGCATATTGTTACACCTTTCGTTCCTATTGTTTTCTTATTATGGACGAACATATAACCAATACGAACAAGACAGTCGTGAACGATGATGAAGTCAACGATCAGCCTATCGGTAATGTTTTCGTTACTACATTGGATCGACCAGGTGCATGCTATTTCTGGTTTTTTTCGTCAAATTGATCCGTTCGACATGTTATATACTGGTTTAAACGGTAGAGTATTGAGCTCAGAAATAGTTTAAGTGAAAAGCTATTAGATGCGCAAAAGCAATCCTTAGTAGAGGCTAATATTCCTAATGAAGGATTAGGCGGAACTATTGATCAATTAACGCCTGGAAAGGATGGAATCCTAAGATTTAATGATAGAATTTGGGTTCCGGTCTTTGGAGGACTTAGAGATCTAATCCTCCAAGAAGCGCATAGTTCAAGACACTTAGTTCACCCAGGTGGTGACAAGATGTATCAAGATTTGAAGAAGAATATTGGAGGATGGATTTGAAGAAATCCATAGCCACTTATGTAGCTAAGTGTCTAACGTGTTCGCAAGTTAACGCCGAACATCAGAAGCCGTCAGGACTTCTACAACAGCTTGAGATTCCCACTTAGAAATGGGAAATGGTAACCATGTATTTAATTACTAAGTTATCTAAGACCAAATGTGGTAATGACACGATTTGGGTCATCGTTGATAGGCTTACTAAGTCAGCGCATTTCTTGCCAATTAAAGAGACTTATAGTTCTAACAAATTGGCTAAGTTGTACGTGGACAAGATTGTGTCCCTACACGGTGTGCCAATATCTATTGTATCTGATAGAGATATTAGACACACATCTCACTTTTGGAAAAGTTTCCAACAATCATTAGGCACACGATTAAATTCAGTACGGCTTACATCCGCAGACTGATGGTCAAAGTGAGCGTACTATTCAAACTTTGGAAGACATGCTTCGGGCATGTGTGATTGATTTAGGTGGAAGCTGGGAAGACCATTTACCCCTAATAGAATTCTCCTACAATAATAGCTATCATACGAGCATCAAGGGTGCTCCTTTTGAGGCCTTGTATGGGAGAAGATGTAGAACGCCCGTGTGTTGGGCAGAAGTTGGGGAAGCCCAACTATCAGGACCTGAGATTGTCCTTGAAACCACGGAAAAGATTGTGCAAATCCGTGATCGTCTCAAAGCTGCCAGAGATAGGCAGAAGAGCTATGCTGACAAGAGGGTAAACCTCTTCAGTTCCAAGTAAGGGACAAAGTCATGCTAAAAATATCACCCTGGAAAGGTGTGATGTGTTTTGGAAAGAAGGGCAAGTTGAGCCCAAGATATATTGGACCCTTCGAGATAATCGAATGTGTCGGAACTGTAGCTTATAAGCTCAGGTTGCCAGAGGAGCTTAGTGGAATTCATGACGTATTCCACATATCTAACCTTAAGAAATGTCTAGCCAATGAGTCGCTAGCAATGTCACACGAGGATGTGCAAATTGATGAAAACCTGAGATTCATTGAGAAACCAATTTCGATCGAGGATCGATAGGTTAAGAAGCTCCGAAGAAAAATGATACATATAGTAAAGGTTAAGTGGGACGCCTTTAGAGATTCTGAGTATACATGGGAGGTTGAGTCCACTATGCGACAAAAGTACCCCATCTTTTTGAATAAAATCTCGAGGTCAATATTTCTTATAAGGGGGTGAGGATGTAACACCCTGTAAAATAGTGTCTAATAATATAGTGACACGTGTTGTATTTTTAATATAGTCGATTAAAGACTAATATGGACTAAAAGTGACAACATGCTCAAACTGAGCCTCTGAATGACTTTCTGATGTCAACATGCATAAACCTAGCCTCTGAACGACCATTAGTGTCGTCATGCATAAAAACGTAGCCTCCGAACGACCATTAGTGTCGTCATGCAAAAAAACGTAGCCTCTTAACGACCATTAGTTTCGTTATGCTTAAACTCGGCCTCTGAGTGACTGTTGTGTCAACATGCCTAGCCTCTGAGTGACATCGGAGTCAACATGCTTATACTGAGCCTCTGAGTGATCCTTTACGTAGTCCTAACTCTCATCTGTCATGTTTGTTGGACGAGAAGTGATTAAATTCAGTAATATATGAAAGCTAGATAATGGAGGGATTAAAATTGTCAACATGTTAATTTATATCTCTGAGTGACCTTTTAACGAACCGAGAGCTCGACAATGTCCGGGCATAATCCCGGGTATGCCAAGTATTGGCTACGGAGGGCTAAAAGTGCCAAAAAGGTGTTTAAAAAGGTTTTTAGAAGCTTTAATAAGTTAAGGGGTTAAAAGTGTCAAACTTTTAAACCGGCCATGGGTCGGTCGCGGGCCGCGAGAGACATGGCCTGTGTCTCTCGCGGGGCACGAGAAAGGGTCTGCAGCAGAAAATTTTGCTTGGTCTCCAAACAAAACTCCAAAACCATGTTTTCGAAAGCATGGCTTTCCATACTGCTATGCCACATTTTGGGACACTTGTAAGCTTCCTCTTACACCCCTAAACACATGGCTTCACCTCCTTTGAGTTCTCCAACTATAAATAGGTGATCAAGTCCACCATTTGAACTTGCACCTTTCTTATTCACACTCTTCTCCCTCCTCTGAAAGTTCCTAGCTGAAAGGATCATCCAACTTAGTTCTCTTGCATTCTAGGAACCTCTTGTAAGTGTTCCTTGCTCTTGCATTTTCGTTTATAGGCTTTTATAGCCAAAAGTCAAGCGTTTTACGGAAAATGCTTTGAGTTTCGATTAAGACCATTATGGTCTAGCCCTTGTTTGAAATGAACATGGCTAAGTGATCGTAATAAGGTAGGTGTTAATCCCTATAAAGGGCACCTCCTGAAGATCACGTTTGCTAGACCAATTGACGGGTCAAAGTTAAGTTATTAAAAAGTCAAACGGGCCATTTTTCGGAAAAATCATAAATTGATCTTATATATGTTATGAAACCTGTTTTGACACTTAAACAAATTGGTAATAATTATTAGAACATGTAAGAACATGTTCGGCTCGTCAATTTCAGTTCTAGGGTCGGTTCACAACCGAAAGTCGCGAAGTTTGACTTCTGCTTTGACTTTCGATTCTGACCCGATTTAGATTAGTTACCTACTGATCTAAAGTTGCATTAGCATAACTCTATGAGGTTATATTACATGATCATAATCAGAATCGAAGTTTATGCGCAAGTTCCATAATTATGCCATCTTTGACCAAAATGCCCTTTTGCATAAAATAAGATTTTAATTAGTAATGAACTTGAAAATGAGTTTTCTACTGATGTAATATTATAAGTAGGATTATTTGGGATGTTAAACCAAGTTATAAACTGAGTTTTCAAGCAAGTCCTTAAACTATGTCGATAAATGACGATTTTAGCCTTACGGCTCATAATAGTTTTAATCAAATCTTTCAAGGTAAATCGTTTACCTACTAATATGTTATGTTAAATAACATATTTTAAACATTTTAATCTAACCATAATATCATTTTTCATTAAACATCGCATAAAACGTCATTTTACGATATAAGCGCCGTTTCGGCACATAGTATGGTTTTGAACCATATTATTGACCAAGATTTGATACCTACTAATTTTAAAACTTATTTTAAACATATTCACAGTAGGTATATGTTATAAACTCAGAATCCCAAATAATTTATAAACTATGTGTAAAATGACCAAAATGCCCCTTCGGTGCATAGTTTGGTCATAAAAGATAAAATACACATATAAATGATATCCTACTGATATTATATCATAAATAAAATATTTTTCTAGAATATTCATGATTTTAAACTTAAATTATATTAGTTCCTTCTATACGATATGGAATTACCAAAAAGCCCTTGTGAGGCATAGTTTCGTTTTAAAACCTTAATGGGCATACAAGTTGATATCCTATTGATATCTTAACTTATTTAAAATATAGTGGCATATAGAACTTGTCCATGACTTATCCGGTTACCCATTATCGCTTATAAGCGTACGGTTGATTATACATAACTAGTTTACGGAATTTAACCGAAACGGGTTTAACCTTGTCATTTAAATCTCAAAATCCAGAATGTTTATTGTTTACCCATATTATACAAGTCAAGTACTTGTCGGGATTAAACTACATTCTATCCGATCATCGTTTGATCAAGCGTTATACGTAATGATCATGTACACTAATCTGTTTATAAGACCGTTAGTATTTAATTGGCTAGCTTATGCCATAATCCATACTAGAGCCTTCCCGGTAAATGCTATCTGCACTTAGTACTTTTGTATACGGCTGAGTTATTTAAAAATAAAAGAAGAAGACTAGCTCAGGTAAATACTCTCGACTTATTTTCCCTATACGGGCTTGAGATACAGTATATTATTACCGCTTGGTCGAAAATGGGATCAATCGTATGCCCGTTTGTGGCTAGTAAACCCCATATTTCATTTTAATCAGTTTTGTTTGATAATTTAAACATCAGGGGTTAAATTACCGTGTCCTGGATATCCTCGGCTCAATACATTAGTTATTGGCCACGACCTTAGCACGGGGTGTAGGCATACACCTGCCAGATGCTCATATGCAAATTATCCGAGACATTGGGGATAACTCCTTTGTGAGTTCGTAAGTGGTGTGCATTTAATCATGTCTCGGTTTCTGTCCTGGGCCCTGTATTCATTGACAAACATGTGAATCTGATACAATGTTGTAAATTCAACTTTTCCAAGTTAATAAAAGATTTTGTGCCGTTTTGCACTTAAAAATCATTTTAAAATTTTCAAAATGAATCAGTTGAGTGTATTTACCAGCGAAAGCTGACGTATCGTCCAAAGACTAAACTGCAGGTACAATACGAAATAGGCCGGAAGCTGCTCGGTAATGAATAAGAGGATCTTGCAAATCCTTAGATCTGCCCTAAAGTCTGTTTTATATTCTTTCTTGTACATTTTAATGATCCGCCTGTGGATCTTCTATTACGAGCCTGTATATTATTCTATTTTGAATATTCGGTTTGTAATAGTAATTTTACTCCAAGACTTCCGTTGTGTCGTGTTTAATTGACTATGATGTTATTAACTGACGTCACAATACTCCCCACCCGGGCCCACCGGTGTATGGATTTGGGTTGGAAATCCGGGGTATGACAACATGTGTACCGTACTCCAAATTAAAATATATATATTTATACACATGTGTACTGATATGTGCTCTTGTGAACGCCTAAATATGTTTTGAATTTTACATGTAGATCAAGGGGAACGACAAGAGGAATGCAGAAATAAAACAGAAGTTCCACAAACTCGTTTGGAATGTTTATATTAAACCAGAAACATTTGAGAATAGATGGCACAATCTAATCGTTGAATATGGGTTGGAAGACCATTCGTGGTTGTCTGAGATGTATTCTATACGTCAAAGTTGGATTCCAGCATACTTTCGTGAGCTACCTATGTGTACGTTGATGAAGACCACATCCAGGTGTGAAAGCGCAAACCACCTGTTCAAATCTAATTCTAGTTCTCATAATACGTTGGTACAGTTAATGTTGTGCTACGACACATTAGTTGATAGGTTACGAAACGAACAGAGGGAGCTAACACATAAAACGGACACCACTAATCCTGAATTTAAAACCAGTTGGCCTATCGAACGTCATGCAAATGCTATTTACACAAGGAGGATTTTTTTTTATGTACAAAAGGAAATATTGAACGGTAAGGAAAATTGTTATATCGCTGAACGATCCGTATCCGATGCTGTAAGCAGCTTTGTTATTGCTCACCAAGACCACACGAAAGAAGTTATAAACGAGTTCAAGGTTTGTTATTTACATACATTAATTTTATGTGTTATCTTACCAACTTTTTATAAATTATTCTCGCACCATAAATTATACGTTTTTTTCATCATTACATTGCAGGTTATTTTAATAAACAAGATGTCGATGTTTCGTGTGAATGCATGGGGTATACGAGAAACGGCTATCTATGTCGTCATATTTTCTGCGTATTTGGCTACCACAACGTACACAAGATACCAAGTCCGTATATTAACCCAAGATGGAGGAGAGACGCTTTGCCTACCAGTGTACATAACGTTGAAAACAGGTTATCTATAGATCAGAGTCGTAGTGGAAGAATATGGCATAGAATCCTTGACAATATGGAAATGTGTCGGGATAGAGTTCGTGGTAGGCTTGACAAATTACAGGAACTAGATGAGCAAGTACAAATGTTGAAAGATAAGGTTTTCAGAGATGTGCCCGCAGATCCGGAACTTAAAAAGAAGTTTTTGGTCTACTAGGAAATTCTTGATGACACTGAACCTGCGGAGGTATCATGTACGACTCCTAGGAAAATACGCAACAAAGGATGTGGCAAGCACAAACATCCAATTGGTCCACGGAAGAAAGCTTTAAAAAAATTCAAAAAACATAGAAGAAAATGCAACTATTGTGGCAAGAGGGTGAGGTTTCATGATAAAAGAAAATGCCCACTTAAAAAAGGCAACATCACAAGGGATGATTCGTCTACTAAAGAAGATGGTGACGAAGAGAGTGATGACATAGACGAGTACGATGATGGTGTCGCACCCCGTGTTATCCTTTCGCATCAGAGCGGGGCGTGAACCGAATGGCATCTTCATCGCACAGCGGAAGCAGACGTGATGGCTAAGGTTTCTAGTAAATGAACGCTCGCTAAGTACTCGAATCCCCATGGGTTCCACTATTCCAACCGTGCCATACTTGTAATCATAACCTGAGAAAGAACATGTGAAAAATCAACATAAAGTTGGCGAGTTCATAGTTTTTCTGTTTTGTTCAAATGAATCTTTAAACATTTGAAAATCTTGCATTTAATAAACCGGTTTGTGGGATCATAGTATCCCAAAGAATTTGAAATGTCATGTCTGTATAACAGTATTGAAATGTTTTCCATGTTGTTTGTAAGTCCATGCATATAACTGTTATGTTTATAAACCAATGATAAAATTATTTTCAATCGTATCTGTAAATAAACCGGTATGGAAATGTTTTCTGTCATAATTGTAAACCGGCATTGAAATCGTAGTATGTAGTTTTCCTATGGAATCTAAGGATCTGTCAGTGTGTAGCTAATACACTGACCTATGTGCCATAAGTAAGTAACCGACCTGAGACAACTTTGACTTCATTGGGATCACAAAAGCACTCCTAACCGGTTAACTTACCAGGAGTGGAGCGTGTTTCAAACTCGATAGATCTACACCTTTTGCACATTGGTCACTACGTGATTAATGGTTACTATTGTTATTTCCCTACTTACGCACAGTGATGTTATAATCCAATCCCATAGCTACATACCAATTGTTATAAATCTGTGTTTTTTTGCCTAGCCCATGTTTTCTTGATTTTGGGCCTAGCCCATGTTTTCTTGTCATTGGGCCTAGCCCATGTTCTTTTGTCATTGGGCCAAGCCCATGTTATAAATAAAATTTGGGCCCCGCCCCCTAGTTGTGACTATGACAATCCTGTCACTAGTCATAAAACTCATGCATGTTTCGAAAAGCTTTGTATAGCTGTGAAAACCGGTAAGTTTAGCATAAACCTTTCGTAAACCATTTGTGTTCATTGAAATTTTTTTGTGGCATGGTTTAGAAATATATGATTTTTGTTTCATTGAAACATTGTGTGCTTTCACAAAACTTGCATGTCTTTCCACCCCCGAAAACATTTATAAAAAATGTAAAACGGAAAAAATGGGGGTTATGAACTCACCTTGATATCCTCGTGCAAAGCTAGCTTAATGTGATTTCCATAGTGTTCTCTCCACAACTTGACTTTCTAGCATGCAATCTAGTGTATTCCTAAAACGGAATAACTTGTAAGTTTCTAGATATAACGTAGCTAAACTACGTGTCACCGAGCTGTACCGAATCGTTAACCATACGATTCTATGAAAGTTTCATTGTCTTAACTCGGTTAACCAATCTATGGTTTTCTTAGAAACGATTTAGTTTTCGAGCGACTTGAAATATATGTTTACATATAAACATAACTATGTTTCATGAAATCGTATTTAGTCGTCGCATACATTGACGGATAATAGTACGGCTCTTCGTAGTTTTCGTGAGATATAATGTACATATACTTGTAAATATACCCGTATAGTTAATACATTTCGTATTCACACGATAGTCTTGCGGTATCGTGTCGCACTTCGTTTGACGTTTGAATCGAATATACATATATATATTATTGTTATAATATCATTCGAAAGTATTCGAGTCATCTACGTTCGAATGTATATATATAATTATATTCGTGTTATACGATTTCCGAATTTTGTCGTTTGAAATAATACGCGCCTTGTATTTGTCTTGTAAAAGCGTTCGGAAATCTTAGCGTTCGAAATAAATATAAACAATATACTTGTTTTTATAACATCGTTCGAATAATTAATCGATGTTTGAAAACTAATTCCCGAATCGTTGACATTTGAAATAATATAAATAATTATATTCGATTATAACGGATTGCCAAAACTTGTTGTCTCGTAGTCGCGCGCGTTGAAATGTTATCGTATCGATTCGTAAGTGTCATCAAGATAAATGTATGTGTTTATTTATAGCAATCGTTTAAATCAGATGTTTTGACTTTGAATTACAGATAATTAAACATTATTTATCTTGTAGTCGATTGCCGAATGTTTGTTACTCTTGAAATCGCGCTCGCTGAAAGGTTGTCGGCTCGAGTTTTGAAAGTTTTCATATCATCATCAAATAAATATATACCTATATTTATTTTATAATAACCGTTTGAACATTGGACGTTTTATCCTTGAAATATAACACGTTTTGTATTACGTATTTTTGACGAAAATCGGGCAGGGTTTCCTCTGTTTTCGGACGATCACTACAATACAAGTTGTCGATTTAATTTATCAAAACGCAATAATTTCGTGTTTCGAATATAGTTTTCGCCGATTTATAATTCCGATTTATTTATTTATATATATTGTAACGTCGCATCGATTAGGTTTTTAACTAACAATTATTCGCGAGTATTTTACTCGGACATGTTATTATTTTTTTAATTTTGGCGATATGTATTCGTTTAGCGGGTCGGTTTTGAGCTCGGTTTCGCGATAAGCATATTAATATATAAACTAATATAATTTAACTTCACGTCATAATTAAATTTTTACCGAGTCTCGGGTTGACCCGTTGACCAGATTTGACAGGGTTTGACTCGTGTTTACCGGGTTTGACCCGTTGACTTTTGTTGACCGCACCGAACCGAACACCAAACCAAGACCTGTATTAGAACTGAACTGAAGGTGAACCAAATAAAGAATAAATATTTGAATCGAACCCAACCTGAACCGGCGATGAACTGAACCGGGTTTGAATTGAACCGGGTTTGGACTGAGTCGACCCGAGTAAACCGAACCTGAAACTGAAACTTGACACGAACCAGAACTGAACCGGAGCTGACCAAACACCGCCGCCGCCGCTGGCTAGCCCTGGATGTCACACCCCAGATTTTCACCCCGAAATCCAAACACCGGTGGGCCAGGTGGGGAGTATCGTGACGTAAATTGATAACATCATTGTCAATTAAACACGGCACAACGGAAGTCTTGGAGTAAAATTACTATTACAAACGGAAATGTTCGAAAATACAAAATAATATACGGGCTCGTAATAGAAGATCCACAGGCGGATCGTAAATTGTACAAGGAAAGAATATAAAACAGACTTTGGGCAGATTAAGGATTTGCAAGATCCTCTATAACTACCGAGCACTTCCGGCCTATTTTCGTATTGTACCTGTAGATTAGTCTTTTGAAAATACGCCAGCTTTCGCTGGTAAATACACCCAACTGATTCATTTTGAAAACATTTCAAAAATGTTTTAGGTGCCTATCAGCACAAATCTTTTTATAACTTGGGAAAACATTTCAAAAATGTTTTAGGTGCCTATCAGCACAAAATCTTTTTATAACTTGGGTTAATTGACCGTCCAACCTTGTAAACATATTTATATGTTTGTCATACATGCGGGGCTCGGCATGAAAACCGAGACACAATTAACGTACACACCACTTTGGACTCACGAAGGAGTTAATTCCTCCCAACCTTGTGGGAATGCATAATTGAGTGTCTATCGGGTGTATGCCTACACCCGCGCTAAGGTCGCGGCGATTTCGATTGTAATAAGCCGAGGATATCCAAGACACGGAAGTTAACCCCGGATGTTTAATTTATCAAACAAAACTGATTAAAACAGAATATGCGGATCTCTATTCCGAACCGGCGTTCGACTAATCCATTTCCGACCAAGCGATAATAATTTACCGTAACCCAAGCCCGTATAGGGGAAATAAGTCGAAAATATTTACCTGAGCTAGTCTTCTTTTAATTTTGTTAACTCAACCGTATTCAAAATGAGCTAAGTGGATAGCATTTACCGGCAAGTCTCTAGTCTGGATTATGGCGTAAACTAACCAATTAAATACTAACGATCTTATTTAAGTCATAAACTTACATCGACTAGCGTACAAGATCAAAACGTATGACGCTAGATTAAACGATGATTGGATAGAATGTAGTTTAATCCCAACAAGTACCTTGACTTGTTTAATATGGGTAAACTATTAACATTCTGGATTTTGAGACTTAAATGATAAGGTTAAACCCGTTACGGTTAAATTTCCGTCAAATAGTTACATATACGTAACTATGCGCTCAATAGCAATATTGAGTAACCGGATAAGTCATGGGCAATTTCTATATGCCATTATACTTTAAATAAGTTAAGATATCAGTAGGATATCAACTTGTATACCCGTTAAGGTTTTAAAACGAAATTATGCCTTATAGGGGCATTTTGGTAATTTTATACATAGTTTATAAATTATTTGGGATTCTGAGTTTATAACATGTACCTACTGTAAATATGTTTAAAATAAGTTTTAAAATCAGTAGGTATCAAGTTTTGGTCAATAATATGGTTTAAAACCATATTATGCGCCGAAACGGCGCTTATGTCATCAAACGACGTTTTTAAATGATGTTTACCAAAATTGACATTTGGATCAGACTAAAATGTTTAAAATATGTTATTTAATATAACATATCAGTAGATAAATGATTTATCTTGAAAAGATTTGATTAAAACTATTTTATAAGCCACATGGGCTAAAACCGTCATTTATCGACATAGCTTGAGGACTTGCTTGAAAACTCAGTTTATAACTTGGTTAATCATCCGAATTAATCCTACTTATAATATTATATCAGTAGGAAACTTAGTTTCAAGTTTATTATCTTTAAAACCTTGTTTTATGCAAAAAGGGCATTTTGGTCAAAGATGGCATAATTATGGAACTTGTGCATAAACTTAGATTCTGATTATGATCATGTAATATAACCTCAGAGGGTTATGCTACATAACATTATGATTATAATGAAACTTTAGATCAGTGTCTAACTAATCTAAATCGGTTCAGAATCGAAAGTCAAAGCATAAGTCAAACTTCGTGACTTTCGGTTGTGAACCGACCTTAGAACTGAAATTGACGAGCCGAACATGTTCATACATGTTCTAATAATTATTACCAACTTTTTAAGTGTCAAAACAGGTTTCATAACATATATAAGATCAATTTATGATTTTTCCGAAAAATGGCTTGCTTGACTTTTTTTAATATCATAACTTTAACCCGTCAATTGGTCTAGCAAATGTGATCTTCAGGAGGTGCCCTTTATAGGGACTAACACCCACCTTATTATGATCACTTAGCCATGTTCATTTCGAACAATGTCTGGACCATAATGGTCTTAACCGAAAGTCAAAGCGTTTGCCGTAAAATGCTTGACTTTTGGCTATAGAAGCCTAAAAACGAAAATGCACAAAGAAGGAACACTTACGAGTGCCCTAGATGCAAAAGAACTATGTTGGATTGCTCTATTTAGTTAGGAACTTCCAGAGGAGGGAGAAGAGATGAAATGAGAAGGTGCAAGTTGGAATGGTGAACTAATGCACCTATTTATAGTTGGAGAGCTCAAAGGAGGTGAAGCCAGGTGTTTAGGGTGTAAGAAGAAGCTTACAAGTGTCCCAAAACATGGCATAGCAGTTTAGAGAGGCCATGGTTTCGTTTAAAAATGGTTTTGGAGCTTTGCTTGGGCTCCAAAACAATTTTCTGCGTCAAGAGCCTGTCTCGCGGGGCGCGAGAGACTCAGGCCAGGTCTCTCGCGGCCCGCGACCGCCCCTCGGCCAGATTCAAAAGTTGACACTTTTGACCCCTGAACTCTATAAAGCCTCTAAAGGCCTTCTAAAACACCTTTTTAGCACTTTTAGCCCTCCGTAGCCAATACTTGGCATACCCGGGATTATGCCGGACTTGTTGAGCTCTCGGTTCGTTAAAAGGTCACTCAGAGGTATAAATTAACATGTTGACTCTTTTAATCCCTCCATTATCCAACTTTCACATATTTACAAAATTGAACCCTCTCGTCCAATAAGTGGCACGTATGAGAGTTAGGACTTCACAAAGGATGACTTAGAGGCTCATTATAAGCATGTTGATTCCGATGTCACTCAGAGGTGGGCATGTTGACATCTCAGTCACTCAGAGGCCAAGTTTCAAGCATGTTGACGTATCAGTCACTCAAAGGCTAATGATTTAAGCATGTTGACATATCAGTCACTCAGAGGCTATTATTTATGCATGTTGACATCGGTTCATCACTCAGAGGCTCAACTTGAGCATGTTGACGCCTTTAGTCCTTATTGGTCTTTAACACACTATATAAAAATACAACACGTGTCACTATATAAGTGGACACGATTTTACAGGGTGTTACATCCTCAACCCCTTAAAAGAAATCTCGACCTTGAGATTTTATTCAAAAAGATGGGGGTATTTTCGTCGCATAGTGGACTCAACCTCCCATGTATACTCAGGACCTCTAAAAGCGTCCCACTTAACCTTTACTATAGGTATCATCTTTCTTCGGAGCTTCTTAACCTGTCGATCCTCGATCGAAATTGGTTTCTCAATGAACCTCAGGTTTTTATCAATTTGCAAATCCTCGTGCGACATTGCTAGCGACTCATCGGCTAGACATTTCTTAAGATTAGATGTGTGGAATATATTATGAATTCCACTAAGCTCCTTTGGCAACCTGAGCTTATAAGCTACAGTGCCGACACATTCGACTATCTCGAATGGTCCAATATATCTTGGGCTTAACTTGCCTTTCTTTCCAAAACGCATCACACCTTTCCAGGGTGATACTTTTAGCATGACTTTGTCCCCTACTTGGAACTTCAGTGGTTTACGCCTCTTGTCAGCATAGCTCTTCTGCCTATCCCTGGCAGCTTTGAGACGATCACGGATTTGCACAATCTTTTCCGTGGTTTCCAGGACAATCTCAGGTCCTGATAGTTGGGCCTCCCCAACTTCTGCCCAGCATACGCATTCTATATTTTCTCCCATATAAGGCCTCGAAAGGCGCAGCCTTGATGCTAGTATGATAACTGTTATTGTAGGAAAATTCTATTAGGGTGTTTGGTCATCCCAACTTCCGACTAAATTAATCACACATGCCCTGAGCATGTCTTCCAGTGTCTGAATAGTACGCTCACTTTGACCATCAGTCTGCGGATGGTAAGCCGTACTAAAATTTAATCGTGTGCCTAATGATTGTTGGAAACTTTTCCAAAAGTGAGATGTGTATCTAGTATCTCTATCAGATACAATAGATACTGGCACACCGTGTAGGGACACTATCTTGTCCACATACAACTTAGCCAATTTATCTGAATTATACGTCTCTTTAATTGGCAAGAAATGAGCTGACTTAGTCAGCCTATCCACTATGACCCATATAGTGTCATTACCACTTTTGGTCTTAGGTAACTTGGTAATCAAATCCATAGTTACCATTTCCCATTTCCAAGTGGGAATTTCTAATTATTGTAGTAGTCCTTACGGTTTCTGATGTTCAGCCTTAACTTGCGAACACGTCAGACACTTAGCTACATAAGTGGCTATGGATTTCTTCAAACCCATCCACAAATAATTCTTCTTCAAATCTTGATACATCTTGTCACCACCTGGGTGAACAGAGTATCTTGAATTATGCGCTTCCTGGAGGATTAGATTCCTAAGTCCTCCAAAGATCGGAACCCAAATTCTATCATTAATTCTCAGGATTCCCTCTTTTCCAGGCGCTAACTGATCAACGGTTCTGCCTAATCCCTCATTAGGGATATTAGCCTCTAATAAGGCCTGCTTTTGCGCATCTAGTAGCTTCTCACTCAAGCTATTTATGAGCTCGATGCTCTTAGCGTTAATCCTTATAGGTTTAACCTTTTCCTTGCGACTTAAGCCATCAACAACTACATTTGCCTTGCCTGGATGGTAGCGAATCTCGCAATCATAATCATTAAGTGTTTCCATCCATCGGTGTTGTCGCATGTTCAATTCCTTCTGATTGAATAGATGTTGGAGACTTTTATGGTCTGTGTATATAACACATTTTGTGCCATACAAGTAATGCCTCCACAGTTTTAGTGCAAATACAACGGCAACCAATTCCAAATCGTGGGTGGTGTAATTCTTTTCATGCACCTTTAGTTGCCGTGATGCATAGGCAATTACCTTGCCATTTTGCATTAGCACACAACCCATGCCAGTGTGCGAAGCATCACAATAGACAACAAAATTTTCAATACCCTCGGGTAGAGATAACACAGGAGCATTGCTCAACTTGTGTTTAAGAACCTCAAAAGATTCCTGTTGCTTTGGACCCTAATTATACTTAATATTCTTACGGGTCAAGGAAGTTAAAGGAGTGGCTATCCTTGAAAAGTTCTCAATGAACCTCCTATAGTAACCAGCCAATCCTAAGAAACTACGAACTTCCGTTGGGCACTTCCCAATTTATTATAGCCTCAATTTTGGCAGGATCCACTTGGATCCCATGCTCACTTACCATGTGTCCAAGAAATTGGACTTTTCTAAGCCAAAATTCGCATTTAGAGAACTTTGCATAAAGTTTCTCCTGCTTTAATAATTCTAAGATGCACCGAAGATGTTTCTCGTGATAAGCTTGATTACGAGTATGTCGTCTATAAAGACAATGACAAACTTATCCAAATACGGTTTGCAGACTCTATTCATGAGATCCATGAACGCTGCTGGTGCATTTGTGAGCCCAAAAGGCATCATCAAAAATTCAAAATGACCATAGCAGGTCCTGAAGGCTGTGTTAGGAACATCTTCGCTTCTAACTTTTAGTTGATGATATCCTGATCTCAAATCTATCTTAGAAGAGTAACTAGCCCCTTGAAGCTGGTCAAATAAATCATCGATCCTGGGGAGAGGCTATCTATTCTTAATGGTTAGCTTGTTCAGCTCCTGATAGTCGATGCACATTCGCATCAAACCATCTTTCTTCTTTACAAACAGAATAGGAGCTCCCCAAGGTGAGGAACTAGGCTGGATAAAGCCTTTCTCCATAAGTTCGTCCAATTGAACTCTTAGCTCATTCATTTTGGTTGGAGCTAGCCTATATGGAGCTCTAGCTACGGGTGCTGCCCCTGGTATGATATTTATTCTGACCTCCACTTGCCTATCTGGAGGTAGGCCTGGTAATTCTTCAGGGAAAACATCGGGATACTCCGAGATAACTGGTTGATCTTCAAGGTTCGGCTTTGGTTCATTTATAGTAACTTGTGCCATATAGATGACACAGCCTCTTCTCAAACACTTGGATGCCTTAAATAACGACACCTTGTTAGGCAATCCATAGTGTGAGTCTCCAGGGATGGTGATCATTTCACCAGATGGGGTCTTAATCTCGATAAGCTTTTTATCGCAGGCAATGCGGGCTTGGTTATGAGATAACCAATCCATGCCTAAGACAACATCGAACCCCGCCAATTTCATTGGCAAAAGAGAGATAGGGATGGAATGATTCTTAATGAATATAGAGCATCCATCAAGAATGGAAGAAGCAATTTCTAAGGTTCCATCGGCGAGTTCTATCTCATAAATTTTGTCTAGAGTTCTTATGGGTAAGTTTAATAGTTTACTAAACTTATGGTCCACAAATGATTTATCTGCACCCGAATCAAAAAGAACTCTAGCATAAATATCATTAATCGGGAAAGTACCTGTTATGACGTTGTTGTCATTAACGACCTCCCTGGCATTCATTTGAAAGGCACAGGCATTTCTCTTCTTGGCCTCTCAGGCTTTGCCTCATTAGTTTTGGGTTTCTTAGGGCAATTGTACGTTATATGGCCCTTTTTCGTTGCAGGTATAGCAAACTGCATCCTTGAGATCCTTGCAATATAAGGTCTTATGCCTTTTCTCTTGCAGATACCACAGGGTTTGGTTTGTGGATTTATACTACACTGTCCCCAGTGCCTATATTTGCAATTCTTGCACAGAGGTTTGTCACTAGACACGTGCTGGTTCTTCTTGAACCCGAAATTCCCTTTCTTCTTAAATCCTTGGGAGTTATTATCCTCCCGTTTCCTCTTTCCATCAGTTTCAGTCCTAATCGACTTTTGTCTTACCAGATCTAGGGTGAGGGAAAGAGATAGGTCTACAGCAGACCTATAGGTATTAGACTGGGCAGCCTTTACCATGCCCTTTATCTCGAGCGCCAACCCATTTATGAAACGCGCAATGCGTTTGGATTCGGGGGTGATCAAATAGGATACTAACCTAGATAGGGAGTTGAAATCGGAGACGTACTTCCGACAGTCTAGGTTTTTCATTGTTAGAGACAAGAAGTCTGTCTCTAGCTTTTCCACCTCATGGGTTGGGTAGTAAGTTTCCTTAACCAATTCGATAAACTTGGACCATCCCAAGTTGTACAAGTGTACCTTACCTGTTGATTGAATCATGGCCTTCCACCATGTTAGGGCATCGCCCTTAAAGGATTGTGATACGTACTTGACCACATCCTTATCAGCACGATTGCTGATATCTACAACCGTTTCCATCTCATCTAGCCACTTTAGGGCTTCTACCGCTCCTTTCTCCCCGTTAAAGTCTCGGGGCTTGCATGAGACGAAATACTTATAAGTACATCTGTCCTTAATAGAACGGGACTTTTCAATAAGATTTATTCTCTTTGGTTCACTCTTCGCATTTGAAGAGTGAACAGAACTCTCCCTATGAGCTGAAGATGGTGGAATAGATAAGGGTCTAGAGCGAGTGGCACTCGGATCTTTAGCTTTTCTATGGCCTTACTCATGGCCCTTTCCGCAGCCGCATCAATGCGAGTTTGGAAATCATTATCATTAATATTTCTATTTTCAGCATTGCTGGGTTCAACGTTTCTGTGGCTACTTTATGCTTCATTTGAGTTAACCATCTTTAAGTCTTGGTTTCTATATACCAATAAAACTTCATTTAGCCATGGTTCATTAACCATATCGGCTTTCAATATTGGATATAAAAATCCATTGCCTATACTAGTGTGAATAACATCACAACTCTTAGGCTTAACATATCTGTATTTGGCCTAGGTCTTAATAGGACCATTATAGGCAAATTACAATTTGGACGCAGTCCATATATTGTTGGACAGTGGATCGCAATGTCAAAACTGTCATTGTCATCATTGACAATTATATAGCTCATAGGCTTGTCCCTAATGGACATAATAATTGGGCACATTGGCCGGTCATATTGGTCATAATATATATATGGCATATCAGCCCGTCACTTAAGACATAATACATATGGCATGTCAGCCTGTCACATTGGACAATAATTGGGCACCTTGGCCTACATCATATCAGATGTATATGGCATATCAGCCTGTCCCGTTGGACAATTAATTGGGCACATTGGCCTACATCATATCAGATGTACATGGCATATCAGCTTGTCCCGTCGGACAATTAATTGGGCACATTGGCCTACATCATATCAGATGTACATGGCATATCAGCCTGTCTCGTCGGACAATTAATTGGGCACATTGGCCTATATCATATCAGATGTATATGGCATATCAGCCTGTCCCGTTGGACAATTAATTGGGCACATTGGCCTACATCATATCAGATGTACATGGCATATCAGCCTATCCCTTCGGATAATTGGGCACATTGGCCTATATCATATCAGATGTATATGGCATATCAGCCTATTCCTTCGGATAATTGGGCACATTGGCCTACATATAAACAGATATGCAATGGCGTATCAGCCTATCCCTTCGGATACTTGGGCACATTGGCTGACGGCTAGTGTGGTTCCTCAAGCCACACTTACCAGGAGTATGAACATTTCTCAATGTTACATAAGAGTACCTTAATAATTGATTAATGGTCCCGGTCACCTTCGACGTTAACGACCTTGGAGGTTTGGACCTAGTCCCATACTCCTGGATAGAAGGATAACTTCCCTTAACTATCCTGATAGAAAACCCCTTCGTACTTAACTATCATTTCTTGGCCAATGTGTGGTCTGTGCCACTTGGCATAATCAATCTATTAAGGTCTTTTGGAATTATATAGCAGAGCATAAAATCGAGTAAAATCGAGGCGCTCGTTTTCAAGAGGATGAATTACGTATATTTATATATATAAATTCCAAAAGTACTTCATTAAATTTCTGTAAGAAATTACAATACTAGAAAGATGAAATAAACGTGTCCACGCGAGGACTTAAAGAAATAAAAATATCCACGCAGGGACTAACGAAATAACAATGTCCTCGCAGGGACTACATATAATTAGAAGAGACTTCACTCGTCCTTCTTTCTCTTGACCAATTTAGAGAGTTAGTTGAAGAATTTATTCGTCTTCTTCTCCGTTTTCTCCGCCTGTTGCTGCATTTCTTTCATCCTTTCTAAGGCCTCATTAATGGCCTCTAGTGGTGGCGGAGGTTGTGGTTGTGGTTGTGGCATAACCGGATACTGGTACACATAAGTTGGATATCCAATCGGTGGATAAGTAGGTGGGAAAGGAGACGGGTAAAGTGCATTGTGCATAACCGCCTGCATGTATGCGTCTTGCGACCACGCTTGATAGTCTACCGGCGTAGACAGGTTAAATGAATCATATCCAGACGTGTCTGGATATATGGGAATTGGGTTAGTATAACCCGTTGGTGGTGGTTGAACAACAGATGTTGGTGTTGGTTCCACAATAGGTGGAACATTAGAGGGTCCACCCATTTGTGGGTCCTCTTGAATTGTGGGGTAGGAGTTGGGGAAATTGTGGTAGCGATCCTGACCTTTGTCCGGCACGTACCGACATACGTGCTCCACGTTTCCTCCTTGGTGGTTCAGGTGGTGGCTGAGGTTGGTCCACGGGTTCCATGTGGACATCTTCTTGAACATGAGGTGGTTGAGAGTGGTGAGAAAAAGCGTGGGCGAAAGTAAATTGGTTCTAGTATTGGTCCCACTCGTTAGGACCTTGGTAGGGCGATCGGGCATACGAGTTTGAATCGCTCGAAATTTCAATGGGATGCACATTTGATCCCGACGGTGGCATCTCCGGGTCGGAGTCCTCGTCCATAGGGTGTGGTTGGTCCAACTGATTTTGTTTGGCTGGAGGCGTGTTTAAGTAATGGTTGGGGTTAAACTCTTCATGGTAGGAGTGATGAGAATGGGAATGGTGAGAATGATAGGAGTGGTGTGAGTGGTAAGAATTTTGGGAATGTGAGGGCGAGTGTCTATTAGAGACGGAACGTCTCGTTGGTTGCCATGGAGACGAATCTCCTGATTCTTGATAATTATCTGAATTCTGAGGTTGAAAGGGAATACGCCCTGATGGTTCTCCTCTCATTGGACCTTTTCCTCGTCCACTTTGTCCTCTCACACGTGGCGGCATTTTCCTATTAACAATCAATTCAAAAACATACTATAACTTAATAATGAAATGAGTAATCCTAGGTCAATTCCTAGACTCGGAAGTCTAAGGAATGTGCTCGTGTAAGTTTGAGACTAAACACAAAAGGCTAGTGTTTAATTCTCTCAAACGTTGGCTCTGATACCAACCCTGTCACACCCCGGATTTCCACCCCGAAATCCAAACACCTGTGGGTCGGGTGGGGCGTATCATGACGTAAGTTGATAACATCATTGTCAACAAAACACGGCACAACGGAAGTCTTGGAAGTAAAATTACTATTACAAACCGAAATGTTCGAAAATACAAAATACTATACAGGCTCGTAATAGAAGATCCATAGGCGGATCGTAAATTGTACAAGGAAAGAATATAAAACAGACTTTGAGCAGATTTAGGATTTGCAAGATCCTCTATCACTACCGAGCACTTCCGGCCTATTTTCGTATTGTACCTGCAGATTAGTCTTTTGAAAATACATCAGCTTTTGCTGGTAAATACACCCAACTGACTCATTTTGAACACATTCAAAAATGTTTTAGGTGCGTATCAGCACAAAATCTTTTTATAACTTGGGTTAATTGACCGTCCAACCTTGTTAACAGATTATATGTTTGTCATACATGCGGGGCTCGGCACGAAAACCGAGACACAATTAACATACACACCACTTTGGACTCACGAAGGAGTCAATTCCTCCCAACCTTGTGGGAATGCATAATTGAGCGTCTATCGGGTGTATGCCTACACTCGCGCTAAGGTCGTGGCCATTTCGATTATAATGAGCCGAGGATATCCAGGACACGGTAGTTAACCCCCGATGTTTAATTTATCAAACAAAACTGATTAAAACAGAATATGCGGATCTCTATTCCGAACCGGCGTTCGTTAATCCCATTTCCAACCAAGCGGTAATAATTTACCGTAACCCAAGCCCGTATAGGGGAAATAAGTCGAGAGTATTTACCTGAGCTAGTCTTCTTTTAATTTTATTAACTTAGCCGTATTCAAAATGAGCTAAGTGCAGATAGCATTTACCGGCAAGTCTCTTGTCTGGATTATGGCATAAACTAACCGATTAAATACTAACGGTCTTATTTAGGTCATAAACTTAGACCGACTACTTGATCAAAACGTATGACGCTAGATTAAACGATGATTGGATAGAATGTAGTTTAATCCCAACAAGTACCTTGACTTGTTTAATATGGGTAAACTATTAACATCTGGATTTTGAGACTTAAATGACAAGGTTAAACCCGTTTCGGATAAATTTCCGTAAAATAGTTACATATATTTAACTATGCGCTCAATAGCGATATTGGGTAACCGGATAAGTCATGGGTAATTTCTATATGCCATTATACTTTAAATATGTTAAGATATCAGTAGGATATCAACTTGTATGCCCGTTAAGGTTTTAAAACGAAATTATGCCTTATAGGGGCATTTTGGTAATTTTATACATAGTTTATAAATTATTTGGGATTCTGAGTTTATAACATGTACCTACTGTAAATATGTTTAAAATAAGTTTTAAAATCATTAGGTATCAAGTTTTGGTCAATAATATGGTTTAAAACCATATTATGCGTCGAAACGACACTTATGTCGTAAAATGACGTTTTTAAATGATATTTACAAAAATTGACTTTGGATCAGATTAAAATGTGTAAAATATGTTATTTAATATAACATATCAGTAGATAAATGATTTATCTTGAAAAGATTTGATTAAAACTATTTTATAAGCCACATGGGCTAAAACCGTCATTTATCGACATAGCTTGAGGACTTGCTTGAAAACTCAGTTTATAACTTGGTTAATCATCCGAATTAATCCTACTTATAATATTATATCAGTAGGAAACTTAGTTTCAAGTTTATTATCTTTAAAACCTTGTTTTATGCAAAAAGGGCATTTTGGTCAAAGATGGCATAATTATGGAACTTGTGCATAAACTTAGATTCTGATTATGATCATGTAATATAACCTCAGAGGGTTATGCTACATAACATTATGATCATAATGCAACTTTAGATCAGTGTCTAACTAATTTAAATCGAGTCAGAATCGAAAGTCAAAGCATAAGTCAAACTTCGTGACTTTCGGTTGTGAACCGACCTTAGAACTGAAATTGACAAGCCGAACATGTTCATACATGTTCTAATAATTATTACCAACTTTTTAAGTGTCAAAACAGGTTTCATAACATATATAAGATCAATTTGTGATTTTTCCGAAAAATGGCTTGTTTGACTTTTTTAATATCATAACTTTAACCCGTCAATTGGTCTAGCAAACGTCATCTTCAGGAGGTGCCCTTTATAGGGACTAACACCCACCTTATTATGATCACTTAGCCATGTTCATTTCGAACAATGGCTAGACCATAATGGTCTTAACCGAAAGTCAAAGCGTTGCCGTAAAATGCTTGACTTTTGGCTATAGAAGCCTAAAAACGAAAATGCACAAAGAAGGAACACTTACGAGTGTCCTAGATGCAAAAGAACTATGTTAGATTGCTCCTTTTAGTTAGGAACTTCCAGAGAGAGGAGAAGAGATGAAATGAGAAGGTGCAAGTTGGAATGGTGAACTAATGCACCTATTTATAGTTGGAGAGCTCAAAGGAGGTGAAGCTAGGTGTTTAGGGGTGTAAGAAGAAGCTTAAAAGTGTCCCAAAACGTGGCATAGTAGTTTAGAGAAGCCATGGTTTCGTTAAAAATGGTTTTGGAGCTTTGCTTGGGCTCCAAAACAATTTTCTACGTCAGAGCCTGTCTCGCGGGGCGCGAGAGACTCAGGCCAGGTCTCTAGCGGCCCGCGACCGCCCCTCGGCCAGATTCAAAAGTTGACACTTTTGAACCCTGAACTATATAAAGCCTCTAAAGGCCTTCTAATACACCTTTTTAGCACTTTTAGCCCTCCGTAGCCAATACTTGGCATACCCGGGATTATGCCCAGACATTGTTGAGCTATCGGTTCGTTAAAAGGTCATTCAGAGGTATAAATTAACATGTTGACACTTTTAATCCCTCCATTATCCAACTTTCACATATTTACAAAATTGAACCCTCTCGTCCAACAAGTGGCACGTATGAGAGTTAGGACTTCACAAAGGATCACTCAGAGGCTTATTACAAGCATGTTGATTCCGATGTCACTCAGAGGCTGGACATGTTGACATATCAGTAACTCAGAGGCCAAGTTTCAAGCATGTTGACGTATCAGTCACTCAGAGGCTAATGATTTAAGCATGTTGACATATCAGTCACTCAGAGGCTATTATTTATGCATGTTGACATCGGTTCGTTACTCAGAGGCTCAACTTAAGCATGTTGACGCCTTAATCCTTATTGGTCTTTAATAGACTATACAAAAATACAACACGTGTCACTATATTATACCGGAAAAATAACAAACTATACTAACACAAAATAACACACGTTGCACACAATTCCTCGACAACGGCGCCAAAATTTGACGTGAAGTTATTGTCTCATGTAAATTTAATCCAAATACTGCTACTAGTTAGCGGTAAGTGGGTATCGAACACAGGGAATTGTGGAAATTGCGTTTTCCAAAGGTTGTGATACTTTAACTAAAATTACCTAGATTGCAATAAATTTAATCCAAGATTTTGGTTGATGTTTTTAGATTTTAACTACTAAGACTCAAAAATTGATGTTTGTAACAGATTTAAAAGGAAGTGATCATCTTCAGTTTCCGGTTCAAAAACGCATGTGTTTCAATTTAACTAGAAAGAGTCACATAGACATGACTCGTGATTGATTAATTATTTGTGATAAAAGAAAACCAAGTACTCGGACTATTACAACGCAAGGTCGTTACCCGATGACCAATTGAATAATATCCAACCCGTAAACCTCCCCGTGATATCTCGATTGTCCACGACACCAAGAACGTAGAAACAAGCGATGAGTAAAATATCAATTAACAATTTACAAACAATCAATCAACACCATAACAACCACAAAGTAGCAATAATTCTTGAAAACATAAATTGAAACACAATTGTTTAACAAACCTTCCACAAAAGATGATCACCAAGACTTCTAGCCTCTCATGTTCTTGCAATCAAACATACTTCAAATGTTTTGTTCATACGAATCAACAACACCAAAAATAATGTTTAGAACTTGTTATGAATCAATAATAATACCCTGAAAACACCTCTCAATCTCTGCTATTCGTTCCCAATGATTGGCATGTGAAAAGACCCTTCAAAAACGAGTTAAAATAGGCAGTTACACTTTTCTCGTTGCTGACCACCATAAGCTACGATGCTCACCATAAGCTACGGTGGTCAGAATTTCCTTACGGCCCCAAGAGACTGGCTTACGGTGCATAGAAGGATCAGACACCACCGTAAGCTACGACGGTCAGCAGTTTTTTCCAATTTTGTTCTTTTATCAACTTTCCATGTCTTCATCTTCTCTTGGTCAAGTGCAAGCTTCCATCAAAGCACGTTAAAATCACTTGTTTATGCTCTTCGGTACCTGCAAAGCCATATACACCGTAGTTATCAAATCATAATAATTAACCTAACTAAGTGCTGAATATTGATTGTTTTAAAGCACTTGAGGGTTGTCCAATGGACCGCTCGTCACTTGTTAAAAAAATGTTATACCTCTCTAGAATAGGTATAACAGACGCATGCGCTGGGTATCGCGATGTATGCTCTTTTATTCCAGTGTCAACTTGATTTTATAGCTCTCAAATTCATCACACATAGACAAAATCATTGCATTACTCTCCTACGATTTCAAACAAAAAATAAATAAATAAAAAATCCTGAAAAAATATAAAATGATGGATGAATTATATATTTAAGACTACGTGCCCAACACAATTGTAATGAAACAATACAACAACTGTTAACATTATGATACCTCCACCGACGACCATTCTTGCGGCACCTTTTTATTCCCAACATCTTCCTTCGGCATGTCAGCCACCCTTTCTGCAGACATTTCGTCATCATCTTCATCGTCACACAATTCTCTTAACTCTCCAAGCCTAAAACCACCATTTCTTATCTCTTGATCCTTTCTCTGGTTCATTAAATCGTGCGTCTAAAATTTCAGTGGAGCTTCACGTCGTTCATGTTGAAATCCAGGACAATCGGTTGCATCCAAATACAATAACTAATACAATATAAAACCTAAATAATTATATTTATAAAAAAAATCAACAATTAACATATATATTTAAATTATAAAACAGTACACGTGTGTATTCACCCTGTGGAACACATGTGTATATACAAATTGAAAATGTAAAACAGTTTGTTAAACATACCACAAGATAAGTCAGCGGCCCCTGAAATACACATTTGGATCACATCTGACCCAATCATCATTACATTTTTTAACCGCATCAACCACAAACTGGCACCAATCATGATCTTTGAGGCTCTTCTCGTGATTAAACAAATCTAACATGTTATACATCACGCTTCCAATTTTGGGCACCCGGTCATTGTTGATATAAACAGCAGCATAAAATCTAAATGAACATATCTTTATCTTCATATGAATCTGCCCTAATCTTATCAAGAATATTTTTAAAACTAACTGGTAGCTTCTCAAATCTTGATAACCATTTACCCTTCAACGGATGCCCATTTTCATCTATATTGTTTTTTGATACTTTTATATCTCCGGCAGGTACCCCTAATATTTTCCGAACTGACTCTTTGTCAACCATGATATGCCTCTCTCCCAAACTAATTCTCATGTTTGGCGTGTCTAATATATCCACAACAAAATGACCTAGATGAGCCGTAACTTCACTTACCTTCAACCACAACAATTTTCCAAAACCTATATCCTTGACCATTTGTCTCTGCCATGGTTTCATCACACTGATAGCTTCATACAGTTTATTAGGTGAAGTCCTCACCCTAATTAATGCCAGTCCACTTTGAAGTTTCGCCCGTTTCTTCCATTGTAAACTTCCTTTTTTCTTTTTTTTGTGATACCCCTTTTGCGGTAGTTGAAAAGTTCATCTGCAAACATTATCAACCAAAACTTTATTCAGTAAACTAAAAAATTACATCTGATTACATGCAACAGAAAATCTTAAATTACACACTACTACAAATTTGTCTCAAAAATACCTCCATCTTCTTCATCAACATCACTAACGGAACTCTGCTCATCATCCTTCAAACCCTTGGTTTCCATCGTCTTAATCCCTACTTACAATAAAGCATACAAAAATAAAATACACAATTTCACGGTACAATATGTATAATTGACAACCAAACATTACCTTCATCTTCAACGTTTTCATTGTCGCTAGCTATTTTACGACGTGCTCTTCCACGTTTAAGTGACTTACCAACTTTCACATCATCTCCTAATAAACCATTTCAATTAATACAATGTTAAAAACCTCGCAAGCGTATTGAGTAATACACATACATCGAAAAAAGACATGTCTACAAGCAATCGTAACATAGTATATGACATAAAAACTACTATTTCTTTTGTAGAGAACATATATGTCGCTTCTTTTTCATTAGCCTCTTCGTTCTTTTTAACCCTTTTGCGCTTTTCAATATTGAACTGACTAACTTTAACATCTACAACAAACCAAATTAATTATATGTTGTAATAAACAGGTCTCGTATCATTTTATAATTAATTTATACATTCAAATGTTTCACAACACAACTTAGAATAAAGAAACCAATCAAACCTCTTTGTCGTCCGGAAAAGGGACTTGAAATGTTTGCACTCTTTCCTTTTTATTTTTTTTCGTTGCTTTACTTATTTTCCTACCGGTCATTTCCGAATGCTTTCCACTATGATCCATATTATCTGGAATTTTTCCCCCTCATTTACTTCCTGTTTCACACTATCGGTTTTCAATTTTTTTTACATCGACTTCTCCTGCACTGACAACACATTAACTACAACATAAAAAAACACTAACACATTTCAGACAGCGATATTATAAACATCACCTGGACGCATATTGCCGACTTCAGGTTGCACCTTAATCCGATCCGCTTTACGACTTATGCTTCCTACTAAAAGAAGAAACAACCAAAAAAAATATTATTTTAAAGAATTACATGAAAAAATAACAATAATAACTAAATTAAACTCCGTTGTCAACTAAACGTTCTTTTCAATCATATGTATGTTTCTTTTTTTAAACACCTTATTCACCAAAAACATATCTAAATTTTCTTTACCCTTCCCGTCGTTATCAGACTTCGCTTCCTCATCAGAAAATTGTATAGGGTCATCAATGGTGTTACTAAACCTACTCACCCTCAAACGAGCTATTCTTTCGCTTCTATTACCTACATGATTAACGGTTAATATTACTTAAATTTTTCTACAAACTCAACTATATATAAGTACATATACTTTCCCATAAGTAGGTTAAAAACTTACGTTTCTTCATTTGCTAACAAAACGTTTGTATCCACTGCAAAACCAACAATACACTGAACAAAAACAAACAACATATGAAACTACATTTTTTACTATTAATGTACTCCAACAAAAAACATCATAAACAATCTTATCAATATTGCCATTGTTTACTCTATACACAATACAAATATATCATGTAACTATCTTACACCTTGAAACTTAACATACACATTTAACGGACCCAACAAATTTTAATATACATGTAACACAGATGTGTACTATACATGTACTGGATACCAACAGCCAACAGCCTGTTTAACAACAACATACTAATCCTCTTTTTCAAATAACATAATTATACATCACCAAGGTCGGCAAGATACACTCAAAACACTTAGAAATATATCATCTAAATATCCTAAACCTTCAAACAGACCCTACAAACGAAAAGAATATCAACATACACATGTGTACTGCTTAATCGGATTATGAATGCCAAGCCTTCATTGTGTCAAATAACACCCAAACATTCCTTTTCCAACAGCCAACACCCTGTTTAACAACAACATACTAATCCTCCTTTTCAAATAACAGAATTAAACATCACCAAGGTCGGCAAAATACACTCAAAACACTCAGAAATATATCATCTAAATATCCTAAACCTTGAAACAGCCCCTACAAACGAAAAGAATAACAACATACACATGTGTACTGCCTAATTGGTTTATGAATGCCCCACTGTCATTATGTCAAATAACACCCAAACATTCCTTTTCCAATAGCCAACACCCTGTTTAACAACAACATACTAATCCTCTTTTTCAAATAACAGAATTATACATCACCAAGGTCGGCAAGATACACTCAAAACACTCAGAAATATATCATCTAAATATCCTAAACATTCAAAGAGACCCTAAAACGAAAAGAATAACAACATACACGTGTGTACTGCAGAATTGGTTCATGAATGCCAAGCCTTCATTGTATTACCTAAAAAGCCACTTTGCAAAAGATTTATACTTTTAAATATCCCACCCGGCAAAATTCAGATACTAAACTGGAGATTAATCCCAAAAATCAAACAAAAACAGACTATAAACTCTAAAGAATACACAACCCCTCGATCAATTTTAACAAATAATAATAGCAATACACATGTGAACTATACGAATATTCCTTTCGACCAGCATGTATAAACGATTTCAGTAAACATACAACTACCAACAGTTCCATATACACAAAATTATGGTTTTTGGGGTTTTGCATTCTTTTACAATTACTAAGAAAAACACGGAATAAACACAACAAAATCTTAACAATCACTGTGCAAAATTATCTACTTTTCGAGTTTTTGCAAACCCTAATCAACGAATGTTAGTTAGATTATTTGACGACAACATACTAAATTACATCCAAACGAATGAAAATCATCAAATAAACAAGTTCAAGGACTACAATTACCTCAACTAGACGTTCAATTTAACAAACAAATGCTTACATACCTTTAACCTTTATGCTCTGTTTCGTTCTTCAAAATACTGCAGAAATTGTTTGCCGAAACTTAGTTGGGGGAGGATATGGATGAAAGGAAGCTTTTAGGGGAACGGATTTCTTATCCAAACAAATTTTCGCAATTTTTGGGGGGATCGTGGGAATCAAATGAAAGCAATATATTATAACGGTTGAGTTTCCTATTTCAAAAAGACTTGCCATTTTTTAATTACTAATTTACCCTTTTTCTTTAATTTTTAAGTTAAAAACATATATTATTATTTACAATCATGCTACCATTTAATAATTAAAGATGATTAAAATCAACGGTATAGATCAGTTCGCATAGTTCGCTCTAATAGAGTTGTTCACTCTTGATCCCTACCCTATATATATATATATATATATATCGTAAGTATTAGTTGTTCGGTGTACATATATATTACATGTGTGGTGAATTTTCGTGTTTTTCATGTTGACGATCAGTTAGATAAATATATAAAATAATATAAGACATATTATCTATCCAACTATTTTTCGATATTTGAAGAGTATATCTTTATTTTAAAAAATAAATATAAGTACATGGTCATTTTCGGTTTATGTCTAGAATGCTGTTCCACAAAATAAATATATTATTTTTGGGATTTAGTCTTGTGGCAAGTGATGTAGAGGCTGTTTGTTTACTTTAAAATTAAGTTTATAATGGTTTATATCTCTTATTCTTCAGCACTTGATGGTTTACACTGTTTGTTTCGCTAGTAAATGTCTGAATGATTCAGATATTTGTCTCTGAATGATTAAACATTATACTGAGTCTGAATGGTTAAGACCTCTAATCTGAATCGGTCAAACATTTGCCTCTGAACGGTTAAGCATTATACTGCCTCTTAATTGTTCAAGCGTCTTACTGGTTCAACACTTAACCATTTAGAAGTTGTCAAACGGCCCCATATTATTTTGATAACGTGATAGTTGATGTGGCACTTGTTTAGTGACATCGCATCAGACATTAGTTAACTGAGTTAGGGTTCAGTTAGTGTAAAGGTGGCAGAGGAAAATAAGTTAAAATTGATGTAGTACAAATTGAAAGTTAAGAGTACTATTAGCAGTTGGTAAAAAATTATGTTATTTAAATGCAATATCTCTAAAAAAAATTAAACAGGATCTCATCTCGATCCGAGTGAAATAAAAAGGTCTATAAAAAAATAATGCTCGACTTTTGACAATACCACATAAAGATTAAAGGAAAATAAAGTCCTTATAACTTTGTTATCAGTTGTTTTGAACATGTTTTTTAAGATATTTATTTGAATATTTTCATTATGAACGTACCATTCGATTTGATCAGATGCTTCAAAAGCACCCGATGAGTGGTATGTAATAGAATGGTATCCCTGAACCAGTATACTTATTTGTCGAAAGATGGTCAAATTATATAGCCAAATATATATAATTTGACTAATAATATAACATTGTAAATACATATCATACGCTACACAAACACGATCATAAATGACTAGATCCAAACAAACAAACATATATATATATATATATATATGCTTCAAAAGCACCCGATGAGTGGTATGTAATATAATGGTATCCCTTAACCAGTATACTCATTTTATCGAAAGATGGTCAAATTATATAGCCAAATATATATAATTTGACTAATAATATACAAGATATAACATTGTAAATACATATCATACGCTACACAAACGCGATCATAAATGACTAGATCCAAACAAGCATATATATATGTAATGTTACATTAAACTCGTTATCTCAACCGATAAAATTAAAACAACCTATTTGATTAGTAATTACACCGTCGATCATTGTGTCCCCTACCCTTTTGGCTTGGACCGGTTAAAGCCGCCTTATAAGCTTCAACTTTCTTAGCAAAATGGCGGAACTCATCATGAACTTGATGATCATTTCTTGATGGTTGAGAAGATGGGGATAGTTTCGAGAACTCCAACGTAGGAAGCGGCTTATGGTCATCGTGCTTGGACACAAAACCCGACTTGGGTGGGGCCATGATTCTCGACTCGGTGAAAGCCATCATCATCATCATCAAGAACACCAATGTTAGCAGGCACAAGCGGCCGCGGATGCTACTCATTGATGATAGATTGGTTTATAAGAGGGGGTGTGTGTTTATATGGTGTTTGTGGATGTGGGTATGTATGGACAATGCATGGGTGGGTGGGTTGCTATATTGGGTAAAAGAATATGGAAACTTAAGGGGTGGTTGAGAAACGAGGGTGGAAAAGAATGGTGTAGCGGCTGCCGGCAAGAATCTCCACCGTAGGCTAAAGGATGGTGAAGGGGCTTTTAGGATTTGCGGCTTTTGAGTTATTGTGGGGTTTATTTGGTATTTGACTTGGAATGTTTGAATAAGTATTCTTTTTTGTTTGGTGGAGTTTAATAGATTGGAATTTTAAGTACTTTTTTGGTTCTCCAATACATGTGGGATTCTCTTTAGAAATCGACAACAAATTTGTTCTACTACAGAAAAACTATTCTTGCTTCACAATCTTGTTGTATAAGATAAAAGACAACATGATCTTTAACACTCATCGTGCTTTCGTGCCAACAATATGTAGCTTTCAACTTAACTTCTAAGTGAGAATTTGAATCCTGGCTAACCATGGTTCTTCTTGAGTTTTTGAGTTCTTGAGTTATCAAATCAAAGCTTGTTGTTACTTAATTAACTCATTAACTAAAATTTTTTTGTTGAGTCTTGGTTTCAGTCCTTAAGGGTTTAGACTCTTACTGGTTCATCACTTAATGGTTTAGACTATTTGTTTCGTAAGCAGATGTCTGAATAGTTCAGACATTTGCTTCTGAATGGTTAAGCATTATACAGAGTTTGAATGGTTAAGACCTCTAATCTGAATTGGTCAGACATTTGTCTCTGATCGGTTAAGCATTATATTGGCTCTTAATGGTTCAGACCTCTTACTGGTTCAACACTTAATAGTCCAAACCTCTTACTAGCTCAGCACTTAATTATTCAGAAGTTGCCAAACAGGCCCTAAATCTTATCTTTTTTTTATGGATTGAAATGGAGATTTTCGCTAATTCTAATAGAAAAAATCATAATTAACTCAATTAATTTAGTTTAAAGGTCTAAACTAATAATATAGATTAATTAGCAGTTTTGGGAGAGAAGTGCAATATATGCAAAATAAAGTTAAAAATTTATATCTAAAAGAAACAGTTTTGAGATTAAAGTGAAAGCCAACAATAGTTGAAGGATTAATTTTGTTAACACGACCAAAAATAAAAGCAAATCCATGGACCATGCGCTTTCTCAGCCTCGAAACCTAAGGTTTTTCTGATTCTCGGTTTGACCGGATATTGTAATAACACGTGTAAATTACCAAAATGTAAAAGCAACATACTTTTATTTTCATAGTAAGTGTTTCAACTATTTTTGTTTTTTATATCATCACAAAGATGTTTAAGATATAACAATTTTTATCAAGTGTTTCTGTACCGGTATCTAGGGGTATGCATGATTCGGTTTGATTTTTGTGTAAAAATCAAAATTGAAACTGAAATGTCGGTTTTTAGTTTTCTAAAACTGTTTGGTTTCCGTTTTTATGCCGGTTCAGTTTGAATTTTCGGTTATTTTGGTTTTTGAAACAAAATTAGATAAGATTCAAAAAATAAAAAGTATAATTTAAATATAACAATCATATGTTTACACTTAAGTTACTGTAGTTAACCTTTTTAATTAATATATTGCTTACATAAACATAACTATTTAATCTATTTTTATGTTTTTACAAAGTTTTTATTAAGACATTTTATTTTATAATAATTTAAAGATTATTTATTTTTTTATATTAAATTTTGTTATTTCTTGTAGGTAATAAATAAATCTATTAAATTATATAAACATTTAATGCGCTTATTATAGACACTTGACATTCAGCAATAAAATTAATAATTTCTACTAACATTGGGTTAAACAACTTAAACTTAAACATAAAAATATATGGTTTATAACTTATCCGTTCGGTTCGGGTTTTTTCAGTTATTGAAAATGATTATCCGAAAACCGAACCGAAATTTTTGGTTATTAAGAATCCGAAAGCCGAACTGTCGGTTTTTGGTTATTAAACCAACCAATTTATCATTTTATTTTTAGTTTAAAATTACGGTTTCGCCCTTAGTTTAAAATTATGTTTTTGCCCCAAGTTCAAAATAAAATTATGTTTTTGTCCCCAGTTTAAAATTACGTTTTCCCCCTAACTCAAAATTATAATTTTGCCATCAGTTCAAAATTATGATTTTGCACCCAACTTAAAATTATGATTTTGTTCTCTGTTCAATTCCCATTTCAAAAATTATGATTTCTCCCCCAGTTAAAAATTGTGATATTGCCATCGTTTTACTTTTTTTGTTTTTTTATGCAAAACTATAGTAGTGTTTTATTTTACTTGGTTGACTCAATGTAACTTTAATTGGGTCCAGCAGTTGTCTAACACTCGTTCATTGATCCTGACAAATTAGTATTTTACCCCAGCTCAAAATTACAGACCTGTCATCATTTTAGTTTTTTTAGCAAAACTATGTTAGTGTTTTGGTTTAATTGGTTGTCTCAATGTTTTTTTTTTAGATTGTGTTTAAGTAGTATGTATAAATAACCTAAATACATGCATACATGTTATGAAACTAAGAAATATTCAATTTAACGCCCCGCAACGCGGGCGGTCGTCCAAGCATACCTGGCACATGCTCATTTGTTCTGAAAAATTACAATTTTGCCCCCAATTTAAAATTATAGTCTTTCCATCGTTTTAGTTTTTTTGGCAAAAGTATAGTAGTGTTTTGTTTTAATTGGTTAACTCGGTGTAATTTTTTTAGATCGTGTTATGAGTAGTATGTACAAGTAACCAAAACACAGAAATACATATTATGAGAAAGAAATATTCGGTTTAGTACCCCCACAACACAGACGTGAAAAACTAGTTATGGGTACAAAACTCAAGTCATAAACGGCTAAAAGTAACTTATTAGTATACGAATAAGATATTGGAATACATTTTTACGAGAGTGGCGCTTATAAATGCCATGCATATACATATATATGTATGTGTATGTATGTATGATATGTGCGTGCGCCATATAATTTCGAGTTTAATATTACGTTAATAATCGTATAAACATGCTTATATAGCTTCAATGAGAATAGTATAAAAATGTTTATTTCTCTTGCCCCCTACTGTTTGTTTGATGTTATTTTCTTTTTCCTAATTTGTTTTTAAGAAAAAGTATTAAAATCATACATTTGTACATATGCATTTAGATAAACTAGCAAGATGGATGGAAGCGAAACATGGCATTTAGATAAACTAGCAAAGTAATTAGATAATCCATTTTGTTATGTTGTGTATGGTTTGTTCGGTCTGGTTATTATCTTCAACCGAAGTCGAAACTAAAGTCATTTGTTAGTCTATTTTTATTAACCAATCGGTTTTCGATTAATCACTTCATTTTATTCGGTTAGATTGACGGTTTTTGCTTTGGTTCATTTAATTTCAATTAATGGCAAAAACTAAACTTGAGCTAAAACTTTTGCTTAGAAATATATGAAATTGACGTATAAAATATAAAATGGAGATATAAAATATAAAATATATGAATTGGAGGTATAAAAGTTAGAAATATATAAAAATATGAATGATTTGGTTCAGCTAAATTTAGTTAAACAAGAGTGCAAAAAAAATTGATAACAGATTTTGGTTAATTCAGTTTTCAGGTAACTTAGTTTTTGGTTGATTTTGGTTTGGTTTCGTCTGTTTTCGGTTTGGTTTCGGTTAACGATTTAGTTATTGTTCACAGATTAGCGGCTTTGGTTGATAACCGATAGGTCCGCGCGATGCGGTGGGAATCACAGACATTGCCATGTTGTGCATTGTTCGGTTAGTCACTTAGTCTATTTTATTAATCAATCCATTTCAGTTAATTGGTTTAGTTTATTCAGTTAGATTGACGGGTTTTTGTTTGATTAATTTAACATTTGTTAATAGTCAAAACTAAACTTGGGCTAAAACTTTTTATTAGAAATACATTAAATTGAGGTATGAATAAATAAAAGGGATGTATAGGTACATGAAATTGAGATATAAATACATACAAATGGGGTTATAAATATGAAATACATTAACCAAAGGTATACAAGCTAGGAATATATGAAAATATGAACGGTTCATTTCAGTTAATCTTGGTTAAGCAAGGGTACAAAAAAATTGATAACAGTTTTTTGTTAATTCGGATTTCGATTAATCAGTTTTCGGTTAATTCAGTTTTTTATTGATTTCGGTTAACGATTCAGTTGTTACTCACCTTTTGACACTGCTAATCATGTAAAATATCAAATTTTTAATTAATAAAATTATAACAATATTATACTTAAATTAAAGATAATAAAATATTCGTTTATGTGGTGTTGTAATTTAATATATATATATAACATAACAAAAAGCTATAACCATTTTAAAAATGTAGAGGAGTTTAGTTTTTGGGTATATCACAATACTACTCTCTCATACATTATATTATAATATGGTATAAAAGAGTATAAACACCATATTTTTTAAAAATAAATCTTAATCAGGTGAGATCTACATGCATTCTAATCAATTTATATAATAACTGATACAACGGTTAAAGCGATTTTCATAGTTGTCCACAATTTGTATAAAGTGTGTTCAATCAACAATTCAAAACCAATAAAATGGTTGAGAAAGGGAATAGAAATCAAAAAAGATATTTTTATGAAGGGAGATATGAAAATAGATGGTTTGAATCTCACTTTGCACCCAAACTTTCATGTGGCCTAGATCAGACTCCATGGGCCCGCGTCCGACCCAGCATTTCGCCCTCCCTCCCCTAATTGCCGTCTTCTTGACCGATCTTTCCTCTAAATCACTAATTTTGGATTCCTTATCTAGATTTAAAGTGAGTATAAAAAAAGAAATTTGGTTGGCAAATTAAATACATAGATGCATTTAGGTATGTTAATCAACTTGACAATTGCTAAAACGTGATCAAATTTTCCATGTCTTTACTATGTTGTTCTTTTAACTCATATCTATTTTGTTATATTTTGATGTAAATCATGTTGCATTTAAGAAAAAAAAGTATTTATTGAAAAAAATATATAAAAATATTTATTATTTATAAAAGAAAGTTTCCTATAAAATTCATTTTTTGTCAATAAAAAGAGGAATTTGAACATACTCTTTGATTCTTTTGTAAAACTGTATAACAACCAAGGTCTATTATTTATGAGATCCGGTTGAACAGTTGAATTATATATACTTTTAGTTAGGACCTTTTTAATAGAGTTTGATATACTTCCGGCTTATATTTATAAAATAAGACAACTCTATTAACCTCCTTATAGATTATTCTTTAGCATCCTTTTCCAATTAATTATATAAATATATTTTATGGGTAGGTGAAGACAGGGATGGACTCATCTTTAGTGGGTCAAGGTCCTCATACTCCAATCTTTTTTAAAAATAGTAGAAACGTTATACAATTTTTTTAAAGAACCTATAAAATTATTTTAATGGACCCCATAACATTAAATTCAAGCTTGTAAGAGTGGCAAACCCTTCCCTTTTAAACCAAAGATCAAAGGTTCTAGACCCTTTAACTCCCTTCACGGTTTTTGTTAAATTTAAAATAACCAGTAAGTCATACCATTTTTTAGTAGTATTATTATTCGCGCAGGCACCACTAAAACCTATGTTCTTCAATACCATAATTTGGACTACCATCACCAAACATAATTGAATATTAATTAAATATTCCTACAAAATCGAATATAGAGTAAATTGCACAAAACATCCTTTATGTTTCTTCAAACTTGCAGGTTCCAGCCTTAATTTTAAACGTTGCTAAAAACAACCTTTAAGTTTATTTTTGTTGCGGGTTCAATCCTTTACAGCTAACCACGTTATTTTCTTCGGTTAAGTTCCCTCACATGCATAACATGTGAGGGTATATTCGTCATTTTGGTTGATCATGTGAGGGAACTTAACTGAAGAAAATAACGTGGTTAGCTGTAAAGGATTGAACCCGCAACAAAAATGAACTTAAAGGTTGTTTTTAGCAACTTTTAAACATTAAGGCTGGAACCTGCAAGTTTGAGGAAACATAAAGGATGTTTTGTGCAATTTACTCTCGAATATATGTGCTATGAATTGATTGGTCGCCATTCCCCACCCGAACCTCAACCGACACTAAAATGCTAACATTTGGTTATGAAAAATCTAAACATCGAAAAATAGGACCCAATTAAAAAAAAATCTTAGGTGTGTCACTTGGTGAATAACACATGTGAGGGATGTATCAAAACCTATCACTTGTTTTATTGGGCACTTGAATGGATAGGAGCACCAACAAATCGAATCCAGTTGTTGTACAAGTTCAAATTTAGGAAAATATGTAAGGTTAGGGGTGTGGTATACCGTCTTTGCCCAGGTCAGCGAGAATAACGCCCTTTAGCGCCCCTCACCCACTTCTTGCGCATCAAGGGGGCGCCATTGAGTCTTCGCTAGCACAGGAACGAGCGCCAGCAACTAGTTTTTTTGTGGTCCCCATCTTTTTGACCGTTGCAAACGATAACAAAAAATAAAAATAACTTTTAATTTTTAAATTTCTAACTATATATATCCAATGTATTTCACTCAAATTTTCGTATATTCTCTATAACTTTTATAAACTTTGTCATACTCACACAATGTTTCCCAACAATCCGTTTTAGGGTAATTTAGCAAACAACGAACAAGAATACGATACCGAAGAGACCCATGCACATGTGAGATTGGGTATTATCCGATGCCACCTACCACCCCAACCTCCCCTCATCCGACAACGCCACCACCGCTTCCCCGTTTTTTTGGATACTATTTTGCACCGCCATTTTTTCCCCAAACCCAAAACATACCCCAAACCCAACTCACTTCCTCAAAATGTGGACGATCTAGAAGGCATCGTCAGAAGGGCGAGAATGAAGAACGTGCTCCTAAAACGATCGAGAGATGGACGCCTACCGAAGAACTTGCATTGTCACAAGCATGGCTCGACGTGTCGAATGATCCGATTGTTTGTAATATTTTTCTCCATTAAATTTTTATAAATATATTTTTATTTTTATTTTGTTGCTACTATTTTTTTTCAAATTATAGCAACAACCAAGATATATCCATCTTTTGGAGGCGTATACGTGATAAGTTTTTCGTCAGAATGGGTCGTGGTAAATATCATACAGACGACTCGTTTTCGTGCAAGTGGACCGCGATGCGCACCAAGATTAACAACTTCAACAACATACACAATAGCCTCATCAACAATCACACAAGAAGAAACGGTTCAAGCGACGTGGATATTATGACCGCCGCTCACAATGAATATATAATGTATCAGGGCCATCCGTTTACGATGTTACGTTCATGGGAGCTTCTACGCAAATCTCTAAAATGGCATCTTGTACCGTTTGACCCAACGGCCCATAGGTCAAAACGGTCCAAATCAACAACGACTAGCGAACAATGTGAGTCCGATGCTCGTACTACGATTAACTTAAACGATGAGTTGGATGAATCGAAATTTGAGGAACTGCAAGAGCTGCCACGACCAAAGGGTAGGGATAGAATTAAGGCAGCAGCACGAGCCCGAGACACATACTCTTCAACGGCATCAGATGGCCATCAAGGTTGGACGAATTCGACAATAGACTAAATCGGCTTCTCTCGATCAAGGAAAAGGAGCATGAACTAAAAATGGAGAAACAAATCGAGAAAGATATGAAGTTTTTCGAAAAAGACTTTTCCAACCTACCTGAGGAGGATCGAGTCATTTTAGAGGCTCGTAATGCAAAAATCCAAGCCAAATATATGTAGTTTTTTAGTATGGTTTTATTTATATTTTTATATAGGTTGTTTTTTTAAGGAATTTGTAGTTTTTATTTTTAAGTAGTTTGTAATCTTTTATTTAGTTTATTGAAATTATTTATTTTTAATTTTGTTTTAAATAAAAATGGTATATAAATTAAAAATTACAAAATATAATAAAAAATAATAATTAGATAGTGATGTTAAGGGCTTTAAAACATTGCATGCAAGTTAAAGGTAGAGGCTTTAAAGTCCTCTATGTGATGTGATAAAGTCAATAGGAGTTTTATACCACACCCACTACTCTAAAAGTGTAAGACCCCGACACCTTCCTTAATCTTTGTTATAAAGATAATAATTGGGCACAAAAACTATTAAGATATAGCATTTTTCTTTCAATATATATATATATATATATATATATATATATATATATATATTGTGTTTTATTATATTTATTTATCTATTATTATTATTATTATTATACTATTAACCATTTGATCTTTCCAAATCTTTGACTCATTATGTATTACGTTTCCCATGTTGAAAAACTAAGAAAAATAAAGGTCCATAGTCTCATAGTGTTCTACGCCCGTGCAATGTACGTTTGATCACAGAATTTAAGCAAAACGGTGGTACAGCTAAGATCAATAAATAAAATTTCTTGACCAAAATAGTAGTACATTTATCTATCAACTAATACTTCTATAATAGAGCTCATGATATTATAGCCTATAGATATTTTTGAGGTGATATAACATTTAGGGATCATTAGATTCTTGTTCAATTCTCAGAAGAGGTTTTTTCTGATTTATTGGATTTTCTTCTGAATTTGTATACATACATTATAGCCTGAAGGATATAATCAGGTGGTTCCGCTGGTTGCACAATAATATTCAAGTAATCCATCAGTAATGCGCTAGTGTACATACATTATAGCCTAATGACATATTTTTTGACCGACAACGGTTTATTTTAACACAAAGGGTAATGAATTGCCATGTTCTAACTTTATTCGATACACATGCCGTTATAATTATTATAAGTGGTATATTGAATAAATCAGTCTAAATAAATTACAAAATTTTAAATATTTTTAAGAATACACCCATTACAAAACAAAAGAGTATCACTGTCGGTAATTTGGCCATGGTAATGTGATTTGCGACGGAATACCAGTAGTTTTTTTACTTAACCTTCATACATATAGCCATGTGTAATATGATTTGCAACGGATTACCTGTTGACTTCTTACTAGTAGGGATCTAATATACCAAGCTTAAATAAGCCCAAGCCCAAAAATAAGCTCGTTTAGCAAAGAGTCTAAGCTATACTTATCGAACTTGAGTTTGCTCGCTAAATGAACCCACTATTTATTAATTACGAAAAATAACTTTATTATATACAAAATAATAATTATAATTAATATAAATTAATTAATAGATAATAAATAAGAGCTGAGTTTGGAAAACTTCCTACGAGCTCGAGCCCAGCCGAACTCGGACTTAGCTTGGCTCGTTTGTACTCCTACTTTTTAGCAAACAAAAATAAAATAAAGTAAAATAAACTGTATTTTTATATGGATTTTATGGTTTCAGTCGGTAAACTGTTATTTTTTATATTAATTTTATGGTTTCAGTCGTAGATTATCCGACGAAAATTAATATATAGAAACGGGATCATGAGAAAACGACTAAAAGTGTGAAAACGGTGATAACGATTTTCAGCTATAAGATCTTTGTGATTTTAGCTAAGATGATGCGGTAACATTTTTGTAAATAATGGGAACCTTAGAACTAACCGAAGGGGTAAAATTTGAAGATTCAAACAAAGGTGTAGATGCTAATCACATGTCATTTTCCCCCATCATATTTAAAGCCAATAACATTTTTATACTTGATTATTTTCTTAAAAAAATTACACCATAAAATTCAGCGTTTTTTATCTTTCTAATAGTATATTATTAATATATTTTTCGAAAAAATATGAACTGGTTTTTTATGGCGTTTTAAACTTTGTTTTTTATGGCTTTTTCAACTGGGTTTTATGGTTTTTATGGCGTTTTAAACTAGTTTTATGGCGTTTTCTGAACTAAGTGTTTTACGGGTTTTTTTTCTTAATTAAGTGTTTTATGGCGTTTTCAACTGGGTATTTTCATGGCGTTTTTCTGAACTGGGTATTTTATAGTGTTTTTATTTGAACACCAGTTCATGTCATTTTTTATTTCAAAAGTATAGCAATAGTATACTCGTTAGAAAGATAATAGAACACTCGATTTTATGGTGTAATTTTGTTTTAAAAATAATCACGTATAAAAATTACGGGAGTTTAAAAAATATGGTGTAATATGCATGTGACTTGCATGTGGATGATCTTTGGCATATGTTGCATGGACTTTTGACAATATTTACCTTAGCGTATGTTAACACAAATGTTACATGTCAACATCAAAATCGTTTTCATCGTTTTTACACTTTTAGACGTTCTCCCCGAATCTCACCCTATATATATAATAATCATTTAGATTCCTTGACTCCGTCAGTAGTTAGTAACGAAATTTTTTTGTCAATGATACAAATTTGTTTAATATTGTGTTTGTTTTTTCTTTATTTAGTAAACAATCAATATAATAATTATAATTAAATATTCATGTATATATCCAGTTTTTTTCCTTAAGAGGTGCAATTCAATGAAGATCAAACACTTGACCACTTGAGTATGCTTGTAAGTCATTTATCAACTTATATATATGCGTCATTTATTACGTGTTAACTTGAATATGATTTCTTGACGTAATGAAAATTTGACTTAAAACTACTCACCAATTTATATATATATATATACATATCGTTTGTTACTTTAAGTACACAATGTTATTACGTGGTTTTTAAACGATTTTGAGCCAGTTTCTTCAAATAGAAAGAATGTGTATTAAAGTAATATTATGAAACTATAATTTAAAATCATTTTATTTCTTATGTACTTTTTTATTGTTGACATTAAATTAAATTTAAATTTAAAAATAACATGTTTCAGATAGGTCTAACTGTTTCAAAGATTTGGAAAAGATTAAGTTTCAAATAGTCAAAGATTACAACCAAAAAAAGTGAAATCTCTCCCTTTCTCACCATCACATTCCGATGTAGTAAAGTGGTTGACACCATCCCACTATACAACCTTCATTTCATAGTTTTTATTGTTGACATCAACTCAAATTATGTATCATTTAATATCTAATTTTGCCCCTGTTCGGTAGTTCGTAGCAGGTTGAAAAGGTAAAGAAGGAAAATGGATCCGAACAATGCATGGGCAGGTGAAATAAGCCCTTCCTTCATCATCACTACGCCCCTACCGTTTCTTCTGTTGTTATATCATTAGGGATTAAGAACCGAAATATATTGAATCGAAATATATTGGACTGATTAAGAACCAATGGTTCGATCATCGATTTTCTTTGTTAGTTACATAGTTCAGCTATGGTTATTAATGTATAAATAGCCAAAGCCTCATTAATCAACACTTATACATTTTATTTCTTAAAATAATATTCTATACGTTAGGTTACACTTTTTATTTTAAATAAGATTGTTATCCCTCCCTTCTTTTTATAAATTAACATGTTTTTGCGTTTTATTTTGCCCAAAACTTGGTTGTTTTTATTAATCAAAAAGGTTGTTTAAGCTATTTCTCATAACCGGTGGTTCATTGAGCTGTCTATTCCAATGACCAAATTGTCGTAGCCAAAAGCGAACAATTATAGAAATCTATAAACTAAAACATCGTCATGCGTTCAATCCTAGCTAATAACCAATCAGACCCATACCCACCCCTAGACACCGCTGCTATCACCACCCCTACCATTATCACTACATTCGCCATCACCACATTCTTGACCAAACATGATTATTTCACTTTCTTTGACAGGGCTAGTCCTAACAATTCAGGTGTCATGTTCGAGTCCGAAAAAACGTGTCTCTTAGGCCTTAATGAAATAGATAGTGTAAACTATATTTTGTTGCCGCTCATTGTTATTATTATTATTTTCTTAAAACTAAAATGGGTATTGAGCTAATACCTAATAGACTTAAGTTATAAATTTTTAAAAATGGACTAAGATATAAGTTTATGCTTTAAATGTGTTTATATATATATATATATATAGTAGAGGTCCTGTAAAAAAATATTAAAAGTGTGATAAGGATAAGAAAGATTTTGGTGGTGACACATGTCCATTCTGATTTTGGTAGTTTAAGGGTATAATTGTAATTTAACTAATAAAATCTAATTAAGGAATAAATATTTGCAACCGATTTTTGACAGTTATTTTAGGGAATTCGAATTTTAATTTGTTTTAAATTTACTAATCACATTTGACACCATATCATAACGAAAATTTATTTATAGCATCTTGATCATTTTTTCATTCACGGTTATGAGATTTACTGATCATCTTCGACACCATATACATTAACATCTCGATCGATGGATAACGATGAACCATGTATGAAAATTTAGGGTGGCTTTCGTTTCTTTGTTCGATCAACGTCTACATTTTTTTGTTGATCGGTAACGAATACCCTTTTTTTTAATTATATACATTGTTCAAATTTTTTGTTTCAAACAATTGTGTTGGGTATGTGGGGTTTGAGGGTTAAAGAAAGTATGGTGTTGTTATGTTATGTTTGATAATGATAGTAGCATACGTATATGGTGTTTTATTTGTACATTGGTTTTTGTGAGATGTTATTTGCACAAGGTGTTTATTTTTCGAATGGTGGTTTTATTGTACATACTATTTTGTGTGTTTTGGTGTTTTTAAGAAATATGGTGTTATTTCTTTTATCGTTGATAATGATAGTAGCAGTCTTATATGGTGTTTAATTTCTACATTGGTGGTTGGGAGTTGGTTTGTTGCACATGTTGTGTTCATATTATCATTGTGATGTTTTATTCTTATATATGGTGTTTTTTACATAGATGGTGTTTTTATCATATGGTGTTGTGGGTTTTGGTGAATGGTGAATTTAATAGGTGTCTTCAATGAGTTATGTGTGTTATGGTGTCTTTTTAATGGTTTAAGGGTATAATTGTAGTTTACATAGTTGTTTGTTACGGTGTCTTTTTTAAGAGGGTTATGGTGAATGGTGAATTCAATATGTGTCTTCAATGAGTTAGAGTGTGTTATGGTGTCTTTTTAATGATTTAAGGGTATAAATTCTAATCTGTTTCATAAATTCTAATTCAAAATCCAATTGTTTTTTATTCCAATTAATTTGGTAAATGTTATATAAACATGTTAGCATTGACATTAGTTAAGGATCTTGAAGCATTGTTACATCATCTTAGCTTTATTCAAAAAAAAAAATTCCTAAACAAAATGTTACGTAAATGTATTGCCAAGAAAAACAACATATACCGTCATATTTGTCAGTATGGTGTGTAACTTTGTATTATATTTCAACCGGTTACGCATGTAAAAGGATCCCTTAAATGTTGCATATAAAATAAAATATTTTAGTCAAACTTTTAATAAGAAAATTGATTAATCTGAGAGTTATAAAACTTCACTATTATAAGAAAATTAATAAAATCCAGATAATCCATTTACAAAAAACAAATGACCAGTAAATCACCATAAGTGTTACAAGCACAAGATCCACTATTGACCATATTTCACGGCATTGTTTGAATAAATGTAGCATGTTTAAAAATTTAACACCAAAAAACCCGGTCCAATTGAAGCCGTAGAATTAAGCTTCGCCTGTAATTGTGGGTCGGCGACCTCCACATAAAAGAAAGTTGGAGATTTTATTTTTTTTTTTAATTTTTTACGGCCGGACAAAACATTCTTAAAAACTGGCATCCAGTTTGTTCCTTAATTTCCAACAATCTCCAAGATTTCCTCCAATGCCCTCACCTTAATATATTTCATAATATATAAAACCACCCAATTTAGCAGCAGGGAGAATTAACCAACTAAACCCCAACAATGAGAGAAATCATTGCCCTACTCGTCTTGGTCTGCTTATTGTTTCCTACTGCGGTGGTCGAAGGCCACAGACCGCTTTCTGTGGATCAACATCGTGAGTCTGAAGTTGGAGATTCGGTTTTCTCATCGGCAATTGGAGTCATTCGAAGAAAAGCTTATTCGGGCCCAAGCCATCGTGGCCGAGGTCATTGAAATTAGTTATGTGAGTTATTATGGTATATAGATATGTTCATTGCATTTGAAAGAAGTTTAGTACTACACGATATTGGAAAATGGAAAATGTGAGTGTGTGGCTGTCATTCTAACGCTACAAAAGGGTCTCACGGATGTTGATTGGTGACTTATGAGAGAAAATTTCTCTATATTGCGTAGAAGCTTGTAAGTTCGGCGGTTTTGGTGGTTTTTATATTTTTATACAAGTGCGGAAAACTCCTAGAGACTCGAGTTAATTTTTGCTCAATTAACGGATGTTTTGAGTTGTATAACTTGTATCTATAGGTCTAGGTCGCATTGATATGCCTATGTTGTTATCATATAGTATCAAATACCTCATATCTATAGAATTGATATGTTTTAGTTGTTATAGACTTTTAGCTACGTGTTTTTATTAGCATACACATAACGCTTTTTTTAAGTACTTTTTAGCTTTTATATTGTTTAACATATTGGGGATCACCGTGGTGTGCGTCACTCCTCACGGGTGCATTCTACAACAATGCAACAAGAACCAAACTATGACAATAGTTTTGAAGTCGTATGTAGAGATGACATAAAAACCAAACTCAATGGGAAGGGGTGAAACCTGAAATATTCAGAATTGGTCATCGGGTATGTGATCAAGCATGGGCGTGCGATTAACTATAGAACAATTATTTGTTTTGGATACGTACGGCAATAGGTAATACCCGCTCTAAACCTATCCCATGCTGGTTTATCGGCATCAAAACCATATATTAACATTGTATTAACTTAAAAAATTACAATCAATGACATATTTAAGTTGTTCAAAATTTGAAGTAATAAAAATATAAAATTGTCACAAATGTATTGAGTATTTGATATTTAAAGTTATTTCTTATAGTGGGGTCAAGATTATGTTTCGGATAATGGGAATCCCAACAAATAATTACTATTAATTAGAGAAATTCATCAAAATAGATGTTTGATTGGTCAAACCTGCCAAAACAACCTTGGACTTTTTAGATTTCACTAATAAACTTTTACAGAATGGACTATTAAGAAAATACGACACTTGGAATTTCTAGGAACCACATGCACCTTATGTTGGCCACATGGACAACCTAAAAACGTGTCACGTGACATCTTTCGGCGAAATTTGCCGACATCACTCTTTGGGAGTAATACACCGGTAAAGAAAACTATTTCCTCGCACTTTGGAAATCGTTTTCTCTCTTTCCGGAGGTATGGTGCACTCGGTGTCCAAAGAATCCAGGCATGATTAAATACTGTTGCTAGGTGACTAAGACTATTTTAATTAGGTTTTAAGCTTTTGCACAAATGATGCACAATGGAAAATTGTTGTTGGACTTTAATTACAGGCATGTCTACATGTTAATTTTATTTAATTCTTGTTTTTGTTGGTTCGTAGGACTGTGATTAGTTGATTACAATTTTACAATAATAAGTTTGCTCAGTTTGAAGCAGTACCACACCAAGATTTTCTTTACTCATCACACCTCGAAAACGTTTTGTCATCCGAGTCTAGGATATATTGTATAAAAATAAATAGTTTAATCTTAGGTATTTCGCGAGTCGAGCTGAACTGACTGGACATTTGCTTGTGCTTGGTTCGTTTACAAACCGAACCGAGCCAAAGTCAAGCGAACGTCTTTCGATCCGAGCATTTATCAAACGAACATCGAGCGAGTGTCGAGCATCGCAGAAAAAAAAGGGAAGTGGCTTTGGGGGTGCTAGTTATTAGAATAAAGTGCAATTTTCATCCCTAAGGTTTCGTCCAACCGAACTGAGCGGACCTTTGCTCGTACTCGGTTCATTTACAAACCGAATCGATCTTAACCTAGCGTTTTTTCAATCAAGCTGAATCGAACAAGCGAATTCTGAACATTTTTCAAACGAGGATCGAACCAGTGTCGAGCGCCTAGCAATTTGAACATCACTGTTTTAATCTATAACACGTGACACACTATTGCCGTTATTTATTTTTTGGGCCGTTGGTTTTCAGTAGTATAGTTAGGTGAATTTTTTAATCATTTTCTAAAATATTTTTTATTCATCATAACTTCTTCCTTTTCAACCTTAGATTGTTCAAATGTTGAACTTGAAAAGTCATGAAAGCCACCATGTGTGGAAATAAAGAGAAGGAAATGTTCAAAGATTGCATGGGTCATGGTCTCGTCACCCGACTAGCATACATATATTTTCTTTTCTTTTTAAATTATTTCAAAAAATTGTAACACTTGTTAGGATAACATTAATAGTCAAATACACACATATACATCAATAACCACTGCAAGATATTTTTCTTAAAAAGATTGATTTTTTCTTAAAATATAAGAAATCAAACAGTTTAGTTCTCTTAAACAAACCAATATTTGTTAAACATTTACACAATATATATATATATATATATATAATGCAACTTGGACTCGCAACCTCAAATTCCCCACGTTGCATGAACTTTGATTTTCTATACTTCCTAGTCAACAAAATGTATCCCATTTCTTTAGTTTTCAAACATATCTATAAATATCAGACCAAAACTTGCATGTTTTGCACAAACCACAACCAAACATTTCCCTTCACTCCCATCTCCATATATAAAGTTTTAAAAGATGGCCACAGTCCTCAAGTACCAAAATCTTGTGACCCTTCTGGTGGTACTCAACTTCGCCTTCTTAACTAGCGCTCGCCCATTAAGCGTTCTACAAACAGTAGGTTGTCCCGATGCCAACAATCGCTTTTCTTTGGGTTCCATTAAAGATGGACCAAGTCCTGGCGTAGGACACAGATTCGAAGACAAGACCACGCTTGGAGGAATCAAGTTTAGAGCTAGTCCTCGAGTCCAACATGGGCATGAGTTCACTAGCATTGAAACTTTGGGAGGAATTAAAGAAGGCCCAAGTCCCGGAATTGGACACAAGACTATAAATGTTGAGCAACTTGGGGGACATAAGAACGCTGGCCCTAGCCATGAAGATGGACATGAGTTCGCAATCATTCAAACTTTGGGAGGGATCAAAGAAGGCCCAAGTCCCGGAATTGGACACAAGACTATAAACGTTGAGCCACTTGGGGGGCGTAAGAGCGCTGGCTCTAACCACGGAGATGGACATGACTCCGTGATCATTCAAACTTTGGGTGGAATCAAAGAAGGCCCGAGTCCTGGAATTGGACACAAGATTATAAATGCTGAGTCACTGGGAGGACGGAAGAGCTCAGGCCCAAGCCCTGGTGCGGGTCACTAGCGGAGAAGATCGTCCAAAAACATGTTCACGGTTTTTTCATGCAAACTGTCTAATGGTTCTTTTATTATTTAACGTCAGAAGCATATACATTCGTTGTTAGTGAGCCTAGATTCACATCAGATTATAAAGTATGTATTAGTGTTGAATCAAAATAATGTGTTTAATGATGATTGTAATATATGTCAAATGTTTAAAGACCCTGAATTTTTGTTTGAAATACATTTCAACCAATTTCTCATTTTACAAACTAATCAGTGCATCAAGTGAATAAGTAAAAACATCAAAGAAATTCACAACAAATAGGACAACCCCCTATTTTGTTTGTGTAGTAAGTTTCAAATCTTAAAGAAAGATATATAGTAAAACCACATCCTTCATCGCTTCGCTTTTTTTTTTTTTGCATTTCTTTCATTGTATCATAATAAGTCTATCCTGAATACAATTTTTTTCAAAAGTTACATGTAAACACCATCGTCTTATATTTTATCGTCATCAAGAAGGAGTGTAAATAGCAGCAGCAAGAGTAGGAGAAAACAATAGAAGAAACAAAATACTAGTTAGTTTAGTTTGAAGTAACTAGAGTAAGAGCAATACCTTCAAATAGTCTTAAGCATACACCTAGAGCATGTTTTTTCAAGCTCTCTACAACTCTCTTTATATGTGGACCACATATAATGTGGTTTTACTCATGTGTCCCTGGTATATCCTTGTTTGTATCTGACCACATATAATGTGGTTTTACTTATATGAAAAGAAATTTAATGTGAGAAGAAAAAGAAGAAAGGGCGTAATGGTAAAACATTAAATAGTTTATAACTCCTCTCATTAATTATATTATCTCTCATTAATAAAGTAAAAACATTTTATCCTACACATTTCAAAATTTATCTTACATATGTCTTGCATTTACCGGAATTTACCCTACACACATGTAAACTTACCCTTCACATTTCAAAATTTATCCTACACATGTCGAAAATTGTCCTACACCATAAATTATTTTATCTTGAAAGAGTATATGAAAAAAATGAGTTACAAGTTTAATTAATTAGTTAATTAATGACAATTATAGATTTACCTATATGCCATTTTTATAACATTAAATACATACATTAAATGAAGTAAATGGAGAATTTCTATTTGTTTAAAAGTTATTGTTTTTATTCTTACAAAATTTTTCTTCTCATTCGAACTCTCTACTATATATATATATATATATATGAGATGGTTTAAGTGAGAACACCACCCATCTTTTATGAGAACTATGAGAACCAATCTCAGCCACACATTTATACTCCATTATGTTTTAACTAAAAGGTTAAATTGGTAAATTTGTATAAGAATCATTCGAGGATTAACCCCCTGATTTCTTCATCTCCAACTACGTGCCTAAGAACGTCGACCACCACTGAATGCGCAGGTTCATCAAAGGAGGTTATCGTTCTCTAATTTTTGTTGACCAATTGTTCACACGCCATCTCTTCTAACATTCTTCAATCGATTATTGTTCACTTGAGTTTGGATTCACTTATCTTCATCGATTTCATTCCTAAATCTGCAGTTCTTGTTCTTCAATCATTCATTGCTGGATCGTTTTTAGTTGGTTAACTCTTTCTTCCTTTCTATGTAATTATCTTCATTTTGAGGAATTTAGGGATAAAAATAGGCATGGAAAAGAATTATTGTATTATTTCTCAGTGCACATAACATCTTTATTAAAATGCCAAAGTGAGTTTTGTGCTTTGCTTCTGATTTGCATAGTTTAAATAAAATTCTCTTGGTCAAAAGTATTGTAAAAAATCAATATTCTATTAGCTAAAGCAACGATTAAACTTATTTATGTTTATGTAAGTAATAGTTTGCATCAAACCATTTTTATTCTAACTAAAATTGATTTATTTTATTATTTGAACTATGTGAAACTTTGTAATTAGTGATACTATATTTTTAAACCAGGAACGCTGCTTAGAAGTTGAAAAGCAGGCAACCTTCATTCGACTTAAAGAGCAGAAAATCCTCAGTCGTAAAAGAGTACATCATCGATTCAAAATTTCAAGATAAAAATACATTTCAAATTCTTGTAGACTTGGTAGGAAGGAAATAGCGAGCGAGATTATGACTGGTTAATCGACACGAGATTATGACTGGTTAATCGACACGAGCAGGCAACCTTCATGCTACTATTTTAAAAGGCCATTTCAATGCTGGAAGATATGCGAACATGTATGCGTATGTCTGTGATATTTAAATGAAAGGTTTACTCAAATCCATAAGATGTTTAGCTGGCTTGCAAGGCTGCATCAGATGAATAAGAATGTTGATGGTGCGACAAGGATTCTTATGTGTTATTCATACATATGAATGTCACACCCCAACCGATGGCGGAAACATCGAAGTGAGACGAAATAGATTGCTCAATGCATCATAACACTATTTGTGACAATATTTAAATAAAAACTCGTTCATTTCATATATAAAATTGTCAATTACAACAGAAATCAAAATACAACAACTTCAACAAAATTACAACATGAAAGCCTAACATTCTAGGTACGTTTCTATGTCGTCCCTACTAGATTTGTCATAAGCATTATCATCAACCTGTAACATGTTAAAAGTATAGTTCAATACAAAAGTATTGGCGAGTACACAAGTTTAAGTACATAGCATAAGTATAAAAGAGTTTACTCAAATCCACATGGCAATTGTATACAAGGTAAGCTAGCATGCAATACTAATTGTCAAACCCAAGTGTCCACAAGAATGAATGTGTCCCTCGTCACACGAAGTAACGAGACTAAAGTATGAATTAAGAATGCATCAGCTTAAAGCTTAACATTACCCCGACGGGCGGTGTGCTACTCCTATAGCGCTATATATGTTAAGTTGGGGCTAGCCAAGTTAATGACAAGAAGCATGTATGAATATAGCATGAAACTAAGCATAACAATAAGCATGTATGATTGGATCGAGTGTATAAAGTGTCACACCCCGACCCGCAGCGGAAAAGGTGATCGGGGCATAATTGGGTTATCGACAAAGCTCATGACATTTATTATATGTTTCATATTTATTAATACAATTTAATGGAAATAAATGATACAACATGTTCTAACTATCAGTCTAAGCTTCTTGGTTCTCTTCTAAGGCATATCCTATGTTTTCCTTCCTTCATCCTGTACCCTGTATCATGTGTAAAAAGGTTTTTGGATCAACATAATGTTGGCGAGTGAATCCTATGGAAAACATTTGAACAATTTATTTAAATTGATTATGAAATATGTGCACAACCAAACATGAGTAAAATTAGATGTAACTTGATCAACAATCATAAGATGTTAAATGAAACACTCATGAATAATAATGGAAACAATTAAAGGCACGCGATGCTCAACTCGTCTCTCACGAGGAACTGAGGGGCCTGATGAATGAATTGCATAAACATGATAATATGAATAACACAACTACAAACAATATAAACTCAATGAAAACACACATGAACAATAATGAATTTGAATTGAAGCACGCGATGTTCTACTCGTTTCCCACGAGGAACTGATGGGCTTAATGTATGAGTTTCATGAAATTTGACAAACGGAATATAAGTAAATCACAACAATAAATCTAAGTTTAAGTCATGATGTGGTATGGCACAAGTTTAAATAAATAAATTAATTATTTCATAACACATGACACACCCCAAAACGTGTAATTTAAAAGGGGGAATTGTAAGATTCACTCACATTGGGTGCGTTCGGTTGATGACGTTGAATGCGCGCGAAATGGTTTTAACCACGAGTGAAATTAACCTAGATAAATCGCGTTACGGTTTGGTAAGTAAACGGGTTTTATGAATCTATTTTAGTAGGATTGTTGGGTGTATTTTTGTGAGTTTGAGGCTATTTTCTAACCTTAAAAATGTTATTTTTAAGTATTTTTAATTAAAATAATTAAATAAAAATAATAAAAAAATATTTTATTTTTGCTACAGTTGACTTTGACCCGTTGACTTTGACTATCGTTGACCGGTTTATAGCATATTGTTGTGCGCCGGGTGAGGCTCGAACCCGAGACCTCCCGTACGCGTGCACGCAGCTCTACCAACTGAGCTACGTGTCTAACCCGTTATATATCCGATTTTAATTATATATATATATTAATTAGATTTAACAGAAATCAATTTATTTTAAAAACAGATTAAGACTCGAGAACCGGTGCGCTCCACAGGTCTCGAACCCGGGACCTGTGGGTTAGCGGACACACACTCCACCGCTGGACTGTGTGTCACACTTGGTTATAACTCGGTTATCAATATACTTAACATATACTCAAGGCGACTCCGGTTCAGTTTGCTAAAAATAGGATTTTTCATCAAGGCGGCGTGTGTGAAACCGGAATCGAACTCGTGACCTTAGCGTTAAAAGTGCACACAGTCCACCGCTGGACTGTGTGTCTAACCCGATAAATAACTTGAGTTTAATTATACTTAACCATTATCGAACTTCGTCTTCTTCACCGGTTTTTAACCGGAAGTGACGACGGACTGGTTCGAAATGTTGTTTCATGTTTCTTTAGCGTTTAAAGATCAATTACAAATGAGATAAAAGTAAAAAGGGAATGAATTAAGCGTGAGATATACCGACTGGTTATACTCTGTTTTCCGGCAGAACTCCGGCGACAGAAACCTTTTTCCGGCGACAAACTTCTTGCAGCAGAGAGTCTTCCGAAAGGTTACAAAGGTGGTGGGTGACTTCGGTGAAGGTTTAGGGGGTTCAGTAAGCTCAGAGATTACTGATACGGTTTTCCGGCGAAGTATCAAGTATTTCCGGCGAGTGATTTTTCGCCGAGATGAGGTGCGATTTGAGTGTGAAAAACTTCTGGCGAGTTATGGGTGCATTTATAGGGTAGCAACGAGATGAATGGGTCTGAATTCGGTCTATATTCGAAGTCAACTGTTCTCCGGCGATTATGGCTAATGACGCGTTTTCAGACGTTGGCTAGCTGTCGCTAGAGTTAATTGATTGATTAAATTGAACGAAAGCGTGTTTTATGGGCGAAGTCGTCGGGATTTCCGACGACAGCTGTTTGGGCGCAAGTTGACTGAATTTGAATTCTGCACGTCATTATTTGATTTAATAATTCCATTAACTTAACAGAAAATCAAAGTGGCGGAGTGGTCTATGATGTGTGAGTTAAGTGTTTGGTTGAACCGGTAGAGACCCGAGTTCGAAACCCGGCAAAAGTAAAACATTTTTATTTTGATATTTTTGATAGATTTTCAAAAACTAAATATATATCCCCGCATAATAATTGATTACAGATCGTTTAAAATTATTTTGGGCATTTAATTCGCAACGAAAAATTTGACTGACTGTTCGGTTGATAAACGGAGCGGGTTTGGTAAATCCGTTTTTGGACGGATGTTACAGTATCCCCTGCTTTTTAGAAATTTCGTCCCGAAATTTAATTAGGGATATAATTGACTAAAAGAATGATGGTGTTGAGTTTGCCGGTTACATTTTTAGAAGAAAATTAGGGTTTAGGTTTTTGTTTGAGGCGGTAACGTTCCTTGTAAAGGTTAAGTATCCTAATACAGGAATCGCTTTTTGTTGCCTACTGTATAAGTATTGTTAAGCAGGAATGATTCGCTAAAATGATATCATGCATAAGAGTTTGAATATGCTTAGGGTTATATCCTAAGGCAGAAATTCTACAATCTACACAAATAAACACAACAACTAACAATTGTATCCACATTCTGATAGCATATATGTTTGAATGGTGACAGTTCCTCTCTCGTTCGTTATGATGGAGAGGTTAGTCTATATAGAAATGGATCACAATCCAATTTCTTTAAATAGTGAGATGATATAAATGTAACATAATTTCAACCAAGGCAATACTAAATCCTACATGGAACTTCTCATAACCGCCTGATAATGCCTCTGATCCTTTGGCAAGAATACTTATATATAGGAAGTACCAGCGGCGTATCCACCATATTCTTGCCAAATTTTCATTAGTTTTATCCACAAGTTATGATTAGTTACCAAGAAACTAATAAATCCTACATAAAACTTCCCATAACCGTCCGATAAGGCCTCTGATCCTTTGACAAGAATACTTATATATAGGAAGTACCAGCGGCGTATCCACCATATTCTTGTCAAATTTTCATTGGTTTTATCAGTGAATTATGATTAGTCCTACAACTCTACAACCAATACAACAAACATAAAATACTGAAATGAAATATATCTGTGTGATCAAGGCTCAATCGAACGGAGCCGATCGTATTGCATGTACTGAAAATGAGATGGATGTGCGCTCAAGGCTCAATCAAACGGAGCCGAACGTATTGAATGTACTGAAATTGAAATTGTGTGCTCAAGGCTCAATCAAACGGAGCCGAGCGTATTGCATGTACTGAAAATGAATAACTTAACCACACAAACAGCCTATGCATGGAACCTCTCATAACGCCTGATAATGCCTCCGATCACTTGACAAGAATACTTATATATAGGAAGTACCAGCGGCGTATCCACCATATCCTTGTCAAATTTTCATTGACTTTATCCGTAAGTTATGGTTAGTTCGATGCGACTCTACTACAAACACAACAACCACAACATACTGATAATGAAATTGTCTGTGCAATCGAGGCTCAATCAAACGGAGCCGATCGTATTGTGTGTACTGAAAATGAAAATGTCTGTGAGATCAAGGCTCAATCGAACGGAGCCGATCTTATGTTGGCAACGCCTGGTTCACGCTCATAGGTAATGGGGAACAGCTCACGCTCATAGGTAATGGGGAGCGGCGGCCTATGAAATTGCATATACTGAAAATGATAAACTTAATCTAAACAATAATCACACAACAGCCTATGCATGGAACCTCTCATAATCGCCAGATATTGCCTTTGATCCTTTGACAAGAATACTTATATATAGGAAGTACCAGCGGCGTATCCACCATATTCTTGTCAAATTCTCATTGACTTTATCCGCGTGTTATGATTAGTTCTATGCGACTTTATATCAACACAACAACCACAAGATACTGGTAATGAAAAATGTATGTGCGATCAAGGCTCAATCAAACGGAGCCGATCGTATGTATGTACTGAAAATGAAAATAAATGTGGGCACGCCAGGTTCACGCTCATAGGTAATGGGGAACAGCTCACGCTCATAGGTAATGGGGAGCGGCGGCCTATGAAATTGCATGTACTGAAAACAATATATATAATATCCAATAATTTCTCTAACAGTCTACACATGGAAAAAAAAACATAAAACTAAACGATAGGAGTTGAATCTGGATCTCCGGCGAAGAAGACTAGCTGAGTATCTTTGTTTGGGCCGTCATTATCTTCGACAGGATTGGCGTTGATATTGAAGACTCTTCCTCTTGCTGGCGGTGGAGCTGGGTTTGCTTGGTTTACTTGGTTAACTGGGTTTGATTGGGCTTGAGTGTTGATAACGTTAACCAATTCAGGGCATGTGTTTCTAAGGTGGGTAGGGTCGCCACAATTGAAGCAAGCTCGAGCATATGGGAACATGGGGTGTTGGGGTTGATGATAAGTTTGGGCCATGTTTTGAGTAGGGGAAGAGGTTTGGTCTTGAAAGGTGCGACAAACATTGCTCAAATGACCATAGCGTCCACAAGTTGCACATAGACGACAAAGTAGGGTAAGGGGATGGTGATAAAAACAGTTGTTGCATCGAGGGTGAGGTCCAAGATATGGTTTCTTATTTGGGTAAGTTGAGTTGGGTGCCACTTGGGTGATTGGGATAGATCGGATGGGTATAGCGTGAAAAACTGGTTGATTTCGTTGAGTAGCAGCGAAAAGTCGCCCGACTCTTCTTCTCTTAGGATTGGGTTGAGAAGGGGATTCGGGTTGAGTGGAGTCGGAGGTTTCAGTCGATTCTTTATCCTTTTTCTTCTCCTCCTTGAAGTCTTTGTTTCGGATTCGGTTCTCGGTGAGCTCTGTTGCTAGCTCCATTGCTGCTTCCAAAGTTGCAGGCTTGGTACTTATTACCGGGTCTTGAATCTTTGACGGAAGACCATGAATGTAGTGCTCGATCAAACGGTAGAGGGGAGTGAACATGTTGGGAACCATTTGATGTAATTCGAGGAACCTTTTGTTGTAGGTGATGTGGTCTCCTTCTATTTGCTTCAATGAGTAAAATTCATCTTCTAACTTCTTGATTTCGCTCCTTGGGCAAAATCGTCTGGTCATGATTTCCTTCAATTCGTTCCAAGTTAAGGACATAGCATCTTCAACACCTCGTTTGGCCTTCTCTGTGTTCCACCAAGTAAGTGCTATCCCATATAATCGACCGGTAGCATATCGCACTTTGCGATCGTCAGGGCAATCGCAATTTAGAAATGTGTTCTCCATTTCTTCAAACCAATGGAGGAGAGCGGTGACGCCTTCAGTCCCTTTGTATTTCGGAGGGTCGCATGATTTGAAATGCTTGTAGGTGCATTTAGTGGTATTTGGGGGAGAGTTGAAAATGTTTTGGTTTGCTTGATTGATGGGATTATTGGTAAGTGCTTGCTGAACTTGGATTATAATATTGGGTATTACGGCAGCCATTTGTTGAGCGATTTGGGTAGCCATGCGTTCACGGGCTTTTCCTGCTCTCATTTTCCTACGAGCGAGGCTAGAAGACATCTACAAGGAATACATGTCAAGAGTATGAGTTGAATGCCTTTGGGATCGTGGGTCGTGTTTGGGATTGAACGTTCATAAAATAATTATAGAAAAATAAATCTACTACATCCATAGGATGTCTTGGGTTTTGCTTGCTGTTAGGCCCTTCATGCCGCCATACTTTACCTGTGTAATCATGTGGGCCCCCATGAATACCGGTTTTTCATATGGTTCGCACGGTTTCTGCCTGGTTGCGTTCACAAAACCCGGAGAAAATCGAGAGATATGTATACAACGTGTGATGTTCGGAATGTGTCCAGGTGTAGACACGGTGACATCTCAAAGTGAGGTTAGTTCGAACGACGTTTGGTGTGGCATGCTTTGGCCTAATAGGTCCGTCGTACTCTCATCGTTAGTCCCCAGGTAGGCAAACTGGTCCGTTATTTTGGATTTATACGAATGCCAACCTAGACAGGACGTTCCGACTACCGGTACTTGTACCCTTCCAGTTACTACATGCCCGTCGCAGAACTTACTTTGATGAGATTTGAAAATTGCATAAAATCTTTGGATACTGAGAGTATGAAAATAAATTGAATACATGAACATCGATATATGTATATATGTATAATGAATGAGCATGTATGCTTGACTGAAATGTAAACAAATATGAAACAAATAAATACCACAAGTTTGTATGTAACCACCTAATCAATTAAAAATTTAGGCAGACTATAGTATAGGTTTCAAGGGTCTAATAACCTATCCTATATCCCTATAGTCATGGCTCTGATACCAATCTGTCACACCCCGACCCGCAGCGGAAAAGGTGATCGGGGCATAATTGGGTTATCGACAAAGCTCATGACATTTATTATATGTTTCATATTTATTAATACAATTTAATGGAAATAAATGATACAACATGTTCTAACTATCAGTCTAAGCTTCTTGGTTCTCTTCTAAGGCATATCCTATGTTTTCCTTCCTTCATCCTGTACCCTGTATCATGTGTAAAAAGGTTTTTGGATCAACATAATGTTGGCGAGTGAATCCTATGGAAAACATTTGAACAATTTATTTAAATTGATTATGAAATATGTGCACAACCAAACATGAGTAAAATTAGATGTAACTTGATCAACAATCATAAGATGTTAAATGAAACACTCATGAATAATAATGGAAACAATTAAAGGCACGCGATGCTCAACTCGTCTCTCACGAGGAACTGAGGGGCCTGATGAATGAATTGCATAAACATGATAATATGAATAACACAACTACAAACAATATAAACTCAATGAAAACACACATGAACAATAATGAATTTGAATTGAAGCACGCGATGTTCTACTCGTTTCCCACGAGGAACTGATGGGCTTAATGTATGAGTTTCATGAAATTTGACAAACGGAATATAAGTAAATCACAACAATAAATCTAAGTTTAAGTCATGATGTGGTATGGCACAAGTTTAAATAAATAAATTAATTATTTCATAACACATGACACACCCCAAAACGTGTAATTTAAAAGGGGGAATTGTAAGATTCACTCACATTGGGTGCGTTCGGTTGATGACGTTGAATGCGCGCGAAATGGTTTTAACCACGAGTGAAATTAACCTAGATAAATCGCGTTACGGTTTGGTAAGTAAACGGGTTTTATGAATCTATTTTAGTAGGATTGTTGGGTGTATTTTTGTGAGTTTGAGGCTATTTTCTAACCTTAAAAATGTTATTTTTAAGTATTTTTAATTAAAATAATTAAATAAAAATAATAAAAAAATATTTTATTTTTGCTACAGTTGACTTTGACCCGTTGACTTTGACTATCGTTGACCGGTTTATAGCATATTGTTGTGCGCCGGGTGAGGCTCGAACCCGAGACCTCCCGTACGCGTGCACGCAGCTCTACCAACTGAGCTACGTGTCTAACCCGTTATATATCCGATTTTAATTATATATATATATTAATTAGATTTAACAGAAATCAATTTATTTTAAAAACAGATTAAGACTCGAGAACCGGTGCGCTCCACAGGTCTCGAACCCGGGACCTGTGGGTTAGCGGACACACACTCCACCGCTGGACTGTGTGTCACACTTGGTTATAACTCGGTTATCAATATACTTAACATATACTCAAGGCGACTCCGGTTCAGTTTGCTAAAAATAGGATTTTTCATCAAGGCGGCGTGTGTGAAACCGGAATCGAACTCGTGACCTTAGCGTTAAAAGTGCACACAGTCCACCGCTGGACTGTGTGTCTAACCCGATAAATAACTTGAGTTTAATTATACTTAACCATTATCGAACTTCGTCTTCTTCACCGGTTTTTAACCGGAAGTGACGACGGACTGGTTCGAAATGTTGTTTCATGTTTCTTTAGCGTTTAAAGATCAATTACAAATGAGATAAAAGTAAAAAGGGAATGAATTAAGCGTGAGATATACCGACTGGTTATACTCTGTTTTCCGGCAGAACTCCGGCGACAGAAACCTTTTTCCGGCGACAAACTTCTTGCAGCAGAGAGTCTTCCGAAAGGTTACAAAGGTGGTGGGTGACTTCGGTGAAGGTTTAGGGGGTTCAGTAAGCTCAGAGATTACTGATACGGTTTTCCGGCGAAGTATCAAGTATTTCCGGCGAGTGATTTTTCGCCGAGATGAGGTGCGATTTGAGTGTGAAAAACTTCTGGCGAGTTATGGGTGCATTTATAGGGTAGCAACGAGATGAATGGGGTCTGAATTCGGTCTATATTCGAAGTCAACTGTTCTCCGGCGATTATGGCTAATGACGCGTTTTCAGACGTTGGCTAGCTGTCGCTAGAGTTAATTGATTGATTAAATTGAACGAAAGCGTGTTTTATGGGCGAAGTCGTCGGGATTTCCGACGACAGCTGTTTGGGCGCAAGTTGACTGAATTTGAATTCTGCACGTCATTATTTGATTTAATAATTCCATTAACTTAACAGAAAATCAAAGTGGCGGAGTGGTCTATGATGTGTGAGTTAAGTGTTTGGTTGAACCGGTAGAGACCCGAGTTCGAAACCCGGCAAAAGTAAAACATTTTTATTTTGATATTTTTGACAGATTTTCAAAAACTAAATATATATCCCCGCATAATAATTGATTACGGATCGTTTAAAATTATTTTGGGCATTTAATTCGCAACGAAAAATTTGACTGACTGTTCGGTTGATAAACGAGCGGGTTTGGTAAATCCGTTTTTGGACGGATGTTACATAAAGCATGTAGTGTGTGTATTCGTGTATTTTGGTAAGTTAACATGTTACAACCCAATTTGTGTAAAAAAGAAATGGGTCAAGTGTACTCACGGTTTTGCAAGCTTTCATTTGTTACTTCGTGAAGGGTTTGGAGGGTTGGAGGAACACCAAGCTATCTTTTGAAAGCCTTGAACCTTTAGATAGAGAGAGCTTTAGAGAGAAGAGAGGAAGTGTTCGAGGTGTGAAATGAGAGTGTGAGGAGGTCGGTATTTATAGATGGGGTTAGGGGGTTGCTAGTTGGGTGCATTTAATGCAACAAACACAAAATGGACCAATCCATGGGCAAGAAACCACTTTCTCCGGGTTATGCTATTTTTAGTCCTTGAACTTAGTTTATCTTTCATTTCATGGTAAAACTTGATATTTTCGCATGTTTTCAAGTGTATAATGTATATGTAAGTATATTTTAGGTATCAAGTATGAATGTATGAGTATTTGCACGTATAACAAGTATCGGTTTGTTTGTAAACACGTATTTAACAATTAAATGCATGTAAGACAAGTATGTATCAGGTATGAATTTTATTATGATCAAAGTCTCGGATTATAAGATTGGGAAATGATATACGAATGCGATACGAATGCAAGTTTCCATAAATAGAAATACGATTACACTTTCTAATTAAGGAAAGTACGAAAAAGCTAGGAGGCGTTATAATGAACGTGTAATAGTTGATTATACATATGTGTAAGTGTCATGTATTCATATGTATAAGAAACAACATTATATGTATTTTTAAATTTAAAATTCCCAACTCAGATCTCTAAATTCTGATTAACTAAATGGCAAATGTCCAATGTATTATATTAACATTTTTGTTTGTCATGTATAATGTAAACCGTTATTTCCATAGATTGTTTGTACATTAAAAATTCCAAATCTGACCTTCATTTTCATGATTTCTTTGTAGATTAAGTTTGGGTTTGTTTTCTTATTCGTTTTTTGATTTATTTGTCTGACTGTATGTTCTACACATGTGTAAGTGTCTGTGTTTACACTTGTGTAAATTTGTTCACTACCACTAACCGATGGCATATACCATATCGGTACCAGTGGGGTCATCAGTCACTATACGAGGATGTATGTAGTCTGGTGGTTGAGATAGTTCAACATGTGATTGATTCGGGTCCAATGATGGAAGTGAAGTAACAAGTGGTAGCGGAGGCAGGGACATTGGTGGAGGTGATGTTGGTGTTATATATTCTTGTATCAAAGTTCCAATATTATTGTGTATTTGGGTTTATTTTCTTTATTTGTTATAAAATCCTATATGTGTAAATGTTTGTTTTCCACATGTGTAAATCTCATGTAATCCTATGTAAATATGTCTTACACATGTGTAAATTTGTTAATTGTTACTTATTTGTTTCTATTTTACACATTTGCATCTGAATTACACATGTATAAACTGTTAATTAATCCAAGATATTATTAAGCAAAAAACTAAAAGTATTGTATTGACCAACAAATAGGATTTAAACCAAAATAGTATTACAAAAAAATCAGAAATTGTCCAACAAATCGTAATCATTGACATACAGTAACCATGATAACATGAAAATATAAGTTATAATCCTTGATATACGCTAACGACGGTAACATAGAGTCAGGCATAATCCATAATATCATCTAGTCTTTTTTTTTCATTTTTGTCTCTCTCAAACTCCAATGTGTTATTGATCACATCTTCTTGGTGGATATTCTCTTTTCAAAGTACAATCTTCGTATCACTTTCTGGACTTCTACAGTTGAACTCTCAAAGTTCTCTTTGCCATTTTAAAACCAACAGTAGAATGTACCATTTTTTCTGAAATATGCCTGGTCAAAGTGACAAAAGTTCAATACCATTAAGCCATTTGTTTTTACTCCTATTCTAAACAAATAATCTAGCTGACTTACACATGTGTAAATGAGCAGAACTTCTCACTTACACATGTGTAAACAACCTACTTACATATGTGTAAATTGCACAATAATCATATTCATTTATTGTAATACCATTGTTTCAATGTGCACATGTGTAAATATATTTATACACTACATATGTAAACATCTTATTTACACATGTGTAAATATGCTTAATCACATAAATGCAATATTAAGTAAGATGATTTACACATGTGTAAGTTGCTTAATTACACGAATAAAATATTAACTAATATGATTCACACATGTGTAAACAACTTATTTATACATGTCTAAGTTAATTACACAAATACAATATTAACTAAGATGATTTTCACATGTGTAAACATCTTACTTGCACACGTGTAAACATTTTATTTACAATGAGACCGACCTACACCCGAGTTCAACCACAAAACTTTAGAATTTGTCACCACGACTCCTGAAAGCATTGGTTGTGCATTCCATCACATAGACCTTGAAAAAATCTGCATAAAAGGAAATTAAAGATCAAGGAGAAAGCAACAGATTTGAAGGAATCTGAAATCTGGAAATTAGTTTTAATATAATGTTAATTCGCTTTTGAGGATTCCGTTCAAATTTGTTGCCCTAAATACAGTTGTCTACAAACTCCAACAAACAGATTTATATTTCAAACCTAAAACTGGTGGTTGGAGCCGAACAGATCTAAGCTATATTCAGAGGTACAAAAGTGGAATGGTTACTTTCTTTAACTAATATAATTAACACATGTGTAAATCTTCAAATCTATGCTTAATTTTTTTAACTATCATGATTTATACATGTGTAAACCTTTAAATTCTATGTTGATTTTTTAACTATAATAATTTACACACGTGTAAACCTTCATATCTATTCTTTTTTTAACCTATTATGAGTTACGCATGTGTAAATCTTCATATCTATGCTTATTTTCATCATACTAGTATAATTAACACATGTATAAACCTTCATTTGTAAGTTTCTATTTAGACATGTGTAACTGTTTGTTTTACACATGTGTAAGTGTTTTTGTTTTACACATGTGCAAATTCTCAGTTAAACATGCGTAAATTTGTTTTACAAAGTTTCTGTTTACACACGTGTAAGTGTTTTTGTTTTACACATATGTAAGTTTCGATTTGAAACACTTACACATGTGTAACTTTTTATTTTTGTTTAATCATGAATTAGAGTTTAAAATCAAGTATTATATCAAATTAGAACTGATGGCAATGTAAATTTGTCAATGTGCAAGCAACATATATATATATATATATATACAAGATCTCAAATGGATGCTCCCTTAAGTCAAATTGCATACAGATATATCATGATACAGACAATAAACAACATTTCAGCCCTAATTTCATGATCTAAAAACATAATTTATGAAAACAAAGTAGAGATTATCGACAAATCA